>CM031239.1:279977960-281177960 GCA_018340775.1 Taxus wallichiana var. yunnanensis | reverse complement strand
ACATGCCTTGGGAGAGATTAAAACAATATAGAGCTGTAATAGTTGTAGTAGTGGAAAATTATCATCTATAAGTAAGAATAACATGAATTATTTATAAAATACCATCACCCGTAACATATATCAAGAACCATATCTCCTTACATACCAAGCACTATTTCTCTAACCAAAAGAGATTACACCCTTGACCCAATGACTATAATAACTAAATGGCTAATATGGGGATATCAACAAAATAAAATTGGTGGCTAATATCAAGAAGCGTATAAAACGTAGGGTAGATATGTATGAGATAATATTTTAGTATACCAAAATGGATATGGAGGAACTAATTGTAATCGATTCAAGTCTGTGTATGCAATACTATGATAGAAAAAAATAAACTATCAATGAGGAAGATCTTATCAAGGTTGTAAATATCAAAAGAACCAAGGGACAAATATCAAAATAAATAAGGAGGATTATATGTACTAATCAAATAAGGGTTTACAAAAATAACCTCGAGAATAAATATCAAGGAATCCTAGAGAGGATGATAATTGCATTTTTATGTGTGGTAGGGACATACATATTGCATAAGATTTCATTGAACCTAAATCAATTAGTGGATATTTTTCCAAAAAATGGGGATGTATGAATCATTTATTCCTACCTATATGTTCTTCCTAAAACACTCCAATTATTAATTTTTTTATATTTATCATATTTCAACTTCCTAGACATCCTTAATGTGAAACTTTATCTTATAGAGTTCTTATATCTAAAGAAGCACAATCATTTACTCACTTGACATTCTAAAGAGATCCTATAATAAATATATATCAATTCTTAAGTAAATTTGTCTAAATATTCCTAAATCAAGACAAAACATTAGGATCATGTGCTATATTCAATTATGAATCTATTTCAAACTAGGATAGGAGTAGTTCAGTCAATTTAATAGCATCCCAAAGTCAAACCAACAATTTTCAAGTATCTACGTATTGAAAGGGAACTTTGAGGGTTTTGAGTTATAGAAATATCTATTCACATGAATTTTATTTCAGGACTCTATTTTGTACTCACAAAGGGTACATTATATCTATATTCCTTGTTATTAGTGTAGAGGGACAACGAAAAATATAGAGGGAATACACTATGAATTTACATTGACTCGTACATAATCATTACAAGAACTTTATGTATTTTGAGCCCCTCATCTAGGAAATTTAGTTACATAACACTTGGTTATAATCAATAATGAGGTTATCCATCAAGGGAATTCCAACTTCAAGTATAGAAAAAATGCTTTTTGTTATCAAATCATGCACTTATAGTGCTAGTGAAAGTGATAATGGTTTTGATCATTATAGGTGCATGCATAAATATTTTAAAATAAGAAAAATTATAGGATGAAATTAAATTAAAAATATGAAGTGACCTAAAAAGAGGGTAGAATAGAGATAAACACAATCATAAAGAAAAATAAAAGTTTTGCATGTTAGTTTTCATGTTCGATCTTTAGAGTCTTTTGCATTTCCATGGATACATTTAAAAGATGAAGCAAATTTTCCTTGTCACAACCTATTTTCCCTAATTCCATTTCTAGATAATTCTATGATACATCAAAAAATATAAGTCAACTCATCCTCTTGTGTTTATTTTATTTTATCATTTAACCTACAATTGAATATCATTTCTTTATAAAATTTACATGTACTATCAAATCCATATATTGGAGCATTTATATACAAAATATGATTGTGTATTAGTTTTAAGTTTCAATCCAAATTAAGTAGATAAACACATATTATTTCATTTTGGTTGTGAATTTTTGACAAAACATTTGATTTATATTACAAAAATTCGCTAGCCTCTATGGTTTAAGATTTCATTCTATGGTTTTAATATCATGTTTTCAACTTTCATTTTTATATCCTAATCCCATTATTTAAAATACATACCTAGGATTCATCCTTGGTATTTTTATTCTATTGTTTTCTAATATAAATATATCTATATTCTATAGTACATGATGGTACATTAATTATTATCACATGAAATCATATATAATTACTTCTCCCCATATATATGATTTGGTCATCAATGTAGACAATTAAATTTTATAATTAAGCACTTGATAATGTCAATATATGTGTAATCCCTAGATCGTGACTTGTGTACCTATTCAAATCATGATTATTATATACCTTGATTTTTTTTCCAGACATTATCTTCTTATTATTTTTCCTAGTCACACAAAAAAACATATATATGTCTAAAATTTCCTGTCATTCATAATTATCCTTCACTATTTTTTTTTAAGAAATGTACACCCTCTATAGAATAAACAATCAAAATATTTGGTTTGAAACTAGAGGTTTTATCCCAACCTTTACAATGGTTTTTTTAATAATTTGATTTATTACTTCCCTCTTGTTTCATAGTTAATATAAGATTATACCTTTAGAACCCATGTACTAAAATATATTTATTATTTCTACCACTCCTATTATCAATTATTCCACATCCATTTCCTCGTAATTTGTCATACGATAGTGATTCTTCCATGTCTTATAAATCATTGATTTAGTATTTGAAATCTAGTAGAATTTTGTGGTCTTATGTTTTTTCATCAATCATAAAAATTGGGCGACAATTTTTCTCCCATATATTAGTGCATATGAAATTATTTTTCTCCTTCCTCATTGCTCACTTAAGTATAGACGTCTATAGGGAAAATGATTTGGAATTTTCTTCAACATTGTTCTCGCACTTTTCCCATTTCATAGTTGTTAGAAATTAGATGTATGAATTTCATGAAGCTTCTAATGACTGATCAAACTTGTTTTTGAGAAAAATAATAATTCACCTCATAATATTGTAACCATTGACTGAAAAAGGTAATTGGATGCTCCAAAATTTTCATCATTTTGATGCACTAACATAGTTGAGATTGTATCAATTTATCCAAAAGAATATAAAATAAAATATCTTCTAAAATATAGATTGACAAGTGTTGTATCTTATGAGATAAAGTGTTTAATTTCTTCAAATGTTTTCTTTCCTTATGTTTTCCAACTAAATACCATGCTTTTTTAACATTGAAGTTAACGGACTTACTAAATTTACAAAATCTGGATAAAATGTTTTGATAAAATTAATTCTGGCCAAAATAATTTGCAGTTCCTTCTTGTGACTTCACAAGGACAATGAAAATATTACAGTTACTCATTCCATGTCAATTATGAGACCTTCCTTTGAAACAATATGACCAGTAAACTTACTTTCATGGAATGAAAACATACAATTCTTTAGATTTAATGAAACACTATATTGTATCCATCTCTTAAAAAATGTTTGAGATGAATCATATGATTTGGAGCATGCTTTGAAGAAATGGTTATGTCATCCAAACAAACAAGAACAAAAAAAATAATTAACCTTTGAAACACCAAGTGCATAAAGACGTTTAAAAGTAGCTCTTACGTTTGTGAGTGCAAAAGGCATTTTCTATATGCATGTGTTCCCCATTTTGTAGTAAATGTTGTTTTAAAATGATTGTATTTTTATACCAAAATCTAATTGAACAACCAAAATATCCATAAATCAATGATAAAGATTCTAAAACAATTACCATTTGAAAAATTACTCCATTGATGGTAGTGGGTAATGATCTTTTATAGAAGCTTTATTTAAATATCTGAAATCTACATATAAGCATATCTCTCAATTATTTTTTCTCACATGAACCAAATTAGACACCCATGATGAGTTATTGATGGGGAAATTACTATTATCTTTGATCAAATTTTCCAATTCTTTCCTCATTAATGGTTCAATTTTAGGATTAATAGGTCTTTTCTTTTTCAAACTGGTTTTGTCTTTAAATCCAATTCCATAGTATGTTGAGCTAAATCATAATTAAATTTTTGAATTCACCATAGCTCCATGTAAAAACATCATCAAATTCTTGAACAAGTTGAACAAAAGCAATATTTTCGTTGTTATTACATACCTTGCCCAATTTGAGTGCTTTCCCATTACCAATGTTGATCTTTTTCATAATCATCTTATTTGATCATCATATTGGAATTATCACTTCTATAATTATCATCTTCCTTAAATTTATTTAAGAGTAACCAATCCTTAAGGCATCTTGTTATATTTTAGCTGAATAATCTAATCATCATACTGTTGTTGCGATATTTCCTTTTTTTAACTAAAAATTGAGCTTCCTCTTGTAAGAAACTAAATTTTTTCTGATATGATTCAAACACTTACCAATTGATATTGTTTTCAAGGATTTAAAGCCTTACCACTATAATGATATACTATTGATTTTTATCTTTCTTGATCGATCTGGAATAACAACATGAGAACCAATGGAGGCGATCTTATCTACATGTTTTTCTTCACTCTAGGAATAGACCGAACATTGAAAGCATCAAAATATTATATTAAATCCCTTTCCCTATTCTTGTAGGATCTCAAAATTTGTTCTTAGTTGCATCTGTCCTATGATCGGTTAACCACCAACTCATTGTCACCAAAAACTTGCAATTTCTTCACTACTTTCCTCCTTGCCTAATGAATACCATGCATAAGAGCTTCATATTCATATGTGTTCTTAGTGCAAGTCAACTAAAATATCATAGATGAGAAATAATTTTCCTTTGTTGGGGAAATTAGCATGATCCCTTCACTTGCTCCATTATTTCTTCTTGATCCATCAAAGTGTAATATCCATAAAACTTCATCTTGCTATTATTTTTTTCTTGAGAATAATCTAACTTCTATTTCTTCTACTTTTCACATTTTCATACAAGCATATTGATAGAAAATGTGGTGCTAGTATTTCAATTTCCTTGAAACTTTCTACCTTAATCACCTCCTCGGACCAAGATCCCTCAAATCAGGTCATGTGGGTGATTATGGTGATTAATTATCTTTCTTTTGGTATTCTTAATGTTTATGCTCTTAATGATGGCACAAAAAGAATGGCATTATGGAAATGGTTAGGTGATGAATTTCCTTTTGATTATTGATTAGTTTTTGGTGAATTTAATTTGATTAAACATCATAATGATAAAATTAGTGCCCTTCCTATGCGTTGGTATGTTGGCGAGAGTGTGGTGTGGTATTACTTTAAAATCCGTTGGGGGATTTCTTATCCTTTTCTCAAACAGCAAAAATAATTTAAGTCTCAAACTTGGTATAATTAGACCAATATTCAAGAAGGATGCAATCTAGTTTTCAAAAGGCTTGATAATGTACTTCTCTCTCAGCAACAAATCTTTCATTTAGACATGCAAGGCCTTCCCATTTCATAGTACATGGTTAGATGTTCTTTTATCAAATCACTGTCATCGATATCTTCTCATATTATTTTCTATGGAGCCCATTTCAAAGTCCTATTAAATTAATTCCTTCTTATGGTCTCTTTGTTGAGTCACTCAAGGTGGTCCCTCTTATTGCTAAAGTTTGGAACATGGTGCCACATCCAAAATTTTCTATCAGGTGGATTGAGTGGCGGGAATTGGAAATTTAGTGCACCCTTTGCTTCCTCTAATTTGGAAAAACATTTCTCGGGTGCATCAATGGGAAGACTTGAATCCTCACAAAGAATTCTAAAGGATCAATATTATCCTTGAATCCAATCCTCACCCCTCTTTAGTTATAAGCTTCCAATATTCTGCACAAACTCAAGCTAGTGGAATCTCACTCAACCCTTAGAGCTTAGATCTTATCGAGGCTATATTGGCTCAAGGTGGAAGATAAAACATCTAAACTTTTTTTCAAAACCCTTCATGCCAAAAATGCTCATTAAAAGATATAATTTATTCAAGTTGATAATATTTTCCTCAAGTAATTTGCCAAGATTAATAACCCTATTGTGGAACATTATAAATTAGTTTTCTAAGTACAAGAGACCACTAATGAGTGAGCTGCAACTTTGCAACAATGTATTGAGGTGGTTCCTGTCAAGCTCTCTCCTAATGATCATGCTCAATACAATTCCCTATTTCTTTATAAGAGCTATATGCTTCTCTCGATGTGTCTTGTCGATGATAAATCTCATGGAATGGATGGATTTCCTTATGAATTATACAAATTCACTTGGTCTATTGTTGGTCCAGACCTTCTTTGGGTTTACGATGAAGATCTGTAATCCAATTATTTAGGGAGCTTCATTAATTAAGGAAACATTAAGTTCATCCCTAAAGCAGATGATTCCTAGTTAACAACCTATCATTTTGTTGAATGTTTCTTACAAAATTCCTATTAAGTCCCTTTCTCTTTCCATTGCTGATCTTTTACTTAAAATTTTGAATCCCGCGAAGACAAGTTTTGTCAAAGGGTGCTACATTCTGGATAATCTCATTATGGTCTGGGAAGGAATAAAATGGTTTTATTTTTCTCTGAAATGGATCTTATTTCTTAAAATAAACTTTGAAAAGGCTTAAAATTGTATCGAATGGCATTTTATTCTTTCTATGCTATAGCTTTAGGTTTTGGTAAAATGTTTACCTCATTTGTTTAAATTATGTTATCCAATGCTTCTACTTTCCTCGTATCAATGGCCAATATTCCTCTTTGATTGGTATTTTTCATTCTATTAGACATGGGTGACATCTTGTGCCTTCTCTTTTATCTTAAACACTAATGTTATTGAATATATTATTACTAAATGAGATGGTCAGGGTCGTGTATTGGGAATTTTCTTTCCAGACTATTCAACTCATCTCATTAATGGGAACTTTGTTGACGATTATTTTCTTAACCCTTTTGTAAATGAAAAAAAAATTGTTTTAGTTTTCAAATGCCTTGACATCTTTTGTCTCTCTTCAAGATCCAATATTGAGATTGCTAAAACTTTTGGTGACTAGAAAAGTTGTTGGCCTAATCTTAAGCTGGTTGAAAGATTACTCCGGAAGTTGATTGGGCACGAGAGAAATTTTTGAAATTTTAGGCATTCATTTTACCTTTGAGAGTGATTCTACAACTTTATAGAAATATGTGATTGTGAGTTGAGCATAAGGTCTCTCGGTGGTCTTCTAAATCTCTCTCATTGGCTAATAAATTTCAGGTGTGTACTAAGAATCTAGCTTCCATGCATGTTACTATTTTACTTATGGCTCCCATCTCAAGCTTCCTTGACAAAAATTTCCAAGCTTCTCTAGGAGTACCTTCGGTGTAATTTTTGGTTCATATGGCTTTCATTGGGTAGCTTGGTATAATTTTTATCTTCCATACGATCAAGGTGGCATGGGTATTATTGATGTTCACGTGAAAAGAATCTCTTTTTCTTCCAAATGGGTGGTGTCATGTCTCTCGGGTGATCAATCCTAGAATATTCTACTTCACCATTGCATTGCTTCATGTTTTACTTACACAATAATATGCTAGAATAATATACAGACTACATTTCCTAATTATCACCAAGGCACCAATCAAGATTACTAGCACTTTCATCACCAAAAGCATATGGAATGCCTTTTAAGCTTTGAAACCATTGTTGCACACTCAATTGGTGATGAATGTTGCACCAGGATCTATTTCAATTCCTAGAATATCTGGTGGTATCCCATAATCATAGAAGATAGTATTTCACTTTATGGAAATTGAGAAATAAAATCTCTTCATTTATCTCAAAAGGGGATTCATGCCATTCAAGATTTGGTTTCCTGCAGATACTAGATTTCTTGGCCCAAGTTCAAGATGAAATTTAATATTTCAATTTAAGACCTTTCATGTATCCACATAATTGATCGATGTTAGATTTCAAGCTTCATAAGATGGTTCTTAAACCTCTAGGTGTGTGGTGGCATGATTGGAGGTGGATTCATAATATTTCCTTTCTTCATTATAATGCAAACACCATTTACCATCTATTGAGTCCTTGTTCACCTATTTCCAAACTCAATGCCTGCTAGTGTCTGCAATCTTCCCCGACTAATTAGATACGTCAACTTTCTCGTACCTAAAAAGATTTTCTAAAACCTAAAGTCAACCATTTTCTATGGTGCATTATCTATTAGGTCTTCTGTTAGTGAGCATCTTAGTCACATTAGAATTCCCAATCCTAAATTCCCCTTCCGCTCTCGGCCTAAATCATTTAAAATTTTGTTTTATTCTTGTTCTCAATCCATTGGTGTTGATTCATACACTATTTCAAACCTACCACCCTAAATTCTTTCCTTTGCGTATGGCTTTGTTTGAAGATTTCAATTCTGACGACCTACTTATATTGATACTCAGTGGAATGTTTTTAGATCATGTAATCTCTTTCAAATTTAGAAGTATCGTAATATTTCTATATTCGAGAGTGGTGAAATTATTTATTTATTTTCCACTAATGACAAAGTGACTATTTTATCTATTATGCGCATACATATTCAATCTGAAACCAAAAAATTTACTCTTGAATTTTATCACCTACAAAGATTACTCCCTCACTAGGGGAGTTCTCCTCGCACAATGAGTCAGTCCCTCTAGACCCCTTTATGCCACCACCTTAACCATTTCCATCATGTCAGCCACCTCCACAAGGACCATGTCACAAAATCCTCTATCACACCCATCGCTACACCTCTCTCTAGGGTCTCCTTTTAGCTCCATCCTCATTAGGGTTGGGTTGGATTCCTCGTCCATAAGGGAAGGTTATGGCTATTTATCCATCATGTACCTCTCGTGAGTATTGATTTTAGACATTTTCTACAGTTATGCCTCCTAGTTAGGGAATTAAGATGTCATTGTGGATGCAAATTCCAAATCAAGATGGCTTGAAAGTTGACCCTCCTTCGGTTGAGTCATTGAGTGCAGCTTCCATCCCTCCTCGGGAAGATTTTCCTCCTCCTAGATTGGCGTCAAGTGCTTAATTTTCTCTTATTTTATGTAGTTCTCTTGTTTTCCCTTCGGCATTTTTGTTGGCCCTTTTGGCATTTTATGGTGCCCTCGTGGCATTTTTTGTGGGATCATGAGTATTCGGTTAACCCTTCTCTTATAACTATGGTATATTTTACTTAATATAATGGGAAGTTCCAATATTAAAAATTTAACAATTGGAAAAAATAATCCGTGAGAATTTTTTTGAATGAGTCATGTGTATTTCATTAAACTAAGGTTTTGAAGCCAAAATTATAAAATCTAAATTTACATGTGTGAACTATGAGACAATTTGCATGATCCTTTAGTAAATTAAAACACATGTTTTTTTAACACTCATGGGAACTCTATTGGTTGAGATATTTCCACATGGAACTATTTTATTCCATGGAGAAGGAAACATAAGATAAGGCCAAGATGAATTTAGAAACTCATGTTTTATTTACTAAAATTTTAAACAAAAGAAGTAAAAATGGGTCTACTAAATAAATATATATATATTGATTGATAAATAAAGAAAAATTAACTAAATATTAATTTAAAATATAATTATCCAACATCAATATCATATCAATATATATTTAAAATTTGAAATTCAACATTTTAATAAAGGAATAAAAAACATTTTCCATAGTTCAATTATAAATTATATAAAACTCTCATAGGGTAATTTATTTCATTTTAACGATTGCATAATCAGTGGCCCCAAGTTCTTTGGAAAACTTGGCTCACATATTTCACTTTTGTGGAAGTTGATCTTCAATCTTTACCTAAAGGAATACTTAGCATTTTCCTAGCACAGACACCCAAATTTCGTATTTATCCTTTGGTAATGACAATTTTCACTATGTTCCCTTGTTAAGACAAATGCTCACATTGTAAGCTCAATAAAAAAACATTTTTATCTCTCTATTGAATATATTGTCTTCATACTCTTCACTATTGTTTAAAAAAATTATCTACAGAAATCATTCCCTAAATTTTGATTTGACATCTTTGTTTATCCATCCAAAACCTTACAAGTTTCGTCCATATTGTACAATGCTTATGGATGAGCTATATGGTCTTGAAACCTATTATCTGATGAATCTTTATACATTTTGAATATATTATGGTGGAGATGGAATGTGATGATGTCATTTGGTTGGGTAGAAACCGGGCCTCATTCTCTTGTGCATTGAAAAATTTCACATGGAATGGAAGCTTGCAAACATGTTTAGAGCATGGAGGAAGAAAATTTAAATATTTTTCCATGCTTTTCCAAATTTTGGGGAGGCTTGAACATTTGAATTTTAGAGTGATGTTTGTAATGATTTTGTAATATCTTGGTATTTTTTCTTCTATCTTGAGAAGAGGATTTGAAATCTTGTAAAATTGTTTCCACACTTTTTGGTAGACTTCTATACTTGTATTTGATACTTTTGTATTCTTGTTCAGTGGAATTTTTGTAATTTATATTACATCTTGAAAGGAAAAAAATATTGTTGGGAATTTTTATAACCATTTTATATTTGTTTGGGTTGAAATGGATTGTATGTAAGTATGTTGAAAAAAAAACCATGTATTTTTTTGGATTTTATTCTAAATGAATGGATTTCTTCCTTTGTTGTGGAAAATAAACTTTAAGGAAATTTTTAGTAGAAAAAGGAACTCTTATTCTTTGTAATAAATTCTTGTAAACTATGGAGAAGAAACTAGTTTGTTTATTTTCCTCATTCTCATTCAACAATGCTTCTCATTTGTATGAGTCTTGGATAAAGAAAATGGTTTTAGTTTTTGTAATATTATAAAGTTTGACATTAAATTTGTGACATAAATTTAGAAATTTTTTGGTTTCTTCTTTAGTTAAAAAGAAAATATCTTCTTTGTTGGAAACTTTATCTTATAAGTATTCACTTTGAATTGGTATGCACCATATATATATATATATATATATATATATATATATATATATATTAAGTATTGGTTGTTATTTTCAATAAAAAAGGGGTATTGTGGAGGGTGGGACATGCCATGGCCTAGTCCAACCCCAGACCCCACTTTAACCCGTGCCCCAAGACAATGCACAATTGCTTCCCTACCTTATACCTCCCATGTACATGGTCATGGTTGCATCTCCCCTTTACCCCTTCCACAACTACTTTACCATGCTACCCCTCTTCCATACACATAGTCGGCTGGTCCATCCGGCCCTAAATAAAACCCAATGGCCCTCCAATACCCAATTTATTTGATTATATATATATATATATATATATATAATAAGAAGAAGAAGAAAAAAAAAAAAAGATCTTGAAATCACATATCTAAAAATCTCAATAAAAAATAATAATATGGGGGAATTGATCCATTAAAATTGGTACAAAAAGGAAATGAAGTTCCCATATGGTCTCCATGGTCTTCTTTCTTCTTCATCCTCCTCCTTGCAAAAGTTGTGCAAAGGAAACAAAAAAACAAAAGTTATATTAAATTTCCTTATGGAAGATTAGGGCTTCCTAAAATACCTAAAATCTAGGGCCCAAATTTACTTAATCCTATACGAGGATTTAACCCTTTAATTCTTATGTTGTGGGAATAAAATGTTTTAAAAGGGTATGGGGTAAATTTAACAAGTTGGGGAAAACTAGCAAGTGGGAAACTAAGTGACCTTTGAAATGACCTTGGTGGGCTTATTTTAAAATTGTTACATTTGGTAAATTGGTTAAATGGTAAAATAATTAGCATAGGTTAATTTAATTTAATTAAGGGATATGAGAGTGTAAAATAAGGAATTTGAGACCTAAGTAAATATTTAATAAATGAGTATTTTTGGCATGGGTTAGTATAGTTGGCTCTAAGGGAACCTCTTCCAGAATTAAATTTAATATGGACCAATGGGGTATTCCCAGTAAGGATCAAGGTAGATAACATAATATTAATTCATTTCCAACTATAGTTTCTGATCTTACTTAAATATTAATAAAATAATATATTTAAAAAAATCATTTTCCAGGATTTTTGTTAGTTGTGTTTGGTTTGGGTTGTGCAAATATGGGGCACTATATTTTTATCGAGCTCGGATTCCAACACTCTTTGGGCATACTAGGATTGATTGAGTGTTTAACACTAAGCTTGGTTTGTTTTACTATCTAACAATAATGTTTCTGCTAAACCATTTCATTTCCTCCTACATTGGTCAAACAACGTAATAAGGCATGGATCACAACACCTCTAGAATAACCACATTAGAGAAATACTTTTACTAACATGACGTGTAAAGAAGGATTTCAAGATTTGATCACTTTATTTTATCATAAAATAGAACCACCGGTGGTGATTGGAACACAATTTTTGATCACTTTATTTTATTTAAAACAACTGGTAAAAGTTAAGAAAAGTCACTCCTAAAATAACATACAAAATGGCTCTGTGACTTCCATAGTATAGATCATTTAGGATGGTCATGTTCTCTAGTGATATGAGATGTCACAAAAACATTTAAACCCAATTTATAATATCATTTGATCATTTAGTTGAAGTCATTTTGATCCTTGTTGCAAGGGACAACAACTAAAATCTAAGAATTTTGTTTCGATTTTGACCCATGGTTTAGGAAACTTTAGTAGAAAACTAAAATCTACCACTTCAAACCTTTAGTATTATTCCATCTCAATTGATTACAACAATTTGTTTTGTGAAAATGGATTTGACAGCTATACTTTTCAAGCATTATTTGGAGGCCTTTAGTCATTCTTTCACACAAAAAAAAAAGTAGTCAATCACATAGATCAACTCTGAGAAATGAGGTCACATCTAGAGTTCTGGGTATTAGAATTATATTTTGTAAGTTGTATTGAATTCTATATATATATATATATATATATATATATATATATATATATGATAATAGATCCAACTTTATAGAGAAATATTTCGAGTTGGGATCACTTGTTTTTAAAACACATTTCATAGCCAATTTTAGTAAAAAATCTGTTGAAATGCAATACCAAAACTTTAATAGTTGGCCCTAAGAAGGTGCTTCCAATTCGAGATTCATTTGCTAGTTTTGGGTTTTGTATGTCTTGTTTGACTCCTATATAATAGAGAATTGGTTGGATGTGTTTTTTTACCATTTTGGTACTTGTTAGTTTCTTAGTAGGAGCCTTTTGTAGCCATTTCGGCGAGACAGGTGTAATGGAAGAACTTGGTCTTGATGACCCATTTGACGTTTTAGGACACCCTTGGAGGATGTTGGATTTTATAAATTTATGATTATTTTGATGTGTTACGTGTGTTCTGGGTTGAATTTTATGACCCTGACAACTTGGAGGCTAAGAGGCATATTTGAATACAAGCATTGCTTTGGTATAGTTTGTTCATTCTTGACACCATAATTGTCTTGGATGTGGTATTGCAAATTATTTTTAATTTAACATGGAGTGTAGAATTGTTTCCTAAATGTGAGGGTATTCCTTGTTGTTTTATTAGTTTTATATTTTCCCTTTGATTTGATTTATTATTTTAGATACTCACTTGTAGTATAAAGAAAAACCTCTTTTAAACCTAACAAAACCCTTTTGGTATGGGCGTGAAATAAACAATTGTACCTTGTTGTAGAGAAACCTAATAAGGGAAAAAGTTCTTCCATGTCTTAAAATTCCATTATTATAAATTATAATAATTTTCACTCCTCATGTATACGCTACCAATCTCAATTTTATAACCCTCTTTATAAGAAAATTTATCAAATAACCTTATAACCTTACTTTCCTTTAGAATGCGTACGTCTGAATCAAACATACTTGGATGAATTTTTTCTAACATAAAATTCTCTAACTTATCTTTAATCAATATATGATGGAAAAAATGGGGATTTTTGGTGTCTCCTTTTATACGGTGGTTTTTCATGAATCATGATTTCATAAATATTTTATCTTATTCTAGTAAACTAAGAATACATTGAGGTATTGGAAAAAAATTGGTTTTCAGAACTTAAAATTCTCATCAAAGCCCTTAGTATAACATTTGGAATTATCTTTGGTAATGTTAAAATTATTATAACCCTTCTTGAGATCGACAGGCCCATTTTCATACTATGATCATTTACTAAGTTTTGGTGAAATGTAACATGGTTAAATCATTTTACCTTAGAAGGTACACTTATGATAATGGCCCTTTTTTAATTTTTTAGAATTTTCTTAATTAATCACAATTATGACACTGATACTTATGTGTAGAAATCATAGAATCACCCTCTTCCTCTTACATTATCTTGTAGACATAAGAACAATAATTATGCAAACAATAACAACTCTCTCTCTCTCTCTCTCTCTCTCTCTCTCTCTCTCTCTCTCTCAACGGAAGGAAAATAACTTAGTGTCGATCTCTCTTTTGGTTGGGAGAGATGGTATGCAAATGCTATTGTTGGCCCATAGAAATTACAAGTAATATGGTGTAATAATGATAAATACAATGATTCATAACCAACAAAATATATAAATATATCTATAATTACATTTACGTAATTATGCCTTATAAACAAGAATAAACTCATGTAATTATATGATAATGGGAAAACTCATAGAATATACATCTTTTATCAGCATTTTTTGACAAACGATGTTATAGATTGTTATCCCATTTTGATTTAAAATCGAGACTATCATAAGTTATAGTTTCAAATGAAATAAGTGATAATTATTATTCTTAGCGGCGTGATATTTATATAATCTTGATTAGACACTAAATTTATGGTCTTGTGTAACTATCCTAGGCATTGTGTTATCATTTTAGGTCCTACATGAGAAAGAAAAGGGAAACATATAGGGTTGCAATTTTTTTCCCTAGATTGGATATCCTTTTGGTTATTGGACTCTTAGGAGACCTTGGTATAAGATCTCGACTTGGAGGACCCCTATTAACTTAGTAATAGATAAATGGTTTAAACCTTTTGTGAAGATTAAATAATGAAGATTATATATTCATTCCACTTACCTTAGGTGAAGAAGTCATTTTTATTGGTGCGTGCCCTAGTTAAGTAGTGTGAATATTGAGTTGGATCGAGACTTATGTTGCTTTGGGGAAACTCTTAAAAACGCATGGCCCCATTGCTTTTACCACTCAATAGGGTGGTGAAATTTAAGTTCCTTGTATGAAATGGATTCACCCTCTAGTTAAGAAGTATATTTATATACATCACTTTCAACCTAAAGGGACTTTAGTGACCAAGTTAAATGTTGAGTTAAAGTTAGCATAAGTTTTGGATTTTGAGCAGCGTTAGGTTATACCTTCCCTTAAAAGAAAATGTGTATTGACCTCTTGAACTCTTTGAGAATGTATACACGAGAAAATTTGTTCTATTATGTCCAAGTTATAATTTTGTAATAGTATCTTGATAGGTTTTGGAAACTTCTTTTTGAATGAATTTTATTTCACCTAACTCATTCATGTATTCTCTTGGTTATAGTGATAAAAAATGATAAATTTAAGTAAACTTCTCATATGTCTTGTTGAATTGAAATTTTTTTGTTTGTTGTTTCATTAAAGAATTATGGCTTGTTTGGGGTGTATAAAGTTTGAAAATTGATCTATCATGGTGAAAAATTAGGTAAAATTTTAAACAATACCGAATAAAACTATCTTTTATGGGTTTTCTAAAGAAAAATTTGAACTGGAATTGAGATGTTCTAGAAAATGGTACATGTTATGGAACTCTAAAACCAAACTAGAAATTCAATCCTAATTAGAGCTATATATATATATATATATATATATATATATATATATATATATATATATATATATATATATATATATATATATATATATTTATATTCACCCACAATTTACTAGTACTATCACTATGTGAATGTAAAAATGCTTGCTTTATGGAGTCATCACTCCCTTTATTATGTTTGGTATTGGGTGAATCTTCATCTTTGACCCCTTAATGAATAATGCAAATGTTAGGACCAATTTGGAGAGTCTTGTGAACCATTTTCTAAATTTTAAAGTTAATTGTGAGCTAGAAGGTGAAACCACATGTAAACTGGAAAAAAATTCTCTCTTCTTATGTTGTATTTGTGGCACCTTGGATTTACTTCAAGAGTGGGATCATGCACATCAAGTATGCATAACTTGATAACCTTTTTAAGATGACCATTATGTTCCTTGGCTCACCCATCAATAGTTTCCTTTAAATGTGGACCTTATGTTGTACATCCACTTATGTGGAACCTTGTCGGGAAGTTAGATGATGATGCAAATGAATCTTTTGGAAGCTAAAATTTCCCTTGATTAATATTCTCCTATTTGAGATACACTTGAATTTGAACCATGTTATATTTGGTGAGGCATGTTTATTACGAAAAAAAAAAAATTCCCTTAAAGTGACCGTAATGTTGGACATCCACTTACGTGTGACCATGTAGGGGTTTTAGACTATATATATATATATATATATATATATCCTTACAAGTTTCTTTAATTAAATTACTCTAAATGAGAGAAACACTTAGTACAAGACCAAGTTTGAATTGGTGGGACATGCTTGTTGTGACTAAAAACCACATGATACAACACAATACCTCATGAGGTCATATCCCTATCTCTTCCAATGACTTCTAGGAGGAATTCTAATCTTAAGAGAGGGGGATGTAGTGCCCACCTCTTTATGGCATCAGTTCATTTGTTGACTCATTTCATTTACTAGATTTGAGATATTGATTTAGCACCATTTTTATATTATGTGGTTTCATTATGGATTATTTGGTGACACATGTGATTTTTTAGGACACATGGTTCTAATCTAGTATTATGATCATCATTTTAGTTTTCTTGCACCTATATGGTTATGGATAACAACAAGATGTGATGTGATTATTTTATCGATCTATGATAGTTGGATCGATGTTGTTGTATAATTTGATATCATTGGTTTATAATGGTAATTTGGATGTCATCATGCAATATCTTAGATGGATCTTATATCTTGATTTACTGTGGATGCATGTTGTTAGAGTATATTTATCTCATTTTGATATCAATTTTTATATAGATTAGAATGAATATGCATGATTGGTTTAATTATCAATATATTTTTATTATTCTCTGATTTATTGTATCGAAAGTATGTTTAATGTGTGAATTGAGTGTGTAAATTACAGGTCACACAAGAGAACGTGGGTTTTAGAGTTACTGGCTCAAGTTGCGAAGCGTGACTGATGGGCCATAAAATCAAGCTCCATTCATGATCTTTGTTCAAGCTTGTGTGCATGTGGCGTATTCATGTTTGGACACCTTAGTGGTTCCCTAATTTACCTATGTTAATTTATTTGTTAACCCTTGTGTTAAACTAATAGAAGGAGCTAATGGTCCCTACATGCACTAGTTATTTAAAAAAATTTATTAGTGGTCCTGGGACCACCTAATCATCATTTGGGTGGGCCCCACCACCTCTACCTTTGAGCCACTTTACCCAATCTCGAATTTTGGCTAAATGTGGTATTTTTAAGGGCCTCTTTTCACATTGGGGGTCTCCCTTACACTAAAATGGACCCCTTGGACCCTACCTATGTGTAGGAGGGCCTCTTTTCAAGGTAAAATGGGATTTTCCCTCCTATTTGATCCCTCTCTTGTCCACATCTTATTAATATAATTGATTTGTGTGTTATCTCAAAAGTTGAAGTGTAATGGCTTATTGGCTATTTAATTTGGGAGATTACTTCCTAAATGTGTTTTTTTATCTATTGGGATTTTGGAATATTTTGTTAGAGAATGAGATGGATGACATATGTCACCCTCTCATTTGTGAAGATTGGAATTTGATTCTTATTTTTATACCTCCTCATGGAGAGGGGTATGGAATTTTTCTTTTCATTTTTACTATTGGAGTTGGAGAGATCTTGGAGCTAGGATCTTCAAGATTAAAGTGCTTGGATTGTTTTGGAGAGGTATAGCTTGTTTTGAGGTAGGCCTTTGTGCCTCTCATTATTTCTTGCTTTAGTATGTTGTGTAAAAGTAAAATGGTTGTTTGAATATGTTATTTTTTTCATGTTTGTTGTGGATGTTTAGAAATGTCTCGCTTTCTTTTATTTTCTCCATCCATCCTACTTGGGGTAGATTTTGGAGTGTAGGGGTAGAGGAGGTAACCTTGTCTTACACCACATAACTTGATGGGAAATCCATGATGTTCTTTATTTTATTTCATCCCATCATATGGTTTGATGTGGAAGAAGATTGTTCATATGGTTTGAACATCATCTTCCATCCTTGATAAGGAAACCATGCTTGGTTTGAAAATCCTTATAAGGAGGAGGCTTAGTTTTTGGGATGGAGTGATAAGGAGGGTATTAAGTATAATATAGTTGTGTGTTCCTATGGTTGGATCACAATATGGTTTATAATGGGCTCCTTGCAACTCTTCCCCATTGAGGAAACATGGAGTATCCTCTTCTGTTTTTGTGGTTGATTTGATTTATTTCTCATGGTGTATGGTGTGGTT
Organism: Taxus wallichiana var. yunnanensis; assembly: GCA_018340775.1. Classification (NCBI taxonomy): domain Eukaryota; kingdom Viridiplantae; phylum Streptophyta; class Pinopsida; order Cupressales; family Taxaceae; genus Taxus; species Taxus wallichiana. The sequence goes on along the minus strand of CM031239.1, from coordinate 281,159,614 downwards.
GTAATTCTATATTTATCCCTTACTTGTGAAATTTTGAGGAATGCTTTCTCTCTCTCCCATGGGCTTGGAGGGAGGCTAGCATGTTCCTCCATTGGTGGAGATGGAATGTAATGATGTCATTTGGTTGGGTGGAAACCAGGCCTTATTCTATTATGCATTAAAGACTTTCACATGGAGTAGATGCTTACGAACATGTTTAGAGCATGGAGGAAGAAAAGTTAAAGATTTGGCCATGTTGTTCCCCATTTTTGGGAGGCTTGAAAATTTACATTTTAGAGTGATATTTCTAATGATATTGTAATAGATTTGTATCTTTCCTTCTCTCTTGAGAAGAGGATTTGAAATCTTATATTGTAATGTTCTTGTAATCTTGTAAACTTGTTTCCACACTTTGTGTTAGACTCCTATCCTTTTATTTGATACTTTTAAATTCTTTTTAGTAGAAGTTTTGTAATATATATTACATCTTGAAGAATAAAAAGACTTTTGGGAATGTTTACAACCATTGTATAATTTTTTGGGTTGAAATGGATTATATGTAAGTATGTAGTATTAAAAAAACCCTTGTAATTTATTTTCTTTTATTCTAAATGAATGGATTTATTCCTTTTTGTGGGTCAAGAAAATGGTTTTATCGTGTTGTAATAATCTAAAGTTTTACATTAAATTTGTGAGAGAAATTTAGACTCTATTCATAGTCTCACCATCTAAAACATGTTTTGGTTTCTACTTGAGTTAAAAAGAAAATATCTTCTTTGTTGGATGATTTATCTTATAAGTATTCCTTTTGAATTATTATGCACTATTTATATAAGTACACACACACACATGTGTGTGCGCATGCATGCACACACGCACATGAACATGTGCTCGCGCACAAATGCACATGAATGAGGGATTTGAATTTAATAAAATTTTCTATCAAAAAAACTATATATATAAAAATTGAATTGTTGTGTATTACGTGTTATGATCCTCATGTGCAAATTTCACTAATGCCTCAAGGTTTTGATGTAACGGTTCATTACATTTGGTATCAGAGTGACCACCTGTGTTCGAATCCCACTCGGTTGGTTATGTCGTGTAGTCGGGGCCTGTGGGGTGCCTGAATGTCGGTGAAGTGGGGCTCGTATGTATGGGAGTGCGGGTGCAAACCCAACCCAAGTTAGGCTCTACGAAAGCGTGGTGGGATGTTATGATCCTCATGTGCGGATTTCACTAATGCCTCGAGGTTTTGGTGTAACGGTTTGTTACATTAGGTTTGGTTGTTCTTTTTAATCAAAAGGGGTAGTGTGGAGGGTGGGACACACTACTTCCTGCCCCAACCCTCACACCCCACTCGCCCCACACCACATAGTGTGGCCATGCCCCTAAATAATGCACAATCACTTCCACCCCTTATGCACCTCTCCTATACACGGCCATGCCCATGGCCTCCCCTTTACCCCTACCATAGCTACTTTATCATGCCACCACCACCCCTTCCAAACACATAGTTGGCCTATCCAGCCAACCCCAAATCAAAATCCATGGCCCTCTAATCCACATTTTATTTTATTTAAAATATATAATATAAATATCAATATATATATTATATAATATACATACATACATACATACATACTTATGTATGTATGTATAACAAAAAAGGAGCTTGAAACCCTAGATCTAAAAATGTCAATCCAAAACAATACTAGGGGGAAATTGCTCCTCCATCAAAATATGTATAAAAATAAAATGGAGCTCCCATATGGCCTCCATGGTCTTCTTCCTTCTCCATCCTCCTCCCTGCAAGAAATTGTGCAAATGATAAAAACAAATTAAAAAAAGTTATATTACATTGCCTTATGGAAGATTAAGGCTTTATAGAATACCTAAGATCTAGGGCTCATATTTACTTAATCCTATGGTGGGGATTTAACCCTCTAACTCTTAGGTTGTGGGAATAAAATTTTTTAAAGGGGTATGGGGTAAATTTAATAAGTTGGGGAAAACTAACAAGTGGGAAACTAAGTGACCTTTCAAATGACCTTGGTGGGCTTAATTTAAAAGTGTTACATTTAATAAATTGGTTAAATTATCAAATATTGAGTATAGGTTATTTTAATTTAATTAAGTGATATGAGTGTATAAAATAAGGAATTTGATACCTACATAAATATTTAGTAAATGAGTATTTTTGGCATGAGTTAGTATAGTTGCCGTAGAAGGGCACCCCTTCCAAAATTAAATTTAATATGGACCAAGGGGATATTCATTGGTAAGGATTGGGGTAGATAACACAATATTAATTAGGTGTCGAGTTTAGTTTCCAATCTTACTTAAATATTAGTAAAATAATAAATTTTAAAAAAAAATTGTTGGGATTTTTATTAGTTGTGTTTGGTTTGTGTCGTACAAATATGGGGCACTACAAAGAGTGAGTGACAAGCAACCTGATGGCACTCAAGGGTATGGCTCTGTCTCTAACAGTTTTGTCTACTGGGGTTGGGAACTCTGTTTCCCATGACCGGATGTCTCCTATCACTTTGTAGGTTCTAATGTGATTGTGATGGGGGTTGTTAACACAAGTGGTCGCCATGGTGCATCCTTTAGAGAGGTGTTATAAAGGTGCACTAAGAAACCCAATCCTATTGTTCCTACAACTAATATCCCCTATGTCACCTTTTGTAAAGAGGTGTTTAAATATGAAAATTTATTTCATGACCATGCCCTAATATGCAAATTCAGTGAATTTTGGCCCATCCTTCCAACCATCCACGAATGGCTTTCAAATAATTTCGTCTTCTTCTAGAAGGTACATTAGATATCTACCACCGTGATAAGATTTTTTTATTGTTGTTTTTACTTCTATTGTTGATAAGGATAACATAGTTGATGATCTTTAGGCATACCAATCCCACTATCTCGGTAATGAAACCTTAGTTCCCTCTTTTAACCCAAATACCGAGATAATTTTGACAAACTAATGTGGATTAGATTACCACACTTATCGCTTTATAGTTCTAGGACCAAGTCTGTCTTGTCTCCATTGTAAATGTTTAGGAAATGTCTTGTGCATAGATTTCCAAACCATGTATTTTACACATACAACCTATTCACGAATCTTGGCTGAGATTGATACCTCTAAAAACCTACCTCCTAGCATTGAACTAAAAGTTCAAAATAGATTCTGGACCCAACCTCTTGATTATGAAGGCATTCCATTCATATGAAAAAGGTTTTTTACGTTTGGTCATATTGCTAGAAATTGTATGTTGTCTAAGAGAAAGAATGAGAGGAAAACTAAATCTTTGTGGGAGAATAATTTTGAGCCTAGTCACCTATTTTTCCAACCAGATAGTGATTAAGAGGATGTTTCCTTGCACGAAGTTGAGTCTGCGCCATTGTTGTGGAGTTATCTCCTTCTCCTAACCTTGTTAGGAAAGTGTTTCCCTTATCTTTGCTTTCGATATCATTTCCTCTCCCTGGAGACTCAACCTTGTGTAGAAAAGGAGAATTTTGAAATCATCATTTTGGTTTACAAGGAAAGCGTAAATCTGAACATGAAGGTTGGACTAATGTGGGGAAGAAAAAGAAAAGAATAAGTGTAAATGGCCCCCTTAAAATGCATTTAAGATCTCGTGGGAAGGATCCTCAAAGATGATTTGAATGGTTGGTTATTTCATTTGTGTTAGTTCTATGACAATCTCTCTTGGCCTTTGGTAAAGGCTACTTCTTTCAATCATCATTTTTATATCTTTCCTCGACTTGTAATTGTGGGTTTTTGGGTCCCCTCAAAACCAACATATTTATCTAATTAAAAATATATAACCAACATATAAGATCATTCATATTCCTATTTGGATTTTTGATTTTTCATTTTTAAATAAATATGATCATATATATATCATTGCAAAATTGTTTATCAATAGATTATAGGTTCTTATACTTTTTAAGACATTGAACTTTATGTTTTAAAGAATCATTACAAACCTCATCTTTCATTTTTATTTTTATTTAGAAAATACATCCTCTTTGCTAAATATTTCTATATTGTAGCCTTGTTTTCTTGAAGTTTTATGATAAATACAAGATAATAATATATCGATAACGAGGAGAGTGCGAACTTATATTTATGATTGATTTAAACCAAATTAATTTTTCTAATCTATTAGAGAAAATTATTATCTATTATGACATATATTTGATAAATATTTATAAGATCTAAATTAATTTATGATAGGTAGCCGTTAGATTCTACTAATTAAAATACATTGTATAGATTTATCATTCCTAAGAACATTATCTTTTTATTATTTTGTATAAGCTATAAAAAAATATTAAAAACTAAATCTAAACTATAAGTTAATTTCTATTACAAAAATTGAAAAGTTTGGGTAATACCTCTGGGAAGTAAAGTCTCGAGAAATTAAGAAGGTCTACACTTCCCGAACACTGTCGTATCTTTCGAGTATTTTCTTCATGCTTCTTGGAAGAGAAAATGAAAAACATATTAAAATTATGTTTTCAAAAGTTTATAATCCAGTATAAATATGTTATAAGTATATAAAATGCAATATAAAAAATAGAATGAAAACATTGGTCATGTTTCACAACATATATTAAGTGTTTTATAAACATAGGTAACATCTCACAAAATAATTCAAGGAAAAATTTAAGCTATCACAAGATTTATACATAAACTAATCACATTTTTATTAACCTTATTATTCATAAACTAAAGGCTAAACTTTTATATTAAAAATCATGATATTTTCATAAAATCAAATATGTGAGAATTGTTAAGCGCAAACAACACCTAGAAATTTATTAGTTGAATTTTATAATTCTATCATATTTTGTATTTATTGATAAGTGGTCTTCAACCTTTCTCTCACTCACTTCAATTCATGTTTTCTTTCTTATTCGATTTCTCTAAAGTATTGTTACACTCGTGGACTTGTTAAGAATATACAAAAAGTCATTACACATTTTTAGAATTTTGAGTTCCCTTACCCCTCATTCCTACAATATATATATATATATATATATATATATATATATATATTTGAATATTAGAGATTTATTTACTCATTTAAAAACCAAACAATAAAAATAAATATAGAGAATTCAATATTAAAAAAATTGTTAAGAAATTGCAAAATTTTTACAGCAAATAAAATAATCATAAAAGAATATATTCATGTTTGAGAAATTGCGAGGTGGTAATCCACACAATGTACATTGGTTTACCTAATTGATGAGTTTTTGAATTTATAAAAAGGATTTCAGGTCCCTTATCTATTTGTATTAAAGGAAACTATTATTTAAGATCACACACTTTAAGATTTACACGCCAAATAGCAAGCCATCCAATCAAAAACTTGATTCCATTGTAATGGAAAATAAAAACATCCATAAATCATACTTCCTTTTGAAAATAAAAAAGTAGAAGCTTTTTAGTCCTGGAGGTAAAGGAGATGCTCCCGTACACATAATTTATTAATATGGAAACAAAGAGATTATCTGTTTTAAATTTTTTATTAAACCATGTTGCTACTTCAATTATAACTAGACAACTCTTTCTACTATTGATATGTCAAAAATAAAAACAAAGCTTACTATTCTCTCCCCAAAATATTTATAGCAGTCAGCTTAAATAACGACCCTATCAAACTGATATCTTTTGTATCCCCAAATAAGTATATTCCATAGACAACACCTCCTTTTTAATATCTAGAAACAATTATTTCTATGTTCCTAGCAGCTTACCCTCAAACAAAGCTGAGGAAGCTTATCAAGAACAACCTTGAAGTCATTTCATTTTCATTTTCATCTAATGGTAATGCAGTTCTCCAATCCACAATTGGGTGCTAAAGGGGAAAAAAAATGGAATCTTAGTCCAATCCATTTACTAAAAGAAGCAAGAATTGCTTGAAAATAAAAAGACAATCTGACTTGGGCACAAAGGAATGAGGGATTATTTTTCCTTTAATATCAATAGAATGTACAAAAGCTTCCACCGGGACACACATTCATCATACATAGCCTTAATGTATTATAGTTCTAATGAGGAAAGCCTTCCATTACTGTCTTTCTGTTAGCTAGAAGAGTTTCTTGGAATAGCTCGTCCCTCATTTGAATTTCAAATTTGGATATCATTCCAAAGGGTTGAGAGTGTTCTCCCCTTCACATCAAAGCATAGTCAAGCTCCTTTTTGTTGGAATTACAATCTCTAATAATCCCCAAATCTTTGATATGAACCATATATATTTGATATGAGCCTCCCCACTATGTTGTTTGGATTCCATTTTGAAATATTTGAAATAAACATCCCATGAATAGTGGCTTTGAATTTTATTTTTTTCTCCTTTACAAGATTTATTAATAGCTTTTTCAAAGACCACGTATAAAGTTATGTTCGGGTTTTTGCAGCTTAGAAATTATGAAGTCTTATACAACGAACAATATAAAAAAAAATTAAAAATGCAAATAAAAATAGAGTAATACTCACACCAGCACTGTTCTTCAAAAACAATTTAATTAATTCACTGTCATAGAACTTTGACTCTTTACAATTAAATTTGTGTGTGTAGCACTCCTTATTTATGTCTATGCAGATTTCACACATTTGTTGTGTGCATACAATGCAATTACAATTATTGCTATTAAATAAAATACTTCCCTAAACTTAGCTACAAACTGCTCTTAAATAGAGTTTTTCTAAATCTGAACTGAAGTCTTCTAATTCCACCCGCATGTTATGCATGCATAAAACAAACTGTTTATTTCTTTTTCTTTTTCTATTAATAAAATAGAACTATAATTAAACTAGAATTCTAACAAGCTGCATACTATATGAAATAGTCAAATTGTTGTTATCTAAACTTAGAATCAATCTATGGGAGAAATAACGTGCATAAAATATGCATATTTCAACACCCCCCCTTAATTTCGAACATGCAGCTTTTACTATTCTGAAGTTCGGTTTATATTTCCAGATATGCCATATGCAAGATCACGAACTCCCAAACATCTTCGTAAATATTCAATAAATTCTTTTGCCAAAGCCTTTGAAAAAATCTACATAATGATCTTCGGATCTGCAATATTCAAGAAAAATCTCCTTGTTGTTAACCAACTCCCTGATGAAATAATAGCTTGTATCAATATGCTTACTCTTGTCAAAAAATGATTTTTGGACAATGTTACTTTGCTGAGTTGTTGTCACAAAAAATCTGCATAGTGTTCTCTTGATTACGCCTCAAAATTTTCAACACACTTCTCATCCACATAGCTTGACATGTTGCTCCCTGTTACTACTACATAATCTACTTCTATTGAAAATAACATGACAATGAGCTGATTCTAAGTATACCCGAATGTTATGATCCTCATGTGTGGATTTCACTAATGCCTCAAGGTTTTGGTGTAACAGTTCATTACATTTGGTATTAGAGTAACCACCCGTGTTTGAATCCCACTTGGTTGGTTACGCCATGTAGCGGGGCCCGTGGGGCACCTAGACATCGGTTAAATGGGGCTCGTACTTATGGGAGTGTGGGCGCAAACCCGGCTGAGTCGGGCTCTCAGAAGCATGGTGGGATGTTATGATCCTCATGTGCGGATTTCACTAATTCCTTGAGGTTTTGGTGTAGCGGTTCATTACACTGAATGTGTTTTTTCTATCATCTATACTTTTGGCATTGTCACTATCTATATACCTAATTAGTTTGAACTCATCTGAACTTGAATACAAGATTCTATGATTCTTTTTCCACACACATACCTCAAAATCCTTTATCCAACTTGCCAATGTGAAATTTGAATCTTTTGGAGATTCCATGAACCTCGATATGAGGCTCACACCATACATAATGTCATGCCTTGTGGCCATCAAATACAAAATACTTCCAACCAACTTTTTAAACAATGTTGGATCCACTAATGATCCACTATCCTCTTTGCTCAACTTCAAACCTAATGTAACTGGTGTTGGTGTTGGCTTACACTTCAACATGTTAAACCTTTTCAAAACATAATTTGCATACTTTACTTGTGAAATAAAAACTTCACCTTCTAATTGTTCGACTTCAATGCCCAAAAAGTAATGAATAATACCAATATCTATCATCTCAAATTCCTTCTTCATGGTTGATTTGAATGACTCTATAGATAGATTTGTAGTAATAATCAAATCATCTACATACAAAAAAAAATCAAAATATTACCGTTCTCATTTATCTTGGTGTATATATTAGGCTCATTGTTGCTCTACTAAAACCATTCTCAATCAAATAAGAATCAATTTTACTATACCAAGCTCTAGGTGCTTTCTTGAGACCATAAAGTGCTTTCCTCAACCTATATACATTTCCTTCATGACCTTCAATCTCATAACCTTATGGCTGATTCACATAAACTTCTTCTTCAAGAAAACCATTCAAAAAATGCTAATTTTACATCCATATGATAAATAGGACATTTTTTTAGCTGCAATTGCTAAAACCATTCTTACCATGTCCAAAGATTCTCATTGCAAACGTTTCATTGTAGTCAACTCCATATTGTGGCGTAAAACTTCTTACAACCATCTGTTATCACCGAATCACAGCACCCATGGAGATATACAAGAACTCACAGTGTGATTGGATAACATGGGTACTATCTCCAAGTTGTGGGACTTGCTACTTGAGATAGACCTCCAGAGAAAGCTGGTTCTTGCTCCTAAACTACCTGCCACAATCTACTCTAATGCAGGATAAGCTAATTGTTCTAATCTAAATTTCCAAGGGACCAGGGAGAGAGAATACATAAAATGAAATCCTACACTAAAGCGGTGATACACCAGAAAAGGAGGGTGTGAGAGTAGTCTCCAAATGTGTGAAATACAGAGGCAAAGTGCACACTAGAAGAGGTGATGGCAGTTCTCCATAATCTAGCAAAATACATTCACAATGATATTCCAAGCATACACAATGATAATGGATTCTAAAGAACATAATAATAGACACAATATTCTTGTAGAAAGATAAAAGGGAAAGAAGAATGCAAGAAAACACAAAGCGGGGAAGATACATCCACAAACTTGTATTTTATTACTTCTGGTATGCAGTTCGAGTCTATTACAAGATAAGGGCCTGGATCACCATGCAAGGAGTCCACTACAAGGGCCTGCACACACTCTGGCTTCACAAATCAATTTTGGCGAGCTTTGCTACCCAAAAACTCTCTCCTTTTACAATGAGCCCAACACTCCAATTTATAGAAAAATGAGAAGGAAAAGAGAAGGGAAAATGGAAAATCCCGAAATCTGTCCTTCAACCACCTGTAAGAGGCATTAAATTGAGTGAAATGGTTATCCATTACTTGCAAAAGGCTCCCCATACTGTCCCATGTGCTGCAGCAGAGAAAGAATGATGACCATGCCTCTTAATTGCACTCCCAGCTACCAAATAAAACACTGTTCTGAACCCGGCCACGTTTTCTTAAAAATATCAATCAATTTCTAATCAAATCCAGAATTTCTTGATTTCTGTGCATCGGGCTCGGAACCACGATTCCAACGGTACCAATTTTGTGCGATTTCATTGAGAAATGCAAAAGTTATGGCCTTCTGAGTGCGGGCAGCTATTTTGGGCTGGCGGAGCGTTTTTCTGTCATTGTGACGGGAATGAGCATTGGATTTGGAGCCGAATATGTTTCTTTTATTTAAATATATCTATCCTCATTAAAAATAATAAATCCAGTTTTTGTGGCGTAGAGGAAGTTGTGCTCGTTCCAGAAAGTCCAATTTTATCAAAATCGGAGCTCGGAGTCAAAAGTTATGGCCGTTTGAAGTTTCGGACCGAATGTTGACTTTTCTTCTTCTCCTTCGGCCGCTTCGGATTTTCGCGTCCCACGCATCCCTTTGTCCCATTTGTCCCAAATGCTGTGTGGGACAAATTCTTCCGAACCGCCCAAAATGGGCTTCCATGTCCCTTTTCTGCCGGTGACACGTGGCGTGATCTGATTGGCTTTCGGCTCCTTCGGCTATCCGCGTCCCGCGCGTCCCTTTGTCCCATTTGGCACAGTGCTGAAATTTCCCATTTCGGCTGAACCGGCTGGTTCGCGTACTCGCGGCCCAGATGTCCCATTTGCTTTCGGGCCGTTTGGGACAAATTTTCCCGATTCGCCCGGTTCGGCCGGTTCGCGTACTTTTGTCCCGCGCGTCCCTGACTGAAAGTTCTCATTTCGGCCGATCCGGCCGGTTCGCGTACTTCACGTACCTTCGGCCCAACTATTCAGGCTGCCTTGACTCATTTCGGCCGATCCGGCCGGTTCGCGTACTAATTGCCCAGATGTCCCAGACTGCCTGTTTCAACAGTTAGTCAATTTTTTCAACTTTTCGGCCAGTTCAGATTTTCGCGTCCCGCGCGTCCCTTTGGCCCGGATGTCCCAAATGCTGCGCAGACCGCCTGGTGGCCTTTCGGCCGGTTCGCGTACTTTTGTCCCTCATGTCCCGACTATTGCAAGGACTAGGACTTAGCCATTTTTCATGATTTTTTCTGGCCCGAGCTTGTTTTTGCAATTTTTTCACATTTCCTCAGAACTTGCTCTCTTCTTCTTGGATAGGGGGTTAGAGAAAAAATCTGAGGGGACCCTAGAAACATGACTTCTTTTTCCTGGACTCAATATAATTGCTTGGGACTAAAGAATTTGATGCATGTTATCAAAATTACCTTGAGGGGTGAATTTTGGATAACACCATCCTTGCTTTATGTTTATGTTCTTTTCCATCACCATTGTATTATTTCTTGTAGACCCACTTCACTCCTACCACGTCATTTACTTTTGGAAGATCCATTAGCTCCCATGTCTAATTCTTCTCCATAACATCTATCTCAACATCAATGGCTTGTGCCCAAACTTTATTTGTTATAGACTCTTCAAAATATACAGGATTTGTAGCTTGAGGAAATAATTCAAAAATTGAAAATGAATTAGTTGTATCAACATTATAAATCTCATTAAGACTTCTTGGTTTTTGCTGCAAAATGCTATCGGATCTTTGCTGGACCACTTTGTGGTGATGGAGTTGTTTCTTATGTTCTTTTTTATGTCACTTGCATGGTTAAATATGACTACAATATTGGAGACTTCCAAACTATAGATGGAGGTGTAGTTTGTGCTACAACTTGTGGTGCATGTCCAAGATTCATAGGTACATTTCCTTGGTGCTCTAAATTTTCATCCATTGTATCATCACATGGAATAGTTATTGCTTATCTTGATTGAATTCTCTATACTTCCATCCCATGATTTGTTTTCAACAATTTGAACATCTCTACTGATCACAACTTTTCTAGTGACCGGATTATACAACTTGTATGCTTCTATATTCTATGAATACCAAACAAATATACAATTTTATCGTTTATTGTCTAACTTATCCCTTAGCTCTTTAGGAACATGTATGTATGCCACACAACTGAAAAATATTAAATGAGAAACATTGTGGTTCCTATTTTTCCATGCTTGTTTAGGAAATTTTATCGCCAAATCACATCACCCTTAGGTTTGCAAAAGTGTGTTTTCTTGAGCTCATGATGTGACTAGATAACATGGGTACTATCTCCAAGTTGTGGGACTTGCTACTTGAGATAGATCTCAAGAGAAATCTAGTTATTGCTCCTAAGCTACCCGCCAAAATCTACTCTAATGCAAGAAAAAATATCTTGTCCTAATCTATCTTTTAAGGGACCAGGGAGAGAGAGTGCATGAAAAAATCCTACACTAAAGTGGTGATACACCAAAAAAGGAGGGTGTGAGAATAATATCTAATGTGTGAAAAATAGAAGCAAAGTGCATACTAGAAGGGGTGATAATAGTTCTCCATAATCTAGCAACTGCATTCACAACAATATTTCATGCACACACAATGATAATGAATCCCTGCAACAACATAAAATAGACACAATATATTTGTAATGAGGTTGAAGAGGCAAGAAGAATGCAAACAAACACAGCAGGGGAAGACACATCCACAAACTTGTATCTATTGCTTCATTGATATGCACAGATTCAATCTATTACAAAATAAGGGCCGGATCACCATGCAAGGAGTCCACTACAAGGGCCTGTGCAACACATTGGCTTCACAAAACCAATTTTGTGAGTTTTTCTACTCAAAAATATCTCCTTTACAATGAGCCCAACACTCCAATTTATAGAATTCTGAGAGGAGAGAGAGAGAGAGAGAGAGATGAAAATCCTGAAATATGTCTTCCCACCACTTGAAAGATGTCATAAATGGATTGAAATGATGGTATGTTGCTTGAAAAATTCCCCCATATTGTCCCATAACTTGCAGCAGTGAGAAATGTCTACCCATGCTTCATTGAATGCATCTTAACTACCAAATAAAACACTGTTATGAACCTAGCCACATTTTCAAAAAATATCCATCAATTCTTCATCAAATTCTAGATTTATTGATTTATGTGCATCATGATCGGAACCATGATTCCAAAAGTACCAATTTTGTTCATTTTTCATTGTGAATTGCAAAAGCTATGACATTCTGAGTGTAGGCAGTTGTTTTGAGTTTGCTAAGGATTTCTATCATTTAACGGGACAGGGTATTTAATTGACTGGATCTGAAGATGTTTATTTTTTCATATACCTACCCTCATTAAAACTTGTGTGTTGTAGAAAATGTCATGCCCATTCTCGAGAAGTAAAATTTTGTGAAAAATGGAGCATCTGGGTCAAAATTTATGACCGTTTGAAGTTTGTGGGTCAATCGTTGACTTTTCCTTTGTATTGCGGCTATTGTGGGTTTTGGGAACTCATGTCCCACACACTCATAATGTTTGGGCCTTCTTTCTCCACATCACCCAATTTGGGCTTTCCTATCCCAATAGTCATGTGTTATTGACTAGGTTGTCAAGGTTGTTGACCTCCACTTTAACCGCATCCCACTTACTCGTGACGATTTCGGGTTTTGAGTCCCAATCTGTCCCACGGACCGCTGGGAAAATTTTTTCTGCCTTAACCAATTCCTTTGTTCTACAAAGTGATTTTGGTAATTTTGATCCCGACTTTCCTAGACAAGCTCCTCCGTATTTTCTCGCATTACATTGTTTCCTTTGCATTTTGATTATTTCACCTTTTCACTTTCCAACCGTCCCGGGTGAACTTCATGCGGCACAGGACACTTTGTTCAGAAAAACCCATAATACAAAGTGTTTCTTTTTCATTGTAGACTTTTCACCTTTTTAGAGCCCAAGCAGTCTCAATTTAACTTTTACTGCAACACTGGGACAAAAACTTTCATATTTTCCACAATACACTAAAATATCCATTTTTGAATTTTTACAATTTTTTCTAACTCCTTGAATTTTTTCCTTAGATAGGGAAGCTAGAGAAGAGTGAAAGGGACCCTCAATACCTGATTTTGGCCTCGCACCCATTCTACTTGCTGAAGCTGAAGAAATTATGTAAGTTATCCAAATTACCTTGAGGGGTGAATTTGGGATAACAGAACCATGTTCCTAACAATTTTATTTTGACACTGTTTAGAATTTAAACAAAATTTGCTACTTCTTTTTCCCAATAATCATTTAGAAGGTGTTTTTCCTTCATCATGATTTTTTCCATCTCCATAATGGTTCTATTCTTCTAATCTACCATACCATTCAACTTTGGTGTATACAGTAGTAAAATTCTTGTGTATACCATGATATTTGTAAATTTTTTAAAACTCATTAGAAACATACTCACCTCCTCTATCTCGTCTCGAGGAATTTGATGTACTATCTAATTTGCTTCTCCACTAAAATATACGCTCCGAAATATATCAAATGCTTCATATTTGTGTCTCGAAAATGCACCCATGTATTCCTTGTGTAATAATCAATGAATATCGGAGGATATGAAAGACCTCAATAAAATTTGTTTGCATAGGTCCATACAAATCTAAGTGAACAATCTCAAAAAGTGCACTTACTCTTGTTGTTTTACCCATAGGGAAATTCTCTTTGTGTTGTTTCCCAAAAATGTAACCTTCACATACCCTTCTCGAAAATTTAAATTTCCAAACCTTAGATGCCAAGGCCATGATTTGTCTTTCATGACTAAATGAAAAGCTGATTTTATTCCTTCGGCGTAGGACTCAATCGTATTAGCGCAAGACTTGCTTGCATTAGCATAGAGATCTTTTACATGGGTGCGAACTCAAAGCCACAAGACTCATTCACCTTAACGAATGACTCATTTACACACGGCACAAGACTCATTTTCTTGATCACATGACTAATTTGACTTAACACATGACTTTGTTGCAAACCGAGTTTTTGATTTTACTACAAACGAGATCATATTTTCTCTTTTTCCTAGTTTTAATATGAAGAGAAACATTCTATTGCTGCTCATCTTCACTTTTTCAATCAATTGAGTGTTAGGGATTTTTAAAAATCACGCACTCATTGTCTTCCATATAAAATATATATCCTTATTGTACCAACTATCCAATACCGATAAGAGTGTGATTAAAACTTGCAATATAGTAAACATCATGCATATTTGTTTTCTCTCCTATTTAGTTAGAATATTGATTGTACCTTTTCCTTTTATAGACACGGTATTGTTATTCCCAAGAGTAACATCACTCTTCTATGTAAGTGCACCAACTGGGGGCCAAAAGGGGGTCTTCAAGTAGACACTTGTTTCAGGAAAATTAAATTATTTAACTTGTATGAGTTATTTTTAATACTTACACTTAAAATTGAAAGATGTTGTAAAAATATGAATTATAGCATTTTGAGTCTAGTTTCTAAGCCACTAAATTTTATTGAAAACGGTTAAGTTTAAGTTGGTCAAATAACTAAAATACCATCAGGTGTTATTGTTTTTCTTAAAAACATAATAGAATGACTTTCGTTCCCCCACCATTTTTTAATAACTATTTAGTATTTTTGAAAACCCTTTAGTATAAAGATAGCTAAGACCATCTAGTTTGAGCTCTATTATTTTATAGTTGTTTAGTGAGTATTTTTTTATGATTTTTTTAGTACATAAATTTTAAATTTTAAAAATAATGGAGCTTTGATGATGCCCCCTAAACTACCTCAAAAATATCAAAAATTAGATTTTTTTTTGAAAATGTATAGAATTAGGCCTATTTTGGGCTTGTATAATCTTTTTCAATTTTGATAAGCCAAAAACAAGATTCATGATGAAATATAAGTGTTTACAATCACTGAAAATAGAGGTATAAAAGACATAGTTTGAAATAAATATAAATGGAAACCTTACAATAGTCAGAAAAATAAAAAAATTACATATTTAGAAAGAGGATAGTTTTCTTGACGTCATAGGAAATTTTTAAGAAAGATAAAAAATGTTTTTGTAGGATTCAGCATGGTGGAAAATGAGGTTTTTAAATTTTGTCTAAATCACGCAGTTATTGTGTTGTTATAGGTCCAATGCGTAGATTTGGGAAACCAAATCAATTCTAAGACTGAAAAATATTTGTTTGGGGACATAATAAAGGGAACACATATGTGTTATGCATAATATAAACACGATATGGGATTTTGGAATGCTTCTATTTACAAAAAAAAAAAAATCAAGTATAAGCTTTTCATTACAAAAATAATTGTTTAAGTATAAGTTTTTTATTTTTTAATAATAAATGAAAAACTTATACTTTAAATCTATTTTAGTAAATATAAGAAATGAGGGTCACTCTACACCTTATGGAACTAGTCTCATAGCTCCATGAGTCACGGTTTTGGAGATAGTTTTTTCTATAGTATAGTCTAGTCAAGACATAGGTAATTTTAAGGATTTTAAAATTCATCCTAAAGCTTTTAGCATTTAAATTCTATAATCAAAACCCTAAACCCTAGGCCCTAAACCTAAACCCTAAACCCTAAACCTTGAGCCCTTAACCCTAAACCCTAAACCCTAAACCCTAAACCTTAAACCTTAAGCTCTTAAACATAAACCTTAAACATTCATCCCTTACCCGTGAGCCCTAAACCTTAAACCATGAGCCTTAAGCCCTAAATGTTGATCCCTAAGCCCTAAACCTAAATCATGAACCATGAGTCCTAATTACTAAACCCTAAACCCTTAAAAATAAACCCCGATACCTAAACCTCAAACCTTAAACTATGATCCATAAACACTAAACCCTAAACCTGTGTGACCTAAACCCTAAACCCTTAACCCTGAGCCCTAAACTCTAAATTCTAAACCTTAAAACCAAAATAATAAACACTATACCTTAAACACTAAATATTAAACCGTAATTCCTACACATATAACCCTAAACCTTAAACACTGGACCCTAAGCCTTAGGCCCTAAACCCTAAATCCATATCCCCGAGCTTTAAACCCTAAACCTTAAACCCGTAATTCCAAACCTCAAACCCCGAGCCAAAACCCTAAACCATGAACCCTAATCCCTAAGCCCTAACCCCTAAACCCTATTCCTTGAAACCAACAACCCGATCCTCGAAGCCCTAAACTGTAAACCCTAAACACTAAGCCCTAAACCATAAACCCTAAACCTTAAGCCCTAAACATTAAATCCTAAACCCTAAACCCTAAACACTAAACACTAAATCCTCAACCCTACACCCTAAACCCTTAACCCCGAGGCACAAACCCTAACCATAAAAACCCTTAACATTAAACCCCAAATCCTAAACCCTAAACCCTAAACCCTAAACCTAAACCCTAAATCCTAAACCATTAACCCTGAACCTTAAACTGTGAACCATAAACCCTAAACCTGAAACCTTAAACCCCGAACCACGAACCCCGACCCATAAACCCTAAAACTCAAACCATGAGACCAAAATCCTAAACACTAAACACTAAATCCTAAACCGTAAAACCTTATCCCTAAACCCTCAACCTTGATCCCTAAACGCTTAACCCTAATACCCAAACTATAAATACCAAGCCCTAAACCCTAAACCCTAAACCCCAAACCTTAAACTCTAAAATCTAAACCCTAAATCCTAAACACTAAACCCTAAACCCTAAAATATGAAACCTAAAGCCTGAACCTGAGACCTAAACCCTAAACCCTAAATCCTAAACCCTCAAACCTTAACCCTAATCCATAAACCCTAAAATCTAAACCCTAAACCATAAACCCTAAGACCTAAACCCTAAAACCTGAACCATGATCCCTAAACACTAAACCCTAAACCCTAAACCTGGATTCCTAAACCATAAAACCCCAAGCCCTAAATTCTAAACCCTAAACCCTAAATCATAAACCCCGATCAAAAGTAAATTCTAATAAGATCATTTAGCATGTTTAATTTGTAGGGAATAATGTATAAGGTGATCAATTAACTCATTTAGTTTTGATGAGAGATTACTTCCTTTAAAGTCCTAAGAGGCTATTTTTCGCCATTCTAGCTAATTGAACACCCTTCACAAGTTTATAGAGAAAATATAAGGCATCTGAGGGTGATTTTATAGAGAATTGAAGATGCCTAAGAAAATATAGGAAATTTTAGGAAATGAATCTCATTCAGAGCAATCTATTTAAGACCGGGTTTCGGTGTAGGGAATGAAAGCTAAAATAGTATAAGCTAACTTCTATTGATGATTCTAGGATTTCTAGAAAGAATTAGGATGAAATAAAATAGGAATTGGAAGGATATTAGAATACTCTATAAGGTGGAATAATCAACATAGATTCAAGGATTAAATATTCCTTTAGGTACTTGTGAAACTCTTCACCTACTCCTCTAAGTTCAAAACAAAATAGGACCTAAATTTTAAGTTGCATGAAGAATTAGATTTTTATAATAGTTTCATTGATCATAAAATGTGATTTTTAGTGTTTCAGTGAATTATGGAGGTCAAGAACATATAACTCATACTCAAATTTCATTTAAGGATTCATCCCCTATCTAAAGGAGGAAACCCATTTCCATGAGGAACAACTTGAGAAAAAAGGTATCCATGTACCATAAGCATGATTACACCCAAGTTTCATCTTGGTCAATAAATTCAATTATGAAATATTCATCATATTCAAAGGTGAAATGTGGAGCTCAAGGAATGACTTGATGATCATCATATCATGACTCTATCATTATACCCAAATCTCTCCAAAGAACAAGCTAAAATGAGCTAGTCATGCCACCGAGGTATCCAAGACCATCATGTGTGAAGTATTAAGGCATATTATATCTCCATGAGATACATATGAGTAAATACAAGTATGATAATATTGAATTTTATTCCATGAAAGGATGATTTCAGAGCTAGGAAATGTGAAGGGATGATCTTTATATGGAGCACCGTGTTTCTAAGAATGAGCAATCATACGAGTTCACTTGATGCAATTCACTTGGTACTATTCGTATAATATCATTCAATACCTAGTAGTGTGGTAAAACCTTAAGGAGGAGGCACATTACAATTACCTCATTTTTTCCATAGGATAGGAATCCCATTAAAGGAGCAACTCTATCTACAAAGTGAGGATCTCATTTTAGTAAAAAAGTAGACAAGCATCATAAAGCTAATTCATGGTCACTAAAGTGAATTATGGACCAAATTTCAAAATTGGTATCAATTCAAGCAGTGGTAGGTCCAAAATCCAATCCGAGAAGGTCAAAAACCTACAAAATGATTATATGTTTTCCCAAAACAATGACCGACTATACAATATATATGGCTTGAAAGTTTTAGGTCATTTTGAAATTTGAAAATGAGTAAGTACTGACTGATTAGATTTTGAAAAACTATCTTCTAGATTATAACTATCAAATCTTCAGACCACTTCCATCAAAGTTAAGAGTGACCTAACTTATTATATTTACTAAAATAAATTTAAAGTATAAGATTTTTATTTTAGTAAATATGGCTCCTTTAAGCCCTTCTAAGCTTCATATAGCTCAAAACACGATGCATTTCATATCACTAGAAACGCGTATGCTCTATAACACATACACGTTTTAGGTTAATGAAATATTGAGACTCAAAAAATATAACGTGATCACTTTATTACAAAATGCGTACATGTTTTAATAATTTTTACTTTAGTGTCCGCTCTTTGGACCCCCATATTGATGCACTTAACCTTCACCGATTCATCCAAACTAGAAAATAAATCTAGATTACTTAAAATGTGATTATTGCAACTGCCCCGAATCTAAATACCATACATCATATGAACTCGATTTTGATAAATTTCACTCAATAGATGATAATGAAGGTTTTACTTGAGAAATCCTTATGCATGCAATTTTCATAGATATAGAAGTAGAAATTCCAACCTAATTTTTATTTTTCCTCTCCCGATCGTATTACTTTTTCTTGGAATCATAGGCATAGTTTATGTACTTCTTTCAATAGTGACATTGAACATGAGACTTATCTTGTCTCGATCGTGATTTGTGTTCTTGACTATATCCTTTTCCACCTAAGTTTGATGAACTCGTTGTTGTATTGTCTAGATGAACTTCTTCATTTTCCTCTTGGGATAAACCTTTCTCTTCCTCTTCCATGACTACATGTTGTTTAAGAAACAAAACCTTGATCTATAACTACATTTTATCTATTCATCCTCTGTTCATGATTTATTAGTGATGCATGCAACCCATCAATTTAAAATTGTCTCAGATCCTTACTTTCTTAATAGCAATAACTATAGGATCAAATTTTGGAGGAAAACTCCTAAACAATTTTTAAATAATCATTCTATATATTCAATAGTCTCACCATGGGATTTTATTTGATTTATTAAGACAACTACATAAGTAAAGAATGATTCTACAAAATCTGAATCTTTCATTGAAAATTTATCAAAATATCTATGAAGTAACTGTAGCTTGGTGATTTTACTTTCTCCTTACCTTGATATGCAATTTGGAGTGTGTCCCATGTGGTCATTGTTTTTATCAAGCTCTTTGCCACTCTTGGAAGGATGCTCTCATGCATTTTCTTATGAATATAAAAAATATATTTTCCATATTTATTTTGTACCTCCTTCAAAGTATATTTCTCTACATGAGAAAGTGTAATATGTACTGCTACATCTGTAGGATCTATGTACCCATTCTCAAAAATATCCCACACATCTTGGGATATGAATAATCCCTTCATGGTCAATGACTAACACTCGTAATTCTTCCCATTAAATTGTAGTGTGTGCATACCCAATGTAGAAGACATAACTTGCTACCAATTTAAAAACATGCTGAAAATCAACGCTCTGATACCAATTTGTAGAAATTATGTACTCTTATACAACAAACAACATAAAAAAATAATAAAAACTTGAAAATAAAAACAGAGTAATACTCAAACCAACACTACTGTGAATAAAAAAATTAAGTAATTCACAACTTACAGCTTCATCTATTTATAATTAAATATGTGCGTGTAGCACTCTCTACTCAAGCCTATGCAGATTTCACACCTCTCTTGTGTGCATACAATGAAATTATAATTTCTGATATTAAATAAAATAATTCCCCTAAACTTAGCTAGGAACCGCTATTAAATGATATTTCTAAATGTGAATTGAAGTCTTCTAATTTCACCCGCACACGTGCATGCATAAGAAAAACTATTTATTTATTTGTATTTTTTATTCATAAAATATAACTCTAACAAGCTATGGACTATATGAAATAGTCAAACTATTGTTATCTAAACTTAGAGTCAATTTAAGGAAGACATTACGTGCATAAAATATACATATTCCAACAAAGAGCCAAAACTCTTTACATTATGGAAATAAGCCGGTGCGTAGATTACATACAAAGAGAATAAAATCTAGAAGGGGCTCTATATGAAAAAAAAATTGTCTATCAAAAGATAATAAATGTTAAAATTAGTGTTCATCTTATCAGTCTCCATTTTGGATTTAAATTTCTCCTTTCATTTTATCTTCTTATTCACTAGCTGATTTTGTGGCATCTCTATATTCTTGTCTAATACACTAAAAATTGAAAGTGTCTCTTCCAAAGAATAAATATCATATTGATTTTCCTTTTCCCCTTGTATATCCCTTTCAAGACATTGTTTTGAACCTCTAAGATATTTCATCTTCTTCTAACAGGACCACATGTTTGAGAAATTGTTAAGATGGGAAGTTCAAAAGTAATTGAAACATGTTTTTTTCAATATTTAGGGGCTTAGAAATATTATAATAGTTTTCATTGTTTATCACCATTCATCTTAATCTGTCAAGCAATCATATCTTAATTTTTATAACATAATTTCAAAAAAGCACCTGCAATGTAATGGTTGGGCACGATGGTTATCTACTTGAGATCACCGGCTATTTATACATGCACCAAAATATATTTTATTTTCCTTACATTTTAAAGATATTGTTTCACATATATAATACAAAGAATTATTAGTTATTTATTTGTAACTATATTGAAAGCATAAAAATATAGGAAAGGTTTTTGAGATTTGAACATGGTGAATGTAATCGTTACACATGTTGGTGCATGTATACAATTACTTTAAACCTTTGAAAACACTATGGACATTGCAATCGAGACATTTTCCATTTCACACAAATTTTAAGGGTTAAATTTATCTTTCTTTTTACGTATATATCTAGTTTCAAATCTTGAAAATTGTGATAAGGAATTTTCCTCTTTTTTATGAATAATACCTTATATTATATTAACAAGTAAAATGATACAAGATAATTCAAAAAAGTGGGAGGTATGGAAGCACGCCGGACCACACAATCAAACTAGGCCTAGCCTAGGAAAGTCAACCATAATAGAATTTTAAAAACACAGAGGCAAAGATATTAAGTCGTTGCTCCAAACATTTGACTAGCAGAGGGAATATCATGATCATCAGGCCAACCGAATCAAGGGAGGTCCTTGTCACTATCCGACACTTCCTAACCCGAGCCAAGTTGGTTCTCTTCTTCATTATCTTCAATAACACCTTGAGTAGGCAATATGGCAAGAGACATTTTGGGAATTTATTAAGCGGTGGCAGATCAAGGGATTCGGTGAGCCCCATCCAAGTTGAAGGGGTGGTGGAGGAGATCCCTAATCCTGGTGGTGAGATGGAGGTAGAGGAGATAATATCCTTCCCCATAGCTGAATGTGCCAAGAATTGTGAGCACAATTTGAATGAGCGATGCTACGAGTGGCTATGACAACCACCTAAGGGATGACTTCCATGGGGCAGAGAGAACAAAGAGAGAGGGATGGTGTTTCATGAGAAATGTTGCAAGGGGTGTTATCAATGAATCACAGCACCCCTATGTTTATACAAGTGCACATACTTGAACTCACGGTGTGATTGGATAACATGGGTACTATCTCCAAGTTGTGGGACTTGTTACTTGAGATAGACCTCCAGAGAAAGTTGGTTCTTGCTCCTAAACTACCTACCACAATCTACTCTAATGCAGGGGAAACTAACTATTCTAATTTAAATTTCCAAGGGACCAGGGAGAGAGAATGCATAAAATGAAAGCCTACACTAAAGCGGTGATACACCAGAAAAGGAGGGTGTGAGAGTAGTCTTCAAATGCGTGAGATATAGAAGCAAAGCGCACACTAGAAGAGGTGATGACAATTCTCCATAATCTAGCAAAATGCATTCACAACAATATTTCAAACATACACAATGATAATGGATCCTTGCAAGAACATAATAATAGACACAATATTCTTGTAATCAAGGTTGAAGGGGCAAGAAGAATGCAAGAAAACACAGCAGGGGAAGATGCATCCACAAACTTATATTTTATTGCTTCCTGATATGCACAGTTCAATCGGTTACAAGATAAGGGCCTAGATCACCATGCAAGGAGTCCACAACAAGGGCCTGTAACACATTGGCTTCACAAATAAATTTTGGTAGAGATTTGCTACAAAACTACCTCCCTTTACAATGAGCCCAACACTCCAATTTATAGAAAAATTGAGAAGAGAGAGAGAAGGGAAAATGGAAATCCCGAAATCTGTCCTTCAACCACTTGTAAGAGGCATTAAATGGAGTAAAATGATTGTATATTACTTGAAAAATGCTCCCCATACTATCCCAGGTGCTGCAGCAGAGAAAGAATGGTGACCATGCCTCTTAATTGCACTCCCAACTACCAAATAAAACACTGTTATGAACCCGGCCACATTTTATAAAAAATCCCCACTAATTTCTCATCAAATCTATAATTTCTTGATTTCTATGTGTCATTCTTGGAGCCACGATTCCAACGATACTAATTTTGTGTAATTTCATTGAGAAATGCAAAAGTTATGGCCTTTGAGTGTGGGCAGCTTTTTTGGGTCTGGCGAGGCATTCTCTGTCATTTGATGGGAATGAGCATTAACTGACTGGAGCCGAATATATTTATTTTATTTAAATATATCTACCTCATTAAAATAGGATGGGAATAGGAATGGAGCCAAATATGTTTCATTTGACGGGAATAGGACGTTGTGCTCGTTCCAAAAAGTCCAATTTTGTGAAAATTGGAGCTCGGAGTCAAAAGTTGACTTTTCTTCTTTGTTGCAGCTATTTCGGAAAATCAGCTTATTCGCGTCCCATGCGTACTTTTGTCTCGGCTGTCCTGGAAAAATTCTCCCGCATCGGCCGATTCGGGCTTCCTTGTCCCCTTTGCAGCCTTTTCGCCTTTTCACGCGTCTCGCGTACTCTTTGTCCCAAATTGTCCCTGCACAAAAATCTCCGCACTGCCCACAATAGACTATCTTGTGGCAAATCAGATAATTCACGCCCCATGCATACTTTTCTCCCAGCTATCCCAAACTGTGTGAAACAAAAAACTTGATGATTTTTATTGCCTGCGGCCATTTTGCCTTTTCGCATCTCGCGTGTACTTTTGTCCCAACTATCCCGCGGACCACCTGGGACAAAAATGTCTGACTTAGCCGATTTTCTTCCTTTTTTGGTCCCAAACTTGGTATGACAAACCTCGGTATGACCCGCACTGGTACGATCCGCACCCTTCAGACCCGAAATGCTTTAAAACAATCCTGCAACCTTATTTTTGCATTTTTCTAACTCGTTGGGAATTTTTCTTGGATGGGAGAGTTAGAGAGAAGCCGATGGGGCCCCAAAACACTATTTCGGGCCTTGAATCAATCTACTTACTCGGGACTGAAGAATTTGATGCATGTTATCAAAATTACCTTGAGGGGTGAATTTTGGATAATAAGGGGAATCACCCCAATGTTGAAGAATGGTTTGGAGGTGTTCCACCTTGAGGCCCACCTTGTTTGGTTGTACTTGAATCTATAGTAAAACATTGGAGATAACTACTGAATTATTTTATATAGAGAAATGTTGATCAATTTCAACATTAGCAACTAAACAAGAATTTTGTTCTTTCTAAAGCCAGAAGATAATTTCCCCTTTAAAAGCATGCCAAATTTGGGAGAACATGTGAGGCATTCTAAGATTATCTCCTAAAAGAATATGCAAGGAAGGAAGAAAAAATAAATGATTCTAATTACAATCCTTTTGGGATTTATTAAAATACTGAATAAGTGGGATAAAGTTTCCAATTATTCATATAATGGAAATTTTGGGGATGAGACACCAAGCGAACTAGAAATACACCAATAGAAGGCCTTGGTGATGGACGCACCACAAAAAATGAATTTTTTTGGGTTCCACACATGTAAATCAAATAGTATCTCATCTCCTTCTCCAACTAGATGGAGAAGAATGCAGCCCCTACTCGAGTGTTGAGTTTTCCAACCATAGGTAGATGGGGTGATAACCAAGCATAACCTTTACTAGAAGTCTTATTCGAAAGGGGGTGTCCACGAACCACTTCTAATCTATACACCAAGGATGAGATGGAAGAACAAATATTTTGTGGCTCATATGATTAGGAACAAAAGAGATGATATCAGTTACACTGGCATGATCATGTGAGGATAAATTCAAATGGACTGTGATTTCATTCCAAGGATGCCAAGCTTGGATACATTTGCAAAAAGGTCTTGAATGGTGTGAATTCCATACTTGAAGCACCTAAGCATAGGAATCCCAAGAACCTCTACAAGGAATTAATCCTAGAATTGAATGGCCAAAGACCACCACAAAGAGTGGTGGTTAATTGAAAAGGTCATTACGGAAGTCATTTCCCTTCCATTAAAGTCATGGCTTGATATTTTCCCGTGCTGTCCCGATACTTTTGAGAACGAAGGTGTTGACCACTTTGATAGGGACATGCGCAATGAGAATATTGGCAAAGTTTAGACCCTTTGAGACTAGGAGGAAATATAGGGAACCCTCTCGTAATGCCATGGTGCATAAGCACTTTCAAATATTTTTTTCCTTCTATGTTGTAAAATATCTATTTGGCATAGACAAAGCATGTTCTTGAGGTACAAATGTCGCTAAGGCCCAATCCTCCATATTCTCTAGGAAGATAACAGGTCTCCCATGAAACTCTATGAAAACCTTTGCTAGAGGATGCATTGGACCAAAGAAAGTCTTTGAGAATTTTTTTGAGCTTCTCCACGATTATTTTGATGAGACCCAACAAGGAGAATAATAAATGTGTGTTGTTTTAATCACTATGGAGAAAATCTAGAACTTACCCACTAATGAAAATGGTTTGGTTATCCATTATTCCATATTTTTAGCCACCATCTGAATAACATATTTCCAAAGATTTGCAGGTAACACTTGAAAGGATAAAGTAATGCCTAAAAATTTAAACATCTTGCCATGATCAATCATCTTCCAATCATATGAAGCCATCCAGGAGGGTGTGGAGAGGAAATATTTCCTATAACATTGCATTTTTGCAATTGTATGGAAGATATAGAGGCTACATAGAATGTTTCTAGGCACCACATGGCATTTCTAATGCTATTTCATCCTTAATTAGTGTAAGTAAAGATTCGTTAGAAAAGTGACCATTGAGAAGTTGGGAATTATCGGAGGATGGTAAGTAAATTCCCATGACAAGCCCTTAAGATTTCACTTTTGCTCAAAAATAGCCAAAACCTTCAGCCATAATTACTTAAAGAGTAAACTCTCAAGGAAAACCTTGCCATATGGATCTGAAAAGACCAAAAGGATCCAAACTATGCCCATTAATATACATTTGGAAAGAGGTATTCGTAAAGAACAACTCGATAGATTGAATGAAGATTGGACTAAATCCCAAGTCTTCAAGCATAGAAAGAATGAAAAGGCACTCTATCATGTCATAGGATTTCTCAAAGACTATTCTAATGAAATGGGATGAATATTTGGATTTTGCAAGCCCATTCCATTCCTTACAATATCTGCTATGATATCATCAAGGATGTAACACCCACGGAATGAAACTATTTTATTTGGATGGATAATGGTGGATATGACGCAACCGAATGGTAGGAAGAATGTGACGTGGAATAATGGTAAGATCTTTTGCAATAACCTTATAGGAAACATTTAACAAGGTAATAAGATGTCAATTACTAATTATTTTGGGGTCTCTAGGCTTAGGGATGAACTTAATATTCCCTTTGTTAGTGTGAGTGCCAAGAATTTTGTTCTTAAATCCTTCCAAAGTATACCGATAGAGGTCTAAACCAATAGTATCCCAAAGAAATTTATAGAATTTGTAGGTAAACCATCGCAACTGGGAGCCTTGTAATTGACAATTTGAATGACCACTTCCTGCAAGTCATCAAGGGAGAGAATGCAATGACAAGTTATTTTCTGCACCTAAGAGAGTTTGCTTGACCACCTCCTTTAAGTCATCAAGTGAGAGAATGCAATCGCAAGCTATTTTTTTTTGCACATGGGAGATTTTGCATGGCATCTGCGGCTAAGAATTGATCCACCGTAACTCCATACTCATCACGAAGGTACTTGATATTGGAAAACTAGTTTGTAATGATTGACAAAGGCCTCGCAACATGATTTGGGGATCTGTGAGCCGAGTTCCACCATCACATATGGCACAAATTTTCTGAAAGGAATGTTTAGATTTGAGGTAAAGAAATAATTATTTTGAAATATGATCTATTAATTTCATCCAATGAATACAGCACATATTTGGGCGCCCTGACGATTGTAGCTATCCATGATTTAAATTTTATACTAAATCTCTTCCACCTAGAGTTGTTGAGTTTCAAAGAAAGGATTCCCTTCGAACAACACCGCCGCCAAGCTAAAGGCAAAGGAGGTAGCATAATATGATCCATGCCAAATTTTGGCAATTTTTCAATTGTAGATTCTAATAAATATGGTAATCCTAGTCATTTCATCCTCCTACCACTGAGTCCAGCTGGATTGAAAAGGTGGATGGTAATTTTTTAGATGACGTGGTCGGTGTGTTAAATTCCACACTCACTTAATATGATTGAGTTTGGGTCCATGCTCCATCAAGGTTGTATTGAGAAAGAACTAGACTTTATGAAAAAAGGCTTCATGTCTTGCCAAGTGATACAAAATTGAATAGGGAAGTGGTCAGAAAGGATGAAATCTATCATCACTTCCACTAGAAAAGAATAAGTTTTGTCAAAATCAAAAAAATGTTAAGTATAAAGCATGGCCTTGTCAATCCATTTAAGAACCTGATCCGATCTTCCTCAGAGATTGGACTAGGTGAACCATGTTGTAGAGGTGGGTTTGTGAGAAGCATTGGGGTCATTAAACCCAAATTTATTGCACATATAGAACCACGCCTCCCTTTCGCCAGTTGTCCATCACATAGGCATGTTCTCATACTTATCTAGGGCCAAATAAATGATATTAGATTCACCGCATATTACCCAATAAGCATCGGGAATTTCATTTTCTATCCACTGCCAAAGATCAACCCTTTCAGCCACATCATTAGAGGCATAAATGTTGATGAAGCCAAAAGGGTGACTTTCAATATTAAATAAGGCCCAGATGGCACGATTGGTGGGGTTGACACCATGGTCCATAAAGAAGGGATTTCATTTGGGGAAAAAAGGGATATCAATCCCCATGCCCTCCATCATGATTATTGGTAAAATCCAATATGTTAAGAAAGATGGATTTACAAACCATTAAGAGCTTAAAACCTATAATTTTTCCTTCCTGCAGAAACAAAACATCTAAATTGGATTTTTTTTAGAACCATCACGAACAACATAATTTTGATTAAAGTCTATCATACCCAAAAAATTCCATGACATACAATTCATGAGAAACAATGGTCAAGGGCCATACCATCCGCATCTAAGCCATCTAAGCCATCTAAGGAATTGAAATGTTCCTTAATCTCAATTAAAAGATATAAGGCTCCACGTCGAATGGATTTACGATGGAATTTTTCCAATTCTACTAAAACATTGTTGGAGATGATGTTATGGAAATATTTGAGGTTTCAAGAAGATCCAAATCCATTATAAAGAACTTTAATTGCACTTTCATCTACCTGAAAGAGAACAAATGGAATATTTTAGTGATTTATGACTGGTCTCCCTTTGTAATACAATTTACATAATTATTAGCAAATGTATATCCATTTGGTTCAAACTAGATCCCCTTATTTTATATGAACAAGGAGGATTAGTTCTGGTAGGTTAACTTGTAAAGGAATCATCATCTCCGCCATGAGATTATGCATTCATTATCCATAAATCATTCCCAAAGTATGTTAATAAAGTTAGAGATTAGCAAACCATATGATAGGTTCAAAAGGAGATTACTAATTATTATCTTGATAAAGTTTGGCTTTTATATGGATTTATATCCATGGATTCCTATTTGTATTTTGGGCCCTTACTTTTCTGTTATGGTTAATTGGAGTCATATGAGTTTATTTCCTTCCACTTGCATGATTCATAGGGGGCCTCTTTTCTCCTTCCTCTTTATATTAATGGTTGAATCTATTAGCTATGCCATTAAAACTTCTTGTCAAAATGGGAGAATCAAGGGCATTCGGGATACTAAGAATTTATATCCTTTCTTGTTGGAAAAATATAGTGCCAAATACAACCAAGAAGGGAAATACATAAAAAGAAACTAAAATAAATCACACACACACAAAATATGTTATATTAATTTGAAATTTTTACAATCTCGAGTTGCTAGTCCTGCTTTTTCAATTGTTTCTCTTCTTGTGTCCAAATCTTCTTTTCTTTTCTTTTCTTACAAAAATCCCTATGCTGCTACACACATCTATTTGTAAAATATTCCTCTTTCTATTTTCTCCTCTAATTATTTTGTGCTGCTAAACTCTCTTTTCTTCTCTATATTTTCCCTTCTTCTATTTTTGTTATACCGCACTTTGCTTTTCCTCTCTCTTTTTCTTTTCTTCTCTCTATATTTTTCGAGATTCTCGCTCTTTTCACTTCTCTATACTTACTTTATTTAATGTTCAGAGATGTATTTATATGTTGTTGCATATGTTTAAATGTAAGCCCTTTACAAATTAAAACTTTTCCGTATATATAAAAATTATTTACTTTTCCCTTTTTGCTCCACAAAACAATTCCTAGAAATGTGTGTGTGTGTGTGTGTGTGTGTGTGTGTGTGTGTGTGTACACACACACACACACACACACACACACACACACACACACATATACACACCTATATATATATATATATATATATATATATATATATATATATATATATATATATATATATATAATGTGCCAGGAACCACACATTTACCATAACCCACATAAAGGGTGGACCCAAAATTACATTAAAAAAACAAAATTTTGAACATTGAAGTCCATAGAGGAGAGTGGGGTAAAACACCCGAATAGGGGCCACGTGGTATGAAATGTTGGCGGGGAGATTAAAATTCAATGGAAAAGAAAAATCAGCCACATAAATTACTTGAACTGGAAAACATGGTTGGTGGTTGAGAGGTGGGACGGCTTTCAAATTTGGGAGGGGATCAAGATTACAACCACACATTAAATAATTCTAATACTCCCCTTAATCTCGGGCCAAATTAAAAATTTAGCTATGGAGTTAGGCAGTCCATTTCGATGCCCAAATTTTCTCTTAAATTCTCAAACCTTTCTTTTGACAAAGGTTTGGTAAAAATGTCGATTAGCTGTTTTGACTGCAAAGTTTTAGCTCAATTACTCCTTTCTCATCCAATTCACGAATGAAATGATATCTGATTGCAATATGCTTGCTTATGCCATGAAAAAATGAATTTTTAGATAATGCAATCAAAGACATATTGTCACAATAAATCACAGAACCTCCTTATTTCTTTTCATGCAAATATGAGAGGATTATTTTCAACCATATCATTTGACAAACAGTTGAATTTTTCGCAATAGACTTTGCTTCTACAAAGTATAAAAAGAAACTAGACTATATAATTCTTTGAAGCCCATGAAATAGATCCTAATCCAACATTGAACACATATCCAAATGTTCTCTTTCTATCATCAAGGATTCCTACCCAATCACTATCTATATATCCAACTAATTGAAAATCATTATTAGCATCATATAAATTTCCATAGTTTCTATCAAACTAATCGTATACGTAATATCTGGTCTTGTTACAATTAAACACATTAAGCTTCCTACCATGCTTTTGCATCTTATAGGATCCACAATGATTCTGCAATCTTATTTGGTCAATTTCAAACTTAATTCAATTGGTGTAGATGTCGGTTTGCAATCCAACATTATGAAGCTTTGAAAAACATTTTTTTCATACTTTGTTTGACATATAAAAATGCCCTACTCTATTTGCTTGACTTCAATGCCAACAAAATACTTCAAAAAATCCCAAATCCATCATCTCAAACTCCTTATTCATGGTTAATTTAAATTCATCTATTTCTTTGTCTGAATTTTTAGTAAAAATCAAATCATCTACATACAAAACAACAATTAAAATCTCACCATTTTTTTCTTTGATGTAGAGTGTGGGCTCATTATTGCTTTTTCTAAATCCATTACTAACTAGATAGGAATCAATCCTATTATACCAAGCCATTGGTGTTTGTTTCAAACCATATAAATCTTTATTCAGCTTGTAAAACTTTCTTTCATGCCCTAGCATTTCACAACTAGATGCATGACCCACATACACTACTTCTTTTAATACTCCATTCAAGAAAGCTAATTTTACATCCATTTATGATGAGCAGCTATGGCAATAACTATTCTCATAATCTCTATCCTTACTACTAGATCAAATCTATCATTATAATCACGTATAAGACTTTGTTTGTAGCCTTTGATAAATAATCTTTCCTTATGTCTTTCAATTTTTCCATCTGGAGTAGTCTTGGTTTTATAAACCCACTTTACTCCAATGACTTTATTTCCTACTTGGAGATCTAATATCTCCCATGTATGATTCTTTTCTATTGCATGCATTTCTTAATCCATTGCTTCACACAATTTAATTTCTTTAATTGCTTCTTCAAAATAAATTGGAGCAATCACTGCTGAAAACAAGGAAAAACTAATCATTTCTTTTTCATTTTCTTTATACCTTAACTAGTCATAGATCTCTTGTACATTCCTCATTCTTCCTTGCTGCTGAAATGATTCTAATGATGATGAATATGCTTCATTTTCTTGTCCTTTCATGTTTTATTGGTTACTGCTATTTGAAGATTCACCCCTTTGAAAAATGGGTGTCCAACTAGGTAAATTGTTTTCTCTTCCTTCTCGGTGGTTGAGATGAATGATATGTGCATTTACATTTGTTTGTGGTTGCTCCACTTGTGCATATTTCCAATATGTTTCCTCAATGAATTGAAAATCTCAATTGATTATAAGCTCCTTAGTAACTAGATTATACAATCCGTAAGCTTTTTATTTCTCATTATATCCATTGAAAATGCACTTCTCTCCTCTATTATCCCATTTTGTTCTTCTTTGTTATGTCACATGTGCATATGCCACACATCTAACAACTCTCAAGTGTTCAACACTTGGTTTTCTTCAACTCCATGTTTCTTTATGTATTTTATTCCTCACACTCTTCGTAGCACATCTATTTAGCAAATATACTACTTTTCTAATAGCTTCTACCCAAAATTCATTGCACAATCCTCTCTTGCTTTCAATATACTTATTTCCATTTCTTGAATGGTTTGGTTTCTTTCTCTCTGCTACACCATTCTCGCTAAGGTGTATATGTAGTTGTGAATTATTTTTGATCCTTTCATACTTATAGAAGTTTAAAAACTCATTTGATATATACTCTCCCCTCTCTCGGTTCTCAATGCTTTTATATAATGGCCACTATGCTTCTCAACCATGGACTTGAAGTGTTTGAACACTTCAAATGTTTATTTTTTATTTTTCAAGAAATCAAACCATGTCCTTCTCTTGAAGTCATCAATGAAAGTAATTTTATGGGACCATATAAATCTAAATGTATAAGCTCAAGAGGTGAGCTTTCTCTCCATGATTTACCTAAGGGAAAAAAATTTCTATGTTGCTTCCCCAATATACATGCCTCACAAACCTTTTCTATTTGTTCAATAGGAGGAAATCCTTTAATTGTTTTCTTTTATAACAAACATGAAATCCACCATAACTCAAGTGCCCATACCTGAGATGTCATAAAATGGATTGATGAATAGCTATTGTTTTGAATGATGTTGTGCCTGCTATACTTTGCATCCTCAAAGGAAACATTTTATTTTGTGTCATCTCCACTGTTGAAATCAGATGCTTTCTTCCACCTTTATCATATAAAACACATTCTCCAATTTCAAACTTCACCTTGTATCCATTTTAGACAACCTTCCCAATGCTTAAAATATTATACTTTAATCCTTGAGGAAAGAAAACATTATGTACATGCTTCTCATCTCCTCTCTTAGTGAGAATGGATACAATGCCTTTACCCATCACACAAATCTTATTTTCTATTCCCATCTTCACTTTAGATCTAATTTCTTCATCAATATTAATGAACATTTCCTTATTTCCACACATATGATTACTGCAAGCACTATCCAAATACCATACTTGCTTGTTTCCTTTCTTAGCTACATTGCAAGTTAAAAGGAAAGCTCCACTCATTTCCTTCTTCTCTTGTTCAACTTGTTTTACATTAGAGAAG
The DNA here is from genome assembly GCA_018340775.1 of Taxus wallichiana var. yunnanensis. Classification (NCBI taxonomy): domain Eukaryota; kingdom Viridiplantae; phylum Streptophyta; class Pinopsida; order Cupressales; family Taxaceae; genus Taxus; species Taxus wallichiana. The sequence continues at coordinate 281,126,601 of CM031239.1, read as the reverse complement.
CTCAAAATATGATTATGATTTCTCAAATCATATTCTTTCTTTTTGCATTCATTGGCATAATGCTCAATTTTTTTACACTAATACCATTACACATTTGATTTATCATACCTTTGTGAAGAAGAACCTCTTGAAGTATTTCTACTCCTTCCTCTACCTCTTCCTCTTATCTATGGATCTTGTTGGTGGTCATGTCTTCCACCTTCTTGCTAGTTGTTAAATATTCCTCATCCTCTGTTGTATGCACCTCTCCCCCTGCCTCTAACATTTTTGTTTGTCTTGAAGGCTTGTTCATTTCGGATTTAATTGATCTAATCATTCTCTATTCATGGGTTTGCAAATAACCCATCATCTCATCAACACTAATTTTTTTAATTCCTTAGACTCTTCTATGGCAATCACAACTAGGTATAATTTGACTAGAAGGCTTCTCAGTACCTTCTTTATAATTCTATGCTCTTCTACCACATCATCATTTGTCCTCATCTGATTGAAAATGGTAATAGTCCTTGTAAAGAAATCATTTATAGACTCTGAGTCTTTCATGAGAAGAATATAAAACTATCTCCTTAGCATTTTCAATCTAACTACCTTCACCTTGTCACTTCCTTGATAAACATTCTGCAAGGTGTCCCAAGCTTGTTTGGAGTTAATAGATGTTTTTATCCTAAGAAATATTGAAACAATGACTGTATTTTGGATGTAACTTAAAGCTTTTGCATCCTTTCTCATATTTTATTTTAAATCATTCTTTTGTGCTTGTGTCAATGCATTAAATGCATCCTAGTCTGCTAAACATATATAGCCTCCTTCAACCAATTCTCATAGCTCTTGAGAAGAGAACAAAGTATTCATTTTAATGCACCAGATATCATAGTTTTTCCCATCAAATATTGGGGTTGTTGCCAAGAGTTACTACTAGAAGCCATTACAACTCAACCCAAAAAATTTATAAAAAAAAAAAAACTCAAAAAATATTAAGCTCTTATGTTCATTCTAAGACCAAAATATTGGCAAAATTTAGTGCCAAATACAACTAGTAAGGGAAAGGCACAACCAGAAACACAAATAGATCACAAACACACAAAATATGTTATATTAATTCAATAAATTTTACAATCTCAGAGATGTTGCTCTGTTTTTCAATTGTTTATCTTCTTGTGTCCAAATCTTCTTTTATTCTTCTTAAAAATAATTCCCTATGCTGCTACACACATCTATTTGCAAAATATTCCCCTTTCTATTTTCTCCTCTATTTCTTTTGTGTTGTTGCACTTTCTCTCTTTTCTTCTCTATGTATTTTCCCTTCTTCTATTTCTGTATTGTTGCACTTTTCTTCTCCTCTCCTTTTTTTCTCTTCTCTCTATATTTTCTGAGCTGCTGCTCTTTTCATTTCTCTATTGTTACTCTAGTTTATGATGATGAGATATGTCTTTATATATTGCTGCATATATTTAAATATACCCCTTTACAAATTAAAACATTTCCGTATATATAAAAATATTTACTTTTCCCTTTTGCTGCACAAATCAATTCCCAAAAATATATATTAAAAATTTAATGTGCTAGGACCCACACATTTACCATAGCCCACATAAAGGACGGACCTAAAATTAAATTCAAAAACAAATAAACCTAGGACATTGAAGTCCACTAGGAGGAGAGTAGGAAAAACACCCGAGAATAGGGGCCACATTTTATGGAACGTAAGCGGGGAGATTAAACTTCAACGGAAAAGAAAAAATGGCCACATAAATTAACTAAAACAAACAATGCGGTTGGTGGGTGAGCAAGGGATAGGTTTCAAATTTAGGAGGGGCTTGAGATTACAACCACACATTAAATAATTCTAACATTTCTCACATTATAATTTTTTTGATGATACCTTTCTATGTATTGTTTCCCACAAAAGAGAATCTTGAACTTTCGAAGTCATCATAGACAACTATGTTGATGCAACATGACAAATAACTAATGAAATTAAACTAGAAATTTTCTTCCTCAATACTCCATTAGTAGCCAAACCCAAATAAAGGAAATTATGGGCTTCAACATTGGTACGCTTTTATTCAAAATACTTTGGTATCCCACTATTCATTAGACCTGGAAAATCTTCCCACTTTAAAAATTTTAATTTCAGCATTCCAATCAATACTCAATTAGCAAGATGACTAGCTTTAATAAGATCATTCCTTAGCTCCCTCCCATTATACATGATGTTAGTACTCTTTTCCCGACGTACATTTTAAGAAATATCAAAAATATAATGAGATCCTTCTTATGGAAGGGAGTTGAGGAAATTAAAAATATCCCCTTTCTCAATTGGTACAAGGTATGTCTTCCAAAATCTTGTGGCAGAGTTGGCATTAGGAACCTTAAAAATCATAATTGATCCCTAGGGTGTCTAATTATTACTCAAAAACCCTAAGGAAAAATGGTGCAAGCTCTTTCAACTGAAATATTTGGGAGACAGTCATCCCACGCTCATTTTAACCACTCTCAACCCTCTAAGGTGCTCTTGTCTTTGGAATTTCATCCTTTGGTGTAGACCGAGTTATTGCAAAATTTTCTTCATGCAAAATTAAGAATGGTTCGTATTCCAATTTTTTATTAGACTTGTGGAATGGTCTATTAGCATTAATACATTGTTTTATTAATGTCAATTTATAACCGTCACCCTGCTGTAACCACAAACATATTGAGCTTTATGAAACCACTTGGTTGTAATCGGTTGTTCACTTTTATAAATTCTCATCCCATCATTATATAATAAAATCAAATATTTCTTCATTCTTACATTTCTATCATTGGTATCGAGTGACAATTGAGAGAGCATGGTGTAGGAAGCATAGAGGACTATTTTTGGAATCAAAGAGAAGATCAACAATTGCTTTGGAGAAGTGACACTACCACGGCCTGTTGATCAACATTCCTCTAGGATCAACACTACGCTTATCCCTCTCTATGGTGGAGCTCTACATTAGAGAGGAGGACATGGCCGATAATATAAGTGACTAGCATAGAATATTGTGTGGAGTTTGACATGATTAGTAGTGGCTAGGTTGTAAGAGAAGAACCCGGAAAATATGAACCAAAGACTGTGTTTGAAGAATCCTTTCCTCACTTGTTCTCTACTATTGTTGCGTGAAGACCATCCAGGATACTCATGGTGTTTCACTAGTTCTACTATTATTGTGTGAAGAGCATCCATTTATCCTTAGAATTTCATTAAAAGCGTGGATTTCTTTGAAGACATGCTTGGAAACGTCGTTTCACCTCTTGCATATATTTCTATTTTACACAAATTAAACTATTCTAGAAGCTCCTTAAAGGCTATGTATCGGCATTTAGGAAACAAAGGTGCTCTTAAACGCATGGAAATATTTTTGATGGTTTTTTAATCTTGGCATCAACCAAATTTGGTTTTTGTTTCTATGTTGGTATTGATAGAAGTGGGAGAAATGTTAGGACCTACATAAGACAAGTATTCATCACATCTAAGCATGCAACATTCTCTAAAACTCATGCAGACTGCATAGACCTATCTTGGATTATCTTCCTCTAGCGTGGAAATAATTGATGAAGTATAAGGCCAAGTTTTGGGTGGAAGGAAGAGCACCCAAAACACTATTTGAACAACCTTTGGCAATGACCTAATGGTTGGAGCATGTGCCTCTAAGAAACCACCGTCTAGAAAAGGAAGAGATTGACGAGAAAACTATACCTTTGCACATCATACAAAAGATCGGGATATGTTTGGATGTAATTTAATTCTATTGGAACATCACAAGTTCAAACCCCAATTTAATTTTTCATCAATTATGCTATAAATTTGTAAGAGAAAAACATGAGCAACTAGTAATTAAGCTAAATTTGACGATCCCATGCAACAATATGAGCACATGAGTACTCATGATGAAGATAATAGCAATATTGCAAGCAACTATAGAGTGTGTGTAGCTGTCGAGAGACCAAAATCAAGCCCATGAGAGCATCGATGTCTACTTTTGTTCCTTAAAAGTCTCCAAAACTTACAATTTGAGAACATTGTGCATCAATGACTATGTGACTAAGTCTTATTTGACATACGGTACTATATGGAGAAGATAAATGCCAAGCTTGAATAAGGTTATGATTCAAATGGTGAATGTGAGCTCAAACACCCTCAGGACCATCCGCATCTCACTTCATGAGCATATCGAGCTCACCTCTTCATCTGTAATTTTTAAAAATAAGAGCTTATTTGGTCGCAGTGATTATGAGAAATCTAGACGATGTCCTTACCATAGAAAGTTGAAAGGACACGTCACGATTCAACAAGATGGTGAATCAAAAGAAGATGATGATTTGGGGGTACATTTGTAAAAATAATGTAATAAGGGAAATGTTAGCATAAACTAATTTTGTATTACATTATATTATAAGGGAGGTTATGTTTGACATGTCATGTGCTTATTCAACCAACTACGGCTTCCCTCTTTGTATTTATACACTCTTTTGCATTGTATAATTTTTTAAAACATTTTCTACATTCTCTATTTTTATCATAGTTTGTCCCCTTTCGGTGGGCATCTTGAATTTGATGAGTTACTTATTTTTATCACTAATGCATGAGGATCTAGGGTGGCATATTATTGGGATATCCTTCCTTTGGATTCTTTTCCAACCATCATTTGGAAATCATTGAGGGATGTTCCATTTCATATGGATTTAAGTGAGCTTCTTTCAAATGAGCTTAACAAAAAAAAATTTCCTTAGATAACGTGAAATCATTTGGGTGGCTTCCAAATATAGGGAATATTGGTGACTTTAAGATAAAAATTGATTGAGGAAATTCCAATGAATCAAGGTCAATATGTTGGTGCAAAGAATTTTTGTTAAAGGCATAAGCCTTTACCTATCTTTGCTCACATAGGAAGATTCTTACACAAAAAAGGCATCAAAGATTAGGATAGATTGGTCCTACAGAGTGTTTTATATAACTTTTGGTTGATGAATACATTGATCACCTCCTCGTTCATTGTCCTCTTACCAGAGAATGTTCGGATTGGTTATGTCAATGTTTGCACCTCAATTGGCTATAATCGAAGATGTTTCTCTGGGTTGCATTCTTGGCCAATGTAATGCCCCCTTGATTGTAGACACTAAGCTTCCTTTGTTAGGGAATTTGTTAGGTTGGTAACATATGGGACGCCTCTCCAGTTGACATTGATAACAAAAAATCATAGACACCTTTTCGGACTGCCATTTTCCTTAGAGAATAAGACATGCACTTTATTTCTCTTCAACTATTAACCAAAGTGAAACCCAAGATAGCACGGGAATATAGAAATAATAGGTTAGTTGCAGTAAGCAAAAACATGGAAAGGAGTTTCTCCAAAGGGAAATCTACAAACATTTTTCCTTAAATTAGCCCTCTAGTCTAGGTCAAATCAAAATGCACGGGGAGATAAATATGAATCCCTAAGGTCCCCTCATTTTACTTTACACAAATTGATTGATCTACATCTGTATCTGCATCTGAAGTAGGATAATTTTTGTTTCAAAAGAGGCCATTTCCTCGCTATGGTTTTGTTTGTTATTTGGAGAAGAAGGAGAAGATTGAGGATCGAGGAGGTGTTTCTGGCAAGTGCAAATTGTAGTTGTGTTGAAATTACTTTTGTGCACATGTGCTGCATGCACTATGACCTTTCCAACACCATCCTTGTAGTAGATGATTTCTACATATTTTATTTTTCTCATCTCTTACCTTTTATTTACGAGTAGTTGATGTATTGATTAAAATATTAAAAGTTTCCTTTTTCTTTCTTCCATGTATGTCTCTTCAATATTTATCTATTTCACTCTTCCTCTACGTGAGACCATCTATTTTTTTCCATCCTCTATACTATGTAAAGAGGCTATTTCAAGAAATGTGTTGACTACTGGGTGCATAGATTTTGTGGAAAAATGCCTTGAATGGTACCTAAGACTCTGAGATCATTTCCCTAGGCGTGTTCTTTGGTCTTTAATATTTTCATGATCATCTACCAAGCATATTGGGAAGTGGATTTTTGGTCAGACGTGTATGCAAAGTATGGAAATATAGACAAGGCACAGGAATTATTTGGTAAAATGCCTCAAGATATTTAGGGGTTGCTTAGGGGAGAATCAACAACTTACTGCTACTCATGTGGCTTTGAGGTAGGAATTGGCTGCTACATAACAGAACTACAACATTTGAATCATGTATATGGAAACATGTAAGATGATAAAGAGCACCAACTCAGGGATCTGTAGAAATAGAAAAATCAATGAAGTTGGAATTTGATCTGCATGCCATTGAACCATTGAAGGCTGAGATTATGTAGTTGCATGTAGATAATCAAAAGTTGGCTATTGTGAGATAAGAGTTAACGTGTCGATGCAAGCGCTTACTCAATATTTTACAAGGACAAGGGCAGATATGCATCATATCCCTGCTTTGAGGACACAAATAAAGATTCTACATCAAGAATTACAATGTTCAAGAACTACTATTGAATATGGGAAGAAATCACACACTAAGAATTTGGATCAGAATAAAGATATGGAGAAATAAAAATGAGTAGTCTCATGGAAATGTGTTGTTGTCTATGTGAAAAGAAAGGAAGAATGAGAAATCCACTAATTGTTACCAAAATGCCTAAAGCTAATGCGGTCTCATCAAATGAGTTGATCGTGGGATTAGTGTAAAAGGTATGGAGCACTCTTTCTCTCAATTCAAACCAAAAATTTCATCATTTTTTTTAGTGTTGGTTTGTAGTACATTGTATATAAAAATGTAAATTAGAATGAACTATATGACTTTTACCTTTCCCAAAAATAATTTTTATTTAAAATTTTAAGCAAAAAAATTAGGCCCTTAGAACCATGTGCATGGAGTGCCATGTTGAATGATTAATGGGAACCAAAACCTCAAACAAGATCCATGTTGACCCAAGACACCTGAAGTTTCTTAACCAAGATGAATAACTTGATTAGGTGCCTTAACGAGGTGAGATTCGATACCCTTTTAACACTTTAGTCACTTTTGGTGACATTTCCACTTTATGATATTGTGATCATTTTTGCTTACAAATGTCATATCAATTTTGTGTAACTGGAAAACATCTTCACCTACCTCTAGCACTCCTATGTGAGAATGGAAACCAACTCTCAGTTTCATAAAAATAATTTCATAAGTTAGAGTTTTAAGTGGATGTTGGGGCCCACCGGTCGTCGTACAACAGAAGTGTTCGATGTGTTACGCTAATTTGGTCTCGAAGTCACCTTCATAAATTAAACTTTTTTTTCGTAATCAAATTCTGTCGAATCCAGTGAGTCCTTTGTTTATAGGGAAGTAGGTAGGAATCGATGGAAATTATGTTTGAACGTAAAATGAGTAGTTTTGGAAACCATATTGTAAGCACTTTAGTTGATTTGGTCAGTTTTCACACACTCACAACTTAAGCTAGAAAATATTTCTGAGGATCCCATCGGTTCTATAAATTTCTCGTGAAACCTTTTTATAATGTTACAGTGTGTGTAGAGTATTATTTAATCAATTACTTTGTATGAAAGGATTTTACAATTTATAGTCTCTCTCTCTCTCTCTCTCTCTCTCTCAAAATAAATATGAAATTGTGGTTGGTCTTGGAAACGTGAATGGATTAAAATGAAAATGAGTTTGAAATAAAATGAAGATGGGTATGAATTGAGAAATGGTCAAAATATTGTGAGTAGAAAAGAAAATGTGTTACAGCTTCTCTCTCTTCCCTACTCTCTCTTGAATAAAAAGTAAATAAATGTGTGAGGAAATTATCTCTCCTCTCTCTCCTCATCTCTACCTCCCTTTCTACTTTGTTTGAAATTACTTTAAATGATGAATGTCTTGTTTTTCTTGAGTGTAACGGTTTTCCATACTCAGTCCTAAGACTATCACAATGTTTGTTGCAGGTACTCCGAACAAGTGGAATTTTATGGATGTGATATGTTGTAATTAATGAGTTGTAATTATAAAGTTGTATTCATCTTACAATACATGTATTACCACATAATAATGATATGTCGTTGTTCAAAGAATTTTTCTTGGCATAATTTTGATAAGGAAATACCAACATGGCTATATTTTATAGTGTTGAATTAGATGTTAATTTGTACACAATGTCGTACCGTGTTATAAATATATTAAAATAATCTTTTGTTATGTTAATTTTTGTATATTTCCTTAACACCCACAATGCTAGGTAGAATCTCATCTCATTAAAACTATCAAAATTAAAAGAATGAGTTATAATGCCTATTGTACTTCCTTCCCCATTTGAGTCTTTTTCTAGGATATAAAACATTGATCGTGTTAATAAAATACTCTGACCTCATTAATCATCTCCTTGTTTCACACCTAAGATGTCTTATTAAGGACTATTTCCTTGATATTTTATGAGGTGGTGCATATATGTTGTGAAACCTATCATATTGGCATGATTGAAGTGATCATGCCTAGGTGTTGCAAGTATGACCATATCCTAAATAAGTTTAACCCTCTTGTGTGTGATTTTCCTTGGTACCCTAGTGGGTGGCCAAATCCTTGCAAGATAGTTGGTGGTTGTACATTCGATTGATCTCTTTGAGATCTAAATTATGTGAGTGGAGAATATGTGTCGAATTACTTGTGTATTTACCAAACAATTGAAATAGGTCCCTACGAGACTTTTGGAAATGCATAAGGTTGTTTGGGATATCTCTCTTTCAATATACACTTGTATTTGCATGTCCAAGAGCATTGAAATGAGTTGTCTTGTGCGAGGTTGTACTCCTTGTAGTATTAAATCCCTAGGTGTTTCATAAGTGTTATAAGGATTACATTTGTTCTAACATGATGTTAATACAAGACCAAATTAACTATGTGAATATAGTGACTAAAAAGGGTAAATAATATTAATCTATTAGATGTGTTGGCACTCAAAATAGTCTCGCCCGATTTGCCTTTGAAAATTTATTGATTAACGGCCTCGTAATTTTCCCCTTCCCGTGTTGTGCATGTTAATCTTTATGGCCATTTTTAATTGGTTCCTGGGTTGTAAATCTCTTAAGGATCTATATTTTGAGTCTCCCATGGTATTTTACATTAAAAACTTGGTTTCCCCTAGTTTTCTGTTCTCCACTTGGCCGAGATTCATCTTCCCTATCTTTTTTTGCCCTAAGTACTTGAAGAAGAATGAATTGATGTGTCCCTGAGGAATGTATTTGAGCCTTGTAACATTCCTAAACTTTCTGTCCTTGAAGAAAATTTCATTCCCTGGCTCAAATAATTGTTTATCTATTTTTACGTTTTAACGAGCGTTTCTCCCGGCCAAATTTGCATCCTAGCATCGGCAAGGGACGTGGCATCTTTTAGTTAGATGCGGCTTAGTTGGATACATAGAAAAATTCATGAAAAGCCTTAACTTAGAATTTTTCCATGTGGAGGCATGGTGCTCATTTGAAGATCTACTTTTATGCGTTTTCCTTGGAGTAGCGCTAGGAGGACACGTGGAGGCTTCTGCTACTTGGCCTGGACTTAGACAAACTTTCATGTAGATGGAGCAGCTTGGTGGAGCAAGAAATGTGGTGAGCTCACTCTCATTTAGGGTCTCCATTTTGGGCACCATCTTGAATTTTGCCATGAAGACATGTGGAGGAACCACGCATGTTTAGGGACTGGCCCTTGAGATTCATTTTAGAGAAGCACCAGGCTAACACTTGCAAGCCTGGGCTCACTTTACATTTTACTTAGAATTTTCATCGGCCAAAAGGAGACTACCTCAGAGCATGACACATGGCACCTTCCACTGAGTTTCAAGCATTCAGGAAAACCTTACTAGAATAGGACACGTGGTGAGCCCACGCTCGTTCAAGGTATCAAATTTTTGGGACCGCCTCAAGATGCGCCATGGTGACACATGGAATTTTGAAAAGTCAAAAAGGTAGGGAGGTGGATCATCGGAGGCAACTTGGATCGTTTACCCCTTAAGGATTGAAATTTCAAAATGGGCCATAAGCTCGATGAAGGAAAATGGTCATTTTTTTTTCCCGGTCAATAGCGGAGGTACGGGCTCTCAAGGGAAATTTGGAAATGTTTCCTTTTGAGAAAAAAGAGTCAAAAGTAAAAAGGAAAGTGTGGCCATGCTCCAAGCACATTTGGACATGTGTCAGGCTCATTCCTAAGGGCAAAGCTGCGGGGAAAATTTGGAAAATTTTCCCTTTTCCAAATAGAAAGTAAAATGGTAGAATTTGAGCACAGTTCCTCTCTAATCATATTTGGGCACGTGTCTGGCTCATTTTTCGAGTGCGAAGGTGTGGGGAAAAATGGAATTTTTTTCCATTTTTTTAAAAAATTGTAAAAAGTTGAGGGAATCCTCGGGTCTATTCTAAAGCCTGAATCTACCACGTGGATGACTCAAATTCAAAGTAAATATCAATGGTTGTTATGAGCATAAAACTACTTTTCCCCCTTTTCCTCGAATCATGTCCGGAAGTGTGACTCTCCATGATTTCTTGGTCTTTTTACAAGCCAAGCAGAGAAGGAAGTTAATGTTGATATCTAAAGTTTGGTGGGAAGATCTAGAGGATGTCTTTTTCCATTAAACTGGTCTGAATTTTGTGCCCAATCAGATTTTCTTTTTTTCCTCTCCCAAGCATGCAAGGGGTTAGATTTGTGATTAGGGGTGGAATTGGTTGCAAAATTGAAGGAAGAGTGATCTACTAGAGCAAGGAGTTGAATGTGAGAGGAATTCGATGAAATATACCCCTCGAGCACCCTGGATACTTCTTGCAAATTTGATTATGAGAATCACAAAAGAATCATGGCGAGCATTGGTGCATTTAACGTTTTTGTCTTTTAGCGGGGAGGAGGCTTTGTTGTAAATGTTATAAATGGAAAAAAATCATGAAAATGGTTGGGAGTTTTTTTAGAAAGGTCAAGAACTGATTTTTCTAGCTTAAAAATCTTGACAGAGCCCATCCTTTTTTGAGAAGCCATCTAAGAAGAATGTATATCTCTCTTTGTGTCAAATTTGATCATGTCAAGGTGGTTGCAAGTGTACAGCCACTAACAAGCTTTGAGATTGTTCTCAAACTCTCCTTGCTTTGATAAATTTGATCAAATTTAAGTTATTATGTGTTAATCTTGAGTAAAGTGTATTCATTTCATCTCTCAGTGCATGAAAATAGTTTTCTTGTTTCTATTTCAATCTTGTATCAAAATCTAGTCCAATCACACAGATCTCAATCCTTGTGATAGTCTAGTGGCATCTCGCAATTTCATTTCTCGAGAAGAGCCTTCATCTAGGAGTGAGATAAATGGTTTAAAGTCATGTTTATTTCTTTTTGATGATAGAGATAATCAGTAAACCTCTGGGTGTATCTTAGGCATGGTTTGAATTGAATATTGGTTCCTTATTGGGTTACTTGACTCGAGCCTTCGTGATAGAATCCCATACGTTGTGTGAAAGAGTGCTAATTTGGGCCTCCATTTGGGCACATATTCTAGTTGAAGAAACATTTCTAAATTTTGTGGCATTCTTTTGGCTGAATCCTTCCATTTTGCATAAGCTCTCAAGGATCCGGTGAGTCAAGTTCATCATGTCTCCCCTCTCACCAAAATCTAATTAAAAAACATCCAATCCTATCTATACTACCCATGTTTTGCTTTATATACCCACGTAGGACCAAAATCCATTTGCCAAAGTATGTAGGGTAGATCAGGATTCTAAATGTCTTTAGTAACCTTTTCCTTGTTGTGAAAATATCTCCATGATCTGAAAGTGACAACTTGTGAGAGTCAGATCTGGTGTGTTGATCATATTTTCCCCAAGGTCTTCTCTAAAAAAATTATGCAAAAGAAAGGTACCTATATCTCCTTTCAAAATAACAGAGGTTACAAAATAGGTTCTCTTACCTTAGTTAAAAGGCACAACCTAAAATAGTTAGGATAAGATCATATCCTTTTAAGGTGCTACCCATCTCTCCATAAATCCAAGTAACAAAGGGATAGTTAGATCTCCTCCCCAGCTACAAAATGACATATATTTATGATTTGGCTGCCTCTAAGCTCCATGTTGAATCAGTGTTGTTGTTTGGCTTGAAAAGGAGAAAACATTTAGGTACCAACATCATCGGTGGCGACATTGTCGGGAATTCATTAATCTAGAGTTTTATTGAGAGATTAATTTGATGATTCATTACTAGTTCATATTTATTTAGCCCTTCAACTACACATACATCAATGGTGTCGTTGTCAGGAATTTGTTAATTTGGAGTTTCATTAAGAGATTGATTTGTTGATTCATTGTCATTCCATATCTATTTAGCCCATCAACAACACCAACATCAGTGGCAACATTTCCAGGATCTCAATTCAAAATCAAGAACCCGGTAAACACTTCTTGTATGCACCAAGTGTTGTGTGTATCTCCTTCGATTTTCACACCTAGTGCACTAGCTTTCATTTGATAAATCTTGGTAAAAAGAAGGTCAGGATCTTTCCATTTCTAGCTTCTAGCATTGACAGACATTTGACAGATCATATTTAGTGCATCTGCACAACTAAGGTGGAAATCCCTACTAGTGACTCCTTGTTGATCTAATTCTTAAACAATTACCAATGTCTTAAAATTTGTCATAGTTAGATTTGTTACTCATATTTGCAAATTTGGAGAGAAGAAGATCTTTCTTTGCTAGGGATCCGCTAGGACATTTTTCCGAGCTAGGAAAAGCAAAATTAGAAAATAAGAAAATCTTGGAGAGCTATTGGAGATCAATAGACAAGGAGAGGGATCTCCATTGATGAAATTGATCACTGTCATTCAAGACTGCCATTCAAGTGACTCGAATCGGGTAGCCTCTTTATGGAACTAAACTCTCCACCAGAGAGGGGCCTTCATTTGAATTTGAAAGGTTTGCTTCACACTCTGCTCCTATCTTTTTCGAGGTTAATGGATATTTCCAAGAAGTAAGGCCTTTGGGGATATCCATTTTTAAAATTATACTCCTATGTTGCAAGAACCCTTTGCCTCCAATCAGTTTGTCACCCTCCAAGATCACCTCCTCAAATCAATATGGCTCAACCTACGCCTCCATTTTTGTAAACACATTTGGACTTATAAATTTTGTGGGAATGGTGGATTCCCAAATGCAAAGTGCCTCAAGATATAAGGAACAAAATGCCAAAGTTTTAAGGAAATAATGTTATTACTAGAGATCAACATCTAAAGATTTTTATCAATATGATGGAAGATTTTGAGATTGAACATGAGGATGCTTATATCAAGTTGTTTATTCATACGTTGGTAGAGGATGTCAAGGACTAGTATAAAGCATTTCCTAATAACTCTATTGATTTTGGTGAGATGAGTAATGCATTCAGATTGCGGTATGGTGATAGAACTGACCCTAGGTTTCTTTTGACATAATTTGAAAACATCAAGAAGAACCCTAATGATTCAGTACATGATTTCAACACAAGGTTTAATAAGACCTTAAGAATATTTCCTATTAGAATAAGGCCTTGTGATGAGTCATGTTTGATCAAATATACTAATGCATTTGATAAAAAGGCTGCATATTATTTAAGAGATAAGAACCCCACAAATTTGAGGCAGGCCTTCACCATGGCTCTATAAATAGAGAACAACATCAAGGCAATTGGAAAGCCTCCAAAGAGGGAAGGATTAAATTTTGTTAACCTAGAAAAATCCCAAATAAGCAAGGCCATTGATTTGAAGGAGGTTGTGAAAAATTTGGCGTGGGTCATCAAGGAGATCTTCTACAAGCTAGCCCAAGCTGAAAAAGGAGTTGGGTAGAGTTCCAAGGATAACACAAGAAACAAGGCCAAGATAGATTCACAAACTATCAAAGAACTAATGACAGGGGCAAGGGACCTATTGGATTTGGAAATAGACAATCCCAAGCTAGGGATAATAGAATGGTGCCTAATCCTTTGGTTGCTAGAGTTGTTGTTGTGGAGGAGACAAATGTCATTGATTGGTGTGACAAATGTTTCATGCCTCATGCTCCTTGTGAAGAAGATCAGAAAGAAGAAGAAGGAGCTGATAATGATAATGATGATGATGTTTGCATGATGGGATGCTCCACCAGCTCACAACAAGGAGCAACCTCAACTAAGGTGATAAGTGCTAGAACTGTTGCCACCTTTTGGGACTACATTCATAGGGTACCTATTCTTCCTCTCTCTCATACTTTAGAAGTAGATAATGTACAAGATTTTGAATTTCCCAATAATGACTTTGAATATTTAAGGGCTTTAATGATCAAAAAGTATGATGGAGGAATCCCATCTGAGGAAGATAGATAGTTGCGTTGATGAATGTTGTTGTTGCTCAAGAAAGGGAATATAACACAAGAAGTAAGGTTGTCAAAGGGGCAAGGCCTCAATCCAAGCCTAAATCTCCCTTACTTTCAAACATTCCCAAAGAGGCTCCTAAGAAAGAGGCATATGCTAAAATCCCTATAGTTCCAAACAAGAATCATACCCCTCCTCATGCCCAAGTTATCAAAATTCTTGTACCACCTAGTGAGTGTGTTGGGTTTCCTTCCAATACTACCTTGCCAAAAAATTTCCCATATGATATTTCCCAAGTTTTAAATCAAATCAAAGTCTCTATCCCAATTTTTGAGTTGCTTAGGATTCCTGAGCACAAAAAGAGAGCATTTGAATACTTGGGGTTAAAAGAAGAGAAGACTGCCCTAGGCAGAAATGTAAACATTATGGAGACTCCTCCAATCATTGAAGAACCAGAAGGACCACTAACATCAGAAGAGCTAGACGAACCATCTGAGGTCTATTTGGGAACATCCTTAGTGGACTCTCAGATGAACGTGGATCCATTCTTCACCACTCTGGTTATCAAAGAAAAGTTTCTCCATAACTATATGTTTGACTCAGGGGCATCATGTAATGTCATGCCTTTGGAAGTCATGAATGAGCTAAACATCAAAGTGATAGTGGCATATGGGAAGTGCACTGCCATGGACTCCAGAGAAGTGCCAGTAGTGGGATGTGTGAAGGGTTTAGTGGTGCATCTTGCAACTTACCCAGGTAAAAACTTAAAACTTGATGTTGTCATAGTTGACTTCCCAACTAAGTGGGGCATGCTACTGTCAAGAAAATGGGATACAAGTTTTGATGGGAGTGTCCAAATGGATATGTCTTATGCTACCATCCCAATTGAGGGCAGCCTTGTCAATTTGTATGGAGAAAAGAAAATGCTACATCTTATTGAGGATACCAATAATGCATCCTATGAGGTATTATACACAAGTGTCAATATGTAGATAAATTTATGGGATTTGCTAATGGGAAGGAGCACAAAATTGAAGAATGCAAGTGCCTTGAATAGATAGACTCTCCTTGGACTCTATTGTTTGATGAAGCTTGCTCCAAGTTTGGGAATGGTGCTGGGGTTGTTCTACTTTCTCCTAGTTAGGAAAGATTTGTTTTCTCCTTCAAACTGAACTTGGAATGCACTAACAACATTGCTGACTATGAGGAACTGTTGCTAGGTTTAAGAATTACTTGGAAGTATGGTGTCAAGGAAATTATTGTCAAGGGAGATTCAGATTTAGTTGTCAAGCAAGTCAAAAGATTGTATGCTACAAGGAATCAACAAATGAAACAATATAAACATGCAGTCTAGGATCTTATTGAGATGTTTGATTCATTCAAGATATTGCATCATGATAGGATATTCAATGACTTTCTTGATAGAATTACAAGGTGCTAGGGTCTCGGTTTGATAATTGTAGAATGTCCCCATATTGTGAATATGAAGTTGAGGTATTGACAAGACCCTCTATCCCTGATTATATTAAACACTAGCAAGTTTTTGATGATGATGCTCAAATCAGAATATTTTTGCAAAACAAAGAAGAATTTCCTGATCAATAAATTGATTTGAAGCCAATGGTATGTACCATAGAAGGAAAGGAAAGCTTGTTTAGCAGGGGCATCATCAAGCTAAAGACCAATACCATTCCTAGAGGACCGGTTGCTCTTGAGTCCAATTTTGATAATGTTGATTGCATCATTAACAGATGCATGGCAGCTTCAAGGGATATTGAGGAGCATGATCTTGGTACAGAGGAGAATCCAAGGAAGATTTGGTTAGGCAACAATCTTAGCAGAGAGGAGAAGCATTCATACATCCAGATGTTGAGGAAATACCAAGACTGCCTAGCTTGGACCTATTCTGAGCTCAAAGCATACAGAGAAGACTTGTTTCAACATGAGATTCCCTTGGATCCCAATGCAAGACCATTCAGGAAGAAGCAGAGGCCAATCAATCCACTTCTATCTCTTAAAATGCAAGAGGAACTGAAGAAACTAAGAGATGGAGGGATTGTCCAGCCCATCGATATTCCTCTTGGGTGGCAAACCTAGTACCAGTCAGAAAGAAAAATGGTGACATCAAGTTGTGTGTGGACTTCAGGAATCTGAACAAAGCTTCAATGAAAGACAACTATCCTTTACCAAACATGGAGCACATGTTGCAGTTAGTGACTGGTTCTGAGTTACTTTCCACCTTGGATGGCTTCTCTGGTTATAACCAAGTTGTGGTGAAAGAATCAAAAAGGATCAAAATAGCCTTCACTACTCCTTGGGGGACATATGTGTATGTCAGATGCCATTGGTCCGATGAATGCTACTGACCACCTTTCAAAGAGCAATGGATGTTGCTTTTGTTGTTTACGTCAATGATTTTATTACAATCTATCAAGATGATGTAACTATATTTTCTAGAAAGAGAAGTGATCACCTGTTGCACTTGGAGAAAATGTTGATAAGATGTAGAGAGTATGGCATCTCACTCAATTCAAAGAAGTTCCATTTTGGACTGCAAAAGGAAAAGTTTCTTGATCACATTGTGTCACAAGAAGGAGTGATGATTGATCCGTAAAGAGTAGAGGCCATCAAAGCAAGGTCCCAATCACAAACACTAAGAAAGGAATTTAGTCCTTCTTTGGGAAAATAAACTTCATTAGAAGATTCATATCAAACTTTACTAAGTGACCATTCCAATCACTTTCATGTTGAAGAAACACTAGGTCATAAAATGGGAGGAGGCTGTCATCCAAGCTTTCAATGGGATTAAAGAGGCACTCAAGCATGCACATGTGTTGACAGCTCCAGATTATAAGAATCCCTTTCAACCTGTTCTCTTTGCTTCGAGAACATTATTGTTTCTATCTTCTTTGCAGATGGATGATGAAGGGGCTGAAAGGCCCATTGCCTTTTTAGTAAGGCCTTATAGGGGTCTGAGCTGAAGTACACTATCATGGAAAAGTAGGAATTTTCCTTGGTAAAAGAAACAAAGGTTTTTAGGCCTTATATTCTAAGTTCAAAGGTTGTTGCTTATGTTCCCCATACCATGGTAAAAGACATCTTGTTAGAGATGGAAGTCTCAAGCAAAAAGATGTAGATGGGTGAAAAATTGCAAGAATATGATATGGACATCCAAACCACGAAGTTGGTGAGAGGTTTGGGCTTGGCTAAGCTTATGGCTGAGAGAAACTTGCAAACTATTGAGGTAAATGAGGTAGAAGAAGAAATGGTAGGTGTATTTGAAAGATTGATGAATTATGAGTGGTATAAAGATGTAATCTTTAATCCTGCAGGACATATGACCTACCTTGAAAAATTAAGTAGTAACCGAGAAGAGATCCCTTAAGTTGGCTTTCCAAAAATATGTCATCACCGATTATGGGTTAGCTTGGAAGAACCCGGAGGAGTCCTCTTAAGGTGCATTATTGAAGAAGAAGCCCCCAAGATAATTATTGATCTCCATGGAGGAGTTTGTGGGGGGCACTTTGTTGCAAGAATCATAGCACATAAGATCCTAAGTTCTGGTTATTTGTAGCCAAATATCTTCAAGGATACAACCTTGTTAGTTAGAAGATGTGAGAGTTGCCAACATTTCTCTGGAAGGATGAAAGCTTCAAGCTCCCTTCCTTTGTAGCCTATATCAATTGAAGCTCCATTCAAGCAATGGGGAATGTATTTTATTGGTGAGATTTCAGACCCTTCAAGTGCTTTGACCACAAATGGATTCTTGTAGTAACTGATTATTTTACTAAATGGGTGGAGGAAATCCCCACCAAGAAGGCAACACACCAAGTTTTCATGGACTTTGTGTTAAAAAACATCATCTGTATGTTTGGGGTACTAGTCAAGATTATTGTTGACAATGCCATGAGATTTAGAGCTAAGCCTTTGGTGGCAATTTGCAAAGAGTATGGGATCAACTTAACATATGCCTCCAATTACAACCCCCAAGGAAATGGACAAGCTGAGTCCAGTAATAAAAATTTGTTGAAGATCATCAAAAGAACATTGGAGTAGAACAAGAGAAAGTGGGGTGAATAGTTGAAGTTTGTTGTTTGGGTAGATAGGATCACTGTTAAGAGGGTCACTAGAAAGAGTCCATTTGAGTTGGTATATGGGACTCAAGCCCTGCTACCTCTTCATATGCAACTATCTTCATATAATTTCATGCAACAACTAGAAGATCAAGAGGTAGGTCCTTATGATGCTCATATTAACCAAATTGTTGAGCTTGATGAAGAGAGGAGGGCATCCCACTAGAGGCATATAAAGTTCAGAGAGAAACTGAAGAAGTTGTTTGACAAGAAGGTCACTCCCAGAGCCTTCAATATTGGAGATCTTGTGCTACTATGGGATAGCATACATGAGGATAAGGGCAAGCATGGAAAGTTTGACTCATTATGGATGGGCCCTTACTCCATTGATATCAGGATTGGTGAACACACCTTCTTCCTCAAGGACTTAGATGGTGAACTACTTGAATTTCCTATTAATGGTAGGAATTTAAAGCATTTCTTGGATTGATGCCTCTCGGATAAAGGAAAAACCTTACGGATAGTGTATAGCTTGTTTTTGTTCCTTGTTTTTGTGTTTTTGTTCGTTCTGGTCCTTGGTGACCTATTTTTGCTGGTTTCTCTGTCTATTTTTGAAGGTGGCTCTATTTTTATGCTCTGCAAGATGAATCTATTGGAAAATGGATATTTTGGAACTTGGTATACTTTTTTCTTGTGGCACTCGCAGGGAATGCCCATCCTTGTGTCGGAGCCAATGTTGGTGCTCAAAATAGTCTCGCCCTAATTTTCCTTTGAAAATTTATTGATTTACGACCTCTGTCATTTTCCCCTTCCCCGTGTTGTGCCTGGTTAATCTTTATGGCCATTTTTAATTGGTTCTTGGGTTGTAAATATCTTAAGGGTCTATATTTTGAGTCTCCCGTGCTCTGTTCAATTAGAAACTTGGTTTCCCCATGTTTTCTATTCTCCATGGTTGGGATTCATCTTCCCTGTCTTTTTTTACCCTAAGTACTTGAAGAAGAATGAATTGATGTGTCCCTGAGGAACATATTTGAGCCTTGTAACATTCCTAAACTTTTTGTCCTTGAAGAAAATTTCATTCCCTGGCTCAAATAATCATTTTTCTATTTTTTACATTTTGATAGGCATTTCTCCTAGTCAAATTTACATCCTAGCATCGGTAAGGGATGTGGCATCTTTTGGTTAGACAAACATTTCGATTGGATACTTAGAAAAATTCATGAAAATACTTAACTCAAAATGTTTCCATGTGGAGGCATAGCGCTCATTTGAAGATCTGCTTTTAGTCTTTTGCCTTGGAGTAAAGACGGGAGTACACGTGGAGGCTTCTATTGCTTGGCCTAGACTTAGACAAACTTTTATGTAGATGAAGTAGCTTGGCTGATCAAGACACGTGGTGAGCTCATACTCATTCAGGGTCTCTATTTTGGGCACCATCTTGAAGTTGCGCCATGAAGACACGTGGAGGAACCGTGCATGTTTTGGGACCGGCCCTTGAGATTCATTTTAGAGAAGCGCCAAGTTGACAAATGGAGGGCTCTGCTCACTTTCCATTTTACTTAGACTTTTCAACGGTCAAAAGGATA
The DNA here is from genome assembly GCA_018340775.1 of Taxus wallichiana var. yunnanensis. Classification (NCBI taxonomy): domain Eukaryota; kingdom Viridiplantae; phylum Streptophyta; class Pinopsida; order Cupressales; family Taxaceae; genus Taxus; species Taxus wallichiana. Next base: position 281,106,604 of record CM031239.1, on the reverse strand, counting down.
CTCATTTGAAGCATGACACATGGCACCTTCTACTGAGTTTTAAGCATTGGACAAAACTTGCCAAAACAGACACGTGGCGAGCCGCGCTCGTGCTCAAGGTATCAAATTTTTGGGACCACCTCAAGAAGCGCCATGGTGACACATGTAATTTTGATAAGTCAAAAAAGTGGGGAGGTGAGCCATCGTAGGCAACTTAGATCATTTTCCCCTTAAGGATTGAAATTTCAAAATGGCCCACAAGCCCGATGAAGGAAAAAGGTCAATGTTTTTCCTCGGTCAATGGCAGAGGTGTGGGCTCTTGGGGGAAATTTGGAAAAGTTTCCTTTTGAGAAAAAAGATTCAAAAGTAAAAAGGGAAGTGTGGCCCCACTCCAAACACATTTGGACACGTGTCAGGCTCGTTCCCAAGGGCGAGAGCTATGGGGAAAATTTGGAAAATTTTCCCTTTTCCAAAAAGAGAGTAAAATGGTAGAATTTGAGCGTGGTTCCACTCCAATCATATTTGGGCACGTGTCAGGATCCTTTTTTCGACGGCGGTGGTGCAGGGAAAAATGGAAATTTTTCCCATTTTTTCAAAAAGTTGTAAAAGTCAAGGGAAGCCCCCGGGTCTGTTCTAAAGCCTAAATCTGCCATGTGGACGGCTCAAATTTAAAGTAAAGATCAATGGCTGTTGTGAGTCTAAATCTGATTTTCCCCCTTTTTCTCTGAAACACGTCTGGAAGTGCGAGTCTCCATGATTTCTTGGTCTTTTCTACATGCCAAGTAGAGAAGGAAGTTAATGTTGATATCTGAAGTTTGGTGGGAAGATCTTGAGGACGTCTTTCACCATTAAAATGGTCTGACTTTCGTGACCAAATGGATTTTCCATTTTTCCTCTACCAAGCATGCAAGCGGCCAAATTTCACAAATTAGGGGCAGAAGTGGTTAGAAAATTGAAGGAAGAGTGATCTACCAGAGCAAGGATTTGAATGCGGGAGGCATTCAATGAAATCTACCCCCTCAAGCACCTAGAGACTTCTTGCAAATTTGATTATGAGAATCATGAAAGAATCATGGTGAGCACTGGTGTATTTAAAAAAAAATCTTTTAGGAGGAGGAGGATTTGTTGTAAATGTTATAAATGGCACAAATTTTTCGTGCAAATGGTTGGGAGTTTTTCCGGAAAGGTCAATAACTAATTTTTCTAGCAGAAAAATCTTGACAGAGCCCATCCTTTTTGAGAAGCCATCTAAGAAGCATGTATATATATATATATATATATATATATATTTCAAATTTGATTGTGTCAAGGTGGTTAAGTGTACAACCATTGACAAGCTTTGAGATTGTTCTAGAAACTCTCCTTGTTAATAAATTTGATCAAACTTGAGTTATTCTGTGTTAATCTTGAGTAAAGTGTATTAATTTCATCTCTCGAATGCATGCAAATATTTGTTCTTATTTCTATTATAATCTTGTATCAAAATCCGGTCCAATCACATAGGTCTCAATCCTTTTGATAGTTTAGTGGCATATGCAATTTCATTTCTCGAGAAGATCCTTCATCGGGAGTGAGATAAATGATTTAAAATCATGTTTCTTTCTATTTGTTGATGATATTATCTATAAACCTCTGGGTGTATCTCGGGCATGGTTTGAATTGAATATTGGTTCCTTATTGGGTTCTCTCGACTCGAGCCTTCATGATATAATCCCATACGTTGTGTGAAAGAGTACTAACTGGGCCTCCATTTGGGCACATATTGTAGTTGAAGAAACATTTCTAGCTTTTGTGGCATTTTGTTGGCTAAATCCTTCCATTTTGCATAAGATCTCAAGGAGCTAGTGAGTCAAGTTCATCCTGTCTCCCCTCCTACCAAAATCTATTTAAAAAACATCCAATCTTATCCATACTACCCTTGTTCATCTCTTTATACCCACATAATACCCAAATCCATTCACCAAAGTATGCGGGGTAGATTAGGATTCTAAATGTCTTTAGTAACCTTTTCCTAGTTGTGAAAACATCTCCATGATCTGGAAGTGACAACTCGTGAGAGTTAGATATGGTGTGTTGATCATATTTTCCAAAAGGTTTCTCTATAAAATTTATGCAAAAGAAAGGTACCTATATCTCCTTTCGGAATAATGAAGTTACAAAATAGGTTCTCTTACATTGGTTAAAAGGCACAACCTAAAATAGTTAGGATAAGATCATATCCTTTTAAGGTGCTAGCCATCTCTCCACAAATCCAAGTAACAAAGAGACAGTCAGGTCTCCTCCCCGGATACAAAACAACATATATTTATGATCTGGCTGCCTCTAAGCTCCATGTTGAATCAATGTTGTTGCTTGGCTTGAAAAGGAGAACAAATTTGGGTACCAATAGGATGTCACTACGAAAAATGGTACACCTTTGAGCAATGTCAAAACTAACCAAAATGTCATAGGTGATCATAAAATGAATGTAATAAAGTAGAGATCCATGACTAATACAACAACATAATAAATCAAAAAACCAAATATGATGCATGATCACATGCTTTGTTTACATAAATGTGGATTAAACAATGATGCTAATGAAATAATAAAATGTAGCCTTGAGAATGGGATAACTTCAGTTGTAGCCAATGTCTTGTGAGTTAAGGAAATTACACTCTAGTTGGACTTGTAAAATTTAGTAGAACCCTTGGCATAGATAGGAATATAATAAACCTAGGATCACTCAGGAAGTTGAATTTATGGTCGAAACATGTAATTAATGACCTGTTGTTATTGAGAGTAAATCCTTAAGATGATGAAACATAAGTAGTTTGAAATGTGAAATTTGTCACTTAAATTCAAAGAAAAATCTCTATAACGAGAAACAAATGTGTAATGTAACCTTCCATGCACAATAGAATTATGAACATATGAATTCCTAATTGGAGCAACGGATTGTGAATCAAGAATGATACAACTTAATTAGTTAACCTACATAGTCGGTTGCGTAATAACTTGAAGATTGGAATAATGTATTGTTAGTATTAAAAATGCTATGAAATGAACTCAAGATAGGTTTTCTATTGATCTAGTAATCTTATTTTTTTATTCTTGTGTTTTTTTCTCCTTGTGAATTTTCCTCCTTCTAACAAGAGTATTTTCCAAACCAAGTAAACACCGATCTTTCTAACAAACCCTTAAGTCAAATATTATAAGGTGCATGTGTCTATATACATTCCTAAACACAGTCACGCTATAAAAATTTATTTCCATAAGAGAAACGAGAAAATTTTAAAGGAACCTCTATAGGTGAAAAGTTAAAAAAAAATGTGTAGCCTAGTTGTAAAGAACAAAGGGTCCCATGTTATGTGTTCTTCAGAAAATTATAGTCAACTAAACAATTTTTGAGAAACAAACCTTTAACACAAGAATTGAATATTAGGAGACTCATAGTTGTTCAAAATGAATTTATTTAATAAATGAGCTATGGATAACTAATGGAATTTGAGAAAATAACCAACTGTGCATTCTCTATTAAAGACTAATGTGTTGCAAAATAAAGTAATTGAAGTTTGAAAAATAGGAAATTCTAAACCTTATGTGTTTAATTTTGTTGAAAACTATTAGGTCATATAATGGAAACCTAAATGTAATGAATATGTAAACCATGAAAAGGCCACGTCATGGAGTATGCCTATCTTGTGTTTCTTACTGTAATTTGGTCATTATCTTAGTTTACATCATTTTAGTAAGACATTAATGTGTACCCTATATTATCATATTGTATGGGATTGTGAATGTTTATGTAAGTGTCCTATATGATGTCAAGTTTCTTTATTTGGATCTCACGTGGTGTTGTGTAGTGTGCAATTAAAGTAAAAAAATTATTTTGTTAATTTTATTGTGGTATTTTGGTGTTGAAAATGTGGGTGTTACAGCCAATTTACCACTTAGAAATCCACTTCGCTTCATTTAGGAATTTATCCCTTAAATTATCATTTTTCACATTTGATAGGAGCATAATAAGTGGATTTTTAGAAATGAAAAATTCTCAATTCATTTAGTCATGAATGGGATGTAAATTGTAATTTCAGAAATAGTGATGTCTTAGTGAAACTCAATTGTCCCATATCATCTTGGGATATTTACCTCATGAATAAATGGCATTTCCTCCTACCATCTCCCAATAATGGGTCGGGTGTAATAAGTCATTCACAAGGTATACTTAGTAAGAGAAACGTTAAAATGGATCCCCCAAAATTCTATTTTTTTCAAACTAAATTATGATGGGGCCTCAAAAGACAACCTTGGGATCTCAAGATCTAGCATGTCATAATAAATCATGTTGCCTCCCTGATTAGGGACAGCTCTTTCCCTCTCTTGGATGTCACATATAATGTAGAGAGGCTTTATCTTTAGTTTAAGGGCTATGAATGGCCCTAAAATATAGCATTGATCATATTTACATAGAGTGTGATTCAGAGGTCATCACCAATGCAATTAAATTGGGAAAATACAAGGTGTGGAGAATCCACAACATCTTTGTCAATCCCAACACCTTATAACCAACAGAAAAGAATGGAGTATTCAACATTACTATCCGAGGCTAATTGGATGATGAACTCTGTTGTAAATTTTGGAAACAAACAAACCTTGGAGGAAATAATTGATTTCTAGGATGAACCTTTGTATGGTTTATGGGACATATTATTACATGATTTACCTTCCATTCTAAGTGGACAATGAGATCGTCTATTTCTCATCATTGTTTGGCATGGTTTGGATTTTTATTCAAATAAATAATCTTTTCTCGTGTTAAGGGGATGCTTTAAATACTAGCATGATTCACCTAAGCTATATGGATTCATCACCACCTCAATTACTCCATCGTATGTTTCTTTTTTATCTGCATTCCCTCTATGTTTTCATCTATAGCTCGCAATGGAGGATCCCAGAATTTCATGTTTTCAACTTAAAAGTGTTAAGTTTGAGATGACCTTTTTTTCATGGATTTGTTTGATAAGCATCTGCACCTAATTTTCTTCATCTAGTCTAAGCTAACCATAATCACCATTAAAGAGGTTCTCACAAATGGTTATTTAGAGCTCATTGGTTGCTTGTGAGTTAAATTGGAAGTTTCCTCAATCTTTGTGGACAATTTTCTCTCATTTAACCTAGATAAGAAAGTGGTTGTTAACATTACCACCTATTTTATTCATCCTTTGCATAGGATTGGTATTTGTTCTTAAATGGACAAATTGGATCTCCAATCTCCTGTCTCCTCTCTTGTTTAAACATTTTAATAGAGGGCGTTGTAGCTAGTGAAACATATACAGGCTTAAGCGGCACTTCATCATGCTATCCAAATTCTGAGACTGTGATTAATTACTTAATTCCATAGGGTGTGTGTTTCCTAACCTAGATATGGCCTCTCACCAAGATCTTATTCTTCTTATGGCCTATAGGTTTGAAGGTTTGAGGCTAAAAGTAGCTTCACTTACAAGTGCCTAGCTCTCATGGTTAGACAGTTTTATTGGTTGTTTTAGGGGAGGGAAAATGAAGCCCCTGGCTACCTTATGGACTTTAATAGCATACAAATTATGGATCCGGAACTAGACAAAATGGCCTCACGGTTAATTGGGATTGTGGTTTTACCTTGTGTCTTCCCGGTTTTGGCACATCCTCTTTTGGAGTTCTTAATGTATATAGGCTATGAATGACTAAATAAAATTCCTACTATAGTGCCCACTTCCCTTTGACACCTTTTGATACTAATCATGATACTACTGATTATATTATGGACTTGATTATGGACCTTATTATAGTATGATGATAGATGTTAGATCATGGATTATTGTTGACTTGATTTAGTTATGATGCATGGTGATTATTAGATGCATTTTGGATATCGATGATGATATCTTGTTTGACATGGTTATCTTTGTGGATGTTGTTTAGACATGTGATATGGATATTGTGAGTATACGTAGAAATGGAAATTATTGGATGATGATATAGTTCTTTGATAAAGCGTAAATGATATTGTTAGATTGCTTTGATGTTGTTGTGATTCATATATCTAGATGATTTTGGGAATTATATTCATATTATTTTAGATGTTCTCATATGGCCATGAGGCCAAAGGAGGTATTTTTGTTTTTCAGGTAAAAATATCACAAAAACATCGGGGATTAGAGACCAACAACATTGGAATTCTAGATGAATTCAACAACGTCACCATGGCAACTTCTTTTGTTTATGTGTGGTTGTTTTGTTAGGGGTACCCATGGGGGGGAACCACCTTTAAATGTGACCAAGGGGTTATGTGTATCATTTATTTGACCCTTTTGTTTAATGTTGCATGTGTTTATTTTGTGATGCATTTTCCCCTTTTTATTTATTATGTTATATTAATTTTGTGAGTAATAATATTGTTAAAATAAATAAATCAAATATGTCATAAGAAGGTAATTAATGAGATTTGTTGGCCATGATTTAAATTGATATAACTATGTGTAAGAGATGTGTAAGTGATGTGTTTAAGTTAACTTTGAGTTTGATACACTCCACCTTCTTGGAAATTGAATTTGTCCTTGTAGACTGATTTTGAGGCTTACGGGACAAGTTAAAATTGTCCCATACCTCTTAAATTTATTACCAACCATATCTATGGTTGGAGAGTTGAAATTTGAATTTTATAATGTCTTTTTAGAAGGCAAATTCTAGGTTTTTATTGCACTTTTCTTACATGATTTAATTTCAGTCCTCTGGGGTGTGGGTTGGATTTGAGTGTGTATGTAAACTGTCATATTATTCACCCACCTATTTATTGTGCATTGGAGAATGAAGTTAACCTTGGGGTTAGGGTTGAGGACGTGTGATGTGACATCCTACATGGATCCACCTCATCCTCTTCTCTTCCCTCTTCTATAAAATTCAAACTCCTTGCCTTGGTTTGAGTTGCTTCACTTTGGAGACTTACTTCTTGGGAGAATTTTTTTGTTGTTCTTGGGAGCTCTTGCGTTTGGAGCATTTGGAAGATTGTGGAATACTTGTGCTTGGTGAATTTTGGATTTTTTCCTTGGAAAAAACTATTATTTTGGAACCTGGAACAACTCCATCATGGAGAGGTAGGAACTTGGCTCTTGAAATGCTCTTCTTGTATGAATGTGAATGTTAATGTATGAATGTTTGATATGTTTGTGGGTTGTTGGGTAGATGGCCTAGGGATGGTGTAGGAGAATACTATGGGGTTTAATTTGTGGGAGGCACAAGTGTGTTTTAGGGAGGTATAAGTGTGGAGGGAGTTGGGATTTGGGTTCCACCTTACAAAGAAATAGCTTCCATTTCTTTACTCGTTATGGGGTGCCATAAGAGGTTGGGGAGGCATAAGGAAATGTGAGGAATAAGGGGTACTTTGGGGAGGCATAAGGAATGCCAGGGCTGTGATATACTATATTTTGGCAGTTTGTAATTTAGGTGGTGATACCCATTTCCCCTTTTGGGAGGCATAAGAAGCATCCCCCATAGTTTCTTGCTCCTTTGGCTTGCTTGATGAATCCTTAATATTGTTTGTCATGTTTTAATGTAGTTGTAAACTACATTTAGTTTTTGGAACTGTTTTTAATTGTGAAAGTGTTGCTTGTGTGTTTGTGGAAGCCTATTGTTGCCATGAGTTGGATCACATCTTTAATTGCATTGTGGTTGGGCCTCGGGGGCCAATGAAGAAGGATGGTTTCTCCTCATCATTCAATTTTTTGGTTGGGTGGAAAGCATTGACTTTCCCCTAATCTTGTTGTGATTACAACGTGGGAGAATGAGATATATGCACTTATTGTTCTGGAGATGAGAAAAAGACAGTTTGATAGTCCCTTGCTGAGATAAAGTTTATTGTAACCTTTCCCACTTGCAGTGGAGGAACTTGTAAATGTTTTGTAATAGAAAGATGTGGTATTTTTTATGAAATTTGTGAAGTGAAATGTAAAAGAAATAAACTTTGTTTTCAGCCTTTGAAAGAATGTGAAAGAATTGTATTCTGTATGATGAACTCGAAGAATGAAAGAAAGGTTGTAAAGTTGTATTTTGGAATCAATAAAGGATTGCATTACCTTCTCAATTTGCATTTTTGTTTTAAGATTGAACATCTAAATGTGAATTGAAATCTCTGTTTGAAAGAAGTAAATGCATATGAAGGAAAATGCAGAACTCTGTCTTTTGAAATGTGTAAAGTTGAAAATCAGAATTGTATTTTCTTTTTTCTTTTTGAATGGTTGGAATTGAATCAACTAAATGTATTAGATTTGAATTGGAGCACATTATAATACTTGGAAGAATAAAATGGAAATTAAACCCTTTTAAATTTGATCTCTGCTATGTATTTTCAAAATGGCAATTACTTTACCTAAAATGCACAATTCAAACCTACAACAATGAAATAATAGATTAAATGATTAAATTGAAGTAGTGTGTCCTAAATGAATTCAATTGGACTATAACACTTAAGGATAAATCCTTCAAAACCTTGCAAAATTGGGCTCCACCCTCTTACAGTCATTTTTTCTGTCAAGGAATGTAAATGCTCAAATTGCAAATCAATCAGACAAATTGAATCTTGAAATCCTTCTTAAATCCATCTAAGAACAATTCTCCATGTCTATTTGACATGTTGAGAGAGGGAGAAGATCAAATTGAACAAATCTTATAAGTTAAAATCTACCACTAGTCTTTGTAAAATCTTGCAAATCATTTTCTTGAAATTGACCCCTTAAAATTTATAAAAATCGAAACTAATGAATCTGTACAAAGAGGATGTCAAGATATTTCCATAAATTCCTCATTTTCCCAAAACCGAGCTCTCTATCAAAATTTATGGCCTTCTGAAGTTTTTCTTCACTTGGTGTAAAAAAAAAATTGGGAAAAAAATTTCTAGACGCCCATGGGCCTGAATTTTTCCCTTGGAGCTTTGGAAAAATTTTGGGGAAATTTTCTAATTTTTTCCCACCACCCTGTCAACCCGCAACCAATCAGAGGCAGCCATGTGGCACCATGAGGTGTCAACGGAGGCGGATCTCTCTTTAAACTTAGCGCTCCCAGAAAATTTTGGGAAAATTTCCAAATTTTCTTCACTGACCCACAACCAATCAAAGGCTACCACGTGGCACCATGAGGTGTTGACAAAGGAGCAGACCCCTTTTTTCCCTTTGAGCTTTGGAAAAATTTTGGAAAAATTTTCCAAATTTTCCCCACCACCCCGCCTACCCGCAGCCAATCAGAGGCTACCAAGTGGCATCACAATGTGTCGGTGGAGGTGCGAGTGAATTTATCCCTTTTACCTTGGGTGCAAAACCTTATTTCTCCCTGTCACCCCACTTTCCGCCCGTTGGCTTAGAAGATGCCATGTGTCCTTGGCGGACTCGTAGGGGTGTGGGCACAAAGTTAGTTTTTCACCCCACGCAGGAAACTATCCAAAAGTCTCCCGTGGCCCGCCGACCCACGCTTGGGGCAAATTTTCACCCCTAAGCTCGCAAGCCCATTCTTGGGGAAAATGTTCACCCAAGGCCCGCCGGCCCATAACTTGGAAAATATGAGTTAGGAGGACTTCTCTCTATCATTGGAAAGGTGAGGAAATTTACAATCCAATGGAAATAATTTAAGGAAATTTTGAATGCATTAAGTTTAATAAAAATCAAGTTGAACCTTTAGGCATGTTAGAGAGTGGGTATGGTGAGGAATTACCCTCGAACCTTATTGAATCTTCTAATCCTAAATTTTGGACCTTGTGACCCCTAATAATTGTTAATAAAGGAAAAGTATGTTCTAGTGAATTAGAATTGTTCTAGGACTTGTTAGTGACATTGTATTACCTTGTTACAGTTGTAGACTCTTTTAACCAAAAAATATTCCATATTTTTTCCTAACTAATCCTAGGTTATTCTTAGGTCTCAAGTGGTTTGTTTTAGAGGATATTATACCTACCAATAGAATATACTATTGTAGTCAAAATTTTAAATGCGAGGAACTATTATGTGATAAGCTGGTCGGGTTCATAGAAATGTATAATCTTCACTCTAAATATTTTTATTATCAATACAAATGGGAGAGGGATCCGTTAACCCCTTTTTATATACATATATATACACAATGGTTCATCTTTTAGGAATAAGAAAATTAAAAAATTGTAATAAGTAAAAGTTTAAGAATACATTGTCTACTCCTTATTACCCAAAAGGAAATGAATAATTTGATTCTTCCAACTAAAATGTAGCCAAAATTATAACAAAAAAACTAAATTAGCATTTTCTTGAATAACATAACTAGATATAATCTACACTTTAATAATATATAACTTGGTGTGTAGTGCAACTTTGTTTACTAGTATATGAGAAAAACAATATTTTCCTTTGAACTTGGATTTTACTTTTGAGAGCTCGATAAAATGAAGTGTTAATGCTTTGTTGATGTTGAAAATCAAATAAAAATAGTATACGTCAATTAGAGTTGATTAATGAGAATCGATTAATATTATTAAATTTGATGAGAGCTATCAAAATCACCTCAAATTTTTTTAAAAAGTAGGATTAGATTGAGATGAATTCAATGTAAGTAATAAGGAAACCAACAAAATAACAATATAGATAATGAATAAAAAAGGAATTCATGTCTAATTGGTTGAGCCCATTCATTATCATGGAGAAGTATTTGATTTATTTGAGGATTTTTTTATAAATCCAATTATTTTATCCGTTTTAAGTGGTTTTATATATGAGACTGAATTTATTCAATATCATGCCACTATGTCTTGGATAAGGGATGTTCTCTTTCTTTTTTTTCTATGTTAGATATTTTATATTTTTTGACCGATTATTTTTTCATATAATTTTTTACACAGTTTGTTTATTTTTATATTGCTTTTTATTTGGATACGATACATTCATTTCTTTTTTATTAATGGTAAAAGGGTTTTTGACTAGGATCTTACCTAGAAACATGTTAGAATATGTGGAGAGAGAAAGAATGAAGAAAGAATAGAATGTACAAAGATGAAATGAAGAGAAATCGGAATGCACACATTATTCATTGTGTCCATCCTTTTATTATGTGAAAGATGGTTATAAAGTGGTTGAAGTAGTTTCAACCATTTATTAGTTAACACATAACTAATATTAATATAACATTAATACATAAGCCTTATATTAAGACTTATATTTTAATACCCCCTCTTAAGGCTTACTCTATAGAACATACTGACAGAAGATTAAAATAACATAACCAACCAAGACCACGTATTCTTCAGAAGCTTTCCCCTTTGAAAACAATGTTTTGACCAGGTAGAACTCCATCAAGCTACCTCCCTAACCCTCATAAAGGTGTAATTGCCAATTTGAATTCTCGAGTTCCCATATTCCACCTCCCCGAACTCCTGAATTACAGAATCTCCCAAATTATTGGAAAACCATCCAAATCGAGCCATCCACAAGCTCCATCAAGTTGTCGCATGACCCTTGTAAGGGTAAATTCTGAGATCCACATACTTCGAACTATCTTTGTTATAGGCTTGAACGACCCTTGTGCGACCTCTATGAAAACAATTTCGTTCAATAACTTGATAATATAAACTTTCTTCACAATCATTAATCATTTTCTCCAAGAGTAACACAATCCATCCATGGCCAAATAAAAATCCCTAGATCATGATTTTGCAATAGTAGATCCTCGCGATTGTATCTTATGGTGATTAGGAGAGATTAAAAATAATTTTTGACTGATGCCCTTCACGTTTGTAGGATTTCGTGCCCTTGAAATCAGTCAAATCAATGGATTTTGACCTCACAATTGTTTTTCATGCCTTTTGTGCCCTAGCACAGGAATTTCCATACTCATTTTTGCTTCCTCGACCTCAGTTTCTGCCTTTTCTAGCCATCAAAATTTTAGTTTTCCTATAAAAATGTGATTGTATATTCTTCCTTAATTTTTCCTTAATGCCCCTTGTTTTCCTACACTGTTTCATTGTATTTTGTGTCACTTGAAAATTTTAAAAATCTAAAAATAACCCTAAAATAAACCATTTGTTGTGACGACTCTCGAAAATGAAGTTTCAGTGCTAGTGATTCTCGATGTTTCACTGACGAGAATGCACACATTATTCTTTATGTGTCTCTGTCATGTTATGTTTGTGGAGCTTATTTTCATGTTAGAGTGTGGTACACCTTCGATGTGTTACATTCAAGCAAATTTTCATGGGTGGTTTATTAACCCATGGGTAATGGGTAACCGTTATGGGCTGTTTTTGGGCCCATGGTTTTCGGTACCCATTTTTTTGTAAAACCGCCTCTTCGACTACCCATAGGTTTATGGAACGGTTTTGTTTTTTCCCATTGTTTGATACCCATGGTTTTGTAAAACTGCTTAAGTAGTTGTCTATTTATATGGTCTTATGCATATGATAGATATACAAGCAAATGTATTGCGTAGATGTGAGAAACTTAGATTTTGAATTCGGGTGTGAATTCAGAGAGTTTGTTGAGCATAGCTCCAAACGGATCTCAGGTATTGTATTGAGAGAGTGGAGGCTTGTAATAAAATCGAGCAAGTGATTCTTTGTGGACGTAGCCCAAATTGGGTGAACCATGTCAAATCTTGTCTCTCTCTGTATTGTGTTATTTATTTTGCACTTTTATTTGAGATCTATAATATTTTTTCGCATATTAGTTTCTACTATTACGATTCAGTAATGGATTATTCCGCATATTTTATCCCTTATTTCCTAACATGTCCTTTTATTATGTGAAAGATGGTTACAAAGTGGTTGAAGTAGTTTTAACCGTTTATTAGTTAACACAACTAATATTAATATAACATTAATAAATAAGCCTTATAATAAGACTTATATTAATACATAAGCCTTATAATAATACTTAGGGTGAAGGATGGCTCCCTACTCTCACTCCCTACGACACGCCTTAACCCTAAATTCCCAGCGGTGGTAATCGGAAGAGGGCACTTAACCCTAAACTCCCTAAGCAAATGGTGGAAAGCAAGCAGAGGTCGAGCACCGATTTCGTGAATAAACCTCACATTTGGCAAAGAAAATTGGAGACTTACAACAAGAGATAAGTTCAATGGTGGAATGGATGTTGGAAATAATAAGAAATCTTCAAGTAAGGATGGAACAGAAGCTCAAATAGGGAGTGGAAGAAATGCCACGGCATATGCAACCAAGGACCCTACCCTTCACACAACACATATTGATCCCAGATATTTTGATGGGAATGAAGCAGAAGTAGGCCATGGGAAGAAAGGGAATGGGAGTGCAAGGAATAGAGGAATCGAATCCCTTCCTTTGCTAAAGTTGCTTCCCAAGCTAGAGGTAGGACTTTGGAAAACCCGTAAAACCCTCTTAGATGATACCAACACTAAAGATTGAGGAAGATTTGCTTCACAAGGTGTTAAAAGAGGAGGAAAATCTTACTCAACTTGGCCTCATTTGTAGGTTTAATAAATTTTGGCCTAAACTCTCTCAACTACATGATTGGATTACACAAAGATGGAGAGAAAAAGTACAAGGTAAGATTGAGCTTTATCCTTGTGCCAAAGCATATTTCATTGTTGTCTTTTAAACCCCTAAGGATAGGGATTTGATTTTCAAAAAATATTAGGTTTGGGGAGAACACGCGTTCATGTTCAAGCCATGGCATCCATCTTTTGATCCCTTAAAAGATTCTTTTGATACCTACCATGTTTGGGTTCATTTTTAAGGACTCCCACTTCAGCTCTGAAATAGATCGTGTTTGCTTGCCATAGAGAGGCTCTTGTATCATGTGTATAATTTGATGATAAGACCTCTATTCAGGTACATACTACTTATGCTCGAATCCTCGTAGATCTTGATACCTCTCAAGATTTACCAGCAAAAATCAATTTACAAATTGAGATAGAATCTGGGCACAGAGATTGGACTACGAAGGTCTTTCTTTCAGATGTCGACATTGTTCTCAAATTGGTCATATTTCTAGAGGATTGTGAATATTCCAAACAAAAGATCAAACCTACATGGTGGAAGGATTCTCATCCTGAACATCTAACAATCAATCCCTATACCGACGTGGGTGTAGAACTCACGCATGAATATAAAACTTCTAAGAAGAAATCTTCCTCTCCTCAAAATATGGATTCATCGATAGAACACTCCTTCATGTGGGCCACATCCCTATCAAGTCAATTAAAGTTATTCTTCCAATCTTAGTGGAAGAATGAAATGAGGAATGGATGGTAGTGGATAGGAAAAAGAAGGGATCTAAACCCTTTGTTGTATCAGACAAGGCATGATTCTTGTCCTATTGTGTGTTATCATCACTACATTTGGGCTATTGGCCTAGAGTGCTACTACAAAGCAGCTATTTTTAGTTGTTTGTTTACTATTTTTTTGGCTGTGATCTTGGCAAATTCTTCTCTACTTACTTGGGCTTTGTCGTTATATCTTGATTTTGATCTCTATTTGAAATACTAAATTCGTCAAATTTGGTGTTTGAGAACTCTTTATACAAGGGTATAGTCCCTTTCAAAAACTATTTAACTTTAATAAAAAAACAAGACTTATATTTTAATACAACAAGAATGGGTCAAGCACCAAAATAAGATGATGAGTACATACAATAAAATATGAATCATGTTGCCTAACACATAGTGGTTGAAGTAGTTTCAACCATTTATTAGTTAACACATAACTAATAATAATATAACATTAATACATAAGCCTTATACTAAGACTTATATTTTAGTACCCCCTCTTAAGGCTTACTCTATAGAACATACTAATTGAAGATTAAAATAATATAACCAACCAAGACCGTGTATTCTTTACAAGGTTTCCCCTTTGAAAACAAGTTTTTGACCGGGTAAAATTCCATCAAGTGGCCTCCCTGACCCTCATAAAGGTGTAGTTACCAAGTTGAATTCACGATTGCCCGGATTCCACCTCCGTGAACTCCTGAATTACAGAATCTCCCAAATTGTTAGACAACCATCTATACTAAGCCATCCACAAGCTCCATCAAGTTGTCTCATGACCCTTGTAAGGGTAAATTCCCGAGATCCACATACTCTTGAACTATCTTTAATATAGGCTTCTACAACCTTGTGCGACATCTCTGAAAACAATTTCATTCAATAACTTGATAATATAAACTTTCTTCACAATTATTTATCATTTTCTCCAAGAGTAACACAATCCATCCATGGCCAATTAAAAATACCTAGTTCATGATTTGCAACAATAGATCTTCGCGATTGTATCTTGTGTGATTAGGAGAGATTAAAAATAATTTTCGACTAGTGCCCTTCACGTTTGCAGGATTTTGTGCCCTTGAAATAAGTCAAATCAATGGATTTTGACATCAAAATTGTTTATCATGCCTTTTGTGCCCTAGCACAATAATTTTCATACTCATTTTTGCTTCCTCGACTTGAGTTTCTTCCTTTTCCACCCTCAAAATTTATGTTTTCCTATAAAAATGCAATCGTATATTCTTACTTACTTTTTCCTCAATGGCCCTTATTTTCCCGCACCTTTTTCATTGTATTTTGTGTCACTTGAAAATTTAAAAATCTAAAAAGAACCCTGCAGTAAACCATTTGTTGTGACGACCTCTTAAAATGAAGTTTCGAGGCACTCACGATTCTCATGTTTAACTAGAATGCACACATTATTCTTTGTGTGTATGTCCTTTTATTATGTGAAAGATGGTTACAAAGTGGTTGAAGTAGTTTTAACAGTTTATTAGTTAACACATAACTAATATTAATATAACATTAATACATAAGCCTTATAATAAGACTTAGGGTGAAGGATGGCTCCCTACTCCTGCTCCCCACGATGTTTCCTTAACCCTAAATTCCTGGCAAAGGTGCAATCATCGGGAAGAGGGCAACAGAACCCTAAACTCCCGGCGGCTACTGGAAAGAAAATAGAGGTCAAGCACCAGATTTCATCGATAAACCTTGCATTTGGAAAAGAAAATGGGATACTTGCAATAGCAGATAAGTTCGATGGTGGAATGGATGCTAGAAATAATAAGAAATTTTCAAGTAAGAATGGAGCAGAAGCTCGAGAGAGGGAGTGGAAGAAATGTCACAAAGATATACTGACAAGGACCCTACCCTTCACGCAACACATATTGATCCCAGATATTTTGATGGGAATGAAGCAGAAGTAGGCCAGGGGAAGAAAGGGAATGGGAGTGCCAAATAGAGGAATCGAAGCCCTTCCTTTGCTGAAGTTGCTTCCTAGGCTAGAGGTAGGACTTCGGAAAAAAAACCCCTGAAACCCTCTCAGATGATACCGACACTAAAGATTGAGGAATATCTTCTTCACAAGGTGTTAAAAGAGGAGGAAAATCTTACTCAACTTGGCCTCATTTGTAGGTTTAATAAATTTTGGCCTAAACTCTCTCAACTACATGACTAGATTGCACAAAGATGGAGAGAAAAAGTACAAGGTAAGATTGAGCTTTATCCTTGTGCCAAAGCATATTTCATTGTTGTCTTTGAAACCCCTGAGGATAGGGATTTGATTTTCAAACAATATTGGGTTTGGGGAGAACACGAGCTCATGTTCAAGCCATGGTATCCATCTTTTGATCCCTTAAAAGATTCTTTTGATACCTAACTGTTTGGGTTCATTTGTCGAACTCCCACTTCGATCTAGAATAGATCATGTTTTCTTGTCATATGAGAGGCTCTTGGATCATGTGTAAAATTTGATGATAAGACTGTTCAGGTACATACTACTTATGCTTGAATCCTCGTAGATATTGATACCTCTCAAGATTTACTAGCAGAAATCAATCTGTAAATTGGAGATAGAATCTGGGCGCAGAGATTGGACTACGAAGGTCTTGCTTTCAGATGTCGATGTTGTTTTCAAATTGGTCATATTTCAGAGGATTGTGAATATTCCAAACAAAAGATCAAACCTACATGGTGGAAGGATTCTCTTCCTGAACATCTAACAATCAATCCCCATACCGACCCGGTTGTAGAACTCACGCAAGATGAGAAAACTTCTGAGAAGAAAGCTTCCTCTCCTCAGAATATGGATTCATCGATAGATTCGACACTCCTTGTTGTGGGCCACATCCCTATCAAGTCAATTGAAGTTGTTCTTCCAATCTCAGTGGAAGAAGGAAATGAGGAATGGAAGGTAGTGGATAGGAAAAAGAAGGGATCTAAACCCTTCGCTGTCTCGGAAAAGGCATGAGTCTTGTCCTATTGTGTGTTATCATCGCTACATCTAGGCTATTGGCCTACTGTGTTGCTACAGAGTAGCTATTTTTAGTTGTTTGTTTGCTAGTTTTTGGCTGTGATCTTGGTAGATTCTTCTCTACTTATTGGGCTTTGTCGTTATATCTTGATTTTGATCTCTTTTTGAAATACTAAATTTGTCAAATTTGGTGTTTGAGCACTACTGTACAAGGGTATAGTCCCTTTCAAAAAACTATTTAACTTTAATAAAAAAAAAAGACTTATATTTTAATACAACAAGAATGGGTCAGACCAAAATAAGATGATGAGTACATACAAGAAAATATGAATCACGTTTCTAACACATAGTGGTTGAAGTAGTTTCAACCATTTATTAGTTAACACATAACTAATAATAATATAACATTAATACATAAGCCTTATACTTAGACTTATATTTTAGTACCCCCTCTTAAGGCTTACCATATAGAACATATTAATCAAAGATTAAAATAATATAACCAACCAAGACCGTGTATTCTTTACAATGTTTCCCCTTTGAAAACAAGTTTTGACCAGGTAGAACTCCATCAAGTGGCCTCCTTTACCCTCATAAAGTTGTAGTTGCCAAGTTGAATTCATGATTGCCCGAATTCCACCTCCCTAAACTCTTGAATTACAGAATCTCCCAAATTGTTAGACAACCATCCATATCTGAGCCATCCACAAGCTCCATCAAGTTGTCTCATGACCCTTGTAATGGTAAATTCTCGAGATCCACATACTCTTGAAATATCTTTGTTACAGCTTCTACAACCTTGTGCGACATCTCTTAAAACAATTTCATTCAATAACTTGATAATATAAAATTTCTTCACAATTATTTATCATTTTCTCCAAGAGTAACACAATCCATCCATGGCCAAATAAAAATATCTAGTTCATGATATGCAACAATGCATCTTCGTGATCGTATCTTATGACCGAATTGGGAGAGATTAAAAATAATTTTTGACTAATGCCCTTCATGTTTTGCAGGATGTTGTGCCCTTGAAATAAGTCAAATCAATGGAGTTTGACATCAAAATTGTTTATCATGCCTTTTGTGCCCTAGCACAATAATTTTCATACTCATTTTTGCTTCCTCAACCCGAGTTTCTTCCTTTTCCAACCCTCAAAGTTTTTGTTTTCCTATAAAAATGCAATTGTATATTACTCTTTCCTAAATGGCCCTTGTTTTCCTACACTTTTTCATTGTATTTTGTGTCACTTGAAAATTTCAAAAATCTAAAAAGGTACCTGCAATAAACCATTTGTTGTGACGACCTCTAAAAATGAAGTTTCAAGTGCTCGCAATTCTCATGTTTTTGATGGAATGCACACATTATTCTTTGTGTGTCTGTCCCTTTATTATGTGTAAAAGATGGTTATAAAGTGGTTGAAGTAGTTTTAACCATTTATTAGTTAACACATAACTAATATTAATATAACATTAATACATAAGCCTTATAATAAGACTTAGGGTGAAATATGGCTCCTACTCCCGCTCCCCACGACGTTGCCTTAACCCTAAATTCCCTAGCGGTGGCAATCGGGAAAAGGGTGACCAGAACCCTAAACTCCTGGCAACAGTGGAAAGCAAACAGAGAGGTCGAGCACTAGATTTCATTGATAAACCTTGCATTTGGTAAATAAAATGGGAGACTTGCAACAAAGCAGATAAGTTCGATGGTGGAATGGATGATGGAAATAATAAGAAATCTTCGGTAAGGATGGAACAGAAGCTCGAGAGAGGGAGTGGAAGAAATGTCACAAAGATATGCAGCCAAGGAACCTACCCTTCATGCAACACATTTTGATCCCAGATCTTTTGATGGGAATGAAGCAGAAGTAGGCCATGGGAAGAAAGGGAATGGGAGTGCCAAGGAACAAAGGAATCGAAGCCCTTCCTTTCTTTGAAGTTGCTTCCTGGGCTAGAGGCAAGACTTCAGAAAAACCCCTAAAACCCTCTCAGATGATTCCGACACTAAAGATTGAGGAAGATTTGCTTCACAAGGTGTTAAAAGAGGAGGAAAATCTTACTCAACTTGGCCTCATTTATAGGTTTAATAAATTTTGGCCTAAACTCTCTCAACTACATGACTGGATTGCACAAAGATGGAGAGAAAAAGTACAAGGTAAGATTGAGCTTTATCCTTGTGCCAAAGCATATTTCATTGTTGTCTTTGAAACCCCTGAGGATAGGGATTTGATTTTCAAACAATATTGGGTTTGGGGAGAACACGGGCTCATGTTCAAGCCATGGTATCCATCTTTTGATCCCTTAAAAGATTCTTTTGATACCTACCCTGTTTGGGTTCATTTTTCAGGACTCCCACTTTAGCTCTAGAATAGATCATGTTTGCTTTCCATAGGAGAGGCTCTTGGATCATGTGTAAAATTTGATGATAATACCTTTGTTTAGGTACATACTACTTATCCTCGAATCCTCATCTCAAGATTTAAAGCAAAAATCAATTTACAAATTGGAGATAGAATGTAGGCGTAGAGATTGGACTACGAAGGTCTTTCTTTCAGATGTCGACGTTGTTCTCAAATTGGTCATATTTCAAAGGATTGTGAATATTCCAAACAAAAGATCAAACCTACATGGTGGAAGGATTCTCATCCTGAACATCTACCAATGAATCCCCATACCGACCCGGGTGTAGAACTCACGCATGATGATAAAACTTCTAAGAAGAAAGCTTCCTCTCCTTAGAATATGGATTCATCGATGTAGTGCACCATCCCTCGTGCTCTTTTTCTTCTTCGACGACCGTGTTGCTAAGTGGCGAATGTCGTTGCTTTTCTATTAAACATTAGGGGCTTCACCTTGTCGAGCTTACCTGTTGATCGCTCTTATGCTTGGGCTCTTGATTAAGTGATTTCGTTTTGTCCCTATCGTTTAGATCCTAAAGGATTATTCAAATCCCTTTTAGGTGTGAGGGCGTTTTAAAACATAATAAAAAAATTAATAAATGAATGGGTATCAATTATATTTTTATATGTGTATAATAATAATAAAATTTTATTTTGAATTAATTAAGCCTTCTCAGGCCCCTACGCATGCTTTTATCTCAAAGTTATTGGCTATTTGACGTTTCTCGCCCACCGAAATTTGTAAATATGTATGGTCAATTTTTCTTTTTTCTTAGCATGGAAATACGGGATTCTTTGTTTCCTTGGTTCCGGAAAGTGGGTGCGTGGAGTTTAATGGCCACCTTTTTTTCCTTGGGTTTCCTTTCTAGCCGCCTTCTCATTAAAATGTCTGACCCGACTGCTGGAGTGTGCTTGGCGTGGCGTGTGTTTGGTGGGGGGGTCGTTTTCACTGTTATAGTGGTGTTTTGCTTTGTGCAGACTAAAACTAGTTGGTTCGTGCACAGTCTACAGGTGTGCCATTTCAAAATCATATTCCTTCTAGCATGTCTTTTAGACAGTTCTTTCTCCCATGTTTTGCTGGAAGACAGGGGTGCCACCATTTGAAGGTTGAGCTGAAGAAAGAGACAAAACTGCAGGAGAAAATGAGGCTACAGTCGCATGCATATATCAAGCAGCTAGATGAGGCAGAGCCTTGGATTCCATTGGAGGCCCATGGTAGTGATAGCCCTGTGACAGATGGGAGTCGACAACAAATGGTTGCAGTTGAAAATTTCCAGATACCATTTAGCATGAACCCGTATAATTATGTCAATACACTGGTACCAGGGAGGACAAATGCCAGTTTAAATGAGGCAAAACCCAATGAAGACAAAGCATAAATGAAGGATTCTCAAGAAGTTTCTTGGATACATTACCACTAGAACAACGGTTTGAAGTGTTTGATGTGAATCCAGCTGCAAGAGGTTGAAATACCTCAAAAAACACACATAAACAGCTTTGCAAATAAAAACAA
This sequence comes from Taxus wallichiana var. yunnanensis, assembly GCA_018340775.1. Taxonomy (NCBI): domain Eukaryota; kingdom Viridiplantae; phylum Streptophyta; class Pinopsida; order Cupressales; family Taxaceae; genus Taxus; species Taxus wallichiana. Next base: position 281,085,471 of record CM031239.1, on the reverse strand, counting down.
GAGTTTCAAAATAGCTTAATTCTCATTCTGGAATTCACACTACTCTATTACATCATTACAATCCTCCTTTTATTTCAAGACTACTCTAAAACCCTAAAATGCCAACAAACCCTAAAATGCCAAAAACCCTAAAATGCAAAACAACTCAGATTGACCCCAAAATTTACGTGCCAAATATGCATTCATAATTTAGGGATCACGCAAAATTTGGACTTATTCTAACAAGCACAACAAAAGTTATTAAAGTTCTAAGACCTAGTCAAAAGCGAAAAAAACATTGAGCCAATTTTAGGCCACTAGATGAAGGAATCCGAGCCGAAAACATGCCAAAATGAGCACAACCTTGCAAGTAAAGTTGTCCTTAGCATAGTACTAATGTATATCTACCACCCAAGTAAAATTTCAGGATGATCCAACGGTCGATCAAAAGTTATGGCACTCGCAAGTTATGCTCCCACATCGGTGTTACTCTCAAAGGGACGTGTTCAAGTTCTACAGTTTGAACGCCTCATGCGGCTTGCTCCTGCTGGTTCGACAGACCAAGAAGTACTCGATATACTTCAGCTATATGCACTCTTGTCCAGGGGTGTTGGGCGCCAGCTAGTCCACTTCGTTACAGTGGAGAAATATCCAAAGTTAGGGACTATATCCTTCTCTTATTCAATAAGAATCGTTTAGTGCACCATGAACAATTAGAAGAGCTAAAACTTCCCAAAGAGATTCTAAGAAAACTTATCTGCTCAAAAACTAAATCCTAGGGCGATTCTTGCAAACTGCTATATTTGCCTTGAAAGTGGGCATCTGCACCTGAACCCGAGTTAAAAAGTGTTATGGATCAGGTTGCTACAAATGTTAATAGTGTATACTTTTTATCTTCTTTGGGGAACAAAGACTTGGATCCTTTCAGGAATGTGGTTATTGCACTTCTTCGTACCAAGGGACCTGGTACAACCATTCGTAAGATAGACATAAACAAGGCATGTAAGATAAAACTTGGAAGTGAAGTTCCTCAACCTTTGTCAGCATCCTCCCCGCATGTGCAAAAATAAGAGCTTTAGAATTGAGCATGGAAAACCATCAAGGCATAGAAAACAAGATTTTTTTGTTTGCAATGCAACTTCCCTGGTAGACGTGTATGCAAAATGGTGGAGTTGAGGACGCTCATGGGTAGTTGTGAAGTGCCCAAGCAGAGATCGAACCCAAGCTCGTGGCTTCAATCGACTTCGTTCTCCAGGCATGGTCCTTCTTCCCTTACCTCTCATAATTCTCATGTTTTAGTTCTCTTTTGCAACTAAATAGAATTTTAAAGTATTAGAAATTTTAATACAGTTAATTGTCCCTTCAACTCGTTGTAAAACAAAAAAATTGTCATGTCGTAACTCACGACGTCATTATAACTAGCCTACTTTAAACCATGAATTATCACCCTCACTTCGAGATGATCTAGAAAACTCTTACCTTTTTTATTGCTTCAATATCGTTTTATCGACCAGTCAAATTTGACTCTCCATTGATTAAGTTGACCTTCTTCCTGCTTAAAATAGTTAAATTTTGCTATTTTGGAGACTCACCAAGTACCCTTCGCAACTCTGGAAACGAGATGTGAAGTTTCATTCGTGTACCTTAGTATACGAGGAGTCGCCTTGATTTTTGGTTTGACCGAAATGATCACACGGCATCCTTTTGATGCTCTTATAGGAGCCCTGTTACATCGATTTACAACAGTAGAGAGTTGTTAAAACTAAAAAGTTGACTTTCGTTTTGGACCACCATTTGAAACCCGGAAAGAGAAATCACTTTTTCTCCTCGCAAACCTCTAGCGTTTATACTAGACAAATGCATGGAACATTCAACATAGGAAAGAGCACTTTTCGGGATAGTTTGGCGAAGCCATTTTGTAAGCCTCCGATCGTAGTTTGACGAGGTCAAACTAGACCAATTTCTCCTTGTCGCTCCAGAAAACTTGTCACCATTTGAAAATAGTTTACTAGTTCTCTGTCCCGTCGACTCTGATGAACTCTCCTTATATAGAGGAACTAGTAGGAAATGTCTCGTTGCATGCTTTTCCATCGAACGTCAGTTATGGATGTGGTTTTCTGGGCCCTCGAGTTAACTTTTGGCATTTTACAACTAGGTGAACTATGACCAGTGGCCCCAAAGAACTAACCGCCAAACGCAAACTATTCGCTCTTTTTCAATTCCGTCAGTTGCTATGAATTCTTGGTATATCTGGGGACACGTAGAAAGTTAATCATGGAGTGCATGCTCATCGGAAGATAACCTTTGGAAGCAGTTTCTTAGCCTTTGAGCCCTTTTTGAACATTTTGTAGCTAGTGAGAAAATGTAAGAATAGTAAGCTGCGGGACCTCGTAAGGTTGCCAAATCACCCTGAAAATGTTTAAACACACTTAAATAACTATTTAAAACACTATAATGAAACTTGTTGTGTGTATTAGAACTTTTGACAAAACGATGTTTTCTCTCTCTTCCATTCTCTTTCTCTCTCCTGGGTTACAAAGTGAAGTGAAATGAAATGCATTGAATACATGTCTCTAAACTCTTTCTCTCACTTGCAAATTTTAATTATTATTATATGTAAAGGAAAAATGAAAAAATGATAATTATGTCTGATTAGGGTGGATGCCATGCCAGCAATTTATCACTGATATCTTGCTCACGTGGTTTTTGCAGGAGGACAGAATGATGACATAAAGGCGTTGAGTAATTCATTGTTTATTTTGGTATTATATTGAAGGACTTATTATTGGAAAATTGGTAGTATGTAAAAGTCGTTAGATTATTAAGTGCTTGAGAAATTGGTATTTCTTTCATGGATGTTATTTTGATCCCAAAATTTGTTATGGTAAAGGTGAAATACAAATGTCAAAAGAAGTTGAAATTAATACCTTGTAGTGAACTTTCGTTGTGTAGTTATTTGTTTAATAATTGGTGTTGTTTTTCTTCCTTGAAAATGTAATAAAGGAACCTAACCACAACAGTTAGCCGTAGTTCAAAATTTGTATATAACTAACCTGCCTATGTTAATCCCTTAGCGTAGAAAATTGTGACCTTCAAACGAACCTTTACACTCGATGGAGCATCTTGGTTTAGGCAAATAAGATCCCAAGAAAAAGGGGTTTATCGTCTTAGTAGGTACGTTTAGTGACATCGACACAAACCAGACATATAAGAGCAACACAGTCAAATAAATCTTCTCGCATCAAATGAATTTCTTGTGAGATCCAGATGACATCATGGGGCTAGTGGAATAGTGGTTCTATCACTGTAAATTTTGTTAAGGAATAGCTCCTCTTAGCTATATGTACTATCTTTGGCTAGTGACATTATAGTGCGTTGATCTTTTGCGGAGGGTTTATAGGGTTAATACTTTTCAACCTAAATCAAATCTATAATAGGGATTAAAGCCCTGAGTGAAAAACAAATTGGATTTAAACTAAACCCTAGTGGATTAGGATGTTAACTTGTGGGAAGAAAACTATAATTTAACTCCTTGCATATGAAGTTGAGTTGAAAGATATTGATTTTAGAGAACCCTAGAAACTGTAATCTTGTCCCTTAATCCCTTGTTATGTCATTTTATGGCATTAAGGAATAAAGAATATTTCTTATGCGGAATCATGCAATGCAAGGATATGGGATCTTCGTGAACTTAGATCACTCGAGTTCATGTGTAGTTTATAATGCTCCTAGTCATGTACTTCCTTAAAATGTCAGACAAGTGTTTTCGTAACTCTTTTGTTTAAGGACGATGCTAAGAACGAGGCCATAGTGCGATGTAAGGGCATATCATATAAAATGAAAACGAGATTGGAGATTAGGATTAAGGTCAATCTTGGAGTCCTTATAACGTAATTAAACATTTTCTTGCATTGCAAAGAATATAAATTGCCTTGGTGTGACCAAACTTCAAGAAAGCAAAAGATATATAAATAAAAATGGGAGTCCATAAGTTATTGGACTTTATTAACTATGGTAGCGAAATAACTATTCCGTGATCGAAGGATGTTCTTGGGAAAAAAGTTATTTCAATCTATGTCTTCCTTAATCCCAAGATTTCATCCTGACATCACGTTAGGTTCACCTGTGTAACAAGGTTAAATTCTAAACTTTGAATAAGCGTTTTGGGAAGCCTAATCTTAACATAAGAATGAGAGAGTTAGAATTTTGTATAAAATTTGAAATATGGAAAATACTTATGTAAGTTATGAAGATCTGTCATAAGGGTAAAGAGAAAATTAAATGGTTGAACAATAAGTGAACTGTGAAATGAATTTTTAGAACATGTAGGTGGAAAAAGGGAGAAAATCATGCTTACCTAATAAGGATCTTGGAAAGTTAGCCGTAACTAAAATACATTTAAAGTAATGATATGTCGTGGGTTCGCCGTTCCTAAAGTCATGTTTCTTGTGGTTGGGTCTTTGCTAGTATTCATTCGTTGGGAAAAGTGTGGTATCGACATGCCGATGTTGTCTCGCATGTGTCTATGTGAGTCGATGGCTTATGTGATTATCGCATGTGTGTCGAGTTCTATACTTGGAGCCCTTCTTTGTGTTGTGTGTCGTGAGAAATGTAAGTCAAAAAAAAATTATCCTGATATTTTAACGGTTGTATTTGGGTGTGTAAAATGTGGGCACTACAATCGATAGATTCAACACTCCTTGTTGTGGGCCACATCCCTATTAAATCAATTGAAGTTGTTCTTCCAATCTCAATGGAAGAAGGAAATGAGGAATGGAAGGTAGTGGATAGGAAAAAGAAGGGATCTAAACCCTTTGCTATATCTCAGACAAGGCATGAGTCTTGTCCTATTATGTGTTATCATCGCTACATCTGGGCTATTGGCCTAATGTGCTACTACAAGAGCAGCTATTTTTAGTTGTTTGTTTGTTGGTTTTCAATTCTGTGATCTTGTGCAGATTCTTCTCTACTTAATGGGATTTGTCATTATATCTTGATTTTGATCTCTTTTTGAAATACTAAATTTGTCAAATTTGGTGTTTGAGCACTACTGTACAAGGGTATAGTCCCTTTCAAAAAACTATTTAACTTTAATAAAAAAAAAAAAAGACTTATATTTTAATACAACAAGAATGGGTCAACACAAAATAAGACGATGAGTACATACAAGAAAATATAAATCACGTTGCCTAACACATAGTGGTTGAAGTAGTTTCAACCATTTATTAGTTAACACATAACTAATAATAATATAACATTAATACATAAGCCTTATACTTAGACTTATATTTTAGTACCCCCTCTTAAGGCTTATTCTATAGAACATACTAATAGAATAAAATAATATAACCAACCAAGTCCGTGTATTCTTTAGAAGGTTTCCCCTTTGAAAAAAATTTTTGACCAGGTAGAACTCCATCAAGTGGCCTCCCTGACCCTCATAAAGGTGTAGTTATCGAGTTGAATTCACGATTACCCGGATTCCACCTCCCTGAACTCCCGAATTACAGAATCTCCCAAATTGTTAGATAACCATCCATACTTGAGCCACCCACAAGCTCCATCAAGTGTCTCATGACCCTTGTAATGGTAAATTCCCGAGATCCACATACTCTTGAACTATCTTTTTAAAGCTTCTACAACCCTTGTCAATGCGACATCTCTAAAAAGAAATCATTCAATAACTTGATAATATAAACTTTCTTCACAATTATTTATCATTTTCTCCAAGAGTAACACAATCCATTCATGGCCAAATAAAAATCCCTAGTTCGTGATTTGCAATGCAGATCCTCACGATCGTATCTTATGACTGATTAGGAGAGATTAAACATAATTTTAGACTGATGCCCTTCACGTTTGCAGGATTTTGTGCCCTTGAAATCAGTCAAATCAATGGAGTTTGACCTCACAATTGTTTTTCATGCCTTTTGTGCCCTAGCACAATAATTTTCATACTCAATTTTACTTCCTCGATCTCGAGTTTCTTCCTTTTCGAGCCCTCAAAATTTCTGTTTTCCTATAAAAATGCGACTGTATATTCTTGCTTACTTTTTCCTAAATGGCCCTTGTTTTCCTGCACGTTTTCACCATATTTTGTGTCACTTGAAAATTTCAAAATCTAAAAAGAACCCCGTGATAAACCATTTGTTGTGATGACCTCCAAAAATGAAGTTTTGGGCCCTTTCGATTCTGATGTTTCGATGGAATGCACACATTATTCATTGTATCTTTGTCCTTTTATTATGTGAAAGATGGTTATAAATTGGTTAAAGTAGTTTCATTTGTTTACTAGTTAACACATAACTAATATTAATATAACATTAATACATAAGCCTTATAATAAGACTCAAATTTTAATACAACAAGAATAGGTCAGCACCAAGATAAGACGATGAGTGCATACAAGAAAATATGAAGCATGTTGCCTAACAAGACAACAACAACAAAAACACAACTACCGCCCAACAATAAAATATAAACAGGAGAGGAAAAACCAAACAATAGAAAAAGAGCCAAATCGGCTAGGTGGGAAAGGTGGTTTTTTTATGGGTAGTCTTCTTCTTGTTTCGAACCACACTCCACCCTTCTAAAACCTCCTCAATAAGAAGACTAATTTCAATGGAATAAATCGGTTGGTATGTAATTTTTTTACAAAGAGAGCAAGGAGGGACATTCTCCTTTTCCACTTCAAAAGCCTTTGGTTCAACTTTTTTCAACATTTGTCATCCCCTTGTTTCCAACATCTGAAATATCTCTAAGAGGGGTTTCTGGAACATTAAGGGAAGCTTTAGGAACTAATTTTGGGACTTCCTCCTAATTTTTATTGGATTCGACTCATCCTTTGTGTCAAAGACCAAATGTTCAGGGAGGGAATTTTTCCACCAATTGCTTTTGTTTTTACACCTTTCCATCCCAAAATCAGCCACGATATGGCCTAAGGAGAAACATCTTCTGCATCTGAAGGGTAAACCTTCATAATCAAGAGGTTGTGTCCAAGTTTAGTTTTGAACTTTAAGCTCAATGTGGGCAGGAAGGTTCTTGGAGGTGTCAAGCTCAACAAGAATTTTGGCATATGTTGTGTGAGTAAAATATGAGGTTTGGGAGTCAATATTTAGTATGTTACCCAAAACATTTCCAATGGATATTAGACAAGCACGATCCCAAAATTGAAGGGGAAGATGGGACAGTCTAATCCAAACCGATTTGAAAGAGAAAACTTAGTGGTTGGGTTGAAAGAAGGGAACCAGGGTTTCAAAACGAGGTATCGGGATTGAAATGCCCAAAGTTTTTGGTAATGGTGTCTTTATCAGTTATTAATGAAAAATAATTATAAATGTACCCTTGGCACAAGGATATAGATCTAACTTGCTTTCTTAAAAAGGGATCCGGTGTTTAGAAATCCAATCGTTAAGTGCTGGAAGAGAGGGACGAAGACCACTGAAACGACAAATCAAGATGTGGTCTTCGTAGTAGGATTTAGTTTCGATCACCTCGTCACAAAAATTAACACAAGGGTTGTCAGAAATTGGCATTATAGGCTTTGATCCAGTCTTCCCCTGCAGAGCTTCCTGAAAAGAACGATTCCTATCAGCCATTCCAAACCCCTTACGAATAGTCACTCCATTATTTGCAATCCCCAAAACATGGGACAAAACAACACTTCCATATTTCCCTACATCCTAGATCAATGAGGGTTCAATGATTGTGCTCTTGGAAGAGCCTCAAAGTCTTGCGTCATCCAAAGGAAGCCCATTAAAATTGTTGTTATTCGCAGGTAAATACTCGTGCCCCCAAATGACCTGCTTCAAGTTTGAATCCAACAGACCCTCCACAACCACGTGTCCATTTCCACCGTCAAGGAGATATCGAGAGAAGGAAGATTCATCGTCGCCTTGACTCTCCAACGCATTAAGACGAAAAACAAGTTCTCCCCTTTCAACAACTCCCTCACTAATGCCAAGAAGGCTCCCACATGTGTCATCTAGTAGCCGAGATCGAGCGTCGCCGAGCCCAAGAAGTGTTCTAGTGCCATTGTCACGTGTAGGGCTAGGGTTCATGATAAGGTTTGAAGGAGCTCCCATGGTAGGTTCGTTGTGAAATATTGATTAGGGTATATTCATTTCTTATTTATATTGATTCACATAGATTTATGGCCATTTAAAATATTTTACTCCAAAAAGTTGTACTCATTGTGTCTTTCAAAGTTGATTGTCTTTTGAGACCATGACTTTTGATAATTCTAAATTTTTCTTAGTCTTGTTACATTACATTTTCTATTTCGGATGTGATGAATATCTTTTTTTGTGATCTATAAATCCATTAGTGCAACATCAGATTATACCGAGAAATTTTCAAATGGTGCTTGCGGGTTATACGATTTTTTTAGCGCGCCTCTCGTAGTCATATTTAATCTTGTTTATATGGCATCATTGTTTGAATGTACTTCGCTTCCACACTATATCAAAAATCACTCCCTTTTAAAACATTAATATATTCAAATCTGAACTCATGTTTATCGAAATGTAAGCATGACTGGTAGCAAAGAAGAGCTGCATGTCTAAATGAGCAAGTTATTTCTATTACATTATATTTTTTATTCGTTTGAAGTTGTTGACAACTCCTAATTATGCCGAAAGGGGTAAACACAGGTGGGAAGCCATCCATGTTGTTGAGAGGGGATTTTTCTTAGCTGGAGCAGCCATTAATGGCGCAGCAGTCAATGTGGCCATGCCTATCGTGGGACGCATCTTGCTCGGTATTGGCGTCGGTTTTGCCTAACTAGGTCAGCTTGGGGAAATTTTTCATGCAACAACTGTGTTTTTTATAGTCCTATTTTGTCGCTAAATATTAATTAATTTCTGGTGTGGTTTGGCAGTCGGTGCCACTGTATCTCTCAGAAATGGCACCGCCCAAACTGAGAGGAGCGCTGAACATGTGCTTCCAGTTGTTTATCAATTTCAACATATTGGCCGCCAATCTGATAAATTACGGCACACAGGAGATCCATAGTGGGTAGGGGTGGCGAGTATCTTCGGCTTTGATGGCAGTTCCGACAAGCATAATGAAAATCGGGTCGCTGGCACTACCGGACACCCCCAACAGTTTGATCGAAAGAGGGCATCATGAAAAGGTGAAGAACATGTTGAGGAGAATTTGAGGCACCGAGGAAATTCAGCTCGAGTACGATGATTTGGTGCAGGCGAGCGAGGATTCCAAGGCGGTGAAACATCCATTCAGAAATATTCTGTAGAGGAAATACATGCCTCATCTGGTCATGGCCATCGCCATTCCCTTCTTCCAGCAGCTCACGGGGATTAATGTTATTATGTTTTATGCCCCCATTTTGTTTAAGTCATTAGGCTTCCGTAACAATGCTTCCTTATATTCTGCTGTTATAACTGGAGCGATCAATTTCGTTTCCACGTTTGTGTCCATCCTCAGCGTTGATAGAGTTGGCAGAAGATTTTTGTTCATGGAGGGAGGGGTTCAAATTTTTATATCTCAGGTTGGTAGAGCTGATTAATTTCTGGTCAGGGTTTTATATGATAATTTCACCAGATTAAGAGATTAAATTATGTAAATTATTTTTGAAGATTGTGATTGCAGCAATTATTGGCAAGGAATTAGGATCCAATGGAGAGGGAACCTTGGAAAAAGGAATAGCCGTAGTGGTGGTGATCTTGATATGCATATATGTGGCAGCTTTTGCGTGGTCATGGGGGCCTCTGGGATGGCTGGTTCCCAGTGAAATTTTCCCCTTGGAAATCCGATTTGCGGGGCAGACTATAAACGTTTCTGTCAACCTTATGTTCACTTTCGCCATCGCCCAAGCTTTCTTAGTCATCCTTTGCCATTTCAAATTCAGATTGTTCCTCTTCTTCACTGGATGGGTGTTGTGATGAGCATGTTCATCTACATTTTCCTGCCAGAGACCAAGGGCGTACCCATTGAAGAGATGAGCCACTGTGGAAGTCACATTGGTATTGGGGAAGGTTTATTCCCGATCACGATTATAAATCAAAGGTCGAGCTCTCTAAAAATGGAAAGCCTTGATTATTAAGTAATATTTATTTGACTGGAATAAGTGGAACTGGAAATATATATAATTCAGGAGGAATTTGACTGTAAGTACTTAGTTGGCAAGAAGGAAGAGGAGGAGATGGTGGGGGTAGGATATCGGGGGAAATTAGGTCATTTTTAGTCACGTCCATGTTGATGTCATGGTTGCAGAGTCAGAGAGTGTGTCTAGTGAGAAGGAACAAGGTGTAGGATATTGTCAGCTTGGAATTGTCAGTTTATTGTTCACTTTCTCATACAAAAATGTGAATGGGAATGGGAATGGGTGTAACTGTTCACTTTCACTTTGTTGGTGGTGCCCCGACTCATTGCGAGACAAGCGAACCACATCACAAGGACCATAGGCCATGCCGTCGAGGAGCAATGATGGACTTAACCATGGACTACGGTACACGGTTGTAGTTCATTACATCAAAAGGCATAATCATTGGGAGAAAGCCCTCCCTCTAACAAGCGACAGACCATCGACGATCATGAGCAGTTGATCGATGAAGTACAGACACTCCTCCACCGTACACGTGACACACATTTCCGCATAAAAATATGGCATAGTAATCTTTGTCATTGTCACGTTAGCCTAAGATTTAGCAAAGTGACAAAGCGCAGGAGCCCAAGACTATTATGCAGTTCGGTGGTCCTTCTGATCCAACTTGCCCCTGCCCTTGGATGATGTGGAGACCTGGTTCGATGACTTGATCCAATGATTTGAAATAAAGTGCTTCTATTATTATACAAGGAAAATGATAGGTTTGAAAAGGTTGCTTAGGATGTGTCACTCTCCATGTTTTGCTTTGGGTTTTGAAGAGCGCCTAACCAAGGTGGTTGGCTTTTTTGACATGGGTCTATTTTTCCCATTCAAATTTTATTTTGTTGTTAAATATATGGAGAAAACATAGCAGATACGATACTTTTGAAGCCATACTAAGCGTGGTGATGACGAGAGTAACTATCATGCGGTGGCAAGATGTCCATAGACACATTCCTCTGAGCGGGTGTATTCATTTGAACAGCTCTAGCGAAGTCCAAAGATATGATACTTTTGAAGCCATACTCACGGTTGTGATGACAACAAATGACGAAAGGGGTGATAAACCTGGAAAAGAATATTAATTTAAGGAAAGAGAATCAAGAGTGAGCAACAAAGCAAATTACTTGAGCATTGTTGCATCCAAGGCATGTTTAATGGTGAGCTCCAAGCGTTTGATTTTGAACATCCCACATCCACCTAAAACCCAAGCACATGCAATTGTGGAAAGAGAAATGAAGAAGAAGATGTTCGAGGTGGAGTAGTGAAACGGATCGAGAGGCGTCGGCAAGCAACAGAAGAAGTGTGTCATCAATGGAGTGGTAGTGGGCGAGAATGATGTGAGTTTTAAAGGTTCAAATGTGCGAACAAAGCTCATGCTCTTTACGATGCACTCCCCCTCTAGCCCATCTGTGCTTAGGATGTCGTCGCCCTGAAGAAAGTCAAAGATGGATTTCTAATAAACTTTTTCTCTACGTCAACCACAAAGTCATGCTTTGCACAAATTTGTGGGTTGAAACATGTCTTGTTAATGGTGTTGCTAGCTCTATTGTTGACATTGTTTACGGACAAATCATTTCATCCACTTGTTTTGTCTTTACTTGTTGTCAACAACTTTAATCGATACACAATGCTTAATTGTTTGTTTCAATTTCGTTTTCCGCTCACCATTATTTCTCTTTCGACATTATCATCGCACACCTCACGTGTGATTGCTAGTTAATACTTAAAATTTCTAAAAAAAAATTCGAATAAATAAAGATATTCTTCCATCAATTTTTGATTAATTATTGTTTTTGTCATTTACTCTGTCTATAAATTTGAAGGAGTTATTTATTTTTGAATTTACTCACAATTTTAATAAGTTCATAAAAATTTTAAAGTTAAAAAGTGATTTACCATTTGCAATATGTAAATTAAAATCATGAATTAAATAGAGCATTTAATACCATGATAAATAACACTTCAATTTTTCTACGTGAAGCTAAAAGAATAGTGATTAAAAAAATTTAAGCGCCATCTAATTTCAAATTGGAAGGCACTTTGTTAAATTGAAATTCTGAAGGGAATACGAGGATCTACGGAAACTGCAGAGTCTACGGAATCTACAGAATCTTCAAACAGCAATAGAAAATAAAATGCAGTGGATTTAAAGGATCCAGAACAAGGGAAAAATGAGAAGCTACAAGAATTTATAACAACAAAATAGATAAAACACTCTTGGCTGCAAATAACACAGATTTGGGCAACAAATTGCTTCAGCAATACATATATATTTGAGGAATGAACAGCAGCTACAGCTGCACACAAAACATTCATTCATACATTAACAACATTGAAAATGAAGGAATTCTTTCAACAAAACCAGTCCAGACTTGAGCTGGGACTGTGCATTTTTCTTCTTCTCCCAAATCTGGTTTTTCTCCTTCTTCTGTCTCTCTCGCATCCCGCTTATTTATCTTCTCTTTCTTTCTTACAAATTACAATAAAACATAATGCATTAATAATAAACACCTACACAAAAAACTTTCCTTACAAGTCAACACAAAATCTCTGACAAGAGATAATTAGGGAGAATAATCAACCAAAAATAAATGTGCAGCAGTCATAATTAAATGCAAATCTGATATGTCAGGGAACTAAATATGGGAAAGACAGATATTAGATGCACATTAAATTCTGATTTGAATTTCCAACACTCCCCCTTAATTATGAACTGCTGCAGATCATTAGAAATATGAATCAAGTTTGTTCAAAAACTGTTGTAGCATTTCCGTAGCTAACTGACAGTTTTCCGGAGCTGCTAACTTGTGCAAAGTCACAAACTCCTAAGCCACTTCATAAATACTCAAATGTCTCTTTTGCCAGTGCTTTTGTAAATATGTCAGCCAATTGATCTTCAGACCTGCAAAAATCAAGACAAATTTCTTTGTTGCTTACAAGCTCTCTGATAAAATGATACCTCGTATCAATATGCTTAGTTCTCTTGTGAAACACATGATTTTTAGATAATGCTATGGCTGAATTGTTATCACAGAATATTGTAGTGGCTTCCTTTTGATCATGCATCAAATCTTTCAACATCCTTCGCATCCAAACAACTTGACACGCAGCACTAGTGGCTGCCACATACTCAGCTTCAGCTGAAGAAAGAGTCACAATGGGTTGTTTCTTGATGCCCATGACACAACACTGTACCAAAGTGAAAAGTATACCAATAGTACTTTTCCTATCATCTATGCTGCCTCCACAGTCACTATCAGTGTACCCAACAAGACTGAAATAATCTGAAGTGGAATACAAAATACCAAAATCCTTTGTACCACTTACATACCTCAATATCCTCCTACCGTCCTGCCAATGTGAGTCTTTTGGAGACTCCATAAACCTTGAAATCAGAATTACACCATACATGTTATCCGACCTTGTGGTTGTTAAGTACATAAGGCTTCCAACTAGCCTTTTGAACAATGTAGAATCCACACATGCTCCATCATTTTCCTTGCTTAACTTCATCCCTGTCATAACCGGTGTTGGGGATACCTTGCACCTTTCCATATTAAATCTCTTCAAAACTTCATTTACATATTTAGATTGAGAAATAAATATACCATCATTGGATTGATGGACTCCAATCCCCAAGAAATACCTCATAAGACCTAAATCAGTCATTTCAAATTCATTCTTCATTACTGATTTGAAAGAATCTATGTTTAGATCACCGGTAAATATTAGATCATCCACATATAAGCAAACAATCAAAATGTTACCTTGCTTGTTGACCTTGATGTACAATGTTGGTTCACAACCACTCCTTTGGAAACCATTTTGAATGAGATAGGAGTCAATGCGGCTGTACCAAGCTCTTGGAGCTTGCTTCAATCCATAGAGTGCCTTCTTCAACCTATACACCTTGTCTTCATGACCCGGTATCTCATAGCCTTGTGGTTGTTCCACATACACTTCCTCCTCTAAATATCCATTTAAGAATGTAGACTTTACATCCATTTGATATACAAGCCACTTGTTGTGGGCAGCAATAGCTAAAACAGTCCTAACTGTATCCAACCGAGCAACCGGAGTAAACATTTCATTGAAGTCTATACCTGCTGTTGTGTAAAGCTCCTTGCAACTAGCCTTGCTTTATGCTTTTGCACTTTCCCATCAGCATCTGGTTTAGTCTTATAAATCCATTTGACACTAATTACATCTTTGCCTTCGGGAAAATCAACCAAATCCCATGTTTGGTTCTTTTCAATGGATTCAATCTCCTCATCCATGGCTTCTGCCCATATATCACTACTCACAGCCTCTTCAAATGTTAATGGATCATCAATATGAGAAAATAAAGCAAAAATGAAAATGAATTAGTAGTGTCAACATTATACAACTCACTCAAACTCCTTGTTTTTTGTGGCATCATGCTTGCTAGAGTTGGATCCGGAGATGAAGAACTACTTGGAGTGCTAGATGGTGTTGCTCCAAGGATACCGATTGATGTAGATGCCGGTGTAGATGCTTGTGAAGTTTGCTGTCCTGTTGGTGTGGATAGCAGCCTTGAAGATCTCCTTGGTGTGAATGAAGGTGTAGCTTGCGTTGCAACTTGTGGTACCATCCCGAGATTGGAAGGAGCTCTGCTTTGTTTGAGTTATTGTTATCCAAAATTCACCCCTCAAGGTAATTTTGATAACATGCATCAAATTCTTTAGTCCCAAGCAAATAGATTGATTTAGGGCCCGAAATCGTGTTTTTGGGGCCCCCTCGGCTTCCTTCTAACTCTCCTATCCAAGAAGAAAACCCAACGAGTTAGAAAAGGTGAAAAATTTGCAAAAAACCAAGCTTGGGGCCGAAAAATGAAGAAAATCGGCTAAGTCCTAGTCTAGGCGGTCTCATGCTTGGAAATTCATGACGTTGGGGCATGAATCGGCAATCAAAAAAGCAATTTTTATTTTTTTACAAGGCAAAGCATTTGGGGACATTGGGACATCGGGATGCGCGGGACGCGAAAAGGCGAACCGGCCGAAAAGTGGGAAAATCGACTAAGTGTTGTTTTTGCGCAGTTTGGGACAGCCGGGCCAAAGGTACGTGCGGGACGCGAACCGGCCGAAAAGCCGAAGGATAGTTTGGGACATCCGGGCCAAAGGTACGTGCGGGACGTGAAAATCCGAACCGGCCGAGAGAAAAAATTGTCAAGTTTGGGACAAGCTGGGACAAAAGTACGCGGAGGACGCGAACCGGCCGATTCGGCCAAAACATGAGACTTTCGAGAGATATTTTCGAGGGGACAAGATCACACACCAAGGCAGTTTGGGACATCCGGGCCAAAGGTATGCGGGGACGCGAAAAGCTGAAGCGGCTGAAGGCAAAGAAGAAAAGTCAACGTTTGACCCGTGAAACTTCAAACGGCCATAACTTTTGACTCGACCTCGATTTTCACAAAATGGACTTTTTTCGAACGAGCATGACATCCTCTACGCCAAAAACTGGATTTCTTATTTTTAATGAGGGTAGATATATTTAAATAAGAGAAACATATTCGGCTCTAGTCAGTTAATGCTCATTCCCGTCAAATGATAGAAAATGCCTGCCAGACCCAAAATAGCTGCCCGCACTCAAAAGGCCATAACTTTTGCATTTCTCAACGAAATCACACAAAATTGGTACCATTGGAATCATGGTTCCGAGCCCGATGCACAAAAATAAATAAATTTTGGATTTGGTGAGAGATCAATGGAGTTTTTTTATAAAACGTGGCCAAGTTCATAACAGTGTTTCATTTGGTGGTTGGGAGTGCAATTAAGAGGCATGGTCATCATTCTTTCTCTGCTGCAGCACCTGGGACAATATGGGGATCCTTTTGCAAGTAATATATAATCATTTTACTCCATTTAATGCCTCTTACAGGTGGTTGAAGGACAAATTTTGGGATTTCCATTTTCCCTTCTCTTTTCCTTCTCATTTTTCTATAAATTGGAGTGTTGGGCTCATTGTAAAAGGGAGGTAGTTCTTTGTAGCAAAGCTCTATCAAAATTGCTTTGTGAAGCCAATGTGCTGCAGGCCCTTGTAGTGGACTCCTTGCATGGTGATCCAAGCCCTTATCTTGTAATAGATTGAACTGTGCATATCATGAAGCAATAAAATATAAGTTTGTGGATGTATCTTCCCCGCTTTGGTTTTCTTTGCATTCTTCTTGCCCCTTTAATCTTTCTACAAGAATATTGTGTCTATTATTATGTTCTTGCAGGGATTCATTATCATTGTGTATGCTTGGAATATTGTTGTGAATGCATTTTGCTAGATTATGGAGAACTGTCATCACCTCTTCTAGTGTGCACTTTTCCTCTTTGTATTTCACACATTTGGAGACTACTCTCACCCTCCTTTTGGATCGGTGTATCACCGCTTTAGTGTAGGCTTTCATTTTATGCATTCTCTCTCCATGATGGTCCCTTGGAAAATTAGATTAGAATAGTTAGTTTCCCCGCATTAGAGTAGATTGGAATGCGAAGGTAGTTTAGGAGCAAGGACCAGCTTTTCTCGGAGGTCTATCTCAAATAGAAAGTCCCACAACTTGGAGATAAGACCCATGTTATCCAATCACACCGTGAGTTCAAGTATATGCACTTGTATAAGCACAGGGTCTATGATTGGTGATAATAGTTATATTTGGTGTTGGAAACACTTCATCCACCATATTATCATTTGGGACAGCATGCTGCAATCCCTGACAGTCCTCTCTATGCTTCCATCCCATGCTTCATCCTCCACAAACTGAACATCACGGCTGATTATAACTTTCCTATTGATAGGATCAAACAACTTATATGCTTTTGTTTCCTCTGAGTAACCAAAAATATACATTTTTGTCCTTTATTATCTAACTTCCTTCTCAACTCATCTGGAACATGTGCATATGCTATGCATCCAAATACCTTCATATGAGAAACATTATGTTTCCTTCTTGTACAAGCCTCTTGAGGGACTTTTTTCTTATGCTCTTTTTTGGGCACCTATTCATGATGTAAATAACAGTTGCCACTGCCTCAGCCCAATATTCATTTGGTAGATGTTTGGCTACCATCATGCTATGAGCCATCTCCATAATTGTTTGGTTCTTCCTCTCCGCCACACCATTTTGCTGAGGTGTATAATGGGTTGTAAATTGCTTGTGTATGCCATGAGATCTACAAAAATTTATAAATTCATTAGATATAAATTCACCGCCTCTATCTATCCTTAGAACCTTGATGTAGTGGCCACTTTGCTTCTCCACAAGTGCCTTAAACTGCTGGAAATAAGAAAATGCATCATATTTGTGTTTCAAGAAATAAACCCAAGTTTTTCTTGTGAAATCATCAATAAAAGTAAGAAAATAAGTGCAGCCTCCTATAGATAGTGTTTGCATTTGCCCACAAATATTTGAATGCACAATCTCAAGTGGAGTTGTAGCTCTATTTGCCTTGCCAACCGGAAATGACTCTCTATGTTGTTTGCCCATAATACATCCTTCACAAACTCTTTCCAGTTTCTCAATTAATGGCAAACCTTTTACCATATTCTTCATATGTAGTAATTTTAGTGCTCCAAAATATAAATTCCCAAATCTAAAATGCCATAGCCAAGAATCATCCTTTACTACTGATTGAAATGCTGCTTGAGTTTCTATAGAAACATCATTTTCCTCTTTGGAGCTGTTCTGGCCATTTCCGTAGCTATCTTGGACATTTCCGTAGCTATCTTGAAAATTTCCGTAGCTGTCTTGAACCTTTTTGTGGTTGTTTTGAACATTTCCGTAGCGTTTTTTAGCATTTCGTAGCTACTTTGCTGATTTTGCTGATTTTGTATCTTCTACCTTAAAAGCTGCTCCAAAATTTGACAGTATGTGTCTCATGAACAACTTGAGCTATTTTTCCTTTCATAGCCGGCCTTATTTTTAATGGAAACATGCGGTTTGTAGTCATTTGTACCTTGGCAATAAGCATATTGCTTGGAAGCTTGTCCAAAATAACACATTCATTATTTTCCATGTACACTCTATATCCCTTTTGTATCAGCTGTCCAATGCTCATCAAGTTGTGTTTTAGACCAGCAACATAATATACATCAGGCATAAATTTTGGCTCCCCCTTTTTGGTTAGAATATTAACCGTACCTTTACCCAAAACAATGACTTTGTTGTTGTTACCAAGTGTAACATCAGTTTGAACTGATTCTTCCAAGCTAGAAAACAAATCTTTATTACCTGTCATGTGATTACTGCAGCCCGAATCTAAATACCATATGTCACATGGGCTTTCTTGAACAACATTGCACTCAACTGGAGAGTTTGTAGGGATTGCTTCAGCAATCTTCGTGCATGCAATGAACATGCTACCTGAGGGAGTGCTACTTGACTAATTTTGACCTTGCTTCTATTGGTCATACTATTTTTTCTTGCATTCATGAGCATAATGCCCAAACTTCTTACAATAGTGACATTGAATGTGTGATTTGTCAAATATTTGGCCACTTGGGTGATTGAAATTCTGATTTTGACCTCTACCACTAGCATTTGCATAACTGCTGCTACGTCCACTTCTAGGAGAACTTCTCCCTCTACCTCTAGGACTGAAACTCCTCCTTCCTCTTCCACGATTTACAAAAATCTGAGATGAAAATGTATTTTCAATGAACTATTTGATCTATTCATTCTATATTCATGATTGATAAGAGAGACATGTAGTTCATCAACACTAAACTGGCTCAAATCTTTGGTTTCCTCTAAAGCCACAACTACAACATCAAATTTAGAAGGGAGACTTCTAAGTACCTTCTCAACAACCTTCCTATCCTCTATGACCTCTCCATGGGACTTCATTTGATTTATGAAACCAACAACATGAGTAAAGAAGGACTCTATTGAATCTGAGTTTCTCATTGATAAATTTTCAAATTCTCTTCTAAGGAGTTGTAATTTAGCAGTTTTAACCTTGTCCATACCTTGATACGCAATCTGAAGTGTGTCCCATGCTTCCTTGGCTTGCTTTGCTGCTGCAACTCTTGGGAGTATGCTCTCATGCATTGCTTGATGGATATAAAATAGTGCTTTCCCATCCTTCTTCCTCTGTTCCTTCAAGATGTCCTTTTGAGCTTGTGTAAGAGCATTGTATGTTGCCTAGTCTGCTAGTTCTTGGTAACCATTTTCAACCATTTCCCAAATGTCTTGAGACCAAAACAAAGCTTTCATGGTCAAAGACCAATACTCATAGTTCTTTCCTATGAAAATCAGAGTTTGCACACTAACCAGCGATGCGCAGACGTAGAAGCCATTAATGGCTGCCAAAAAAAAAAACCTAGAAAAAGAATAGAAGCAGGGTTTAGCCTGGCTCTGATACCAGATGAAGGGAATACGAGGATCTATGGAAACTGCAGAGTCTACGGAATCTATAGAATCTTTAAACAGCAATAGAAAATAAAATGCAGTGGATTTAAAGGATCCAGAACAGGGAAAAATGAGAAGCTACAGAATTTATAACAACAAAATAGATAAAACACTCTTGGCTACAAATAACACAGATTTGGGCAACAAATTGCTTCAGCAATACATATATATTTGAGGAATGAACAGCAGCTACAGCTGCACACAAAACATTCATTCATACATTAACAGCATTGAAAATGAAGGAATTCTATCAACAAAACCAGTCCAGACTTGAGCTGGGACTGCGCATTTTTCTTCTTCTCCCAAATCTAGTTTTCTCCTTCTTCTGTCTTCTTCTTCCTGCTTCTTGCTCTTCTCTTTCTTTCTTACAAATTACAATAAAACATAATGCATTAATAATAAACACCTACACAAAAGACTTGCCTTGCAAGTCAACACAAAATCTCTGACAAGAGATAATTAGGGAGAATAATCAACAAAAAATAAATGTGCAGCAGTCATAATTAAATGCAAATCTGATATGTCAGGGAACTAAATCTGGGAAGACAAATATTAGATGCACATTAAATTCTGATTTGAATTTCCAACAATTCCACGCCTTTGCATGTGACCGAGGCATTGAAAAGCGAGGAAAATAAATTAAATATTGTTAAATCATTTGTTTATAATTGACATTAAGGTGGATATATGGTGATCCCCAACAACATGAAAGCTAAAGTTCTATATGTTTGTTTTTGAACAAGGGAAGATTAAATAAATAACGTATCAAAACAATCCATGTGTTACTCTTAAGTAACTTGATTGTTATTTTACATTATTTAATTATCTAGAAAGCCATTAGTCATGGAAATATTAGTGCTGTATCGTCACATATGTTAGGAGGGTGGACGGAGATGAATACATGAAGTAACCTGTGAAACTTATAAACCACAGGTCCTCGTCACATTGAAATATAGCAGGTTTTGAAAGTGTTGATTATCGTTGAAGGCCTAATCATAAACAAACACCAATCGTTTAACTTTGTTCCCTGAATTGATCAGGTAACGATAATAGCCGTATTTCATCTAGAACGACTATTATAACTTATTGCCTCATATAGAAATAATGAAGGTGGGAGACGCTGATCAACATTTGAACGGACTAATGGGGAGTGAGGTTGTCCAGCATGTGCTTCAACGAATTAATGCACGCATGTCTGCCTCTTGCACTGCAGATTGTTAATCCAAGACAGTTGCTTCCATGAAAGAGCCGCAAACTCAACATTTTTGTTCCCTCCAACATTGTTGTTGCCCCTAACCTCAGAATGCACAAGCTAAAATATAATCAAGGGCATCCACCCGTTGATCCACGTAACTGCACTCTCGGTCTTGTCCACGTCGGACAAACATTTCCAGCATGTTTTAAGGCTCTAAAACCTCTCTGCCTCGGCAAAGGGCGAGTGGAGATGTTTAAGCTGCCTCTATCACTTTGCAACCCATTTCAATAGGAAATCTGACATTTTCAGTCAAATAACAGCCTATCTATCTCATGTGTTTGTAAGACTGATTCCTCAATCAACCAATAATTTATTTATCTCTGTTTTAAGGAGTTTTATTATTGGTTGGTTGTCCAGTCCTTGCAAATATATGTGATGTTTAGGCTAAGTGTTCAATCAATTGGAAATGCTCGTTTCGAAGAAAAAAATCAAAAGAAAGATGAAGTGCTTGTCGACTAATTAGTGTTATTGTTTCTTCTTATTTACGGTATTTTTTTCATTTACTTCCTTGCCTTCGTTTTGCTTTCATGGAGTAGGGGTATTGTTACAATATATTATTATATTTTCTTTCCTTTAGATAGAGGGTCTACATAAAAAGTTTTGAGCCGAGGAGTTTCTTTTGCCTCCAAAAATAGGGAGAATGTGGACATCAAGAGCAATGACACAAGTCTTGCTCCCTTTCATACGGTCCATCAGATTTTTCCCCTTAAGGCTCTCCACCTCTCCTTTGTTGCATCACTTCCACTAACTACCCCATTAGTAGCATCATATCAATCTATCTTGGGGTAGTGACATGTGATTAGATGGCCTACACAATCAATTCATCTACAAAGCTTTGTTTTTAAATTTCCCAATTATAGCGAAACCCACCACATTCGGAAGTGCTCTTTCATTGTATTTTTGTCGCTATGTTGTTGTACTTGTGTTTTTGGGAACCTCTAAGGATTTTCTATGAGATAAAATGTGTATTTTAAATTAGTATAATAACTTATCTACGGCTACAATAAAACAAAATAAACATGTTTTTTTAATGAAATAGTCTATATTACTTAATATAAAATATTGCAGCCTATCCACAAAAAATATGGGTGGTAAAGGTCACATCCCACGATCAAACTATTTGTGTGACAGCTAGGAGACTAAAGTATCAAGCCCAAGGGGCAACAAGAATATTAACAAAAAAGTAACATAAAAAAAACTAGGTGCCACAAAGAAACATAGGCGGGGAGGTGGAGGCCCCTTATCCGCCAAGTTACCCCCAGGAAGATCATTGCCTTCCGGAAGGGGCGGCTAGCTTGAAGCAACTTATTCATCTTTTTATTCATTCGGCTAGGAGAAATAGCAAGAACCAACCTGAGAACTTTGTCGAATCTCACCCATCCCCCTCCGCACGGGAGGCGGGAGTGGTGGTGGGAACCCCAACAACTGTGCTACACAAAATAGTGAGGGGACCCCCAACCACCGTGATTAACGGGGCTATGTCATTGCTCAGCCGCCGCCGGGAGAGTGATGACGATGAGATTGGTCTACCGACTGGCCACGAGCATGACACCCTCTTGAGCGAACACTCCCACAAGGGGAGGTAGGATTTTCCGCGCCACGGTCAAGGAGCACTGCCCAATGATCCGAAGGGTCAAGGTGCCGCACCTCCCGGCTCCACCTTGCGGGCCTGGTCTGCATTTTGTAACAACACATTTGAGATAAACATGGCCTTACCATAATGTGAAAGAATATATGAAACTACGGAATTAGCAAAAACAATGAATTGCGTTTTTCCATATAAAAAAGGATCTCCACTCAAAAAGTATGCCACACTTGTATAAAAGCATGGGGAATGGAAATAGAATCCCCTAGCAAAGCATGTTGCTAATGAAATTAAGCTAGTATAAACAACTAAAAGAAATTTTAGATCCAAGCCCAAATAGCTTGAGCTTTGAGGCGATGCAGGCAGATGTATGAGCATCTCAATGTGCCCACAAAAAGGACATAGCCATGGAGATATCCCATAATGAGCTAATCTATGCCCAAGACGAAGATCTGGATAAAGTAGACACCAAGCAAAAAAAAGGCTAACTTGGGCTGAATGATGGCTTTCCATCTTGTATGAAATGTAGCTTCCTAGGATGACTGTCCACAATTGATGGACCATTTGGAAATAAGCAAGGCTACCATCGGTAGCATTGGGGGAGCATGAGCATAACCTTTTCGTGGGGTTAATTTTAAAAGGGTTTCGGAAACCATTTCCAATCCTTCCACCAAGGCCTAAGAGAGATGACACCAAATTTTTTAAGCATTTCGGTAGGAATGGAATCAAGAACTTCCTGATAATACTCTTTGTCAACAAAAGCAAGTCAAAACTTGGATTTAGCTTGAGGCCAAGTGATAAGTAATCTAGTCTTCTTGTAAAATATGTCTCTAAGAGTGTGCAAACCTCGACGATACATCTTAAGAGCATGAACCTAGGGCACTTGGGCAAGTGTCACATCATGAAAATTGATGAGAGGAGACCACAAATGTTGTGGTCATTAATGAATAACACATTTCTAAATCCATCCCCTTCCCAGATTAAAAAGGGTTTGAGAAACTCCCAAGCTTTCCATATGATTTTGACAACAAAGGTGCCCACATTCTTAACCAGGGCTTTGATAATGATCAGGCTATGAAAATCCAACCCTTGCCAAGTTATACACCCCTGAGGGGAGCCTTAACAAATATAGTTGTGAATCAACACTTTCCAAGCTTCATTGCCAGTGCAGGCCCGAATAATCCACTTGGCTACAAGAGAAGACCCCTAGCGGCCAATGTCAGTTAGACCAAGACCTCCAGAATCCCTAGGGAGACAACAATACTCCTAGGCAACTCTGTGAAAGCCTTTGCCAAGGTCTGAGCTAGCCCAAAGGAAATCTCTGAGGAGTTTCTCCAATTTCTTGTAAGAGGCTTTAGCCAGCACCTAGCATGAAGAATAATAAACATGTGTGGCTATCAATATCTTGGAGCAAATCTAAAATTTTCTTGCTAGAAAAAGGGGTTTAGTAATCCATTACTCCAATTTGTGAGAAACCCTGTCAATAACATATTGCCAAAGTTGACTGAGAGAAGCATCGAAAGAAAAAGAATGCCCAAATTTAAAAATTTCTCCATCTTTGGATATACTTCCAATCAAAGCGATTCAACCCAACCAGGTTTAGGGAGAAAAGATTTCCTGAAGCACTGAGTCTTTCTCCATTGGATACTATCCAACCTGAAGCTAAAAAATACGTGTCCAAACATTGCATTTCATTGTTGATATTCACTTCCTCCTCCGGAGAATGAGGAAGGAGTCATCTAAAAATTCTCATTGATAAGTTGAAGGGGAGTCACTGAAGGGGAGTTGAATACCCCTCACAAGCCCTTAATCACGAGCATGGGCAAGGAGGAAACCAAAACCTTTCAGCAGCCTAACACATAAGGATTAGGCGCTAAAGAACAACCTTTTTCGATAGAATGAAAAAGCCCAAATTTCTCAAAATTATGACCATTAACGAGATAAATAGGTCGTCACATCTGAAAAAATTATTTTGATAGAGGTGATGATAACCGAACCAAAGCCCAGTGCTTTAAGCATCGCAAAAATGCAATGCCATTCAATCATGTCATAGTTTTTACAAAGTCAATTTTGACAAAAATGGTTGGATGTTTAGAGGTTCTTTCTGCTCCATACCTTCCTAGATAGCAAAAATGTTATCAAGATGTACCTACTTTGTATGAAACCAGTTTGCTCAAGACTAATGATAATGGGGAAAATGGGTGAAGTGAAGAACTAAAGCCTTAGATATGATTTTGTATTAAACATTGAGCAAGGTAATCGGCCACCAATTGTAGATGAGCTTTGGGTCACCTACTTTAGGGATGAACTTTATGTGACCCCGATTAATAAGGGCACCAAGGGACCCTAAGTGGAGAGCCTCAAGGTAGACTTGCAGCAGATCATGGCCTACCATGTCCCAAAGGGCTTTGTAAAACTCGCAAGGGAAGCCATCCATTCCAGGAGCTTTATCATTGGCCATAAGGGAAACAACTTCATATAAGTCCTCTAAAGTAAGCAATCTATCACAGATAATTCTGTGAGTAGGTGAAAGCTTGCAAGGAACTAGTGAGAGGCATTCAGTGAGCATGAAATTTCACTCAAGAGACTCATCTTGTGCTTTGAAAACCTAAACATAGTCCCTAATAAAGGCTTGGACCATCTGAGGAGTGTCCAAAATCCAAACACCAGCATCAACAATGGAAAAAAAAAAATTGGTTCATGTGTTTGGCCTTGAGCTGCTAGTAAAACCCTTTGGTGTTACGGTCTCCAATGTTAAGCCAGTGAAGCCGAGCCTTAATTTGAGCACCCGAGTTGTGTAGTCATCAAAAATGCAGATTTTTTGTTGTGGTTTTTCCACTTGGAGTTGCAAAGCAACATTGAAAGGAGCATGTTCGAACACCACCTGTCAAGTGGCTCACTTAGTGGAGGTGCTTTGGAATAGGCCCACCACCAGAATTTAGCGAATGAACACCATACATCGGGATGAATTTAGTGGGCTGAATTATAGCATCTTTCCAACAACTTATCCAACCCACCTTACCAAGAGGGCGAGGTGTGAGGTTTCAAATTTGGTAGATGTGTGCCAAAGTTGGGTCATGATGCAGTAAAGTAGTATTTAAATAAAATTGTGTCTTTTTAATTTTTGGCAGTTGAAAATTCCATTCAATCCGGAACCAAATCGAAATGTGGTCGGAAAGAACAACAACCGGTAAAGCTTCCACCGGAAGAGAGTAAGTTGGAAAATTTAAAGAAAGGTTGTAACAAGATCATGGCACAATCTAGCCTTTTAAAAACTTGATCTTGGCCATTTCTAAGATTAGACCAAGTGTACCATGGTAGCGCGTTGGTGTGACGTGAATAATTAGGGTCATAAAACCCAAATTTATTACGCATGTAAAACCAAGATTCGCTTTCGCCATATCATGGGTAGAAGTCCCATTTTGTCTTTAGGATGTTCAACCATATTAAAATCCCCATTGATTAGCTAGTTTGTAATTGGAAGGTCGTTAGCCACCCACCGCCAAAGTGACGTCCTTTTTGACACGTCATTGGGTGCATAAACATTAATAATCCCAAAGGAGATATTTTCAATATTGAATAGCACCCAGAGAATACAGTTGTCAGGGTCACATCCATGATTGACATAATGCGGCCACCACTTCAGAGAAATAAATGTGATCATTCCACCTCTGCTAGCTACATGGTTGCTAGGGATAGCTAAATTGTCTGGCCAAATAGTCTTGGTGACAGAATCAAGAAAAAAACTGTAACTTTGATTTCCTGTAAACACAGATCCATATCTGGGAAGCTTTTCCTAAAATCTCGCACTATGTATTTGTGAGTGGATTCTATGAGACCCCAAACATTCCATGAGTAGCAATTCATGAGGAAACATTGTCTAGATGCATTTTTGAGTCTAGTTCACTAAAACCATCAAAGGCCCCAAATTGTTCTACAAAAACCATTGTTGGTTAAATGTAAAGAAATCAGATAGTTGAGTAGCCTACCGGTTGTTAGGGTTATACTCCCCCTCCTCATGTTCACAAGGAGGGCTATGAGAATCGAATCGCCTACTTTCATGGTGAAACCACTTTGTTAGAAACTAGTAACGATTGAAGACCACTCTCATTCTGCAAAAGAGCAAGCTGAGTGTTTGAGGCCAAAGGAGCCAATTTTCTTGAAGAACCAACCATACTGCTAGCCATAACCTTCATATGAACTAGAGGAAACTTGGTATCCGAACATTTCTTTGTAGCTAAGATGGAAGCATTTTGAAGTGTCTTTCCAGCTTGAATAGCTGAACCAGTTACAAAGGCCCGACATGAGTGGCTTTGTTCTTGTTGGCTCTTTGGCCACCCACTGTGTGTCAGCCCTCCTCTTCAGGTTGAGGGTGAGGATCACCAAGTGGCTTTAAAGTGGCTTGGCGAGTGACCAACAAGGGATAGTCTCAAATTTTATGCTCAGAAGATTGACATCAAAAACAAGTATTCAGAATATTGATGTATACCACCTTTTGAGAAAATACACATCACCAACCTAGATGGCAATGGACTCTATCAAGTCCTTGAAAGACCCGACTCTATACAAACCCTCTTCTCGTAGACAAGCTACAAAAAAACCTGTTAGGCTCTATGTAGATAACACGGCTGAGGGTGGTAGTAATACACTCTAAAAAATGCCAACAAGGCATAGGAATCCCTGGGAACTCAACCCAAATGGGAACCTTAAGAGCCATCTGGTTAGAGGCTACAAAGTCCTTGGTCTAGGGAGACAAAACCTGAAGGGAGATTCTTACATACTAGGTTTTTTGCTTATGCAAGATAAGGGAAGCATGACTAGGATCAGCAAAACGAAGGCAAAAAAACCATGGGTTAGGTTATGGATAGAATCTAGTTTAATACCATGTGTCATCCAAGCAGTTTGGACCCATGATTTAAGCATACTTTCAGAGGGAGTCCTTCCAACAAAATACCCTATTAAGTAGAATTGTTCTAGCCATTTACAGGTAGAATCAAATTCTGAAAGCGGTAAAACAATATTAGGGGAAGTATCATTACCTCGTGGAATACTTTTGGCACGAACTTGTGAGGGCGTTTCCCTAGAGCCATTTTTCGCAGAATCATCACTCTCCATCGCAGTTGAAATAACTGGACTAGAGTCGAGCGAAGTCATATTTAAATCCCACCAAGTGGCTAGGCTCTAGAAAAGAGGCTGAATAAATGCGTTAATGGAAACAAATCTCTCATTGCAGATAAACTCTCTGCTCTTGGCATGCAGAACCCTAATTTCTCCTGAGAGCACCTAGCGGCTTTCATACCTTCCAAATCACTTTGATCTGTTTTTGTCTTTCAAATTTCACAGGTCTTTAAATTTAGGTTGCTTTCTATTGCCCTTTCAAATAAACGTGTTTTGAAATTCCATGTATCTAAGGCTCACTTGTTCTCTTGTGAGGTGGGATCTCCATTTCATGGATCATAAATTGTTTTGCATTATTGTTAGTGTTAAAGAATAATGGATTCTTTGTGTTGTGTATTTCCTTTTCTTGTTGTACTTTTTATTTCCATTAATTTTATAGTTTTCTTTTCTCATAATAGGTTAGTGGTTATGCACATAATAATGCAATTTTAGTAATTTACAAAACTATTGCAAAATTATTCCTTCTAGGGTGGTGGGCCCAAGAGATTTATTTTTGAGTTATCTGCAGGACTTTTCTCAAAACCCTGGCGATACTAATGAATTATTAAACATACCGAGGAATGGGCTAATATTTGACGTTTTTTAATTGTTAAAGATCATTCATATGAATCTACATGATCCGAAAATGGGTTTTTTTACCAATGTTACTCGGTTTCTCCAATTTTGAATACTTATTGAAATTTCTCAATTTTTCCGTAGTTGTTAAAAATTTGGCTTAGTCTCAATTTTATGTATTTTTGTAAAAATTGGCATCCAATTAACAAAATCATATTATAAACAATGAGAAATCAATAAAAACATATAACGGTGCAAACCAAGTTGATAATGGAGTTGAACCCTTATGGGCTACGCCTCAGGTCCGTATAAACGTATGAACCTATCAATTAAATCAATACAAAATACACTATTTCACATAAAGTTTCTCCCAATACAGGGCTCTTGATCTACATATTTGTCTCTCGATGTTGTATAGGAAGTCTCACTAACAAGCTCTTGGCCTTACAATTTTTCTCTCTCGCAATAAATGTATTATAACTTGCTTATTCTCTCTCTAAAAGGAGCTATCTCTCCTTTATAAAGGGATAATTCCACTTTGTAATAAGTGGCTCTCTCCTTACGATGGGCTATCTCTCCTTTACAAATGGATATACTAATTTATCTCTTTTAAAATTGGGCTCTCATATATAATTGGCCTTCTCCCTTACAAAGGGGCTATGCCTAATAAAAATTTCCTTTTACCAAAAGGTAATTCATTGCCTTTAAAATGTAAAATGTGTCATTTTATAATGTTTATTGGCCCAAAATTAAATGATATATAACATATATCCTTTGTGCTTGTTTTGTAGTAGAATCCCCACATTTAGGGGATAAAAACAAATTTTAGTTTTAAAAACTCCCACTTCCCATGTGGATCACCATCCAAAAGCCTTAAAAAAGCATGATAAATATATTCCAACCATTATTCATCGGATATTATCCCATATTCACCATATAGCCAACAAACTAAGGATTTTAATAGTCTTTTCTATGCCTTTACATTTAGTCATGAGACCACCCTTTATTCGACCATGCCTATTTGGAACTTGCAATGTGTTGGATGGTAATGCACTTGGGAACTTGACTAAGTCAATGTGTTGGATGTTGTGTATGCATTGGTAGTTGAGTTGGAGGTTCTTGAGAGTTGACTTGGCATTGGTTGGTGAGTCTACCATTGAGTTTGGCCATGCACTAAGGCTATTGTGGTGTGTTGAGCATTGAACTCGGTTGTGAGTTGATCCATGCATTGAACTCAACATAGGTTTTGGCCGTGTTGTGAATCTATCCATGTGATCTCTCTAATGTTGAAATAATTTTGGTAATGTGATAACAAGGTTACAGGATCCCCATCTTGACAAAAATTAATCCCGTCGGCTAATGGGCCCCTATCCGAAAAATAGCTTGGACCCAGATTCAACTATTAATGACTAGAGGCGTAAACAAAACTCATTTCTTACCTAAATGATTTTTTCCATGTGTTAATACCACATTGGTCCTCTTTGCAAGCCCAATCAACATGATGACATCATCACTATGCAACCTGCTCCATTTTTTCCTATTGATGTAAAACTTCAGCAAGCTATAAGTTTTTTCATATGGAGTCTTTTTCACCCCGTTCAAAGTGTGTTGGAAATATTTTGATGAGTCATTTGTTGTGCGGGATAAACTCATTCCCAAAGTGAAAATATTTTAGAAAACCAAAAATTTATTTCATTCTCTGAAAAAGCTAAAGATACTACTCCTTTATTTCGGAATTCTTCTTTGTACTCTACTATCAAGCATAACCTCTTCCTACAAATCTTCAAGATAAATAGGAGAAAAATCACCAACAAAAGGAGATTAAACTTTATCACTTTGATCCATGATCATAGGAGTCTATATCTCTAAATATTAAGTTGTCTCTCCCAATACAGGGCTATCTCTCTTAAGTACGAGGTGTAGACACAAAATCACACACATATTAATATTTTACTATGTTTTATGTTTTTTTATGCATGGATCTTAAGTAAGAAAAGTATTCACTAGTGATACAAAACTTTTTCCATCCACTTGTTTTGATTTTTCTATCGTCTTTCTCTCTCACGTCTGTCATTTATGTACCTAGTTCGATCATTTAGCAGCTTGTATGTCAGTATTTTCATATGTTTTTTCATTTATCCCAAGACACTAGCACCCATTCTGGAAATTAGTGCCCAACCAATTTTTTCCATTCAGGGCACTCTTGTCCTCTTTGTTCTTTCTACACTATTTGACATTTATGGTCATCTGATTGGCCTTTCTAGCTTTCTTATCCTTATCCCAAGCTCATATTCGGCATTTTTGGTCACTAGTGTTGAAATTAAACAAAGAGATCCATATATATCCACAACATACACTCTATTATTCTGGCTAGAAATTCTAAGTGGAAATATCATCTCTATACTATCACTACCATTATAAGGGACTGCATTTTTGGGTTGTATACACTATATTGGAAGGGGAAGTGATGAATTCCATATCATCTTATCTAGCCATAGCCTATTATCTTGGCATCGTTTACGCAAGGAAAACCTCATGATACTATTACACACACAATAATAAAGAACTACATGGATTCGGAATGTAGTACAGTTCTCAGTCATAAGTTCACTCATTGGAGTGACCACCGAGGTCAGTTCGACTTCACATATTGCATTTTCATTCCAATTTAATGTGTTTGTGATCTTGTGTAGGTATTTAGGGTTTGTGTTTCACATTACAGGAACCCTCGGTGATCCAAGTGTGAATATTAGGTGACCAATAGGAAGTGATAGAGAAACCCTAGCAATGCATAAGAAAGCAGATTTTTACCTTCGTGAAGTCATTAATGCCTAAGAACAGTCATCAATGCCTAGGAACCCATGTCTAGCACAAGGTTCCTGTGGTTGGCATTATTCTCAGAATCCATATTTTATAGAGAGCAGTTATGACATAGTTCTAGGCATGTTCAACACTTTACACCACCCAAATCAGTTCCAAATTGTGCAAGATCCAAATAAGACATCTTTCTCTCTCATTTGCTTATAGTGTTGCATTTATTGAGTTCCTATCCTTTGTATGTCCGTTGTATTTTAATATATTTATTACTCTACAATTAGATTTAATTCTATTTTTATTAAATCATAGGGCTACATCTTTTAATATGGGGTTGTCTTTTTCAATATGAAGCTATCTCTCTAAACATGGGGCTATCTCTCCCAACACAAGGTTGTCTCTCCTAATAAAAGGTTGTCTCTCCCAATGTGAGGTTATTCTCCCGATAAAGGGTTATCTCTCCCAATACAGGGCTAAAATTTGTAGAAAATCTCTTCTCAAGAAGATCTCGGCTTCATAATCTCCACATGACATCCACCTTCTACATTTTATTTCACTTCTCCCTTTACAAATGGGATAACATTTCACCATATTTTCTCTATGAGTTATCTTCAACAGACTCTTGGTCTTCAACTTGATACTCCTGCAATAATAGACTATAAACCTACTTTTGTTTTCTTCCAATAAGGGGCATATAAATGCTCATATTCCCAAAATAGAGGTTATCATGGAATACACTTGTATGTATGGAAGTGCTTCATTTCTCTCTCTCTTAGAGGCTAACCGCCAAACTAGATCCTACAAACCCAAGTGAATAAGACTATTTTTGACTCCCTTCTATCCTTACCAAGTGACCTAATTTCATTCTTGGTGTCTTTATCTTCTTTTTGGCATATTTTGTAGCTTCTTCATTTACTATATGTCGAATGAAATTCTCCTAAATAGGAAGTTATTTGTGTTCTCTTTGATGTTGAATCTCCTCAACAAGGGAAGAAAATATAATTCATCATAAGAGGTGTTATGAGAGGTCACCACCCTTACAATTTTCCCTTCTTTGGGTCTTATAATCACATGCAACATGTATGGGTTGTAGACACAATATCCTTTACAAACATTTCCAAATTTGGGTCTTTGCAAAATGTGCATAAAAATATTGCACATATAGTAAAAGTACATATTTCAATGAAAGAAAAAGGATGTCATCATTCACACCCAAAATAATAATTATCTTATTGATTTCTACTCCCCATGGATCATGTTGATTTTTGGCCACTTTATCTCCTTCTTGGAAGAACACTTCAACTCACGTGCATATTGTAAGATTCCTATCAACATATATTTCTTTTGTTGTGTAACTTGGTGAAAATTTTCTTGAAGTTCGCTCTTATTGAAGTACCTCTTCACCCATCTTTCTAAATGCTACAAGAAGGGGTGATAAAACATGCTAACATCAATGTCAACATGAACATGAGAATGAAGAATAAGAATGATACAACCTCTTATAATGGCTTCTCATAACATGATTATCAACATGAATGGTCGCTCCATATTTCACCCTCAATGATTGATTTACCTCAACACTTTCTCTAAAAACGGGTTAGTTTCCTTTATGCCTCTTCAACAAGGGAAACCCAACTAGTATTTGGAGGTGTTAAATAAGCCTTATTTAAAAAAAAATAGCTATGTGAATATACTATCCATGAAATAAAATGCTTTCTTATCGACCTAAGGTAATTGATGCTCCTTTTGTATAGATCCCTCTTGATGGGAGCTTCATTGGATAGGTAGGCTACTTCATGGATTACATTTTGATATTTTGGTGTTCATGAATTTATTCTTTCTAGTATTTGGATTTATTTGTGCATGAAGATTCCAACACTTATCAACCCAATGACCACCCAAATTATGATGACTGAAATAATTCTTTTACATTTTCTTAGATAGTAATCCTTGTTTTCCATTCTCCACATTTTGACTTGGAGAGTGGTCTTTACAATAAGTCTCCTTCTTCTTGAAGGGTGTAGGATTCCTTGGTATGGAATTTATCTTCCAACATATGGCCACACAATGATTATTCATTTCAAAATCCAAACATGGATATGCATACTAAACAATATTTGTTAAAATTCCATTCTTCTCATAATCGAAGAAAACATTCGAGTATTTATTATTTCATACCTAGTAAAATCATCATTTGTGCATGTATGATGAGGGGAAGATGTGTTATCTATTCATTTAGGATGTTCTGTCATCACCAATCCAAAGACTATGATAATTCTTTACCGAGAACTCCTCGTCCTATGATTATTTACTAATGCACAACTTTTATTTTGGTGGATGTAATCTGGTAACACAACAACAAACATAACACAAGAATACCATAGACTATGATAAGAAAGAATGATGATAAATCTGAAATATAAGTGTAAATTATAATATCAACATGAAATTGTTACAATCTCACCCATGAGATACTTCAAGTGTTCCCGACTTCACTTGCCTTCCAACAATAACTATGGGAGAAACTTAACAATTACACCTCTTAATGGCTTGTTTAACACACCCTCAAAATGATGGCTTCCTTTACACACTTACTCATACAATATTTCTCACTACTTCTTTCTATGCTAAATGAGGGAAGGTGACCTCTTTATTTATCAGAATTCAGGCTTATCCACCCTATCTCTAAGATAGGATAGGAAATCTCTTCCTACCAATCATATTCCATCCCTAAACTCTTGCCTTTACATGTAGGATTATCTTCTAAGACAAGATAAACCTTATCATCTCACATGGGTTCCACCTTTTAGACTTTTCCACAAATAAAATACACAAAATATTTATGACATCACTCTTTGTCCTTATTACAAATATAATATTTCTAATTCCTAATCATGTAGACCCTACTTCTCTACTTACCTCAACTTTGACATTTTAACATTACCAAACCACTTACGACAAATATTTACTCTTTACCACAGCATTCCTTTTGTACTTTTTAATGTTACCATACTCTACTTTATTGATGACATCAGATCGATGGTGCCGTTATCTTATACTAGACGCCACTACTAATTATACTTAACAATATATTATTCTTAATACATACATTAATAAAATAGAAATTACGGAGGAAAATTTTAATGTTGACATTTTCCCCCTTCCTAGCTTCTACTTCATCCTTAGAGTAGACTATTCTGGTGCTTGGAAAATCTTTAACTTGTCATGGTTGACCCATTTCGTAATGGGGGTGCCATCCAATTCCTCCAGTCAATATTTACCATTTTCATGCATAGTTTTTATTTTGTAGGGCCCCATCCATTTGGAAAGAAATTTTCTCTGTCCTCTTTTTTTGTATATCGGAATCATATACTAGAACCAAGTCATTCACATGAAATGGAGACCAACAGATATTTTGATCAAAGTATTCCTTCTCGCTTCATTTTCTTCTTATAGCTTGTATCCTTCATTATTTCCCTCATTTCCTCCAGCAAATGAAGATGCACCAACCTTTCTTTTACTAAATCACTTTCATCCATCCTTTCCTTTTTCATAACTCTCACAGTGGGAATATCAAACTCAATAGGAAGAACTGGATCAATGCCATAAGCCAACTAAAATAGGGAGTATCCTATTGCTATCTTTGATGTTGCCCTATATGCCCACAATGCTGCATGAATCCTTTTATCCCACTTATGTACTGCAAGGTCGCATCTTTTGCTAGAATTTGACATAACACAAAATTTGTTCATTCCACCTATCCATTTGTGCTTGGATTGTATGTTGTTGTCTTCCTGTGCTTAATAGAAAACTTGTTGACTAGGGCTTCTACCACCTCATTAATGAAGTGGCTTCCTTGATCTGTTACAATTTCTAATGGACAACCAAATCTAGTGACAATGCATTCATATATGAACCTTGCCACTTCATCCATGGAATTTTTTTCAATGGCCTAGCTTCAACCCACTTGGTTAAATAATTTGTGGCAACTACAATATACTTATTTTGGCGTGGGGTAGTTAGAAGTGGACCTACAATATATATTCCCCACTTTTCAAAGGGACCAAGTGGAAGAATAGGGCATAATGGTGTTGATGAAGTCTTACGGTTACCATGTGTTTGACAAATATCACATGTCTTACAATAATTATAACAATCTCTAAAAGGAGTGGGCGGTGATAGCCGCATCCAAGATCCTTCTATAAGGAAATTATATTGTTAGTGCTCCATTAGTAAATTATAATTACGTGAAGTAATTATAATGTTATTAAATATGTTAGTAATTTGTTATATAGTTGTTAAATAAAACAACTTATAACATATAAGAGTGTGTGAGTTTGGACAACTCACGTAGATTGGTTGGAGAGTTGTTATAGCTACTTCTATTATTTAGGAAGTCTATTTCCTATATATACAGATGTATCTGTATCAAAATACATGTAATATCAAGAAGATATCTATTATTTTGCTGTGTAAATCTGCTTGTTCTCTGAGATTTGGTATCAGAGCAAAATCATGTTCAATATACCTTGATTGTTATATCAGGGGCATTTAGAATTCTGCATTGCCCTGTTAATGTGCCAGAAAGTTATGAGTGTGCAAAGTATATAATTCTACATAGAATTGAAGTAACGATGCAGAAAACGTAGTGCAGTATTTTTTGGCGAGGTTATCTTTAGTGTAGAGGATATAGTATTGGGAGGTCACGTATAAGCTGTGTGTTTTCTGGCGGGCCTGGTCTGTTGTGTTTACAGACAAAGAATTAGAAGTCTGTGTTGAAATCACTCGGCTTTGTTTACACTTGTATCGGCATAGGATTTTGTGAATTGAACGGTTTCTCTCAAACCGCCATCTATCCAAATATCTCGACTGGCGTATTTTGAAAATCGTTTCATTGCTGAGATCCAGTTAAGGTATAATTTCAATAGAGAGCATAACTTTATTCACATCGGTTATCAAGATTTTCAACCTGGACAGAACAATCAAGTTCTATGTGTTGTATTTATATTGATCCTGCATTTACCAAGGGCTCGGAGTCAACATTTAGAACTTGCATAATCTTACATCCATTTAGAGCTGTATGAAGATACAGAGGTTTGTAACACGATGCTAGTGAGAATTTGAAGGTGATTGAAGATGACAGCGAGAATTTGAAGGCCCACGTGTTTTTTGGATCTCAATCTACTTGAAGCATGAAATCAACACTTGTTATGACCCATATCAGAATCTTCCTTGTTAGATGGTGACAAATATAAAGTTCTGAGACAAATTCTACTCCTTGCCGCGCAGATCTAAGCTGTTGGCTGCTACAGCGTGGGAGTTCCATAAAGAAAATATTCTGTAGAATACATTGCATTGGTTTGTAAGTTTTCATGTGGTCATATGCAGCATTTGACACCTGTCCACAGATTTTGTGTTGCATGAATGATCTGATTGATATTGGCTACGCCTATTCGAGTCCTGCCAGATTATTCTAAATGACATATGCAGATTCCTTTCCGTTCATCACTCAGATCTGCGTCTGCTGCTATTTAGTGTGGGTCTCACGTGTCTTCCACGTCTTGGTCTACATATTTGTAATGAAACACCTCAATTCATTGATCCTCATTGTCCGTTGTTGAAGCAATCTCTGAAGTCACATTGAAACCGCCTCCTACAAGTCTTCTTCGCTGGAAATTAAAATCAAAACCACCCTTATCAAATATACATGGTATGGTTTATATTTCTAGTGTCTACTTACGTTGAATCTTCTGCTAATTTGGCACGTGTCCCAAGTCTCATCATTCAAATATCTAGGTTTTAACTTCACCGTTCATTAGCATTTTGTATAAGGCGTGTCAATAATCCCATTTTTGATTATTTGTTTATGTCAATGTCTAGTTGGTCAAAATAATTAAAGGCATTTATGATATTGCTTTTAATATTCAAAATTCAAATAGGTCGTAGAGTCTAGGGATTTAATAAATATTGTCAATTAGTATTTCGAGTCTTGTGTCATCAAATATTATTTGTCTTTAATGTCAAAATAATGGTGTCAACAAAATATGTCAGTCGGTCATCATCAAATGTTAAATGTCGTTGTCATTTTGTCGTTTGTAAGTCATGTTAAGTCATGTGTCAAAATATAAATTTTTCATTATTCGTCAAAAGATTCAAAATAATCAGTGTTGTGTTGCAGTTTAGTCATTTTTCAGTCATCAAAAAGTGTCGTAAAAATTTAAAAAATAATTCAAGGATGCATTTTCGGTGTTACCCGACGTCCTGACAACTGATGATCCTTAAAAAGAAAATTTGCTGAGCTAGTAGCATGAAACCGGAGGCAGGAGGCATCGGAGGTTGGAGGTCATTCAGCGACCTCTCGTCAGTTCCCAATGATGGGGCTGCACAGATGGTTTGGTGACATTTTTATGGTGTATTTGCTTTCAGCTTGTGTCATGTGCTTCTTGTCATAGTTCCAGTATCAGTGTTCCTGTTTGCAGTGTTCGTGATTGAATAAGTGGAAATTTCACATTGAGGGGGGGAACATGATCCAATGTTCCATTTCCAGTATGTCAGCTTTTTCTATGTATGTATGAGCAAAGATGTCGCAGAGAATTTCCTAAGTTATTCCCTACAAAGTGAAATGTGATGAGGGCCGATGATAGTACTTGGCACATCATGATGTGGTTGTAGGTAAACCACTTGAAAACCTTCATTTGTGGTTTGTGGTAAACCAATAAAAAACCACCATTCTTGGTTGTTGGTAATCCATTTGCAAAACCATCACTTTGTGGTTTGTGGTAAACCAATTGCAAAACCACCATTCTCGGTTTGTGGTCAACCGTTTGCAAAACCATCCCTGAGGTTTGTGATCATCCTGTGAAAATCACCAGATCATGAGCAGGTGCAAGTATAAGGCAGGTTTTCCCCATGTTCGCACTAAGGGGGGGAATGTTAGGAAATTATATTGTTAGTGCTCCATTAGTAAATTATAATTACGTGAAGTAATTATAATGTTATTAAATATGTTAGTAATTTGTTATATAGTTGTTAAATAAAACAACTTATAACAAATATGAGTGTGTGAGTTTGGACAACTCACGTAGATTGGTTGGAGAGTTGTTATAGCTACTTCCTATTATTTAGGAAGTCTATTTCCTATATATACGGATGTATCTGTATCAAAATATATGTAATATCAAGAAGATATCTATTATTTTGTTGTGTAAATCTGCTTGTTCTCTTAGACCTTCTTGCTATAAGTTGTCTAGAGAAGTGTCCTCCACATGTACCATTGTAGAATTCTTCTAGCAGCTCCTTCCCTTGATCACGTCCAACTACTCTCTTGTGATCGGTCCATCGTGTCCTATCGAAATAATACTCCATGCGGAGAATAGAATATGGACGACTAGCTTGAGTAATCTTCCTCTTAGTCTTTGCATTGGCACCATCGGGAAACTTGAATTCATTTGAACAGATAATTCCAAATATCTATGTATTCACTTGGGATTGTGTCAAGGGATAACAATGTTACATCCGGTAAATCATCATCATCACAAGATGAACCTAAATCCTCATAGGCTCGAGAGAGTGCATCCGTATTGACATGCTTCTTTCTTGGCCTATCTATAATATCAAATTCAAATTCTTGTAGCAAAATTATCCATCTTGCTATCCTCTCCGATGGGTTAGGCTTATTTACAATATATTTTAGAGCTCGATGATCTATTACAACTATAAATTTTTTCCCTAGAAAATAATTTCTAAACTTCTTTACAAAGCAAAAATGATAGCTAGAGCCTCTTTTTTAGTTAGTTATAGATAATTTACCTCAAGATCGCTCATTTGTCTACTCCCAAAGTAAACTAGATGATTATTCTCATTTTCATCCTTTTGGCTCAAAGTACTTCCTAGTGCTGCATCTAAGGCATCAATATACACAATGAATGGCTTGCTCCAATCTGGATTCTTTAAAACAAGTGAAGACACCAAAGCTTCCTTCATATTTTCAAAATCTTGATGCGCCTTATTTCTGGTTCATAAGTAACATCCTTCTTCAAGAAATGGGTTAGTGGTGTGTAATCTTTGAAAAATTCTTGATGAACTTTCTATAGTAACCCACATGGCCTAAAAATGATCTCAACTTACTTCTATTCATAGGAAATGGTAACTCTTTGATTTTTGAAATTTTATCGGGATTAGTACCAATACCATCTCTAGATACAACATGCCCTAACAAAACACTTTTAGAAAATTCAAAGACACACTTTGTAGAGTTTAGTGAGGCTTGTGCTTCATCTAATATTTGAAATGTGTTCTCCATTTGCTGCGCAGTGATCCATATTGCTCCCATAGATGCAAAAATCATCCGAAATACTGATGAAGTTCCCAATGTAGGGTTCAAACACCCTATTCATCAATCGTTGGAACATTCACGGAGCATTACATAACCCAAAAGGCATAACTCTATAAGAAAACATTCCCCAAGGAGTAGTGAACATGGTCTTGGTGATCTTTCTCTGCTATAAGAACTTGGTTGTATCTGCTATATCCATCAGCAAAACTATAACACTCCTGGCAGCTACTTTGTCCAAGATCTGATCTAAGAATGGAAAAGGGTAATGATCCTTATTTTTTGCCTTATTGAGCTTCTTATAATCAACACAAATGTGTAGCTTCCCATTCTTTTTTATTGATATCACAATGGGAGAAACCCATTCTGAATTCTCCATAGTAAATATGAATCCTACATCAAGCAACTTATCTATTTCTTCTTTTATAGTCTTGGAAAAATTAGGATTCATTCTATATGGAATTTGCTTTATGGGCTTAGCACCATCTACCAGCTCAATAGAATGTTATACCCAACTTACTTGTGAGTTCCTTGTAATCAAAAGTGAATAGGTGTATGTACCTTCGAAAGAGCTGGAGGTAGGATTCCTTCTCACTCTCCATCATAACATCACCAATCTTTATTTTTGGAGACGATCAACAATTTCTTCTTCAAATAATCTTATGGGTTCATGAGTTGGTGTGACTGGAAGGATATCCATGACCAAAACATCAACCTCACTTTCTTCATCTTCTGTGTCCACTTCACTAGTACTAGAGTAATCAGAGGATGTCCAATCATCAATTTCATCACTTGAATCCATAGGTTCTACCTTATGATACCGAGGGATCATGTTTATCTTCACCCTCTCTCTGCCATGTCCAAGTGTCATGAAGCCTTCATTCCGGTAGTTTCTTGTATGAACTCGCTTTAGCCATGGTCTTCCCAACAACATTGGGTACACAAAGATTGCCATTTTTCATCACCCGAAAGTCTACCACACATACAACACCCATAATAGATATTGCCACGCTTGAAACAACACCTTCTAGTTTAGTTTTCCCTTATTTAATGACCTTAACATAAGTGTTGAGGGGTGATCAATTTTAAACCCAACATATTCATTACTGACTTGGTCATTACAATAACCGCAACACCTCCATCAACTAAAACATCATTAATTGAAATACCATTACATAATACCAGAGCTTGTGGAGTGTAGGGATTTGCCTCGCCTCCAAAATCGGGACCTCAACCTCTTTCCTTTGTCGAGCATTGATTCCACTTTACAAATCCCGCCTCTTCTCAAAAGACATAGCCAAGAGTTAACCATATGTAATATTTATGGCCTTTTGGACAGATCTTCTAAGATGGAGTATGGTCCTTGCCCCTGTGAAATCAGAAAATCTTAAACACCCAACTTTTTTCTCCTATGTTTCTTACTAGTTTCTCCTTTCATCTTATTAGGATCATTTCCATCTTAGTTATATTTTTCTTTCTTTCTTTTTGTTACAAACACATCTACTTCATTATTTATGCTCTTATCTACTACATCAAAAGAATTCACAAGTAATTTTCCTTTATCATTATCTCTTGTAGAACAGATGTAGAAGCTCTATCTGGACAATTATATTTATAATGACCCCTTTTATAACAACCATAACATACGACTTCAAAAATATTTCTTTTAGACCTCTATCTCCTCCCGAGAACTAAATTCTTTTCCTTGAAGAAGGTTAATAGTTAATCGGCCCATCTTCTGACGAGCAGATCTTCATACTCGGTAGATGTACTAGGAGAAAGATTTGTGCTCACTACGAGTGGTTGTAGATTCTGGACCAAAGGTCTTTGGTGTAGGCTTTACTTTAGCAACAATTTCTTTGGGCTCCTCTTCCATGCTTTCTTCTTGCCTTCTTGCAATCTCCTTTGCTTGTTCAATGGTATTTGGGCGGTCATACTTCACTCATTGTCTAATCTCTCGGCTTCATCCCAAAAATTAATTGCTTACAGAGGAGGTTATCCATGCCATTCATTAACCCATCCGCTAATCCTTCCTCCGGATCTGGGGCATCGAGCTTCCTCCTTAGCTCTAGAACACGAGCATAATAATCCCTTATCTTCTCCTTCTCTCCTTGGGATAGCTTTGTGATATCGATTATGATATCGCATATTTCTGTTATTCACCAAATTCTTCAAGAAAACTTTCGATTAATAAATCCCATGAATTTTTCACATTATCACTGGTGTTTCAAACCACCTAACGGTTGAATCATCCAAAAACGTAGGAAAAATTCAGTCCATTGTTCCCTTCTTATGAGGCCATTACAAATGTAAAATCGTTTAAACTCTTGAATGAACGAGGAAGTATCTTCATTAGATTGGGCTGAAAAAATAGGAATCTTCCCCATTTTCAAAAATAACCACAATGAAATACCAACCCACAAGTACAATCAACAAGAACTTATGTGCATAAATAATTGGAATCACTATAATAGAAAGTGACTTTACACCTTTCTATAGTAAAATAGGAATGACCACGGTAAACTATTTTAAAACTTGACTTTATCGTAAAAACTAACTTTACTATGGTAAACACTATTCACGGTAAAAAGTGAAGCTCTTCATGCGGTAAATACTAATCACAATAAAAGTGACTTTACCATGGTAACTACTATACACAGTAAAAACAAGGTTACACTCTAAATGATTTCTGACTAAGGGGGAATATTTCTCTAGAAAATCCACCAACGAGGAATGGTCTTGGCAACGGAACCACAATGTCATCACCAATCTGGCACTATGATAATTCTTTACCGGGAACTCCTCATGCTATGATTATTTACTAATGCATAGCTTTTAGTTTGGTGGATGTAATCTAGAAACACAACAACAAACATAACACAAGAATACCATAGACTATGATAAGAAGGAATGATGATAAATCTGAAATATAAGTGTAAATTATAATATCAACATGAAATTGTTACAATCTCTCTCATGAGGTACTTCAAGTGTTACATGACTTCACTTGCCTTCCAACAATAACTATGGTAGAAACTTCACAATTACACCTCTTAATGGCTTCTTTAACATACCTTCAAAATGATAGCTTCCTTTACACACTTACTCATACAATATTTATCACTACTTCCTTCTACGCTAAATGAGGGAAGGTGACCTCTTTATTTATCGAAATTCAGGCTTATCCACCCTATATCTAAGATAGGATAGGAAATCTCTTCCGACCAATCATATTCTATGCCTAAACTCTTGCCTTCGACATGTAGGCTTATCTTCTAAGATAAGATAAACCTTATCATCTCACATGGGTTCCACCTTTTTAGAATTTTCCACAAATAAAATACACAAAATATTTATGACATCACTCTTTGTCCTTATTACAAATATAATATTTCTAATTCCTAATCATGTAGACCCTACTTCTCTACTTACCCCAACTTTGACATTTTAACATTACCGGACCACTTACGACAAATATTTACTTTTTACCACAACATTCCTTTTGTACTTTGATTGTTACCATACTCTACTTTATTGGCGGCACCGTACTGACGGTGTCGTTATCTTCTATTGGACGCCACTACTAATTATACTTAACAACATCTTATTCCTAATACATACATTAATAAAATAGAAATTACGAAGGAAAATTTTAATGTCGATAGTTCATATCTCAATGGATATATTTTGCATTATTTTCAGTTGAATTTTCCATTATTGGAAGGTTGTGCCCTTCTTGATTACAACATACATTCTATCTCACCATAATCATGAGAGGCTTTCCCATTCCTATGAGAAACACCATCCTCATTATTTTTACAAAACAATTTTTGTTATTACCTTGTAAGGGTTGTTCTTATAAAGCTAGCGGCTTGTGCCCTTTTCCTATAGAATATTTTCTTGCTTCCACTATTTTGAGCATTCTCCAACTTCTTCATTTCCACTAAAATATCTCAAATTTACACTTTAAAACTAAAAATGAAAAATGGAAGAATCTAACACATAAAAGGTGTTAGCAATGCTTTAAAAACCAACTCTGATGCTAAACCTAATCTAAAAATGGGGTTTTAACCAAATTGATTCAATTTCTCCATTTTTGAAAACTTATAAAAGTTTCTCTTGTTCTTGTAATTATTAAAAAATATATTAATAATTTATCGTATTTTCCATAAATATTTTTGATACACTCAAGCAAAAACAAATTCTAAATTGATTATAAACAAAGAGAAATTAATAATAATAGAGAACAATGCAAACCAAAATGATAATGGAATTTACCCCTACTAGGTTACATCTCTAGGTTTTCCTCAATGTACAAATTGGTCAATTAAATCAATGTAAAATACATTTTTACATAAACTTTCTCCCAATATGGGATCTTGATATGCATATAAGTCTCTAATGTCCTCTATGAAGGCTCTGAAACATGCTCTTTATCTTATAATTTCTCTCTTTAATAAAAAACTATAACTTGCTTATACGCTCTATAAAAGAGACTATCTCTCCTTCCTAAATCTCTATTTCACCCCGTAATAATAATCTCTCTCCTTTAAAAAGGGATATACAAAATTCTCTCTCAAAAATATGCACTCATACATATTTTCCTTCTCCCTTACAAAGGGGATATGTTTAACCCAA
Source organism: Taxus wallichiana var. yunnanensis (assembly GCA_018340775.1). NCBI lineage: Eukaryota > Viridiplantae > Streptophyta > Pinopsida > Cupressales > Taxaceae > Taxus > Taxus wallichiana. Next base: position 281,041,609 of record CM031239.1, on the reverse strand, counting down.
CTCTCCTTTTACCAAAGAGCAATCCATTTCCTTTCAAATGCAAAATGTAGCCTTTTATAATGTTTATTGGCCCAAAACTAAAGGATATATAACATATCCTTTATGTTTATTTTTCCACAAAAAAACACATGTTTAGGGATAAAAATAAATTTTAGTTTTAAAATATCCCACTTTCCATGAGGTTCACCATCCAAAAGCCTTAAAAATCATGTTAAATATATTCCAACCATTCTTCATAGGATATTATTCCATATTAAATAAGTGGCCAAAAAATAAGGCTTTTAGTATCCTTCTCCATGCCTTTACATTCGGTCATGGGACCACTCTTTACTCGACCATGCTTGTTTGGAACTTGCAATTTGTTAGATAATAATGTGTTTGGGTGCTTGTCTTGACCAATGTGTTGCATGTTGTATATGCATTGATAGCTGAGTTGGATGCTCTTGAGAGTTAACTTGGCATTAGTTGGTTAGTATGTCATTGATATCGGACATGCACTAAAATGGTGTGGTGTGTTGAGCATTGATATCAGTTATACTTGTTGATCTATGCATTTAGCTCTGCATAGGGCTCGGCCAGAGTTGTGATTTTTTCATGTGATTTCACCAAGGTTGAACTCATGGTGGTAATGTGATGACAAGGTGGCGGGGTCCCCCTTCTAACAAAAATAAAACCCCATTGGTGATGGCCCCCAACTATAAAATAGTGTGGGCCCCACATTTGATTATCAATGAATGGATGCAATAAATCAAACCCATTTTTAGCAAAAATTATCATTTTCATGTGTTAATACCCCATTGGTCCACTTGGTAAGCCCATTCAACTTGATGGCATCATTAATATGCAACCTTCTCCATTGTTGCCTATTGACACAAAGGTTCGTGGAGCCATACTTTTCACATAAAAATCTATTCGAACCTAGAATCAAAGTGTGTTGGAAATATTGCAATGATATTTTTGATGTGCAAGAAGTTTCATCATGTTTACATACCATATAATCTATGGGTATCCTATGGATTACTAAAGTGGAATATATATTTAAGTTTATTATAAGATGATTAACACCACAAAATGATGATACTAATTAAATCATTTTTTTCTCTAGCTTATGATTTTTATTTTCTTTTTTTTTTTTTTTTTCACATACATTAATTTATTATCATATCAATTTTTATGATATGATATATAAATTTTTAGTGCTAAGGAAAAATATATTCTTTTTTACGTTTTTTTGTCTTGCACTATTTTCTATTTTCATTTATTTTACAATTTTCTTTTCCTTTAATACTTAAATGTTAATATTTTGAATATTTGTTTAATTTATTAATTGTAAATTTATCTATAAATTCTCATAATTGTTGATTATATGTTCATACATAAGTGTATTCTCTTACGAATTGTGTGTTTAAAATAAAAGTTGAATTAAATTGAAGAATAATGTAAATATTTCCTCTAAATATTCTTCTTCTTCCTTCTCTCGTTGGTTAATTTTGACATGTAGTTGTTTATGATGCTTCGGGAGGTATACGGAGTTTTTTTTTATGCTTCAGGAGGAATATGGAGTTGTTTTATGATGTTTGGGAGGTATATGGAGTTTCTTTTTTATGCTTCGGGAGGTATTTTGAGTTCTTTTGTGATGCTTGGGAGGTATATGTAGTTGTTTGTGATGTTTTGGGAGGCATATGGAGTTGTTTTGTGATGTTTTGGGAGGTATATGGTGTTGGTATTATGATTTATGTGTACTCATGTGAGTTTGTTTATGTTTTTTAATGTTGATGTTTGATGCTCCTCATTTATGGTAAGATGTTGATTCCATCTTGACACTATGTAGCTACAATTATTGTCTTCGGTTTCATGAAAATTTTATGTGTACCTATTGGGAATTCCATGTTGTTGTAGTTGGCTTATGTTGTGAGTACTTTGTGTCAAGGGAATGTGTGACAAGTACTATGTTATGTGGACCGTGTATGTTCCTTTCTGTGGTTTGGTTGAGTTCCTATGATGTGATACAATTGTGTATGTATGTAGCGATATGTCTTGTGGACCAATAGTGTAGTGTTTCAGCCTTGTGTGGCATCGTGATGTCAGTATCAGATGGGAACCCATGAAAAAAAAATACATAAACTAAAATCCTAAGAATTGAAATACTAAGAGTTTGAGATTAAGAAATATTTTAAAGGAAAAGACTTACTAAGTAGCAATGTAAACTTGGAACTACCAATCTTCACAAAACATTAAAATTAAGGTATTGCCAAAATTAGTTTTCTTCCTTGTGGTCACGTTGTACCAAAAAGTTGTTTTATTAAATGACATGTGTCATTATTGACCTTATTTCCTACGTATCCTTCGATATTTTCCATTGTGTCACATCATGCTCTTAAAAGGAAGGAAATGTACTACCCGAAAAAATAAAAATAAAATGAAATAAAAATATTAAAACACAAAAAATGGGATTCATGTGGCGGTTGAGCTACTGGAAGTTATGGGTTAGGTGGTGGCATGTGAAAAGTGCATGGGTAGGTCATTCCTTTTCATAAATGTACTCTTCCTTGCACAATAATACAAAAAAATTATTTGAGATCCGTAGGCATTAACTAGGATGAAACCCAAGGAAACATGGAAAATTTGAGTAGTATTTGGTTAATTTCAATGTTTGACCAAATGAAAGAATGAGGTAACATCTCATGCGATAAGATTTTGGGTATGAAAGTTTAAAAGACATGGATTTCCTTACGTGACAATCTCATTGTTCCACCTATGCAATAAGAAAGTCTCAAACCGGATAAGTTTACATTTTCCCACGTACTCCCAGCCTGTGTCAAAACATGAGCTCTGGAACAGGGTATGGACATCCATCTAAGCATAAAAGATAGAGGAAATTTTTTATATTTTTTTAGTTGCAAGTGCTCCAGGTAGATATGTATGCAAGTGTGGAAGCATGCACTTAGCATGTGAATTGTTCGACTAAAGGCCTAAAATAAATGTGGCCTCATGGACTACAATGGCTACAAGATATACACAAAATGTTTTTTTTATGCTTGTGTCCATGATATAGGTCTAATGATGGATGGATTTGGATTTAGTGCTAAACCAGCTCAAACTAGGTTGTCACAGGAAATATGGTCATTGTTTACTTGAAAATCGGATCATCTGTTTTATAAAAGCATACCTGGGATAGAGAGGACTCATGGGGATGAATTTTCTTCCTAACACAACACATTCCCAACCTCCTTTAATTCAAACGGTGTTTTTGAAATCACCTCACCAAATATCATAAAAAAATGCCCATCGAAGTGTTTTTGTGCTCCTTGTAAAATCTCAAAGTGCATACCATCTATATGCTCATCCAAATACCTCCTGTAATAATTATTAGGGGCCAATTGGTTCATTCAAATACTAGGAACTTGCTTTAGTGCAGGCCATGGGCAACTATCAAAGAAAAATAGATGGAGGAACTTTGTCTTTTATTGTGGTTGTTAATTTGTTGGCAGTCATGTATGGACCTACATCTAAGAAAAAAGGGGAGGAATCTTGTTAGATGTTGTATTACCTTGCACTGGTATTTTTGTATGCAAAATGTGGCAGCTTGCACTTGGTGTGTCAATAGTTTGTCAAAATGCCTTGAATAGAATGTGTTCTCATAGACAACAATGATTGCTGGATTGCATGAATGGTTTGGGTGATAAGGTCTTCCAAGGTCGCAAGTAATGCAAGTAGCTGATGTGGAACTCAACTCGATAACCTCTACTCACATTTTTCCAGCATGTATGAAAGTGGAGAAGTTTTCAAAACACATGCAAACCGTTTGACAAAATACCTCTTTGAAAAATAGAACCAAGCTCAAAGCTTTGACTGATTCATTTTCCCTTAAGGCATGGTTCATCTCTCCTTATCTTTAATAATTCTTTTCTTTAGTTTTTCATTTGCAACGAGATAAAATTTTAAACCGTAGTGTTATCATACATTTGTTTGTTTTAAATAAACTTATTTTCAAAACAATAAAAATGACATACCGTAACTTGTGCAATCTAAATAATCCCTAGGTAGTCAACCATGGACTTAAACCCTCATTTTGAGACAACCAAACAAAATTCATAACTAGACTAGATTAATATAACACCTTTTTATTGACAAGTTGAGGTTGAGTTCCCTATAAAGATGTCAATTGTTTCCTTGTAAAAACCAGTAAACCGTGATTTTGGGAGACATACAAAACCACCTTCGGAAACCAAAAAAGAGGTGTCAAGCATCGTATGTGCTCCTTGTTATGATGAGAGGCACATCAAGCTTTAAATTGACCCCAATCGACCATTTATACTCTCTGTCGCTCCTCTAAGAGCCCTATTACCTCGTTTTGCACTTTTAAGAAGTTAAAAATTGAAAAGTTGAGTTTCGTATCGGCTCACCATGTGGGCCCTAAACAACAAAATGTTTGTCCGCCTTCACAAACCCCTAGTAATTTTACTATACAATCACCTATAACCTTCGATTTGGGAAAATCACTTCCTTGGTTAGTTAGGAAAAGGGGTTTCGTGGGCCTCCTATCTTTGTTTGACTAGGTTAAACTTGATCGATTATGACCGGTGGCTCTGAAAAAACCATTCGCCAATTATAAATCATTCGCTACTTCTAGATTCCATCAATCCCTATGGATTCTTGGTATATAGGTGGACACATAGGAATTATCCCATCGTGAATTTTCTTATCAAAAGACAATTTATGAATGCACTTTCTTAGCCTCCGAGCCAAAATGAGATTTTTTTGGCAACTAGTAGGAAAATGTAAATAGAAAGTTATAGGACCCCAGTTAAGTTTAAAAACCATCATGGAAACTTATTAACACTTGTAAATAACTGTTTGAAACTCTATCTTGTGACTTGTGTAAAAATTTACTTTTGGAAAAATAATGTTTCTCTCTCTTCCCTATCTCTTTCTCTCTCCTCACTTAGTTAAGGAATGCAATGAAATGAAATGATTATATGCCCCTAACCCTTTCTTGTTTCATGTGTATTTTTATGGTCGTGTAAATGGAAAACCAATAACGTTAATAATACTATATTTAGGTGGATGCCATGTTAGTGATTTATCATTGATTTCATGATCACATGGTTTTGCAAGATGCAAGTAAGATGGCGAAACGACGTGGTTGTGACTCATTGTATATTATTGTAATTTATGTATGTTAATGGAAAGAAATTTTTATGTATTTCTATGTTATAGTAAATACTTATTATTGAAATTTGGTAATATGAATGAGATGTTAGTTTAGGGATGTCTTGGGAAATGTGCATTTAACTATAGGTGTTTTTGATTTAGATTTACATATGGTAAAAGGGTGTTTGGATATATATGATAAGTGAAATTGTAGATGATAGTTCAACATTTTGCAAAGTATTGAAATGTTTATTAGTGAATTTTTGTAACATTTTAAAGATGTTAGTGTTTAAGGGAAATGTCTGTCTAAACATGGGTGTTATTTCAATCCCAAAATTTGTATTGTAAAAGTTGGATAAATGTGTTAAATGAAATTGAATTTAATAGTTTATAGTGCAATTCTAGTGTGTAATTGATGATTAAATAATTGGTGTGTGGTGTTTCTTATTTTGAAAATGTAATAAAGAAATCTAACCAAAATAGTTAACCCTAGTATAAAATTCGTGCATAACTACCCTTCATGTGTGTTCCTTTCAGCATAGAAGACTAAGACCTTAGAATGAACTTAAATCCTTACACTCAATGGCACCTTATATCTTAAGTAAATAATATCCCTAGTTTGAGTTTATTGCCATAGCCTGTATGCTTAGCAACATTGTCATAAACCCAAAAATTAGGAATGACATGGTTTAACTTTGTTCTGGTATATGTCATCCCCTCATAGGATTGATAGTTGGGTGTGTAGTAAGGAGAATGTGTTCTCTTAGGGTAGGGTTCCATAGAAACCAACATTAAACATAGTATAAAATTATCTTAGACCGACATATATGTTGAAGATCGCCAACTAACCTTGGAAGTTACCCTTAATAATTGGGATCATAGACGAACTCGATACCCAATTTCTATTATCATTTGGGTTATATGGTGCAATACTCAGAGTTAAATGTGAAACTTAGAAACTTCTTAAATTATGATTATTTTGTGGGAATGTAACCATAATTGGTGTGCTAGGAGAAAAGAGAATTTTAGATCATTCATATAATGTGTTTAAACCATCTTGTGGCAAGGGACTAAATCCACAACATGTGATCCCTAATGTGAATAGTTATCCTTTAAATGAAGGAGTATTCCCTTGTTCCCCACTTTTCCTAATGTGTAATGGATGTACATTGTGAAACTAGGTGATCTTGTTCTTTAGGAAATTCCCTAGGATGAGAGCTAGTAAGCTCACGAGCATGCAAATGTCCTTATTAACAAATGGGTTACTCAACAAATTTCAAAACACTAATTAAATCAAATTAATTTAAATAATTTTAATATGAATGTAAATGATTCAAACAGTCCTATGTTTTAGATACCTACACATGAGAATACTAAGTGTGAATCTTCTTTAACCCCTCTTAAACAAGAGTGTCAACTTGACAAGAAGTATCGAATGTACCTAGAGTGTAGTGCCCACTTCCCTTCAAGACATCCTGATATTGATCATGATATTGGTGACTATATTATGGACATTATTATATTTTTGATTTAGTATGGTGTTAGATGTTAGATCATGGACTATTATTGACTCTAATTCCCATATGATGCATGATGATTGTTAGAGACATTTTATATAGAAGTTGACATGTTGTTGGACATGGTTATATATATTTATTGATGTTGTTAGGACATATGATATTTAGATATATTGAGTAGACCGAGAAAATTGATGATGAAATAGTTATTGATGAAATTGTAAGTGATATTGTTGATTTTCTCGGATATTGTTTTGATTCATATATATATGTATGTATGTATGTATGTATGTATGTATGATATTTAGATATATTGAGTAGATCGAGAAAATTGAATTAAAATTGATGATGAAATAGTTGTTGATGAAATTGTAAGTGATATTGTTGATTGTCTGGATATTGTTGTGATTGATATATATATATATATATATATATATATTGAAATTATATTTATATACATTTGGTTTTTTCTGATATGGCCATGAGGCCGAAGGAGGTATTTTGTTTTGTAGGTTAAAATATCACAATAAACATCAGGAGATTGGAGACCAACCATCTTGGAATTCTATATGAATTCAACAAGGTCACCATGGCAACTTTTATTATTCGTGTGTGTGTGTGTTTGATTGTTGTTAGGGATTCCCATGGGGGATCACCTTTAAATGTGACCAAGGGTTATGTGTATTTATTTATTTGGTTCCTTTTATTGGTGTTTGTATGTGTTTATTAAGTGATGTGTTCACCCCTTTTTATTTAAATAAATTGTGGTACATAATGTGAGCAATCATATTGTTAAAATAAATTAACCAACTTAGGTCATAAGAAAGTAATTATTGGAGTAGTTGACTCTTGTATTAAATGTTGTAAGATATGTGTAAGTAATGTGTAAGTGATGTAAGAGATATGTAAGTAAAATTTGGAGTATGAAACACTTCATCTTCTTTGGAATTTGAATTTGTCCTTGGAGGCTGATTTTGGAGGCTTGTGGGACAAGTTAAACTTGTCCCATACCTCTTAAATTTGCATGCCAACCTTACCTATGGTTGGAGGGTTTAAATCTAGCCTTCATTATGTATTTTTGTAAGTCAAGTTGTATGCTTTAATTACACTTTTCTTACATGGTTTAATTTTAGTCCTTTGGGGTGTGGGCTTGTTTTGGAGTGTGTAAGTAATCTGTCATATTATTCACCTACTTATTTATTGTGCTTTGGAGATTGAAGTTGACTTATGAGTTGGAGTTGAGGATGTGTGATGGGGCATTCCACTTGGATCCACCTCATCCTCTTCTCTTCCCTCTCTATATATTCAAATTCATTTTATTGTTTGGGGTTACACTCTTTTGGTTGTTGTACTTTTGCATACTTCTTTTGGGGTGAATTATTTTGCTATTTGGAGCTCTTGCTTTTGGAGAAAGTTACAGACTTTTTACATACCTATGTTTTGTTGATCTTGGGCTATTTTGCATTGGAAATCTTGTTGGTTGGAACTTGAAAAAAACTCCATTATGGAGAGGTAAGAGCTTAGCTCTTGGAAATTCTCTCCTTTTATTTGTACGCATACGTGAATGGTTGAATGTTTGAATGTGTTGTTTTATTTGTTGGTTGGTTGAGTAGATGGCCTAGGGATGGTGTAGAAGAAGAATGTGGGGCATTTTTGGGAGGCATAAGTGTTTTGGGGAGGTATAAGTGTGGAGGGATTTGGGATTCGGGTTCCACCTTACAAAGAAATAGCTTGCATTTTTTTACTCATTATGGGGTGCCATAAGAGGTTGGGGAGGCATAAGAAAATGTGAGGAATAAGGGGTACATGGGGGAGGCATAAGGGCATGTCAGGGATTTCAAATGATATGTATTTTGGTGGTTTTTTCTCAGGTGGTGATACCCATTTCCCCCTTGGGAAGCATAAGCAGCATCCCCCATAGTTTCTTTCTCCTTTGGCTTGCATGATGAAACCTGAGTATTGTTTGTTGTTTTGTTTATGTGGTTGCAAACTATAGTTTTGTTTGGAATGTGTTTTGAATGAGAAATATTTCTTTGTGTTGTGGAAGCTTGTTGTTGCCATGTGTTGAAAATCATTTCTAATTGCAATATGGTTGGGGCTCTGGGGGCCAATGAAGAAGGATGACTTCTCCTTTTCATTGGATGTCTTGGTTGGGTGGAGAGCATTGCCTTTTCCCTTGTTCTATTGTGATAAAATTGAAATAAAGAAAAATGGAGGTTATTCATGTTATTGTTTTAGAGTAGAGGAAAATGAAAATTTTGACATTCCTTTTGAGATCATTTCTTAATGTAACCTTTTCCCACTAGAAGTGGATGATCTTGTATATTATTGTGATGGAAAGAGATGGTCAGTATGGGCTATGAAAGTTATAAATTGAATTGTGAAAGATATGTACTTTTTTTCTACTTTTGAAAGAATGAGAAAGAAATCATATTCTATATATTGTAATTAAGGAATGAAAGAAAAATTGTAAAGGTATCTCTTTGAATAAATAAAGGATTGTATTACTTTACTCAAATGGAATTATTGGGTATTGAAATCTGATTGTTGAATGTATTTTAAAATTTTGTTGGAAGGATGAAAAAGTGAATACGTATGGAGAAATGTCATAATACTCTTTTTTTTTTAAATAATTTTTTTAGAAATCAGAATTGTAATTTGGCATTTGAATAATTTTCTTGAGTCAAATTATTATGTTAGATTGGGCTGGAATTTAAATTCATAGTTTAAAGTTGGCAATGAAAATAAATCTATATGAATTTGAGCTCTGTTAGATAACTTTCATACTGGCAATTATTAATCAGAAATTGAACAGAATGACCCTGCAACATCAAAAAGACAAAATGAAATATCAAATTTTATTTGTAAGGTCAAAACGACCCCAAACATACCAAAATACTTATGAAAATTTTATAGAACCTTTCAAATCGGGAAAAGGCAAAATTGCAGACTTCTTGCTGTATAAAATTGATAAATTTCAAATGCAAATCAATCAAGAAAACTTAACCTTGCAATCTATCCTAAAATATTCCAAGTAAAATCCTCCATGCCTGTTTGGCAAGTGGAAAAAGAATTAACAAAAATTTGAACAAAATTGATAAGTTAAAAATACCAATTCACTTTCTAAGTGACAAAAGACGTTTTCTCAAAACTAACCCTTTAAAATTTATCAAAATCAAATTCCTAAGGTTGTTTACAAAGAAGACGTCAAGAGATTTCCAAAAAGTCCTTGTTTTCCAAAACCCAAGTTCCCAATCGAACGTTATGGCCTTCTGAATTTTTTACTTCATTTCGGGCTCAAAATAATCTAACTGTTAAATTTTAAATGAATAAAATATTCTTGGGTGGACCCACAAGCTAAGACTTTGTTTTTTTGTTTTTTTCCCAAAAGGTGCAAAGTTGTGAAGTTTACAGATTACTCTAATAATCTGCAAGCCTTCATTTTGTCTAAAAATGATCTAAGTCCATAAAGTTAATTTGGAAATTTTTCCTCCGTAGCCTCGCCACCCCGCACCCAATTATTGATCAATAGGTGGCTTCATTGGGCATCGAATGAGGCTCGAATCAGCTTTTAACCTTAAGAACTTTCAAAAATAAATTTGGAAAAATTTGTAAGTTCCCGCAACTCCGCCGACCCGCAGCTAATTAGGTGCTACCACGTGGCTTCACAAGGCATCGGTGGAGGAGTGAATCTTTTTAAGCCTTAATGCTTCAGAAAAGTTTTGTGCAAAACTTTCAAATTATCCCCGCCAGCCCGCCAAACTGTAGCTAAAGGTTGGCTAACATGTGGCATCTTCTCACGTTGGTAGAGGAGTAGGTTCCTTTCAACCTTTTGCCCTTCCTTTTGAATAGTCAAATTTTCTAAATGTTCCCCGTCAACCCGCTGACCTACAGCCAATAAGGAGCTGCCACGTGGCCTCCTAGGCATTGGCAAAGCTGCAGGTGTAAAATTCACTTTGTCCCAAAAGGGGAAAAGCGCTAAATTCCTTCCCCGCTCCGCCAGATCGCATCTGGGAAAAATTTTCTTTCCCGCTTCGCCGCTTCATTTTTCTCCTCTAGGTGAATTTTCTCTCCGAAGTCCGCAGGCCCGGGTTGGGAAAAATTTTCCTCTCCAGGCCCGCAGGCCCACTCTTAGGAAAATTTTCACCCCAAGTTCCATGGCCCATAACTTGAGAAATATGAGGAGTTAGGAGGACTTCTTTATATCACCTGGAAAGGTGAAGAAATTCCCTATCTAATGGGAATGTTTTTAGGAAGTTTAAATTGTGTTAATCATGCGAAAAATCAAATTGAATCTAAAACCAAGTTCTGGGAGTGGATAAGTAAAAATTTACTCTGATGATTTTAAATATGTATTCTTTTCCCCCACTGTAATTAAACTTTGCTCTTGTCTTAGATCTTGTGGAATTAAATACCTTGGGTATTTAATTGTTTTGGTCCCTTAACCCTAAAATTTTAATCAGGGAATATTTAGCTAAAATGTCAATGTAATCAGTGATTAAATTAATCCCTAAGGATATTTAAGCTAGGTGTGGACTTATTACACTTGTTGCTTTATAATGTGGAATTAGTAATTATTATAATGGGAAAAGTTATCAGTTGAATTTAATTGTCCTTGAGACTTTAGTTGTTAAAACTTTGAAAAATAATAAAAATTATTCCATAATTTTGTAACCAAACCTAGGTTGTTCATAGGTATCAAGTGGGAGATTTTAACGGGACGACACACTTGGTATCAGAGCCATGGGTTCAAATCTTGGACCCTTTAGAACACTAGAAAACTTGAGACATGAACTATAAACCTAGCACACTTTTAAATCTAGAAAACAACCTTGTTTGAAAATTTAAAAAAACACATAAAAATATTACATTACTCTGTTCATTTGAACTACCAGAATTAAAATAATAATAAAATAATAAGTTGTTTGAGTTGTTGTGCTTACTTAGTGGCGTTTTGTCTAAACTTGGGTAACTGAAAATGTTAAATTAAATTGATTTTTGTGAACTTCTAGTGTAGTGGAAACTTGGTTCTCCTTTGAAAATGTGTTGTTTTACAAGTCCTAAATCTTGATTTAATTGTATGATGCATTGAGCCATTTTGAGACCCTTCCTTATTAGAGTTGTTGGAATGATAAACTATATGGTGTGATTCTTGTGGTTGGACAATAGTGGTTGTGTTCGGGGGTCGGGAAGAGTTAATTAGAAGTTGTTTAGAGCTTCCTTCCTTTAGTGGTTAGGAAGGATGGTTTGGTTATTAGTTTTTCATTTCGTTACCCACATGGGAGAGTGGATATTAAGTCTGGGTGTCATTTATGACCCAATCCTACGTATGTGTCCTCGAACTCGACCTCAAGGCAAGAGTACCCTATTAGCGGCCATGAAGGGCTGTGGAGTGAATGTGGTGTTAACAACTTTTGTGTTTTACATTCATAATCTTGTGTTATTTTATCGTGGGACCAAAGCATCTTATATTATGATTGATTTGAGAAGCTCTAAGACTCTTGTTATTTATATTTATTTTTACAAGAATTTTTTGACTTTGCAATGTGGCTACTTAGCCACTTTCCTTGATTTCTAATATTTCTTGGATTTTATTTTGATTGATGACTCAGAGCTCATTGATATTGTTGGCTACTTAGCTAAACATTACGTGATTCCTTCTTACTTAATGATGAGCTGGTTCTATGTTGTATGTATTGTGACATTTCATCATATGGGGGTACACCCTGGGTGTCTTGAATGTCTTCTTAGGTGTTCTAAGTTGTGCCTTGGTGTTGGATGCACAGAACCTTGAGTGTGTCTATGATCTTAGAGTGACTTTTCGTTGCTCAACCTTGCTAGATAGAAAGTTTTTGTGTTTTGCATTCTAGTTGGTGTCTTTTAGCGGTGGTGGTGATTCTCTTACAATCTGGTAAGAGCTTGATCTTTGTCAAAGTAGAAGTGTTTAATTATGGGCTTTTGGATTGTGTTAGGATCAAATTGCTTTTTGATTGTAGATGTTAGTGGAGAAGTGGTTGTTTGGTAATGACTTTCATCGATGGCATGCTAAGTTTTATCATGGTTTCCTTGTTTCATTATAAAAATTATTGACTTGTGGATTGTATGCATCTTGGTAATTATGATTAGATTTAAGCCCATTCGGGCAATGTGTTTAATTAAGTGTGTTTTTTTCCTCGCGTTGACCTATCAATCTTGGGGTTACGTGGAGACACTTATGGATGCTTTGAGACTTTTGGATCATGTCACTGGTGATGTTAGTGTAATTAGACCTTGATGATTTAATCTCGGTGGTATTTTATAATGTGATTCTTCTTGTGAAGCTGTAACTCTTGATCGTAAAGCCATGTTAAATAGATAGTTGTTTGGTTGCTTACATTTGATGATTTCTCATGAGTATGTGGTGTTCTTATAGTTAAAATATTTCCTTGTCATTTTGATTGATTGGTTGGTGGTATCTTTTGGTAATATGGGTGTAGATTTGAAAACTTTCCTTGACTTATCATGCGAGTAAAATGTGTTTTGCTAAAACAAAAAACATTGTTAAACCCTAGTAGATCAATAAAAGTAATTATGTTCCCTTAATGGGCCTTCCTTGTAACTTATTTTGAGACTTGTAGAGACCCACTAGAAATATTTGATGATGCTTGTAATTATTTGGAAAACCCTTGAAATATTGTTGTGATCCATGTTGGTTGATAGATTCCTAGTTCTTACAAAATTAATAATGTGTTTGCTATGTTGAATGTCACTTGTTTCCTTAAAAAAAAAAACGTGATATGTTGTTTTCCCATAAAACTAATAGTGTGATATGTTTACCCTTCCTTCTCATTAAATTTTTAATTGACAAGTTGACTCACCCAAACATCATAAAATTATAATTGAGGAGATTTGGCCTTGAAGCCTAACAAATAAACTAGAAAATAGAAAGAGAAAATGGTCCTTTCTTTAACCTTGGTGGATTAATCGAAAAAACTTTTTCCATCTACCTCCCCTAGGAGTAAAGTAAATGTTTTTTATCTTTTCCACCTTTACAGAATGGCGAGATATCATGCCCCCTTAGTGGTCCTTATAACACAAACTTGTGATGTCATAATAGGAGGAAGTTTAATTAAGAAAACTCGTAAAGGAGTGTGTTTAGCAAATGAAACTACAACTTTTGATTTAATTAGTTGAGTTATAAAATAAGTAAGATTTATATGTATTGAGTGCAATGTATAGTTGAACCTGTAGTTCTGTCGCCTACCCGAAATTGTGAAACACCTGGTGGATAGTAATGTGTTGTAGTTGCTTAGTACCTTCTTGTTCATAGATGTATGTGCCTTTCTTTGTGGAATTTTTGGGTCATCATACCCTTATCGTCCCATAGCTCAATGAGTGTGAGTTGTGGTCTTTTGGATTGAGACTTATCTCTGTTTAAGAAGCAACCTCCTTGCGTGTTGTCTTGTCCTTGGAGACCTAATTTATTGTAATTTTAAGGCAACATATGTTAAGGATATAAAATAACTTTGGGAAGTCTTCTTTTCTTCATATTTTCTTGTGTCACCTTGTTATTGTTGCCCCTTTTCCGTTAGGATGGAAAGTGCAAGATGATGATATTCACTTTTGTCACAATGCACCTTGGATTGTAGTTGGACCCCTTTGTTACTTGTTCTTCTCCCTAGCTATCTTGAGTGCTCCTTGGTGTTTCTTTTTCTCTCTTTATGGTTATTCCGAGCTTGAGTAGGAAATAAGATAAATAAATCCCATTGTGTTATAGTGTATGGTGCTTCTTGCATTATTATGTTAGCTGTTAGTGGAGTTGTTTACTAAATGTTTGACATCTCTAGATTTGGTTGGTGTGGTGTGTTTGATTCTTAAAACAAAAGTGTAAAACAAATTAGACTATAGGAAACCTTGTGGTCATAAATTTTCTTAGTATTACCATGAAAATTTAATTATACCCTCTCTAGTTATGGAAGTGCTTCATTTGAATAGTTCCTTGATTGTAAATGTGTTGCTGATTTAGGTTTCCTTCCTTGTTGATTAACCTCATCTTGTGTGACCTCAAATTGTGGGACCTTGAGTAAACATGTCTTTCGTACAAAATTTTGGCCATGGTTGATTCTACTAGCCTTGTCTAAACAACGAACTATGAAAGCATAATTTAACCTTAGTGGAAACCTTAATTTTTGTTACTGTAGTGTGTTGTATTCCTTTGGAAACTATGTGGTCTTTCTCAAACTCATGGAATTCTCCTATTATTCCTCTACTTGGTGGTTACTCTTAAGACTCTTTTGAACTCTTCATGTTATATTGTTATGTGTTGTATCTTGGTTGATAGTGTAAAGTTACTCTCTAGATTTAAATATTTGTAGCCTTGCATGCAAAAGTTTAGAACTCATCCCTTACAATCTTCCTTCTTCTTGCTAAATTACATTGGACCAAACTTGGGTTCTGTGGACCCACACTTGTTTGAAGCAAGAAATCCCATAATGGGAGTGATCCTTTTTCTACATTGCATTTGTTCATATCTCTCTTCTAGTGACTTCCAAGAGGAATTTGAGTCTAAGGAGGGGGAGGTAGTGCCCACTTCCCTTTGACACATCTTGATATTGATCATGATACTAGTGACTATATTATGAACATTATTATATTTTTGATTTAGTATGGTGTTAGATGTGAGATCATGGACTATTATTGACTCTAATTCCCATATGATTATATTGAGTAGACCGAGAAAAATGAATTAAAATTGATGATGAAATTGTAAGTTATATTGTTGATTGTCTATATATTTTTGTGATTCATATATATATTGATAATTTTGAAACTATATTTATATTCATTTGGATCTTTAGATATGGCCATGAGGCTGAAGGAGGTATTGTGTTTTGCAGGTTAAAATATCACAACAAACATCGGGGGATTAGAGACCAACCACATTAGAATTCTAGATGAATTTAACAAGGTCACCATGGAAACTTGTATTGTTCGTGTGTGTGCGTGTTTGATTGTTGTTGTAATGAAATTACTTGTATAATTCAGATCATGAGAAGAAATATAACACCAAATAACAAAATATTCCATAATAATGATCTCAATATGCAATTAGAATAGCTTCACCACTTCGAGGGGGCAACCTCCTAACCATACAATAATACTCAAATGCTCCAATGCTAATAAACTACTACCTACTAACCTCTATATATATTATTCCTATGCTATGGCCAACACCAAGGTCGACCCACTAATGAAAATGTAACATATATGAAAGATATACATAATGATAAGAAGTTATGATAACCACAAGTCGGCTATATACATCCAATATAAGATATATGATTAAGGGCGTAGCATGCCCCTCCCCTTTAAAGCAACATTGTCCCCAATGTTGAGAAGATATAGATGTTCTTTGCAGGAAATTTACATCCTCCCAAGTTGCGTCTTCATTGTCTAGATTTTTCCACTTGATCAAATACTCAGTGATGACCCTTGTCCTCAATCGCTTAGTGCGTGTCTGAAGGATGCATTCTAGTTCTAGGATGATTCTACCCTCTTCATCAAGCTCGAGTAACACTTTCTGGGTTGATATTGTCTATCTAATTACCTTCTTTAGGAAAGATACATGGAAGACTGGATGAATTTGAGTAGCCAGAGGAAGTTCTAGTTTGTATGCTACATTTCCAATCTTCTGTAACACTTGATAAGGACCATAATACTTAGGTGAAAGCTTGTTATCCTTTTTTGTTGTTTTAAGGACATTTTATTATATGGTTGTAAATGCACAAAAACCCAATCACCAACTTCAAAATGTCTTTCACTATGATGTTGGTCTTCCTGTTGCTTCATGCGGTTTTGTGACATGGCTAAATTCTCCCTGAGACTAGAAAGCACCTCTTGTTGGTGTTGAATATGTTCTTCAATTTGCTCTCAACCTTTGGCTGGACTCTCAAAGATGAAGTGATAGATGGTGGATGGTACCCATATAATGCCAAGAAAGGAGACATTTTAGATGAAGTATGAAAGGAGGTGTTATACCACCATTCGCGGTAACCATTGGACCCATCTCACTTGCTTATCTGATGTAAAACAACGAAGATATCCCTCCAAGCACTTGTTTACCACCTCTGTTTTCCCATCAAACTGGGGATGATAAGAGGAACTACGAGCTAGTTGTGTGCCCAAGCATGAGAACAAGTCAGTCCAAAAATTACTAGTAAAGATAGGGTCTCGATCACTTACTATAATATTTGGTGTCCCATGTAGCTTTTGAATTGTATCCCTAAAGGTCATTGCTACTGTACCTGCAACAAATGGATGTGATAAAGCACAAAAATGGGCATATTTATTGATTTTATCCACCACCACCATGATTACATTTTTACCTTCTGATTTAGGCAATCCTGTGATGAAGTCCATGGACACCTCTTCCCGCCTCTGGCTAGGAATAGATAGAGGTTGTAAAAGACTTGGGTACTTAATTGTTTCACCCTTATTTTTCTGACAAACCATGCATTCTGCCACAAACTTTTGGACATCTCCTTTTATCCCTTCCCAAAAAAATCATGCTTGATTCGATGATAAGTCTTTAAGAAGCTAGAACGAACCCCTACTGGAGAAGCATGGAGCTCAGATAGAACCCTATTTTTAAGGATTGAATTCTTACATAGATATAATCTATCTTTATACCATAAAACATCTCCTTTCCATAAAAAAATTTCTGACATGTTTGGATCTTGTTGGAGATTCTGAATGAGATTTTGTGTACATGGGTCATTTTTCCATTCAAACCTTACATCCTCTATCCAATCCTCCTGTAATACAGGTATGGCACACAAAAATGCCAGGTAGATTCATCATTCTAAGATAAAGCATCAGCAACTACATTCTCTTTCCCTTTCTTATATATTATCTCAAAATCATACCCCAACATTTTTGAGACCCATTTCTATTGTTCTTCTAATGATAAATGTTTCTCTAAGAAGTATTTCAAACTATCATGATCTGTCTTTACTTTGAAATGTCATCCCATTAGATATGGTCTCCATTGTTTCACTGCATGAAGTATTGCTAACATTTATTTCTCATAAACTGGTTTAGAGATATTCTTACCTTTGAATTGGTGGCTCTCAAAGGAAATGGGTCACCCTTCTTGCATGAGTACTGCCCCCATACCATACCCTGAAGCATCACATTCAACAATGAATGTTTTTGAAAAATATGGGGTGGCTAGAACTGGAGTGGTGCACATGGCCTCCTTCAACTTCTCAAAGGCCATAGTAGCTTGCTCGTTCCAATGGAAAGAGTCCTTCAATAAAGTTGTGAGTGGTGCTACGATGCTACCATAATTCCTTACAAATCTATGATAATAACCTGTAAGCCCCAAAAATCCTTGGATATTTTTAGGGTTTTGGGAACCTTCCATTCAAGCATGGCTTTTATCTTGTTAGGATCCACTTTAACACCTTCATAAGAGACAATATGACCCAAATATTCAACCTCCTTAACAATGAAGAACACTTAGAAGGCTTTGCATAAAGTTGATGTTGTTTAAGAGTTTCCAACACCTTATTTACATGATGCAGGTGTTCCTCCCATGTTTTACTATAGATTAATATATCATCAAAGAACACTAAAACAAACTTTTGAAGAAATGGCTTAAAGATGGAATTCATCAAGATTTGAAATGTAGAGGGTGCATTTGTTAGTCCAAAAGGCATTACCAAGAACTCATAGTGTCCTTCATGTGTCCTGAAGGCTATTTTATGAATATCTTCATCCTTGATTCTAATCTGATGATATCTAGAATGAAGATCAAGTTTTGTAAAGTAAACAACACCATGTAACTCATCTAGCAAATCATCAATTATAGGAATAGGAAACTTATCTTTAACTGTGTACTTATTGAGTTCCCTGTAATTTGGACACATGCGCCAATTGTCATCTTTTTCCATACCATCACTACAGGAGAAGAGTAAGCACTTTGACTATGATGAATAAGTCCTGCTTCTAACATCTCTTGAACTATCTTCTCAATCTCACTCTTTTGCATATAGGGGTACCTATAAGGTCTGATGTTGGGTGGTTGACTCCCTGGTACTAGCTAGATGGCATGGTCATGGTCTCTTTTCGGAGGCAAACCCTTGGGAATTTCTCCAAAACCCCGAGTGCTCATCTATAACTACTTGCATATCTGTGGGTATAAATGTATTGGAATGATGTGCTTCCAATGAAAATATTTGTGCTACAAACCCTTCTACACCCTTTTCTAAGCAATTTTTGCATCTGATGAGAACTTACCATCTGTGGGGACTTTTCTCTTAGTAATTTTAGTTTAAAATTATTCCCTTCTGACTAAAATTATATGAAAAACTCTTGGAAATTCATTTCAATGGTTCCCAAGGTGGTAAGCCACTAAACTCCTAACACAATGTCTGCTCCTCCCATGGCAATGGCATACATATTGCTAGTTAGCAAGTAATCTCCCATGGTGAGATTAATATTATGGAATTTTCCTTAAAAAACTAACAGTTTTCCCATCAGCGATCATGACTTGACATTCTAGAGTTGGATAAACAAAGCAGTTCAAGCGTACCACCAACTTATGATTGATGAAATTGTGAGTACTTCCCGAATCAATCAACATTGTTACCCTCTATTTTTTAAGAATCCAACTACTTTGAGAGTTTGGGGAGTGATAATACTAGAAATTGCATGGCATGATATTGTTGGTTGGGGATCTCCTAATTCCTCCTCTGGCTCTACCTCTTCATCTTCTTCATTTTCTTCTTCTTCAGTAGGTCCCTCAATGTAGAACAACTTCTTTTTTGAACACTTATGTCCTGGTCCAAATTTGTTGTCACAATTAAAACATAACCCTTTGGCTCTCTTTTCTTCAATTTGTTGAGGTGTCAGCCTCACTGGCTGAGGAAATGATGGTGGAAGGGTGCTACGATCTCTGATAGTACTGACAGTTTGTTTCCTACTTGAAAGAAATTTTTCCTCTACCCTACGTGCCATGATCATAGAATCTGAAACCTTATGAGGATTAAACATATGCACCTTAGTCTCAATTTTTCTTTAAGACCCCCAAGAAATAAGTCATTCAAATTATCTTCAAGAATATTTTCCACCTGTAAGGAAAGGTTTTGGAATTGATGGATGTAATCTTTGACTGTTCCTATTTGTCTAAGCTTTGCTAATTGGCTGAAATAATTCTCTGACACACTAGAACTATAGTGAAATTGCAACTCTTTGGTGAATACTATCCATGTAACATTGAGGCCACTCTTTTTCCTTTGAGCACATAACCATCGATACCAAATGAATTGGTCAGGTTCAAGATACAACGATGCCATGGTAACCTTTTGTCCCAATGGAATCTGATGAAGATCAAAGAAATTCTCCATCTGGTTAATCCAATTGAGTGGATCCTTTCCATCAAACTTACGCATTTCCACTTTTGGAAGCATGTTACGGGCTTGTAGAGTGTTTGTATTTGGATTGGTCATGTTTGCAGATCCACCCTGGCTAGTTTGTTTATTACTTTGACCTAAAGATCCACCATGGTTAATATGAGTATGATTGAGTTGTGGCTCATTAGGAATGATATGATGACCCATGATATTGTAGCTAAATTGTTTAATGAAATCCTCCAATTGTTGTCCAATATTTTCTACATCTTCTTTGTTGGCCACTCTACCTTGAGGTTTCGCAACTCTAACTCAAGATAGCTGACCTTATGGTCAGTTGAAGTAAACCCTAACCCTGAGGACTCTGTAGATACCCCTTCTGACTCTAACTCCTCAACTATTATCTCATCCTTATTAGGGGTTTTACCCAGAGTGATGGGATTATTTTTGCCTCTTGTCGAAGGCCCAGCCATGATGCCCCAAAATGGTAAGATTTAAGGATCAAGGTCAAAATTTAGGGTTTCAGATTTCAATAGGAATTAGGCAAATTTTATAAAACTCAAAGAAAAAACTCAAACTAATTTTTAATATTCTTTCTAGAAATGTAAATAACTTTGAAAAATTCCACAAATTGCACCCTATGTAGCCGAATTATGAAAAAACATAAAACCACTATAACTTTTGCAAAACAAGTCAAAAATTATTAAAATTTTGAGGAAGCTTACTTGACTGATTTTACCACACCAAAGAAAAATTTGTAGAAAAATTCACTACTGATGTTGAGATATGGATGAACCTTCAAAATTAGGGTTTGACGCAGTGTTGGCCGAGTTCAAGCTTTGATACCACTTGTAATGAAATTACTTGTATAATTCAGATCATGAGTAGAAATATAACACCAAATAACACAATATTCCAGAATAATGATCTCAATATGCAATTAGAATAGCTTCGCCACTTCGAGGGGGCAACCTCCAAACCATACAATAATACTCAAATGCTCCAATGATGATAAACTACTACCTACTAACCTCTATATATACTATTCCTATGCTATGGCCAACACCAAGGCCAACCCACTAATGAAAATATAACATATATGAAAGAGATACATAATGATAAGAAGTTATGATAGCCACAAGTCGGCTATATACATCCAATATAAGATATATGATTAAGGGCGTAGCAGTTGTTATGGATTCCCATGGGGGGATAACCTTTAAATATGACCAAGGGTTATGTGTATTTATTTATTTGGTTACTTTTTATTAGTGTTTGTATGTGTTTATTAAGTGATGTTTTCACCCCTTTTTATTTAAATAAATTGTGGTACATAATGTGAGTAATCATATTGTTAAAATAAATTAACCAACTTGGGTCATAAGAAAGTAATTATTGGAGTGGTTGACTCTTGTATTAAATGTTGTAAGATATGTGTAAGAAATGTGTAAGTGATTTGTAAGAGATATGTAAGTAAAATTTGGAGTATGAAACACTTCATCTTCTTTATAATTCGAAATTGTCCTTGGAGGCTGATTTTGGAGGCTTGTGGGATAAGTTAAACTTGTCCCATACCTCTTAAATTTTCATGCCAACCTTACCTATGGTTGGAGGGTTTAAATCTAGCCTTCATTATGCATTTTTGTAGGTCAATTTGTATGCTTTAATTGCACTTTTCTTACATGGTTTAATTTCAGTCCTTTGGGGTGTGGAATTTTTTTCAAGTGTGTAAGTAATATGTAATATTATTCATCTACTTATTTATTGTGTTTTTGAGATTGAAGTTGTCTTATGAGTTGGAGTTGAGGATGTGTGATGGGGAATTCCACTTGGATCCACCTCATCCTCTTCTCTTCCATCTCTATATATTCGAATTCATTTTATTGTTTGGGGGTTACACTCTTTTGGTTGCTGTACTTTTGCATACTTCTTTTAGGGTGAATTCTTTTGCTATTTGGAGCTCTTGATTTTGGAGAAAGTTGCAGACTTTTTACAGACCTGTGTTTTGTTGATCTTGGGATATTTTGCATTGGAAAGCTTGCTGGTTGGAACTTGAAACAAACTCCATTATGGAGAGGTAAGAGCTTAGCTCTTGGAAATTCTCTCCTTTTATTTGTATGCATATGTGAATGGTTGAATGTTTGAATGTGTTGTTTTATTTGTTGGTTGGTTGGGTAGATGGCCTAGGGACGGTGTAGGAGAAGACTATGGGGCATTTTGTGGGAGACATAAGTGTTTTGGGGAGGTATAAGTGTGGAGGGAGTTGGGATTTGGGTTCCACCTTATAAAGAAATAGCTTGCATTTCTTTACTCGTTATGGGGTGCCATAATAGGTTGGGAGGCATAAAGAAATGTGAGGAATAAGTGGTACTTTGGGGAGGCATAAGGGCATGTCGGGTATTTGAAATGATATATATTTTGGTGGTTTGTTCTCGGGTGGTGATACCCATTTCCCACTTGGGAGGCATAAGCAAAATCCCCCATAGTTTCTTGCTCCTTTGGCTTGCATGATGAAGTCGAGTATTTTTGTTTCTTTGTTTCTATGGTTGTAAACTATAGTTTTGTTTTGATTGTGTTTTGAATGAGAAATCTGTCTTTGTGTTGTGGAAGCCTATTGTTTCCATGTGTTGAAAAGTATTTCTAATTGCAATATGGTTGGGGCTTGGTGGCCAATCAAGAAGGATGGCTTATCATTTTCATTAGATGTCTTGGTTTGGTGGATAGTGTTGCCTTTCCCCCCTCATTACATTGTGATAAAATTGAAATAAAGAAAAATGGAGGTTATTCATGTTGTTGTTCTAGAGAAAAGGAAAAAGAAAATTTTGACATCCTTGCTGAGATCATTTCTTAATGTAACCTTTTCCCACTTGAAGTGGATGATCTTGTATATTATTGTGATGGAAAGATAGTCCAGTATGGGCTATGAAAGTTGTAACTTGAATTGTGAAAGACATATACTCTGTTTTCTATTCTTTTGAAACAATGTGAAAGAAATCATATTCGTATATTGTAATTGAAGAATGAAAGAATAAATTGTAAAGGTATCTCTTTGAATCAATAAAGGATTGTATTACTTTAGTCAAATGGCATTATTGGGTTTTGAAATCTAATTGTTGAATGTATTTTGAAATTTTGTTGGAATGATGAAAAAGTGAATATGTATGGAGAAAGGTCATAATACTCTTTTTTTTTTTTAAATAATTTTTTTAGAAATCAGAATTGTAATTTGGCATTTGAATAATTTTCTTGAGTCAACTTAGTATGTTAGATTGGGTTGGAATGAATTCATAGTTTAAAGTTAGCAAATGAAAATAAATCTATACGAATTTGAGATTTGTTAAATAACTTTCATACTAGCAATTATTAATCGAAATTGAGCAGAATGACTCTATAACATCAAAAATACAATGAAATATCAAATTTTATTTGTAAGGTCAAAACGACCCCAAACATACCAAAATACTTATGAAAATTTTATAGAACCTTTCAAATCAGGCAAAGGCAAAATTGCAGACTTCTTTCTGTATAAAATTGATAAAATTTAAATGCAAATCAATCAAGAAAACTTAATATTGAAATCTACCTTAAAATATTCCAAGTAAAATCCTCCATGCCTATTTGGCAAGTGGAAAAGGAATTAATGACAAATTTGAACAAAATTGGTAAGTTAAAAATATCAGTTCACTTTCTAAGTGACAGAAAGACATTTTCTTAAAAATGACCCTTTAAAATTTATCAAAATTGAATTCCTAAGGTTTCTATACAAAGAGGACATCGAGAACTTTCCAGAAAGTCCTCGTTTGCAAAAAAATGAGTCTCAATCAAAAGTTATGGCCTTCTAAAAACTTTACTTCATTTTCGGCTCAAAATAATCTAATGCCAAATTTTAAATGAATAAAATATTCTTGGGCAAGACCGCGGGCTAAAAATTTCTTTTTTTTTCTTTTTTCCCAAAAGGTGCAAATTCGTGAAGTTTCCCACCACTTCATTAATCCGCAAGCCTTCATTTTGTCTAAAAATGATCTAAGTCCAAAAAGTTAATTTGGAAATTTTTCCTCCACGGCCCCACCACCCCGCAGCCAATCATTGATCGACATGTGGCTTCATTGGGCATGATAGAGGCTCGGATCGGTTTTAACCTTAAGTGCTTTCAAAAATAAATTTAGGAAAATTTGTAAGTTCCTTGCAGCTAATCAGGTGTTACCACATGGCTTCAAAAGGCATCGGTGGAGAAGCGGATCTTTTTAAGCCTTAACACTTCAGAAAAATTTTGTGTAAAACTTCCAAATTATCCTTGCCAACCCGCCAAACTGCAGCTAATGGTTGGCTAACACGTGGCATCTTCTCGCGTCGGCGGAGGCGCGGGTTCCTTTCGACCTTTTTCCCTTCCTTTTGAATAGTCAAATTTTCCAAATGTTCCCCACCGATCCACTGACCCAAAGCCAATAAGTAGCTTCCATGTGGCCTCCCGGTCATCAAAGCGGAGGTGCGGGTGTAAAATTTTCTTTGTCACAAAAGGGCAAAAGTGCTAAATTCCTTCCCGCTCATGCAGCTCGTCTGGGAAAAATTTTCTTCCCCGCTCTACTAGTCCGCTTTTCTCCTCCAAGAAAATTTTCTCTCTGAATTCTGCAAGCCTAGGTTGGGAAAAATTTTCCTCCCTAGGCACGCAGGCCTACTCTTGGGAAAATTTTCACCCCAAATTCCGTCGGCCCATAATTTGAGAAATATGAGGAGTTAGAAGGACTTCTTTATATCACTGGAAAGGTGAGGAAATTACCTATTTAATGGGAATGTTTTTAGGAATTTTTAGTTTCATTACTCATGGGAAAAATAAAATTGAATCTTTAACCGAGTTCTGGGAGTGGGTAAGTAAAATTTTACTCTAATGATTTTAAATATGTATTTTTTGCCCCATTGTAATTAAACCTTGCTCTTAGATCTTAGACAAAAACAATTAAATACCTTAGGTATTTAATTGTTTTGGTCCCTTAACCCTAAAATTTTAATCGGGAATATTTACCTAAAATGTCGGTGTAATCAGTGATTAAATTAATCCCTAAGGAGATTTGAGCTAGGTGTGGACTTATTACACTTGTTGCTTTATAATGTGGAATTAATAATTATTATAATGGGAAAAGTTATCAGTTGAATTTAATTGTCCTTGAGACTTTGGTTGTTAACACTTTAAAAAATAAATAAAAATTATTCCATAATTTTATAACCAAACCTAGGTTGTTCATAGGTCTCACGTGGGAGATTTTAGTGGGCATCACATAGAGTTACAAGATGATTTTTGAGATAAGGTTTTTAATCACTCTAGTTGTGACCTTAGTAAGGTGTGTAACATTTATAATTGAATGTCTCCTGGTAACACGCTTCTAATATTTAATTGTCAGAAATCCAAACTTGGTTGAGTGTGAAATCATAGTCCTTAAGACCTAGATTATTAAGAATTTAAATGAAGTAGATAGGATATACGAGTTAGTGGTAATTACTTAAAGAAAAATTGGGTAACCTTAGTAATTAAATGCTAATATAAAAAGAACGTGTATTCTATTTACTCTTGAACTAATAAACCTCACTTGTTCATGTGAACCTTGTTGCAACTGAGTTAAATTGCAAACCAAACAAACATACAACTTTGAAGAAAATCCTTAGGGAAAACACCTGTGGCTCATGTGGGAATATATGTCCCTATCAACAATCTTGCTACATCTTTCTATTGCGATAAGGGAAACAAGCAAAATTAGAAGGAGTAACTACAAGTGAAAAGTTAAGTAAAGTAAGGATAACATAGTATAGTTTTAAGAAGAATGAAGGACCGCATGAAAGATATTTTCAACAATTAAGGCCAATAACGAAAGATAGAGGTAATGAAATTGTAAACTATGAAAGTGTGGTGTCATGGATGGTAGTCTTGTGTGTATGTAAATAGCCTTGTGTGTAACTAAATACCCTTTTTACAAATGAGCGAATTAAACAAGTAATTGAAATAATATAGATGATCCTTATTCAATGAGTTATATCATAAGCTAAATGTTAAACAATATAAAAGGAAATCTAGCAACATGAGAAGGAATGTAAGATTCACATATTATGAGCCTTTCTAGAACTTAAGTTGAAGATTGAATCATCATTGTAATAACTATGAAATTCTAAAAGTATCGTGTCATGGGAAGACCCTATCTATAAGAATATACTATTGTGGAATCGTTATGTTGTGTCTTTTCATCGAAAAAAAGTGGCCTGGATGTGCATCACATGGTTTCATGTCTTCTATATGGGTTAATGTTTGTGAAAACATATCATGTGTTGTGTGTTATCCTAAGTGATCCCTTGTGTTGTCATGTATCAAGCAATGTAAGTCAAAAAAAAATTATCCCGAGTATTTTTACTATTGTAATTGTGTGTATAAAGTGTGGGTGTTACATAATAGCGGCTACACCCACACTACATATGTCAGGATCCTAGTTTAATTGGATACCTCTTAAAACCTCCCTACTAACATTGATCTTTAAGTATAAAATGAACCTAGTCTTAGCCATTGGACTACCAAGGTATACCTTTTAGATGTAGAAAGTGTTTTTGTTTAGGTCACACTGCTACTAATTGTGGGATGGAAAAGTGCCAAACTAAGAGAAAAATTAGTGGAAAGATGCCCTCCCAGAACATATGGTTTTTGATGCCAAGGAGGATTTGGAATCTAACGTTGATTCCGACACTTGGTACCAAATTGGTCCTAGAAACCCTTCTCTCGAAATTACGGTTGTTGGCAATAATTGAATACAAAAGACTTAACTCAAACAAACAAAATTGTTGTTTCAACTGAAAGCATTATGGCTAAGGAAAATATACCTCCTACCTCTACTATGGGAAAAAACACTCATCTATCGATTAATTCTATTGAGGTAATTCTTCCTATTGAGGAGGTTTCAGAAGGATGGAAAATAGTGCACAAAAAGAAGAAACCTACTGTCAAGAATCCCATTTCCTCCCATATGATTATGCTCTTCTCTTTTGCCTAGTTGTTTCTCTTGTTTTTTATCTATTTCTTTTGAGCATTTGTTTGTTTGTTGGTGCGTTGTTGTGTAGCGGTGATGTTTCGTTCTTGATCTTGTTATTTTTGGCTTCTTGTTGGTAGATTTTCCTCTCCCTTTGTGCTACATTGGTGTATCTAGTTTGTAGGCCCTTTTCTCGGTGTGTGTGGCCCCACTTGTCAAAAACTACTTGGGTTATCTTGTTTCTTCTAGCTTTTGAGCCCTTTTGTAAATCGAGGTATAGTCCCCTTCAAAACCATTTACCCTTAATAACAAAAACATAACACTTGTTTTCATGTTATTGGAGCTTCTCTAATAATTAAGGCATGTTTTCATCATTTTTCTTATTGTTTAGACACTTCAAAATATCAAAATAGATATGCTATTCTCTAATTTAACATAAGATAAAATCTCTTATTTTTGAGATATAAATTTCCTACTAGGAAAAGAAAAATTTATGTTATGTAAGTCATTGAAATGAAAGTGCAGAAATCGAAGTGAGGTTTTAGAAGATTAGAATCAAATAGAACTAATCATCCAAAAAAATGGAGATGTATTCATTTTCTTCTAGATAATTTGGACACTTTTTACATATTTGTTAGAGTACCCAATTTTCATAAAACTGTATATATTCATTACCAAAATAATAATAAAAATTTGAATTATTTGTTAATACACATTTTCAACGTCTCCTTGTGATGAATATCATGAAATTATAACATGAAATCATATAAACCTAAACTTTACATACCACCTATTCACACTCCTATGAAATCTCGACACTCTGTTCCAAACTCTCTAAGCCCAGCAAGCTTCGAAATGTGGGTTTTACTTCACATTATGAAATCTATTTCGTAAGAATAGAAAGACAAAAACAAATTTGTGGGTGTATTTATAATTTATAAAAATGGTCATATGTTGCTTTACAAAGTTCAAAATCAATGTTTTACACTGAAAATTCCAGCTGGGAAAATCCTTTAATCATGTGTATTTCACACGGAATCGTTTACGACTTATACACTTAGTGACCTAACATCAACATGACATGTCCTCATTTCGAAGAATCCTCCACTGTAGAATTGTCTTGTAGCTTAAAATTTATGTTGGCTTAATATCAGTAGTACTGAATTCCATTGTGTAAGATGAAGGCAATCATAGTTGATGCATTCGGGGAAGAAAACATGATAATGAACATGGGATTGGTTGAAGTAAGCCATCTTGGCCAATATATATTTTGTTAGGGGTTTTGGCATCGTCTTTAATGAGATAAACTTCAAGTGCTAGTTTTTGAGGGTTCGTAGTCCGTTAATCAAGTGCTAATTTTTTAAAAAGTACTTTGAGAGTTAACACCTTGTGTTTTCCGTTATTAGTTATTTTATTTTATATAAATATGAGTTTTTCAGCTTTTTATACAACTCGCATCAACTTCACTTATAAGCATGAGATCCTTTTGAAGAGCATGAGGACTAGTTGAAATAATGACCTATCGTTCGGAGATGATTCTTTAAGTATATAAAGAATCAATACGAAAGTTCTCTTTGTTTATTTTTTGAGAAATTTGAGATTAGGTTGAGAGTTTATTGAGATATGTTAAAGGCCATTCAATTCATTTATTGAGAATTGTGAAGAGTGTGGAATAGAATATAAATAGATTATCTTTTGGAAGAGGAAAAGTACTTGAAAATTGTAAATATGGTAGAATTATTTTTCAAAGAAGATGGGATACAATGTAGTCTACACATAAGGATGAATTTAAAGCTACAAAAGTTCATCTATGACAATTAGATGAGATATCTGCAAATGGATTTATGAAGACTATTCTCAAAATGGGATTCAAGCCAAATATGAGTACTATTAGATATTTTCAAAGTTTGAATAGTGAAGATATGATAAATTGTGTCATAGAGCTAAATAAAATGCTTGACTATGAACTCGAGAACAACTTGACCCCAAGATAAACAATTTTGGCACCAAAATGAAAGAACGTGAATCTTTTTGGTGAGATTATATGTAGTAGGAAAGAGTATTAAGAAGTAAACATACGAATAAGGGGTAAAGGAGGATATGGATTGGATAAAGTGTATAAAGAAGATCATCTCAAGTATTGATTCTAGTTTTTAAGGATGGGTAACTTTTTATATTGTTTGAGTTAAATACATATCATAGATTGAATTGAATATTGGTGACCATCATATTAGTATAAGAGAAAGAGATGAGAAGAATATTGCATTCTATTTAACTAAATGGTTAGTTTTGATATTCGATAATGATATTTATAAATTAAGGATGTGAAAAATTATTTCTTAGAATTTTTTTAGTATATAATCTAAATTACATCAGTGTTTTAGTTTTAATGTACGAGAATTTCACTAATGTAAAAAAAGAGCTAAATAAATAAGTTAAGGAGAAGCTACTAATAAATATGAAGAAGTGTGCATTTATGAAAGAGGAGAAAATATTTTTAGGCTTTTTATTTTACTTTGAATGATTTATGATGGATTGAAAGAAGATAAATGCAATATGAAAATATCCTTTCAAATAAATTTACTAAGGTAAGATGTTTTTATGGTTTAATAAGATGTGTAGAGAAAACTTTATTAGACTAGGGAGGTTGGTGAGAATTTTAATAATCAATAATTATATATGATATAGTGTAAATGTTGTAGAATGGGGAAGTTTGCTTCCCAATATATTTCTACAATATATAGATAATCAATCATTAAATTTCATAATCAACTAGATATTAAGGGCATCACTACATAGGTAGTGTCATATGTGTATTGGGGTATTTAATTTATTGACATAAAACAAATTAAGAAAGTGTTAGGTATTAAGGCATGGAAGATGTCATTTGTAGAATTCAAATAGTTAATTATTTTAATGTATACTTTCATAATAGGAATTTACTTTGGAAAAGATAAGATCCTAACAATATTACTAAAGAAAATATTCAACCATGAATGGATAATATAATATTACAAACCTTTTCAAAATATGCATATCATGCCAATTGACAAAAAGAATAAATAGGAAAACAAGATTGGAAGTTGTTAAAACCACAAGGAGGACCATGGAAAGAATTTGAGTATGAATTTTGTTTTGGATTTTTCAAGGAAACAATAGAGAATACTTCTATATTTTATTTTTTTATGTATTCTTAAAGATGACATGTTTATTCCTTGTGTTGCAAATATGGTATTTATATAATTTGCTAAATTGTGTAGATTATTAAGGAGTATTATTTCAATAGAGACACTTAATTCCTAGGTCTTTTTATAGAACATTAATGAAGAAGATGGACATAAAATTGCTAGTATAGTTTAAAATATGGTCCACAAATTGAATAGACCAAATTTGTGAACAAAATTTTAGCGGATCTTCTTAAATGTTTGGTTGTTGTAAGTCAACTCGATATTTTCATATGATGAACTGTAGTTCACCTATAACAATTCAATAAGTAAGTCTATTAGAATGAAATCATTCAAGATTGTATATGGAAGATCACGGAAGATAGTCAATTCTTAGTAAGAAAATATCATCAAAGACCTACCAATAACATTGGCCTATGCAATGTTAGAATGTGTGATATATCTCAAAAAATAATGAATAAATTTCACAACAATTTTTACTTATTCATAAATTCATTTTGTAACAATTTTGTGCACGTGAATATTTATTATAATATATTCAAATATGAAAAACTAAGTAATTGTGGGTGCATAAAAACACTTATTCTCACTAGAAATTAACCTATTGGGCCAACTCTCAAGCCTAATGATAATGGGTCAGCAAAAGAGGTCAATTTTTAAAACAGCAACCCTATCAAAAACACGTTCAACCATGGAGGCCATCTCATCATGCAATTCCTAAACGCAATTCAAACATAATCCCTTGTTTTGTGGTTTTTGAGCTTTTCCAATTATAAAAAAATCGATAAGATAGTAATGGTCTCTACTTAAGTGATGTCTGTGCAATTGAACGTTAGAGTCTAAAACAAAAGTTTGAAACTAAATACGCATGCACGGTACAAAATCTCAAATAATTATAATTTATGCGTTAGAATCCTGTAAAGTTTGTTTTAATTGTATTCTCTTATATTCAATGGAACTATATTTAATCAATGAGAATATGTTAAAGCTACACCTTAATTGTGTTCTGCTATATTTAAATGTATTATCGACAGCCTGCAGACCCAAAAACGGGTCAAACAGGCCACTCGACAGGGCTCACTGATTTTCCTTTTCTAAAAGAAAATATAGTACATAAATCATTAAAAATTAACTTACAATTTATAGTTATAAATGAGTTTAGAACTACGCCGGGAGTTCTGAGGGTTTCATTTCAACCGTCATAGTTATCAAATACAGTAAAATCTAAAAGATTTTCAATGTTTTTCTGTAGTTCTATTGAGATCATCTTTTTTTGTATTTACGGTATTTTCTTATGGACTGTCTATTTTCCATATTTAAAAACTATCACTTACAACTCTCCATACGAAAGTTACTACGTGGCCAACCAATGAATTGATTTCTGTGAGATTTTGATTTAAAATTGTTAATCAAATTTTGAATGATATCTTGCCATTTCATATGAAATTTGTATAAATGATATCCAAATAATTATCTAGATGTGTAATGTAATCATATTGAGAAACAAATACAATAATAAAACAACGTCTTAAATCCAAATACACTCAACTTAAATATCACATATGTTTGCAAGATTAATCGAAGGCATTAACATACCTGGTGCCAGTAGACATCTCGTAGAGTTTTCCTCGGCTGGAGAAAACAATAAGCCCCACTTCAGCATCGCATAAGACAGAAAGCTCGTGGGCTTTCTTCATGAGACCCCCACGCCGCTTACAGAATGTCACCTGCCTGTGCACGCTATTCTCTATCTTCTTTATTTCTATTCTCCCGCGCCCCATCCTCCTAGACAAACACACAGAGCGTCCTTCTACTAGTTTAGACTAGCTTCAGGAGGATCCTCAGATTCAACTGAGAAAAAGAGCAGAAAATCAGATAAACAGATTCTTCATCCACTAGTTTAAACTAGCTTCAGGCCGAATGATGCACCGCCGCTGGAACTCGGAAAATAAGTAGCTCAGGGAAAAGAGAAAAGAAAGCCTGAAGAATCTTGACGCCTCGGCACATGGAACGGCGATGCGGTTCGCTTTGCTTTTCTTTGTTATTCCGGTAGTAATGATAAAGGCAGATAGGATGTCTCGCACTCAATTGGTAAAAACAATACCGAGATGTCCCCAACCACAAGTTTTTTCTTCGTTGTATGTGACGGCCATGATCAGAACCCTGTGGGCGAGAAAGCGCATGGAATTCCAAGTGTCGGCGATGATTGACACGTTAATGGCATTCGAATGCTTAGTTTCCAAGGGCCCCTCCATTACTTTGGATACAGTAAATGTGCCCACTTGGGATTCTGAGGGCATTAAATACCATTTTTCTCAGGTTTTTAGGTTGGCATTTTCTTCCTCTCAAAGAGAAGTTATAAACGATGACAGAGCTTCCAGATGTTGACAAGCTCAAGGATGTTTGCAAGCCAGTAAAGGAGATTGGAGATTGTTCTGCCAGATAGAATATTTAGTGGGAGATTCATTCATGGATTTTTTTGTGTTTCCTGCATTAAAAATATATAACTTTACTGGAAAGGGTTTGTCGTAGTTGATACCATCCACGAAGTTACAAGTCCTGTGTTTAATGTATAAAATATATTTGAGGTTAAATCGTAAAGAATAATTGATTAGACTCCATTTGTTATTTAAAGTTAATAAGTAGGTTGGAGTTTTAAAAAAAGTAGAGACAATAAACTATATATATATATATATATATAT
The DNA here is from genome assembly GCA_018340775.1 of Taxus wallichiana var. yunnanensis. Lineage (NCBI taxonomy): Eukaryota > Viridiplantae > Streptophyta > Pinopsida > Cupressales > Taxaceae > Taxus > Taxus wallichiana. The sequence goes on along the minus strand of CM031239.1, from coordinate 281,008,659 downwards.
ATATATATATATATATATATATGTATATGTATGTATTTCAAAAATATCAAATTTTATTTTATATTTTTAAGATATTATGAATTATTAATAATTTTATTGTATATATTATGATTTTCAAAATTTAAACATTTTTAGCATTGAATTAAATTGTAACACTGTTGAAACAACCCACTAGAGACTCAAGAACAATCTAGAATTAGTTAGGAAAAAAATTTATTAAAAGAACCTACAACCATGTTACAAGACAACAAATTGTCACTAACAGATTAGGACAGTTCTAATCTACTAGAGTATACTTTTATTTTATTAATAATTATTAGAGGTCACAAGGTACAAATTTTAGGGTTAGAAGTTTCAATTAGGTTCAGAGGAAAATTCCTCACCATACCCACTCTCTAACAAGCTTAAAGTTTCAACTTGATTTTTCCCATACTTAACGCATTCAAAATTTCCTAAATCACTCCCATTGGATAAGAAATTTTCTCACCTTTCCATTGATATAAATAAGTCCTCCTAACTCCTCATATTTTTCAAGTTATGGGCCAACGGGCCTTGGGGTGAAAATTTTCCCCAAGGGCGGGCTGCGGGCCTAAGGGTGAAAATTTTCCCTTGCACGGGTCGGCGGAGCGGGGAAGAGTTTTGGATTTTTTTTTCCTTTTCGGGGAAAAAGCGCGATTTGCCTCCGTGCACCCGCAGGGCCCGAAGAGGACACGTGTTTTCCGAGAAAACTCTAGCAGGAAGGAAGTCGGTGTCGGAGAGATTTTCGACTTTAAGATTTTAAGGGTAAAAATTTCAAAGGTACAAAACGTTTCGTGCCTCCGCCGATGCCTAAGGCTGCCACACGTCAGCCTTCCATTGGTTGCGGGCCGCGGGGCGTGGGAAACTTTGGGATTTTCGCCAAAGCAAAAGTTAAAGTTTCAAAGTTGCAAAATGTTCCGTGCCTCTGCCGATGCCTAAGGCTGCCACGTGTCAGCCTACCATTGGTTACACGGGCGGCGGGGTGGCGGAGGAAAACTAGAAAATTTTCACAATTTTTTTACTGAAACGCTAAAGTCAAAACGGATTCGCACCTTTGCCATTGCCTCTCAATGCCACGTGATGCTTCTAATTGGCTATGGGACGAGGCGGAGCATGCGGGGAAAAGATGGAAAACTTTCCCAAAAAAAATTTAAAAAGTGTTAAGTTCGAATTTTCTTCCCACGAAAGGTGACAAAGGGAAAAGGCGGGGCGGTGGGTCCGTAGGGGAAATTTTTCAGATTTCTTTTTTGATTAGATTAATTTTTGAAGCCAAAATGAAGTAAAACTTCAAAAGACCATAACTTTTGATAAAAAGCTTGGTTTTGGGCAAACGAGGACTTCTCGGAAATATCTCAGCGTCCTTTTGTACAAATATCATTAATTTTAGATTTTGATAAATTTTAAGGGGTAAATTTCAAGGAAGCGCTGTAGACTTATACAGTGCAAGGAGCTGGTAAATTTTGACTTAAAGGATTTGTTCAAAATTTGATTATTTCCTTCACTCATCATGTCTAGTAGGATTGTTCTAGGATGGTTTTAGGATGGAAAACTAGATTTGATTGGTTTGATTGAGTTGCAAATCAATTTTACAACTTTTAACAACAAGAGGGACTGCAAATGGATTGAACTGATTTTGCAATGTTTGAAACATTTCCTTAAGTGTTTTATCCCATATTTAATTCATTTACATCATAGCATGTTCAATTTTAATGTTTCATTTTTATTTCTTGAATTGTAGGTTCAAACTATTCATTTTAGATAAATTATTTGCCAGGATGAAATACAAAATAGAGATCAATTTCTAAAGGATTTATTTATCATTTTTCACCTTCCAAGTATGGAGATTCATTTCCATTCCAGTCTAATACATTTAAGTGATTTAATCAAACCATTTAAGATCCAGAATACAAAGTCTGATTTCTAATTTTTTCACATTTCAAAGACAGAGTTCTGCACTATCCTTCATACATATTTTCTTCTTTCAAGCAGAGATTCCAATACATTGAAATAATCAGATTCAAATACAACAATGCAATTTGAGAAAAGTATTACATTCATTTATTGATTCCAAAAGACAACTTACAACTTCCTTTCCATTTGATTACAAAATACATTATACCAAGCACGTATGATTCTTTCACATTCTTTCTAAACCGAATACAAAGTATAACTTTTTACATTTCAAATTTCACTTGCAAATCTGTACAACATCTTTCCATTACAACATTTACAAGATCATCCACTTCAAGTGGGAAGGTTACAATGAAATTTTATTTCACAAGGGACTGTCAAACTATCTTTCCTCAGCTTCAGAACAGCAACATACATTCTTCTCATTCTTCCAATTTTGATCACAACAAAGGCAGGGAAAGGAAACACTCTCCACCCAACCAAAACATCCAATGAAAGGAGAAGCCATCCTTCTTCATTGGCCCCGAGCCCCAACCACAAAGTAATAAGAAATGTATTTCAACCCATGGCAACAACAGGCTTCCACATCACAATGCAATCTTTCAACATGCACATTTCAAAATAAAAACACAGTCCAAAATAGAATGTAGTTTTGCAACTACATTAACACATGACAAAACAATACTAAGGCTTCATCAAGCAAGCCAAAGGAGCAAGAAACTATGGGGGATGCTACTTATGCCTCCCAAAGAGGAAATGGGTATCACCACCGAGAACAACCCACCAAAATATATATATATATGAATATCATTTCAAACCCTGTCATGCCCTTATGCCTCCCCCAAGTACCCCTTATTCCTCACATTTCCTTATGCCTCCCCAACCTCTTATGGCACCCCATAATGAGTAAATAAATGCAAGCTATTTCTTTTTACAATTTGGATCCCAATCCCAACTCCCTCCACACTTATACCTCTCAAAAACACTTATGCCTCCCGCAAGAGTACCCCATAATCTTCTCCTACACCATTCCTAGGCAATCTACTCGAACAGCCCACAAACATGCTGAAATATTCACACAATAACATGTACATTCATAAATAAAAGGAGTATTTCAAGAGCCAAGCTCTTACCTCTCCATGATGGAGTTGTCTAAGTTCCAAAATAGCAAGCTTTCCAATGCCAAAATACTATATCCAAAAATCACATGTCTAAACAACATTCATAATATATCCATGTCAAATAGTATATCATCATCCACATATGAAGTGTCTCTAATAATCATCATGCGTCATAACTAAATCAAGATCAACAATAATCCATGGTCCAACATCTAACATCATATTGAATCGAAACCATAATAATGTCCATAATGTAATCAACAGTATCAAGATCAGTATCAAAAGGTGTCAAAGGGAAGTGGGCACTACATAAATATAATTAACTTGTTCTTAATTTAGAGGATTTAGGATTTTTCATTTTTATTTGATTAATTTATGATTTTTTTGTAAAAGGGTTTTTGTTCTTAGTTTTATTTCAGCTTCTTTTTCTCCCGCATTTCTTCTTCTCAAATTTTTTTGCTTCTCTGGTTTTTTTCTTTTTCCTCTTGTATTTATTTTATTGCATTTGTTATTTCTATTTATATGTTTACTTTTTTCCTTACATTTAGTCGATTCTAATTTTTATTTTTATTTTGTCATTCATTTAAAATGAACACACTCACTCTATTATAGCCTTCCATCACCCCCAAATGCCATTGTAAGGACACCTTTTGGCATAATTATTAAAGATAAAGATTTAAAAATAAGAGAAAGAATTAGCATATATGTAATTGGTTTAACGTAAAGAGAAATTGTTTTGGATTTTTTTTATAGATGACATTTTAAAGAAATACCTTTTTATAAATAGTTTAATAATATATATTTTAAATATTGTATTATTCATCTCAGTACTAATTTGATGAATTATATATAATTTAGACAAGAAAACATGCTAGTTCCTTCATCGAAGCCACCTTTCATTCGGGATTATAGACTTTTTCCTATGCAATTTATATACGTGAGCTACCACTTTAGTGGTTACTATTTCTTGGTGTTTCTCAATTGAACTCTAAGTGTAAGAATATCAATAGGCTAACCAAGTCCATCATGACAAAGGCTCCAAAAAAATTTGAACATATGTAAAGAATATATAGAATCGTCATTATAAGTACAAAAAGCCGTATGGTAAACAAGCATAAAGTCATTCCCCATCTACTTAAATTCATCACTTAAATAGTTTTTCCATAAGAAATCAAAAAATTGTTATATTTTATTCTTTGACCATGCCTTTAGCCGTTATAATGTGCCAAATCAACATATGTGTTAACCCTATGCCTAATCATTTTCATTTCTTTATTGATTGCATTTTCCTCTTCGTGATCCTTCAACTCAATTTTAATAAAGCTCAAGATGTAGATAATCTTAAATAAAAATTATTCAAGTATAGTCTAAAATTTTTAGTTGTCTACCAAGATGATTTGTGTAAGTATATTATGTCTTATGGTTTTCCTCCATCTTGTTAAAATCACATCATCCACCCAATTCACTAATGTGGAGAACAAAATAATTATAATAATTATCAAACCATTATGGTTAGCCATATACTTAGGAAACAAAATTGTAGACACCAAAAGTATCGCTAGATGGGATGAAACGAAAAAAATGAGAGAGCTAAGTGACAAGAAGAATAATCAAACCATTGATCATATTTTCACTTTGACTCTATCATTAAGAAATTGAAAGATAAATGAGATCTAGGTTTTATTGTTTCTTTATAGACTTTCCCAAATCCTTTAACACAATTCCTAGCTATTTTCATTAATAGAATTAGAGCTTTGGGATTTTACGAATTGGTCATATTACTGGTTATGCCAAGTCATTGATGAATCCATTGTTGAGAGAATGGATGAAAATATTAGTAAGATAGAGAATGTATGAAACATGATTGGGATTGAGTATGAAATGTCTACTCTCCACTATGTTTTTGGTCTATAGGTTTGCATAAGCATGATGAGATTTTATCAAATTGTCTATATATAAATGATTATATGTTGTTAAAAGTTTGTTTTATTATCAAATAGTTATGCTTTGTTCAAAGATTGTTTTATTATTCTTCTATTTTTAGGTGACATCATTTTGATGGTCCATTCAAAGGAAGTTCTCACGGAGACAATTTTTTATCTTAAAATGATATTGTGATACGCATGCCCTTAAAGTAAATTAGGTGAAAGAAATGTATGGTTTTTAACAATGAAAACTATCATGTCCCAAAAAAATTTATTATATATAAATATCACGGGGTTGAGATGGCCTCAACATATGTATATCTAAAGGTACTTTTTGGGCCACACTTCAATTTTTTTAGTTGTTGAGCCCATATGAAGAAGCGAGTATTGTACACTCACCATCTTCTAGGGAAAGAGTGTTTTCTCCTTCAATTATAGGATATATCCAAATGAAGATCCACCTCTTCCACTCACTTGAGTTTGTTTCATTGCATTAGTATTTAATTTTTTTATTAGATAAAAAAGGATATTTTGAAAGGAACCCTCAAACCTTGAACAATAAAGAAAAATGAAGATAAGAAAAATGAAGATAAATAACAAAAAAATATGAAGAACAAAAGGGATTGATTTTTTAGGTAGGCTCCCACAATTTTTTTGTATTAACAATCAAAAGCCATAGTGAGCCAGCAAAATGGTAGCCAACATATAGCAGCCCAAATCTAACTGCCCCCACAAGTTACTACGAGTAACTCTACCCCCTATTGGGGCTCTCTAATGGCTCTGGATTTTATTTCACTAAATTCCATATGCCTTCCTCCTCTTCCTTATTTTCCCTTCTATAATTTGTATCTTCCTCCTCTGCTCCATACTTTGTTTTAATGTAATCTTTGTACCTAGAACCCTTCCAAAATTCCAACACCTTTAGATTAAGATGCTCCATTACCTTTAGAGGGTTCACAACCACCACGTGTTCAAGTTTTTTTTATTTCCTTTTATCTCCTCCATCCATCCTCTAGGGTGATGTATTATTTGTTTCTATTTTACCTTGTTGCTCCTTTTCACATAGCATAACTTCAAGCACCCCCAAATAAGCCATAAGGTCATCCTTGAGAGGATCTCCCTACCCTTTGGGAACCATTTCTCTAATAAAAACTACCAATTAGTTAGGTCCAATACATCCATCTTACATATCTAATTTGTATTGTGATGGTTCAACCACAAGGAGTGAACACATCACCAAATCCTCCTCCCTTGAATAATCATCACTTTTCCCTCCCACGATAGACATCTAAGATGACCCTTAGGTAAGCATGACCCAAGGCATCATGACATGATCTTCTTTACCACTTACACTTTTGGGTTACAATACTTTCACTTTAGGATAAATTTTAGGCCCCACCTTTCTCAAAATGCTCTCTTTGAAGGCATATCTCAAGGAGTTTTGGTCAGCAACACTACAATCGCCAAAAAGGGGTATCTTTCATACTTTATTTTTTAGACCCATACGCCATGTTTAGAAGTAAGGCAGGTGGAGGAAGGAATATGTAGTGCCCACTCCTCTTCGACACTTATTATATTTTGATTTTAAGTACTGTTAACTATAGACATGGATATTATTGTATCATTTTGGTTAGCATGATGTTAGATGATAGAGATATTTTGATTATTGATGGATTGTGATTCATAATATGATTGTGTGGATTCTTAGATACATAGAGAGACATTTTATATTGATGATGATGATGTGTTGTTAGCATATATATTACTGACATTCAGAATTCTCATCATGTTGACTATGATATAGCTTTTGAACTAATCTTGTAATCTTGTTGATATTGATAAAAGATAGAATTGAGATGTTGTTGAAATTTTAGACAAATGATAGCATTGTTTAGTTGAGATGATGATTTAGCTATATGAGGATGGTTATTGATTTATGTGCGTATATTTTATCTTTGATGTTTTGATGTGGCCATGAGGCCAAAGGAGGTATTATGTGATTTTGTAGGTGATTATATCACAACAATCAAAAAGGGGATTGGAGACCAACCACATTAGAATACTAGATGGATACAACGAAGGTCACCATGGAAACTTGTGTAATGTTATTGTTTTGTTTGTTTTATTTTGTTAGGGGGTCCCCATGGGGGATGACCTCCAATTGTGACCATGAGTTGTGTGCAATTCTTTCCTTTTTATTTTATTTATTATAGAGTATGTGATTTATTTGTGATGTAATTTATTTAATCATTGTTGATTAATGTGCTTTAATTAAGTAAATTAATCATGTTTATTAAGTTATTTGGGGATGTGACAAATGGAGTCATTTATTAGAGTTTTTGGTCTTTTGGACTATGTGATTTTGATTGAGTGTAAGTGACTTTGAGTGTTGTACACTCTACCTTACCTATAAATTCGGATTCAAGCTTAAGGGCCATTTTTGGAGGCTTGTGGGACAAGCTAAGCTTGTCCCACACCTCTTAATTTCATATACCAACCCTACCTATGGATTGGGGGGTCAAAAATAGACCCCATTATGTATTTTGTAAGACAAAAAGTGACATTAATTACACTTTTCTTACATGGGTTTTAAATTTTGTCCTTAGGGGTGTGGGTTTGGATTGTGTGTGTAAGAGGCTTGTCATTCCTCTCAACCACCAATTTATTGTGCATTGGGGTTGAGGTTTGACTTGTGATGTGGAGTTGAGGATGAGTGATGTGGCATCCTACATGGAGCCACCTCACCCTCCTCTCTCCTTTTTCTATATATGCAAGTTTATTTGTTTGTTTGGGGTTACTTCATTTCATTTTTGCTCTTATATTTTTGGAGTTGGAGATTTTTGAAGTGTTTGTTGCATTCTTGGAACTTTTTGGAGTTGGATTGAGCTTAAAGGAGCTTGAAGTGTATTTCCTTGATCAATTTCTTACCATGGAAAGGTAGGAGCTACACTCTTTTTACTTGTTTGTTTTTATATGTGTGTATTGCATGTATGTGAATGTTTTGTATGCTTGTTGGGTTATTGGGTAGAATGCCTAAGTATGGTGTAGGATAAGGCTATGGGGATATTATATGTAGGGAGGCATAATATTTTATTTCATGTTTTGGGAGGGAGTTTGGGTTGGGTGCCCCACCTTGGATAAGAAAATTCTTGCATTTCTTACTTGGTTCTTTTAAGGAGACATAAGAGATTGTAGGGAGGCATAAGAGAATGTGGGAGGAATAAGAGGATCTTAAGGGAGGCATAATATTTGTATAGGTATTTTGAGATGTATATTGGAGGTTTTAAGGTGGGAACCTAATCCCATTGGGAGGCATAAGTGATATCCCCATAGATCCTTGCTCCATTGGCTTTACATTTTCAAGCCTTGTGCATTTTGATAGTTTCATGTTGTGATTGTATCTTGTTTTGAATGTGTTTTGAAATGGTTGTGAAAATTTGTATTGTTATGTGGAAGCATTGTGTTGTTTCCATGAGTTGGATCCATCCTTTATTGCATTTTGGTTGGGGCTCGAGGGCCAATGAGGAGGATAGCTTCTTATCCTCATTGGATTATTGGTTAGGTGGAGAGTGTTGTATCTCCCCATTTTTGGTTGTTGTGATTAAAGTAAAGAAATGGTGGAGCTTTTGTTGGAGATTTTGGACTTGGAGTATTTGTTGAAATCAAAAGCAATCCTTTATTGTAGAAATTTTCTTGTAATTCCCACTTAAGGTGGAAGACTAGTAGACTTGTATTTTAAAAGAAAAGTTGCATTGTAAGTTTCATTTACCAAGTTGTGTTATTATATTTGAAGTAAGTTCATTAAATAATGTGTATTTTCCTTTCTCTTCAAATTTTTGTATGTAAAGGAATGAATTAGAATGGATATCATGTTTAAAATTTACTTGTAATGAAAAAGAAAAGAGAGTTGTAAATATTAATATTTGATCACAAAATGAATTGGGAAGTTTTCATAGCTTTATTTTTTTTGAAACAATTAAAAACTCTCTGGTTTTGATATATTTAAAGTTAAATTTATCTCTTGATATCTATATTCCTTCAAAAATTCATTTTTAGAGTTCTCTCTGGCCTACAGTGACCGACACTGGTCAGTCTCAACCGACGTCGGTGTACTCAGTACCGACATCGGTCACTATTTCATGTTTCTGAGTTTTGAAATTTTAACTCCTAGCTTAGATTTCAACTTAAATGATATTATGACTTGCTCAGCAAACCCAAATTTAATGTATGATTGTTGGAAATGTCATTTAGAAAAGTGTAAATCAAAAATGTAAAAGATATGCTAAAATTTATAAAAATAGACTCAATTGTGAAGAATCGGCATGGCGATCGAACCCATTGTCGGCATTCCTGTGACCGACATCGGTCACTGTATATTGCATAAATTGTAATTTTCAAACTTGAAAGACATTTGTGGTGCTTTTTTTGAATCAGATACCTTTGAGACTATTATGCTATCATGAAATTGAATAATAAGTTACTCTTGGTACAAATCCAATATCCTTTGCATTTAAAATAATAATCTAAAATATACTAATGCCTCAGAAACCAATGCCGGTAGTGGAACCAACATCGGTAGCATAGTGGTTACTATGGTTAGTCAAGAGATCACCGTCATTCACCTGTGCATGGATTATTATTATTTTTTAAAAAAATGTTTTCTGGCCAAACCATTGGCTCTTATGGATCTAAACTTCACCTAAAGGTAAATCCAGCATGTGTGGGTCATGTATGCTTTTTAGACCCATACTCCAACCTACATAAAGGTATTTAAATACATTAAAATCTTGATCTACAAAATGGGTTTCTTCCCCATGAAAAAAAAAAAAAAACTAATCAACAATAGATCTCAAACCAGATCTAGGATATATATTTTCATTGAAATTAAATAACTAGGATGCATGATTAAATATAAGATTCAACTATTCTAAAGGAGGATCCATTTGGATGGAATCCCCTTCTTCTTGCACATTGGATCCAAGAAGACTCCTCCATGGGTTTCCCTTGATCCATGGCATCCACTCCTTCAACCTGCAAACCAAAGAGAAACAAATGAATGAGCTTAGGGTAAGGAATGTTTTAGAAGACTCCCTTAAGGATGATTAGGGTTTCTTTAGGGTAGATCTAATCTTGTGGTCCCTATTGATTTGATCCAAGGGTTAAGAATCAACCCTACAATTGTTAGGTGAGATTATCATATGTCATGGTTGTAAATTTTTAATTAAATCAAATGTATGTGTAAATGGGTGAATGGGGCCACTTAGGGCTCTAGTGTGTTAAGTTAAAAATGTAACCCTTCTAGTAGATTTTATTAATTAATTCAATGGAATTTAAAGAAAAATAATTTAAGAAAACTAAGGTAACTATGGATAAGGGTTTATTAAATGTGGACTGAATGTTATTTCCCAAGGGGTGAAGCTATTTAACCTGGTAAGAGAAATTAATGGGCATTTATCTACTGATGATAATTAAATGGACATTACATATGTATTAAGAATATTTAATTAATAATCTAGACCGGATCTATCCTATGAAATGTAACATTTGCTAGTAGGAATTAATCAAACATATGTTAGGTTTGAAACCCTTGTAACTTAAAATAGAAAATAAAAATTGTCGCAACCTTCCAGATAATTGTTTAAGGATTAATGTGGTTTTAGAACGTCAAATTTGTGGGCATTACACTTGGTATCAGAGCCATGGGTTCAACACTTGGACCCAGGAACACTTGGAAACATAAGACATAACAAGAAAACATAGCGTAACTCTAAACCTAGATCACACCATTACATGATGTTTTAAATGAAGAAAACCTATAAAAAGAAACAAAATCTAGAGTAATAAACTAACTCTTACCTTGGTCTATGTAAGAAACACAGACCAGATGAGGGGTTCTTGCACGTGGACCTAGATTTACCACCCCCAAACCAGGAGGTAGCAGCCATATTGCCTTAGATACTTCAAACATTATAGGATGTTAATGTCGTTATACACGGAGGATCCTTGGGAGGGAGACATATCAGACAAGATAGAGAGCCATCAATAGAGGCTCGTGTACCTTACTAACATAGTGATGAGGATAGGGCAGAGAACTGCCATGTGGATTCAGTTAGATGAGATTCACCAAAAAGAGGTCATGGAGACAGGGCTATAGGACACAGGGACAGATCTAGGAGCCTTAGGCAGCATGATGATCATGTGGAGAGACATAGAGGTAGACACTTTACAACGGCAGATCACATCAAAGAAATCTTGAAACTCCATCCATCTCATTTCGCTAGGGGACACTGGAGGATTTCAGGAAGAGGCATGGTTGGTCAACTTGAGCGGATGCTTCAAGCTATGTCCGTGCACCAGTAACATGAAGGTTTTTGTTGTCATCCACCTTCTGAGAGATGGAGCCGAGGTTTGGTGGAGGACGAAAGAGTAGAATATCTAGGTGGATTCCGAGACAGTCACTTAGAGCTCTTCGAGGAGCGTTGAGGAGCAGATACGTATCTAGGAGGTTCATTCAATAGAGGATATATGAGTAACATGACCTACGTCAGGCATCCATAACCGTGGCAGAGTATGAGAATCACTTCCTGGACCTACTTCAGTATGTAGACTATATGCGGGATGAGAGATGAGGATCCACAAGTTCATCAGGGACCTAAACCTAGACATTAGAGGGGCAGTGCACATTTATTTCCCACATAGTCTAGCACAGGGCGTTGAGAAGGCCTAAATTGCGAAGGAGACCAAGGGGAAGATGCAGCAAGCCAGAGATAGAGTATGAATTCGTATCCAGAAAATGTAGGATAGCAGATCAAGGGGGTCATATCCTCCTCCTCCTCATGGCAGACATGGTTCTACACATTCTTCATTCATACCACTATAATGAGCCACCTCACCTCGAGTAGCAGTAGCATCAGACATCGAGACTCACCCTCCATTTAGGCCTCCATAGAGATTCGATGCTCAAAGGGGACACAGCATGAGGCCTCCACCTAGGGGTCCAGTCAAGAATCATGCACTACCTATAACTTAGTTAGGATGAAATCATTAGCAGTGACCACAACATTTTATAACAAGATCAATGGGATCAACGACACATACCACTAGAGTACTTACAGGATCCGCTTCTCATTAGAGGGGACCTGGTAGTTGTTATGGGTGTGAGAGTACTTGGGCATCATTGGAGAGAGTTCCCTCAGAGCTCTAATAACAAGGGTAAGGCACCGGTTTCAGATCCTATAGTAGGCGACGTGGTTAGGAACCACAGTATATATGCAACATTCAAGAACTACCAGGAAGAGTATATGCAACGGTCAAAAACTACCAGGAAGAGCACCAGAGCATGGTGATTGAGATGACATGTAGCATTGATGGCATTTCTATTCATGTTTTATTTGATTTAGGTTCCTCAGATTCTTTTATTTCCCCATTTGTAGTAGAGAGATGCAGGCTAGTAGCAATTAGGTACATCCATAGTTGGGACGTGGGGATGGCTTCTAGAGCCAAGCTCATAGTGGAATCCTTAGTTAAGGAGTGTATAGTTGACCTAGGACCCTTTTCCATGACCTTGAATCTTCGTATCCTTCCATTAGGTTCCTATGGGATTATTTTGGGAATGGATTTGTTATCTGCACATAAGGCTAGGGTTGATTGTTACAGTAAGGTAATATCATGTGTAGATTATTTGGGAGTGGAGTCAGTGATATTTAGAGTCAGGATACCCACCTCTATTCGCACCATATCCGTTATGTAGCTTAAGCGGTGTGCACGATGAGGTTTCTAGTTGTATGTTGTCATGGTTAGTGACAGATTAGAGGATGATTCTAGTGGGCTGTCACTTGATGATCATCATATCTTGAGGGATTTTTCAAATGTCTTTCCAAGGGATCTTTCGAGGTTACCTCCCTCATGTGACATAGATTTTCACATTGATTTGGTTCCAGGATTAGAGCATATCTCATGAGCACCTTATAGGATGAATACCCCTGAGCTCTGTGAGCTCAAGTTATAGCTTGAGAGCCTTTTGGAGAAAGGCATAATTCATCCTAGTGTATCCCCTTAGGGTGCACCAATGATATTTGTAAAGAAGAAGGAAAGATCTCTGTAATTGTGTATTGTTTATTGTCAGTTGAACAAAGTAAAGATCAAGAATCGTTACCCCCTTCCGCATATTGATGATTTGTTTGATCAGATGAAGGGGCCACCGTATTTTCTAAGATAGATCTTAATTCTAGGTACCATCAGCTGAGGATCATGGAGGTAGATATTCATAAGACAGCCTTCATACGATATATGACCACTATGAGTTCACAAGAATGCCTTTTGGTCCGATGAATGCCCTCGCAGTATTCATGAGTTTAATGAATGGGGTATTCCAGACATTTTTGGATCTCTTCGTGCTCATTTTTCTTAATGATATTTTATTTACTCACATACACATGAGGAGCATGAGGACCACCTTCTCCAGGTTCTGCAGTGTCTTTGTGAGCAACAGCTTTACGGGAACCTGGAGAAGTGTGCATTCTTTCAATCAGAGGTGAAGTACCTGGGTCACATCATTTCTAGGGAAGGTATCATCATCGATCCTTCCAATATTTGAGCCATTATGGATTGGACTGCGCTAACTAGTGTGACCGAGGTGCACAGTTTCATGGTATTGGTAGGTTACTACATGAGATTTGTTCAGAACTTTTCTCATATTGCGCACCCCATCACTTCCCTTCAGCGAAAAGGGAAGAATTTTGTTTGGTCTAACAGATGTGAGAAGGCCTTCAGTACCTTGAAGGGATGTCTTATGTCGGCACCAATTCTTGTAGTGGTAGATCCGCATGGAGAGTTCTTCGTTTGTATGGATGCTTCCTTCACCTAGGTTAGGTGGAGTATTGATGCAGGAGGTCTGTATGGTTTCCTTTGAGTATCACAAAATCAAATATCATGAGCTAAATTATCTAACTCATGACCTAGAGCTTGCAGAAGTTGTGCATGCTTTAGTTCGATGGAGAGATTTCCTTCTTGGCCAGAGATTTATACATAGGATTAATCACTTGAGTCTTCATCACCTCTTCACATAACCCAATCTCAACACCCATCAGTGGCGTTGGATGTAGTTTCTATGTGAGTATGACATGGAGATAAATCATGTGAATGGGAAGCATAATGTTGTTTCTAATGCTCTGAGTAGATGGAGACATTTGGCTATGGCTACTTCAGTGGGTACAAATTTGTGGAGTAGGATTTTACAACAGCTTCCTTATGACAGTTTCTACCTTGCAGCTAGAGCAAAGATTGAGTCTCAGAGACCCCTTGAGGGGAAGCTTGATGGTTTTTCTTTAGATTCTTATGGCCTTCTTAGACACAGAGGCTGGATCTATGTACCTAGGGATGGAAGTTTGAGGTAGGATATCTTGGCAGAGGCTCATCATGCACCTTGTTCGGTGCGTACGGGGTGAAAAAGATGCATGCCACCTTGAGACAACTTTATCATTGAAGAGGCCTTTGGAGAGATGTAGCTCAGTTTGTGTTATGTTTTTAGAGTGTCAGAGGGTGAAGGCCTAGCATCAGCATCTAGCTAGTCTTCTTTACCCACATGTTATCCCGGAGTGGAAATGGGACACCATTTCCATGGATTTCATAGTAGAACTACCGACGTAGAGATACCACCATGATGCCATCATGGTCATGGTGGATAGATTGATGAAAGTGGCTCATTTTTGTCTTGTGAATACCACCTATATTACTAGTGCAGTAGTAAGAGTGTAGTTGTATGATATTGTTAGACTGCATGGGATTCTACAGAAGATCATCTATGACCACGATCCCTTATACACATCACACTTTTGGACTACCATGCACAGAGGCCCTTGGGATGAGTATCAACTTCAAGCACAACCTATCATCTAGAGATAGATGGTCAGATGGAGCGAGTGAATCAGATTTTAGAGGGCATGCTTGAATGTATGTCATGGATCATCAATCAAAGTGGGAGGAGTACTTATATTTGGTGGATTTTTCCTACAACAATAGTTTCTAGAGTTCAATTGGCATGACACCTTTTCAGGCACTTTATGGTAGGGAGTGCAAGACACCGTTGAGTTGGGACAAATTGGAGGATAGAATATCTCTTGGACCAATTTTGTTATAGGATATGGAGCAGAAGGTTGTTTTTATTCGGCAGAGGTTGTAGGAGGCACAAGATAGGTAGAAGAAGTATGTAGATTAAAGGATATTTGACCATAGTTATGAGGTGGTCATGAAGGTATTTATTCCTTTCAAACCTCATAATAATCCTATCTATTATAGAAAAGGCTCTAAGTTGTCCCTAGATTCGTGGGTCTATTCAAGATCTGGAGCGGATCAGTCCCTTAGCTTATCATCTAGCCTTGCCACCCAACTTGTCTCATGTGCATGATGTATTTCACATATCTATTCTTAGGAGATATATCCTAGATCCATCTCATGTATTGGATTGGACCACATTACAGGTGCAGGAGCAGGGGAAGATGATGGTGGAGCATGTGCATATTTTAGAGTGCAGGACCTTGGGCCTTCGAGGCTGAGAGATTGATCAGGTGTGAGTCTAGTGGGATATGTATGATGAGACTATTGTTACATGGGAGGATGTTATGTTGCTACGAGTCCAATTTCCACACCTATTTCAGTGACTTCTAGGAGGAAGTCGAGTCTAAGGGGAGGGGGATGTAGTTCCCACTCCTCTTCAACACTTATTATATTTTGAATTTGAGAATTGTTAACTATAGACATGCATATTATTGCATCATTTTTGTTAGCATGATGTTAGATTATAGAGATATTCGACTATTGATGATGGTGTGATTCATACCATGATTGTGTGGATTCGTAGATACATAGAGAGGCATTTCATTTTAATGATGATGATGTTTTGTTAGCATATATATATTACTTACATTCGTAGTTCTCGTCATATTGGCTATGATATAGCTTTTGAACTAATCTTGTTGATATTGATAAAAGATAGAATTGAGATGTTGTTGAAATTTTACAAAAATTATAGGATTGTTTAGTTGAGAAGATGATTTAGCTATATGAGGATGGTTATTGATTTAGGTGCGTGTATTTTATCTTTGATGTTTTGATCGACCATGAGGCCAAAGTAGGTATTGTGTGATTTTGTAGGTGATTATATCACAACAATCAAAAAAGGATTGTAAACCAACCACAACGGAATACTAGATGGATACAATGAAGGTCACCATAAGAACTTGTGTAATGTTATTGTTTTGTTTATTTTATCTTATTAGGGGGTTCCCATGGGGGGATGACCTCCAATTGTGACCATGGGTTATGTGTGTAATTTTTTCATTTTTATTATAATTATTGTAGAGTATGTGATTTATTTTTGATGTAATTTATTTAATCATTTTGATTAATGTGCTTTAATTAAGTGAATTAATCATGTTTATTAAGTTATTTTGGGATGTGACAAATGGAGTCATTTATTAGAGTTTTTGGTCTTTTCGACTATGTGATTTTGATTGAGTGTATGTGAATTTGAGTGTTGTACACTCTACCTTACCTTGGAAATTTAGATTTGGGCTTAAAGGAAATTTTTGGAGGCTTGTGGGACAAGCTAAGCTTGTCCCATACCTCTTAATTTCATATACATACCATACCTATGGATTGGGGGGTTCAAAAATAGACCCCATTATGTGTTTTCTAAGACAAAAAGTGACATTAATTGCACTTTTCTTACATGGGTTTTACATTTTTTCCTTAAGGGGTGTGGGTTTCGATTGTGTGTGAAAGGAGCTTGTCATTCCTCTCGAACCACCAATTTATTGTGCATTGAGGTTGAGGTTTGACTTGTGATGTGGAGTTGAGGATGAGTGATGTGGCATCTTACATGGAGTCGCCTCTCCCTCCTCTCTCCTTTTTCTTTATATCCAAGTTTATTTGTTTATTTGGGAGTTACTTCATTTCATTTTCTATTCTTGTATTTTTGGAGTTGGATAGTTTTTGAAGTGTTTGTTGCATTCTTGGAACTTTTTAGAGTTGGATTGAGCTTGAATGAGCTTGGAGTGTGATTCCTTGATCAATTTCTTACCATGGAAAGGTAGGAGATACTCTCTTTTTACTTGTTTGTTTTTATATGTGTGTATTGCATGTATGTGAATGTTTTGTATGCTTGTTGGGTTCTTGGGTAGAATGCATGTGTATGGTGTAGGAGAAGGATATGGGGATCTTATATGTAGGGAGGCATAAGATTTTACTTCATGTTTTGGGAGGGAGTTTTGGTTGGGTGCCCCACCTTGGATAAGAAAAATATTATTTTTCTTACTTGGTTCTTTTGAGGGAGACCTAATAGATTGTAGGGAGGCATAAGAGAATGTGGGAGGCATAAAAGGATATTGATGGAGGAATAAGAGAATGTGGGAGAATAAGAGGATATTGAGGGAGGCATAAGAGTTGTGTAGGGATTTTTATATGTATATTGGATTGTTTTAAGGTGGGAACCTAATTCCCATTGGGAGGTAGAAGTGATCTCCCATATATCCTTGCTCCATTGGCTTTGTATATTCAAGCCTTGTGCATTTTGATAGTTTCATGTTGTGATTGTAACTTGTTTTGAATGTGTTTTGAAATGGTTTTGAAAATTTGTATTGTTATGAGGAAGGATTGTGTTGTTTCCATGAGTTGGATCCATCCTTTATTGCATTTTTGGTTGGGGCTCGAGGGCCAATGAGAAGGATAGCTTCTCCTCCTCATTGAATTATTGGTTGGGTGGAGAATGTTGCCTCTCCCCCATTTTTGGTTGTTGTGATTAAATTAAAGACATGGTGGAGCTTTTGTTTGACATTTGGGATTGAGCATTTTTGAAGTCAAAGCAATCCTTTATTTTAGAAATTTTATTGTAATCCCCACTTAAGGTGGAAGACTAGTAGACTTGTAATTTAAAAGAAAATTTGCATTGTAAGTTCATTTACTAAGTTATGTTATTATATTTGAAGGAATTTCATTAAAAAATGTGTATTTTCCTTTATCTTCAAAGTGTCCCAAAAACACGAGTAAGAAGTTGGGCGGGATCAGAAATTGAGGGTGTTCGCGCGAACAACCCTTTCGCGTGAACCCCCTTCGCCTGAACTGCCACGTAGGACAAAGAAACTAGTTCGTGCGAATGGGGTTCGCGCAAACACCTTGAATTCAAATAATTTTGGTGGCAAAGAGTTATATATAGATATTTATATAGTTTTGGGTGGAAGATTTAGGGTTTATTGGGGTTCGGGCCAAGGCGGGGTTCACGTGAACCCCCTTCAAGCGAACCCCCTTCGCGCGAACCCCCCTTCGCGCGAACCACCTAATGTGGCACATTTTGGCACCAAATTCATTTGGAGAATAATTTTATGCCAAATTGTGCCACTTAGGTGCCACGTAATTAGGGTTAACGAATGAATAAAATTACAAAATTTTAACACAAAATACAGAATTTTATTAGCTTTCTAAAAATATAATTTTCATTTTTAAAAATATGTTTTAGTATTTATTTTTAATATTTTGCTAACATATGGTATTTTAGGACAATCGATAGTACCACATCAACCCAATTTGAAAAATAGCAAAAAATATCAAAAAAATTTGAAAAAATTAAAATTACTATTTATTGAAGTCTTCTTCTTACCTGTGAAAAAAATTCAATTTCGATATAAATCTTAAAAGTTATTGGCATAAACATTTGTACGCCATTTATTTGAAAATATTTTTACTAAATAATTAATTAAAAATATATAAGTCCAAAAAATATGAAAATTTGACAGCACCTCAAAATTCAAATCTTGAACATATATCTAAAATTTCATGGTGAAAAAATAAATTTTCATTCAAAAAAACCACCCAGGGACAGTCATTCCTCTTTTATAACATAAGAATCAACGTATGAATAAAATTAAGAAAAATACCATATTTTTTAAATTTAAAATAAAAAAATTTACATGTATTCTACACTCTAAACACAACATTTCTTTAGTTTGTGGAATTTCATGAATGTGTACGGTTTTATGGCTATTACCTTTAGAAAATCAATGAAACTTAAAATTCATGTTTATAATGGTACAAAACATACCAAAAAGTGGGACATTTTATTGTGCTTGTAGATCGACATATATAAAGGAATGAATTAGAATAAATATCATGTTTAAAATTTTACTTGTAATGAAAAAAAAAAGAGTTACAAATATTGATATTTGATCACAAAATGAATTGGAAAGTTGTCATAGCTTTATTTTGGTTTTAAACAATTAAACACTATCTTTTTTATGTATTTAAAGTTAAAGTTATCTCTTGATATCTATATTCCTTCAAACATTCATTTTTAGATTTTTGTTTCCTACACAGTGACCAACACCGGTCAGTCTCAACCGGTGTCGGTGTACTTAGTACCGACATCTATCATTGTTTCATGTTTACAGTTTTGAAATTTTAACTCTTTGCTTAGATTTCAACTTAAATGATATTATGACTTGCTCTGAAAACCTAAATTTAATGTATGATTGTTGGAAATGTCTTTAAGAAAGGTGTAAATCACAAAATGTAAAAGATATGCTTAAATTTATAAAAATAAACTCAATCGATTGATAATGCAGGCATCGGTGATTGAACCATCATCGGCATTCTTGTGACCAACATTGGTCACTATATATTGTACAAATTGTAATTTTTCAAACTTGAAGGACATGTGTGGTGCTTTTATTTGAAATAGAAACCTTTGAGGCTGTTATGCTATCATAAAATTCAATAATAAGTTACTCATGGTACAAATCCAATATCCCTTGCATTTAAAATAATAATCTAAAATATATTTATGCCTCGTAAACCGGCGCCGATGAGTGGAACCGACGTCGGTAGCATAGTGGTTATCGCGGTTGATCAAGAGACTATTGTCGGTCACTGTGCGTTGATTTATTTATTTTTAAAACATATTTACAAATCAAACCATTGGCTCTTATGGATCTAGACTTCATCTAAAGGTAGATCCAACCTGTGTTGGCCATGTATGCTTGTTTGGACCCATACTCCAACCTGCATAAAGGGATTTAATTACATTAAACTCTTCATCTACAAAATGGGGTTTTTCCCTTCCATGAAAACAAAAAAAAGAACTAATCAACAATGGATCTCATACCAAATCTAGGATATATGTTTTCATTAAAATTAAATAACTAGGATGCATGATTAAATCTAAGATTCAACTATTCTAAAGGAGGAGCCATTTGGATGGAATCCCCTTCTTCTTGCACATTCGATCCAAGAAGACTCCTCCATGGGTTTCCCTTTATCCATGGCATCCACTCCTTCCACCTGTAAACCAAAGAGAAATAAATGAATGATCTTAGGGTAAGGATTTTTTTAGAAGACTCCCTTAAGGATGATTAGGGTTTCTTTAGGGTAGATTTAATCTTGTGATCCCTATTGATTTGATCCAAGGGTTAAGAATCAACCCTACAATTGTTAGGTGAGAATATCCATATCATGGTTGTAAAATTTTAAATAAATCAAATGTATGTGTAAATGGGTGAATGGGGCCACTTAGGGCTCTAGTGTGTTAAGTTAAAAATGTAACCCTTCTAGTAGATTTTAGTGATTAATTAAATGGACTTTAAAGAAAATAATTTAAGAAAACTAAGGTAACTAGGGTTAAGGGTTTATTAAATGTGGATTGAATGTTATTTCCCAAGGGTGAAACTATTTAACTTAGTAAAAGAAATTAATGGGCATTTATCTACTGATGATAATTAAATGGACATTAGATCTGTATTAAGAATATTTAATTAATAATCTAGACCAGATATATCCTATGAAATACATTGCTAGTAAGAATTAATCAAACGTATATTAGGGTTTGAAACCCTTGTAACTTAAAACAGAAAAAAATTGTTACAACCTTCCAGATAATTGTTTGAGGATTAATGTGGTTTTAGAACGTCAAATTTGTGGGCGTTACTGAGAAGATAAACACCCTTAGGAACGTTAATTTACATTCTAGAAAATACCATTCTTCTTGTGGACATGGTTGTAGGATCAATCACGAGGACCTTCCCTAAGGCCTTTGATATACCAAATAGGACCTTTGTTTCCCATAACTCGAAGGGAAAATCGGGAATCCAAAGCAAACGGGGAGATCATGGGGTATTTACTCCTAGAAATAGATAGAATACCACTTTAAGATGACCAAAATAGTTTTTTTTTAAGCCATGGGACCCCATATATTCCTTTAGGAGGTCCTCTTTAAACATTAATTTAAAAGATAAAAATCCCTTAACTAGGGAAGTAATTCCTAGCTTGCCTCTTGGGTTCCACCTTCTATCCACTCGGTCTTTACCTAGTTCAATATTGGGTCATATACCTACAAAATTACCTATCAATGAAACCCCTAAGCCTTCCTCCACCCAATTCACAACAGAGTTGGGGACATACAACACCAATGATTCATTTTCCTAGGACAAGGGCAATGGAGAGCACTTTGGTAGAAAATGATCCTTCATCGATGACTTGTAACACATGCCTCCCAAGAGACTAGGCTCGCGAGTGTGGATCAACTCATCTCACTCCAATCCTAAGCCAACTAGCCTAGGCCAAGTCTCATAGCCGCCAAGCGCAACCAAAATGCTAATAAGACAAATACCCTAATTTTTATTTGTTTGGTTTCGTAATGATGTTTTCACATCATAGTATTTTGTTTCATGGATGTCAAATTCATTTTGATTTTATTATCATTAGGGAGTTGAAGAATTTAGGTTTTCTAATAGAGAGCTTATTATGTGGAGGTTTTAAAGAATTTGTGCAACTCTCCACTATTCACAAGGACTCAAAATAATTTATTGGAGCATATATATACATTGTGTTCAAGTCTAGTAATGTGCCCCATACCATGACATGAGAGATATGTTGTAGTGCCACAAAATCACATTTTTCAATATTAGTATGTGTCTTTTTCCCTATGACATTATTCAAAGAATTATTATGATATAAATAGACTTCATATAATATGTATTTTAGTGTGCACATGGCAAGAAATATGAATCTATAATCATTTAAATTTAATATGATACGAGAAAGAACGTTGGAAGTGATAAATATTATCAAAGAAACCCACCAAAAATATCCAATATAATAAAAAAAGCTATGTGTGCAAAACATTGATTTGGGATGATATAATGCTCAAAACTATAATTTCGTGTACATATTTTTCTCTCAATACTAAATCTTGAGATTTATTCTCCCCTATATTTATGAGAATCCCTTTTTCTTTCTTTCCCTCTAATATGTAAAAATATCAAACAACACCGCATAAATCACAACATAATTATTTACAAACATATAAGTGAAATAAATGTCTTTATGAATGTGTTAATTAACATTTGAATTAATTATTTAAGTTATAGACTAATCTATTGAACTAATCATGACACAATTGCATCAACACTCTAATACAGTTTGCATAAACACTACTTTAGTGTCATATTTTTAAATAATGGATTGGCGGGATTTTTAATCTAAAAATTAGACGTGTTTTGATGCAAAAAAAGTAACACAATTACGTGTTAACGCTAGTGTTAGCATCACAACTTTTCTAATGTATTGGTGAATATTTAACTTGAAAAATCCACTTGTTCTAACGCAAAAATGTGATGTGAATTAACATCATGTTAATTTCCTAATGCTCTTGTGTTAAGGTATTTTTAGAATAGGTTCTATTGTTTTTATACATTCCACAAAAACTTGGCGCACTTTGCATGAGTGAAGAGTGACACAAAACCTAACGCTTGAATTAGCATCATAAATCGTGGAAATGGGAATAAGTGACTTAGCCATGCTACATGAAAATAATCAATTATGGAAGTTATTTTGAGTTTATATTATTTTTCATAAATGGAAAGAAAGAAATTATACCTTTTCTATTTCTAGTAAAATGTTGCATATGTTTCTCCATATTCATGTCCAAGCAAAAAGGTTTATTTTTAGGCGAGCATATTTAGACACTCCTCAACTATTGATTTAATGTGCTCTGAGTATCATTCATGAACCACTAGATCTTCCTTGGCATTTCTCCCCCTTGTGAGAGGCGGTCATGGCTTTACCTGGTGCCACTCTAGAAGTGTATGAAATAGATACTCTCCCCAATCTTACCAATCTTCTCCTTTTTGAGGTGGTGGCAAAGGAGGATTTGACCATTTCAATGGTGGTGGTGTTAGCACTGGTGGAAGTGGCTAGGATATTACTTTGTTAGGCGGTGATGGCAATAATTGCGGTAGCTCTAAGAGGTTGTACTTGGGGTATTCTCCCTTCAAAGAAATTTTCTCAAACATTTCTCTTACCATTTCTCCTAAATAGGGAAAAAATAAAAAGAATGGAGAAAACAATAGTTAGGAAGGATTTTTTGATCCTATAGAGACCTCTAGAACTAGTGGGTCGGATGGCAATCGATAGCCCCCACCACCTCCTCCAACGACATCCAAATTCACCACCACCACCACCTAACATTTTATCTTCTATACATCTTATTTTATGAATTGTTATTTATTGAAAAGTCCCATTTAATACTATACAATTATTAACCCTATAGCTTTCTTGTTGGGTGTCTTTTTCTTTCTAGTGAATAAACAAGATTTTCTTTTTTAAATGATAAAAAGACGTTCAAATGAAGTGTGAATTGTTTTTAATTTATTACACATCAGTTCGAACTCTTGCAGACAAGAATTGAACATTTTCTAATTGATTTATTCTTCTTAAAATAAGACCACCATCAACCATTGCCACTGGGACACTCAATTTCACTTTAAATTGTAGCATCTATTGGGGATGGGATATTATTTTATTGTCTAATGTCAACTTCGAGAAGTGATCAACCATTGCAATTTGGTACGGATATTCACCCACAATTTAAAAAATATATTGAAAAACAAGCATTAGTTATTGTCAAATGAGAGTAGTTTCTTCGATGTTACTCATGGCTCCACCTAAACCACAAGTATTATGTATTTTTCTCCTCCAAATTCCAGCTTTCCACCGTCCATGTTATTCGTGTCATTGGTTATAGTTAATCTACGGAAAGAAGATAAAAATTGTCTGAACGAAAATTGAATTTACCCTTTCTTTCAATTCAATCATTTGTTTTTTAAAAAGTATCTTTATTAAGACAACCCGAAAAAGAGAGAAATAGTGCTGATGTCATTATTTATGTGTGCCCCAACATATAATTTTGATCATGTGTGAGAATACTTTGTGTAATGTTGATAGGAGGGAATTTATACCTTAGTGACAAGATCATGATGTAAGCCTTAATAATATATTCTTTGTAAACCTTGAACTTGGCTTATAAGATTTTATTCTACATGATGTAAGTATGATTGAATACTTGTTACAAATCATGGACTATTCAAATATAGATAATTATTTAATAGTGAAGGTGGTTTATAATTCACGTAACAAACTTATTTTAAACTCAAAAATTGGCATAATAGGTAGGCTTGACATTAAAATTGGAGAATAAAATAATATATTCTTCTTTAATTTTTAAAAATTAAGCTAATGTATTGTCAAAATAGTGTGGACAAAATATAGTAATTAACCATTTTTAATTATTCTATTAAAATCATGTATTAAACTAATGTATTGGCAAAATTTGTCTTTTTAATTATCCTACTAAAGACGTGTATTATGCCTTAAAATTTATTATTAAATTCATCTCACATATGATCACCTTCCACTATGTGGCATAATTCAAGATTCAAGTATAGATTTTGCAAAAATATTTTTTTCCTAAATTTTCAAATTTCCCTTTTTGTGCCATTTAATTGGTGGAAATATTTTCTTGCATGGATTTGTTTTTGTTTAGGATAGTCTATAAAACACTATTGAGTTTTATACGCATTTCTTTAATACTTGTCACCATTAGGGTTCACTTATGTGTGAAAGTGGTGTGTTTCTTGGTGTGCATTAAATGTAAGAAGAACACTCCATGTCTTTATATTGTTATCATTTCGTTTGGATTAATGGTGGTGCATTTTTCTATCTTGATATTTCTATCTCCATTGATATTTTGTTGTCGAAAGTGGAAAACATTTTTCTAGAGAAATACATCACCTTGGAGATCCAAGAGTATTTTAGCAAATGGTTAACATTACTTCTTTTCTTTTACCTTTTTTTATAATCTAAAAAGTGACGTCAATACTTTGATTGTTTCAAGATATTCTTGGCATTGTTTACAATGATTTTCAATAGTTTTTGTTTGCAAGTATATGTTCCAAACACAATAAGGTTACCTTGGTAAGGTGGTTCATAACACATGTTATCATATAAGGGTAATTTTTATTTGCATTTTTTAACATTGGTATATAGTATAAATAAGGGATTTAGTGTAACAGGGAATCCCAATAATGAGAAAATGTATTGATAAATCCTAAACATAAAGGGTAATGTTTAGAATCCCATGATCATGCATGTTTTGGATATATTTTAGTAAGTGACTCCCATGGTTCCGTGTCTTTACTAGTAATTTTTATCTTAGTTTTAAAAATAATATTTTTAGATTTAATGTTTATTTTTCTTATGTACTTTATGGGCCGCACATATTCAATTTATACTTATGTAAGATGTGGGTTTGGGGGTTGGTTTTTTCTCCTAAAAATGATGGAACAGGGATATACTCTTTACATATATTCACTATTCATGAGTGAAATATGGTGTATCTCACAAGGAATAGATGTGTCATTTCACAAGGAATAGATGTGTCGATGTGTCTCTTGAATAATCCCTCACTATATAGTTTTTTTAATTTTGGAAAGTTTATATTCATGTGTATCCTTTATAATTGAAAAGTATTTTTACGGTTGTATGAGGGGTAAATTTTTCTTATGTTTTATTACTTTTCCTCATATGCAAGAGTATAGAGAGTTCATTTTATTTAATTTTATGTGTTATTGATTTAACCCAAAATATGAAAGTGTGTATTCTTATTTATATTTTTGGATTAGGATTAGAAATGTGAGATATATTTATATTATATATAAATATCAAAATATTCCTATTTATCAATATATAATATAACTAAGTTGTACGTATTTGTAATATTTGACGGTATGGGGAAACCTAACCTAGCGATGGCAATGGCAGATCTACACAAGGTTTTGGTAGAGGATGTAACTAGAAGAGCATGGGAGGCATGGGTTTTCTTATTCGGCCCTTGTTCCAGAGAAAATGATGCTTCGGGGAAGTGAAGGTCTCAGCAATGGCAGATCCTGGTAGAGGGTGTGGAGAAAACTTCTCAGATGGATGCAGAACTATTTTGGGGCACGATCTGTGCCATGACGACACAGGGAAGAGTACCCCTAGTGTAGAGTTTGTCTCTAACTTGGATCATAGTGTTGGGGGCTCATCTCAGATCTCTGAGGAAATATTGTGGGTTTTAACCTGTAATTGTGTCTGTTAGAGAATGGAGGCTATGTTGTTGCTTGCTTGTATGATGGCTCGAAATGAGACAACAGGTTACCCTTACACCTATTTAAGTCTCAGGTGCTCCTGTACGTGGTTGTAAATCGTGTATGAGCTTATTCCAGAGTTTGGATCATAGAATAATCAAACACTTTCCATGGGGATGCCGATTCTGTTGAAGGATAAACCCCCTGTTTACGCATCTTTCAAGAATGTGTTACAAGGAGAGGTGATAGAACAAGAGATTTATGGATTCTAATCGTTATAAGTCGATGGCTTATGCAAAATCTACCCCATCAGTTTTTAGTGAAGAGGTGGTTCAATTTGAGCTTCTTTCAAGAGGAATGGTTTTATCTAAAAATTCAACAACTTCTATCCAGGTTTGTCAGTGCTTCATGCTTGGATATCGAGGCAATGGGTTCCCTTCATGGAAGGTAGATTGGATATCTTTCCTAGTGCTCGTGGTTTTTTCATAGTTTTTTTATGTTGCCTCGAGATAGGGATCTTATTTTTGGGAAATTTTGGGAATTTGAATCCCATATTCTATTGATGAAATTGTGGTTTCCTTTGTTTAACCTAGTTTTGGATACCTTCCATGTAAAGCCAGTGTGGATTCGTCTACCATATCTACCCCTCCAATTTCATACGGAAAGTTGTTTAGCAGCTATTGGTAATACTTTAGGAAAATGTTTGGATACTTCTACTAAATTCCCTTCCACCATTTAACTCAAATTTGAGGATAGAATTTGGATTCAAATTTTGGACTATGAAGGGTTTACCTTTAGGTGTAGAACATGTTTTTATCTTGGCGATTTAACTTTTGATTGTCACTTGGTAAGAAAACATGTTAAAGGCAGAAGCTTATGGTGGAAGAATTCAAAATTTAGACACTTGGTTGTGAATGATCCATCAGATTGTGATTTTGACTATGATTTTAAGAAATCAGATGATCCAGAAAAGGAGGAAGTGCAACAAGATAGAAAGAATGATATGAATGCCTTATTAGGGTCCCAAAATCTAAAGGAGAAGATTGAAGTTTTGATTCCAATCCATAATAATGAAAATTAAAATCCAAATACGAAAGAGGATTGGAAAGTTGTGAGTAGGAAAAAGAAAGGGACTATCTCCCCCTTAAGATGCAGTTAAGATCCAAAGGGAAGGGGTCTCAATGATGAGATATTTTGCTGGTTTTTATTTTGTTGTTGTTAGTTTGATGTTTATGTCGTTTTGGGTGTTCTTTCCAATGGAAGAGGAAACTTAATTTGTTCCTCAATGTCTTATATTTTCTCCACCTTTTGTATGGGGTAGGGTCCCCTTAACCCTCCTTTACCTATAATCAAAAAATATATAAGATAAATCAATTGAAAGCAGATGTAAAATGTGACAAGGTACAAGAAGGGAGATGTACTTAGTTGATTGGATTCCCATGGAGCTGATTTGGGAGTAGCAAAAAGGGTTACAAATTGGTCCGATCTGCAAGTACTTTGTTTCTATGTTTTAGAGTGAAAATTGAGATGGGTTGAAATTATTGGATATTTATGGAATTGTTTAGTAGTCATGTACCTTCTATACGTTTATGTAATTTCCCTATAGAAATATGATTTCATTATGTAACTTCTTGTGCAAGTTTGAACCCTATAAAATATGATGTTCAGTGAAACCCTATGAGTCACAAATTTTTGAAACTCTATGTATGACTAGAAATAGATTTATACCCTAACCACAAGTAGAGTACCTTGAAAAATTATTAGTGGTTGGGATGAGCTATAATCCATAAATTACCTACATTAGCAATACTTTGAAGAGGTATAAAACCATAGAGTTCTTCGAGTACTATGTGATATCTATATAGATGTAACTAGCTTTGGCAATTTGATCACTTGATAATGTACACAATTATTTGTCTTTATTTTCTTCACTTGTCTCTAGTGGTCTCTATCGTAGGAAGTGTGACTCTAAAAAACAATTAGTGTGATTCACACCTATGTAGGGTTTCTCCTATAATGTGTTGTAGTGTTTTGGGTAATTTAGGAGATCTTGGAGTGCTTTTGGAATGTTATTTTCTTGTACTTCTCTTAAAAGTTCTAAGTGATTAAATGAGTGCATTTGACTTTCTTATGTAGGGTTTATAGGTGTAATATCACATTACACATGAGCCATGAGGAAAGTACAAACCTAAATAAAGAAATCAACTTAAGAAGGTGATCGTTAAGTGGCTTGGGATGAAACCTATATAGTTCTAGATGAAAAAAATTGACGATTTGGTCCCTATTTTTTGGTCTCGTATGAGAAGTGAGTTAGGTGAAGGAAACTTCTTGACATGGCACT
Source organism: Taxus wallichiana var. yunnanensis (assembly GCA_018340775.1). Taxonomy (NCBI): domain Eukaryota; kingdom Viridiplantae; phylum Streptophyta; class Pinopsida; order Cupressales; family Taxaceae; genus Taxus; species Taxus wallichiana. The sequence continues at coordinate 280,979,897 of CM031239.1, read as the reverse complement.
TGGATGAGATAGAATATTATGGATGATGCAAGTAATTCAGTGAGAAATTGAGTAGTGTAACTAAATAAATCAAGTCATGCAATACGAATAAGGATAGACAATTGAGCTTAGAATGTGCACATAATTCATGATTTAGCCTAGATTAAGACAATATTGACATTATGAATTGAAAAATTACCAAATTTAGGTGTTTACATTTTTCTCCCATTTATGATAAGAATTTGAGTTTATCTTAAAGGAAAATATACATGAGTGTGTAAACACACTTTGTCTTCACTCGAGGTGTTTTATTTTCTTGAATTTTGACATAATATTTATTGTGAAACATACAACATAAAGTGTAGTCATGTACATAAAAATTGAACTTTAACTCAAATTTAAAAATGTGTATTTGAAACTCGTAAATTTTTAAAAGTGTACAAAACAAGGAAGGAGTCTTACAGAAGGAGAAGATCCTTGATAAATTTATTAGAGATATGGATTGAAACTAATACATTGGAGTATTAGGGGTGATATATCCCCAATTTTCTAATGGAGATGCCAAATTCAAAAGTGAATTAGGTGTCCCTTTACCCCACACCAAAAATGGTATCAAAATGCCAAATAATCTCCCTAAATAACCTTATAACAAGATGAATATTTTTAAGCATGTTTATCCATCCCAAAAACCTTCCAAAAATAATGATAATAAGAGTGTCATAGGGATTTTTAGTTACCCAAAACTCTTCCACCCAAAAACCACATTACTACATATATATATTTTCCCAAATGTGTAAAATAGTGAAAAGTTAAAAGGGATCAAGCATATTCATTTCCCCATTTGGGATGTTCTATTTGTATCAAGTATGCACTTTTGAATATTGAATATAAATAAGGCCCATGCCCCCATAATGCATAGTTTAAATGTTATCGAGATGTTAAAATTCAAAAGGGAATGAAGTTCTCATGCCCCCCACATTTTGTACCAAAAATTGATAAAATTTTCTCTAAATTATCCTTAAATCTATATCAAACACCTATAAAAGTTTGTTATATAAAATTATAAATTTTATGTTGAGAAACTTCCTAGGACAAACTTGTATGTATATTAGACAATAACATTTGATGGTTTCATCCCCTTTTTGTGTCATGTCCCCTCGGGACACTAAAATACTACACCAAAAGTGACTACAAATTTGAGTAAATTTTTTTTGAAGAAGAGAATATTTACTAACACCTTGCTTAACCATATCCTGTTAATAATTAATTTATATAAGTTTAATTTACCCAAAATTAAATAAACTCTAACCCAAAATAACTTAATTATTTTATACTATAAGTTCACTAGGGTCACACATAAAAGTCCACACCCCTATTACTATAAAGAAAATCCCCCCCTCTTTTGAATTAGTTTTCCCTCACACCCTCTAAAAATTTCCATTCTTAAAATGTGTAGGGTCTATTGTGGACCATAGGATAAGTGTAATCTTGGCCATAGATTTTGAAAAAACCCTAAAGTTTTCCCTAAATGTCTCTTTAGTTTCTTTTCCTTTCTATTCCCTCTTCTCATTTTATTTTGTGTTTTCCATTTGAATGTGCAGGTTAAGAAAGAAGCCTTGAAAGTTCAAGAGGAGGTCTCTAGATTCCTTTGTATCATTTTCTTAGTTTTTTGCATTTATATAAATGCAATTAAATCAATATATATATATATATATATATATATATATATATATATATATATATATATATATATATATATATATATATTTATTTACGGTTGTTTTTTTTTTTTTTGAGAAATATACATATTGAAACATAACCCCTATTTTTTTAGTTTTGTGTGGTGTGAAGGGAGGAGGAGGGTGGCGGTGGATGGGGATGCGCGGGAAGACGGCAGCGGGGGGGGTCATGAAGGGAGGGGGGAAAGCGGTGAGGAGGTAGGGCACGGCGTTTTGGGGCAGCGATCGGAGGATGGTGGAGAGGGGTGGTGTCGGGGGTTTGCCCCCGCACCATGCCCAAGGTGAACAGTGGCGCGGGCGGCAAACTTTGTTTGGAGGGCTTGTATGCGGGGTCCGAACCCTCCCACCACATATTCCTTTAATTTTATTTTTTTGTTTTTATATATAGAAAAAAACTTTGTTTTATTTATATATATATTTGTATTATAATAATTAAAATATAATATATTTATATAACATAATATATTTATATTATATTATATAAAATATAATTCAGATTATATTACAATACATGAGGCATAATATATATATTATAATATAAATACTACTAGATTATAGTATAGTAACTCTAGAAATTAATAGGTAATTTTGTTGAACTATGTTATAGTTATGTAATATAACTATATTAGACCGATTATATATAACTATATTAGATATATATATATATATATATTTCAAGTTGTAGAGAGATGGATTTTTCTCAATGCTTGCCATATTATTATTTTTTTATACTAATAATCTACTTTTCTATGTGATAAAATAAGAGAGTGTGGTGAAGTAATTCAAAAGGGAGAAGAGGCTTGAAGTAAGTTTATAATTTGCAAGGACTACACACATGTACAAATCTGATTTCCCAATAAGAACATATCATTAAATCTCTCATTGGAAGGAGTCAAGACTAATCTCATCCCATTCAATATGATAACAAAGTTTACAAGAAGAGATACATGGCAAGAAAGAGATATTTCCATACGATATTAAACCTAAAGCTCCATGTAGAACTAACTTTTTTTTTTTTATGTTGTTTTAAAATATATTGCTAAATGAATATTTCAGATTTTCCAACAAGGATACCCAACAATAATAACATCATTTCTTATGGAGAAACATACTTCCATCAATCAATCTTCCTTTTCAAAATGATATTCAAATCAATGCATATTAAAGGAATATAACCATTTTACAAGACTCATTTTACAAGGATCTTAAGTTCATAATTACATCATAATTCAAAATGCTAAAATACATAAGAAAAATGACATAACAAATCTCCCTTCTAAGATTGAAAGAAATCTTTCACATACTAATGGAATACTAATCTTACAAGTGACTCCAATTCACAAAATGAGAACTTTTGCATGCCAAAGAATCTTCCAAAATAGCCATACCCAAGATGTTACAATGAAAGTAATGCTTCACAATAATTTGAGAAAACAAGGAGAGACCAAGATGTCACAAACTCCAACCATCTCCATACTTGAGCTCCAACTTTGAGTGACTTTCAAGGAAACCAACAAGGAGAAAGAGCTTGTTTTCCACCCAACCATAGGCATCATTACATGCCTCTCCCAAGGTTGGGATGCATGCTAGCCTCCCCCAAGCCCATGGGAAAGAGGACAACTAACCACAACTTGCACAAGAAGGAGGGTGAACTAACAATGATACAACCACAAAAATAGGACAAAATCCAAGACAAGACTCAAAATTTTCCAAGGTGGCAAAGAGAAGAACCCAAGTTCTTCCTCTAAAAACAATGGGGAAGAGAGGAGAGGAGTTCTCCAAAAGTTGTTACCAAGATTATAAGCACAATAACTAGACCTCCATACCCTCCTTATTACTCCTATATCATTTAACCCCTCCTTATTCCTCCACCCTTTCTCCAAGTCCTTCTTGGAAGGATTTTCAAACCCCAAAGGGGTTTCCTTACCAAGAATGGGGAAGGAGATTCAAGCCAAATGAATCAACTTCCCCACCTCAACCATTTGAGGGGAAAACAATAAGACCCTACAAGGCTTGTCCATCAAGCCTTGAGGATTGAGAGGAAAAATCCCTCTCTCTTCCCCCACAAACTCCAAAACTCCATCATGCCATATGATGGAGGGAGTAAAACAAACAAACAACAACCAAAATCCACATGCAAAAATAACAAATTCAAGTAGCCCATCTAACAACTAAGATGAATACAACACATGCAATAAGACATAAGAGCCTACCTCAAGGAAAGCTCTCCAAAAAGCTTTCCAACTTCAAATTTCTCCACTCCTTGACTCAAGAAAATCTCAAGCTCCAAATCCCACAAGCATCCCAAGCAAGAAGTTCAAAAAAAAGTCCCTCTCTTTTCCCATGAAGGGGAATTTGAAGAGGAGCAAGCAAGAATCCTCACAAATGAGGGGGTGACATGTGTCACCCCTCTCCTCCTTCAAGGTCAAAGATGCCAAAACAAAAGAGAGAAAGGGTAAAAATGTCTTTTTTCCCTCTTCTCCCAAATTCCCTAAATGTTAACAAGACAAAATTAGTGAAACTTTTAACAAGCACTCCAATCCACACCCCTTACATGGATGTGACCAAACAAGAGGCAAAAGGGAGGGAAAACTCCCTCTAGCCTTGGAAATAAGCCCCCTACCCATTAGGTAGGGTCCAAGGGCTCATTTTTATGTTAAGGGAACTCCCAAACAAAAAAAGGTGTCCCCAAAATGCCCAAAATAACCCAATTTCGGGTTTTGCATTTTTGGCACAAGGGTAGAGGGTGTGGGGACCACCCAAGGGTTTCACATGTGACCCTAAACCCTTGTGATTAAGTGACTCATTAAACAAAATCAAAATTTTAATGAAAGTGGGATTATTAACTCCCAAAACAAGTTTACAACATAACTAATTACCCTAAACAAAATTAATAATTCAAGGCACAATACATTACAAAAATTGGGGTCACTCATGGTGCCCAAAATAATAATCTCCAACACTAAGGTTTCACACAATGAACATGGCTAGGACTCAGCCCGTGGGCTGCTTGTGCAAGATTGTGTAGCTGGCCTGAATCCCACGTTCTCTGTAAACTGTCACCTGCACACTCATTGCACACATTAACCATACATGTCCGATAAAATATAAATCAATGACTCAGTAAGATATCAATGAGTTCTAAACTAGCCTAACATCCTACTGAAATCAAAATGTGACAACGTGCACAATTATACTCAATTCTCCAAAGTTAGACAAGATGATAAAGTGACATATAACCATAGAATCCCAACATGCAACAACTAAGTATCCATCAATATAATTATGTTCCAAAAACAACATCATATCCATTAGTATCCATGACATCATAAGATAATGCGACAACATAGAAATTAAGCTAAATTGGCGCTATACGCCTAAATGTCCACACATGTCTAATAAGATCAAATCTCTAATATAATGTCCAAGATATAACAAATCTCTGTCAAAACATGTCTATGAGCAAAGAAACAACAAGTAACTGAGCTATAAAAGTGTGGGCACTACATCCCCCTCTACTAAAATTAGACTTCCTCTGGAAGTCACTGAAAGAGATAGGGATATCTAGCCCTCAAAGGTGTCGCATCCTCCCAGGTAGCTGTTGTCTCATCGTATCGGTCCCACTGTACTCTAACCTGGTCCAAGTCTCGACCCCGAAGGGCCAACCTCGGTGCTCCAGTATGTGTACGGGCTCCAGTCTCCACTGTCCTCCATCCTCTACCTATAATGCTGACCAATCCAAAACATGAGAAAGCATCTGGTACATATCTATGTAGTACAGAAACATGAAATACATCATGGGCCCGTGCAAGGCGTGGTGGATAAAAGCTAGGTGATGATAGGAAACTGGACCGATGACCTCTAAAATATCAAAAGGCCCCACAAAATGAGGTGATAGCTTAGAACCCTTTCCATAATGGATCGGACTCTTATGCGGATGAACCCTCAAGAAGACTTTGTCACCCACTGAGAAGTGACGATCAATCCTCTTAGTGTCTGCATACGCCTTACGGCTGCTGCTCGGCCTGCTCAAGATGTTGTCTAATCAACAACCTGCTCTAAATCCTGAAGGTAGGCTGGTCCCAGAATAATCTGTCATCTAGTCTATCCCAACTCAAAGGTGTCTGCAAGGTCGTCCATACAAAGCCTGGTAAGGAGCCATACCAATGGAACTATGATAGTTGTTGTTGTAGAAAACTCAACTAAATGCAAATAATCTTCCCATTTCTTCTACTGATCCATCACATACATTCTCAACATGTCCTCCAACACCTGATTAACCCTCTCTGTCTGCCCATCTATCTCTGGATGATAAGCTGAACTGAAATTAATCTGAGTACCCAGAGCGGTCTGAAAAGAAGTCCAGAAAACTAAAGTGTAGATGGTATCCCTATCATTGATGATGGTCTTTGAATCCCATGCAACCTAACAATGTCCTCCATAAATACTTTGGCAATGGCCTGTGCATTATAGGTGACCTTGGTTGGTGAAGAAGTGTGCAACCTTGGTCAACTTATCCACGGTAACCATAATGGCATCATGATGATAAGAAGACATAGGAAGTCCGACTATGAAATCCATGGAAATCACATCCCATTTCCACTCGGGAATATCATGAGGATGTAAAAGTCCTATGGGATGAGAATGCTCTGCCTTGACCTCTGACACTCAAGGCAACGTGCAACAAAATCTGCTATGTCCCGTCGAAGACCGGGCCAATAATATAACTCTCTTAGATGGCATGCATTTTCTTCACTCCTGGATGTACCACATATGGGGCTCGATGAGCCTCATGAGGATGAAGCTACGCAAATCACCTGACTTAGGCATGTAGATGCACCTGTGGAACCGAAGCAAACCATCTGCCTCTAAAACACACCTAGAATATCTACCCTCTAATGAACCCTGTGACTCCAACATCTATGTCTAGCTCCCTCATAAAATTTGTCCTCTGGAAGGTGCTCAAGAATCCTGCTTCTCAAATCTAACTGAAGTGTCAAAGAAGCAAGCACATGTCATCGTCTACTAAGTGCATCTACAACAACATTTTCCTTCCCTTTGATATACTGAACCTCCATGTCATACTCACATAGGAACTCCATCCAACGCTTTGTTGTGAGCGTTGAGGTTCGGCTGTGAGAAGATATGCTGCAAACTACGATGATCTGTCCTCAAAATGAAAGGTCTACCCAAAAGGAAATGTCGCCAACGCACTAGAGCATGAACAAACTGCTAAGCTCCAAGTCATGAGTAGGATAATTAAGCTCGTAGTCCTTGAGCTTACGAGACTCAAAGGTAATAACCCGATGCTCCTGCATAAGAACTGCTCCCAAACCCTCTAGTGATGCATCAATACAAACAACAAAATCCTCTGTCGGGTCTGGAACTGCTAAGATGGGTGTCGTGGTTAACCTTTCCTTAAGCAACTGAAAGGCCTGCTCACACTTTTCTGACCAATCAAACTTCTTCCCTTTCCTCTGAAGAGAAGTGATAGGGTGAGAAATCCTAGAAAAGTCTGTACGAACCTGCGGTAATACCCTGCTAAACCCATGAAACTCCTCACCTCAGTAACTGATGTGGGTGCTGGCCAGTCCAAGATAGCTTGTATCTTAGAGGGATCTACGGAGATACCCTCACCTGAAATATGATATGACCCAAGTACTGAATCTCTGTCTGAAAGAAGCTGCATTTTTCCAAGTTCCCATACAACTTCTGCTCTCTCAAAACCTAAAGTACCTGCCTCAAATGCTCCTCATGTTCCTCCTCGGAACGAGAATAAATCAATATGTCATCAAGGAACACTAAAACAAAGTGATCTAGAAATGTCCTGAATACTCCATTCATGAGGCTCATGAAGACAACTAGGGCATTGGTCAAACCAAATGGAACCACTGTGAACTCATAATGCCCATAACGTGTGTGAAATGTTGTCTTATGAATGTCTGCATCTGATATGTGCAACTGATGGTATCCTGACTTGAGATCGATTTTGGAGAACACTCTCACTCCCCACATCTGATCAAACAAGTCATCAATCCTAGGGAGTGGATAACGGTTCTTTATTGTGACCTTATTGAGCTATCTGAAGTCTACACAAAGTCTGAGAGAACCATCCTTCTTCTTCACAAATATGACTGGCGCTCCCCAAGGAGATACACTAGGGTGAATGAGACCCTTATCTAACAACTCCTCTAACTAAATCTTGAGCTCATGAAGCTCTGGAGTCATCATCCGATAAGGTGCCCTAGAAACTGGTGCAGATCTAGGTACTAAATCAATGGTGAAATCTACCTCTCTGGGGTGGTAACCCTGGAAGCTCACCTAGAAACACATCTATATACTCCCTCAAAACTGCATGGTCATCTAAGGGTGAGTGCTCTAAAGTGCTCTCTGATCGATCACTGATGGTGATAGCAAATAATTGACAACCCTTACGCATGCTCCGCTTGAGTTGCTTAGCCGATATCATGCAAGGAGATAGGCCTCTGCATCCCTGATATCACAACTGCACTCCCAAGATCATCCTGACACTCAATGACCTTATTTCTGCAATCCACCTTAGCTCGATGAGCCTCGAGCCAATCCATACCCAAAACTACCTGATAAGAACCTAGAGGGATAACTCGGAGGTCAAGAGTAGTGGAGAAGGCTCCTAAATCAAGTACGTAACTCTCCACATACGAGTCCATGCGAGTTTGGCCCCAGAGGCCAACTCAACCTGCCAACTATCTGGTTGCCTAGCCACCACTAGCCCACACTGGTCCACTATAGAAGGTGATATAAAGAATCTGAAGCACCTGAATCAAAAAGTACTGAGATAGAAATACCCCTGATAATACCTGTCATCTCAATGATTGTGGCCTGATGCTCGGCCTAGCGGTTGTCAACCATTGCATATACATGATGAGCGTGTCCTACATCACCCACCATCTACTCGGATCTAGCAGCTCTCTATGCATCCATGGTATTGGGTTTGTGTGGGCACATGTGCACATAGTGATCAGGAGATCCACAAATAAAACATCCTCTGTACCCCTCTGAGATGGGGTCCCTCCTGTACTCTGGTGTACTGATCCTGCCGGTCCAACCCTAGCAGACTGTTGTGTGTGAGCTGGTTGTGCCTGCTGAGTACCCTGCCTCCTATCCCTGGCTCCACCAAAACCACCTCTAGAAACACCTCTCTAAAATCCCTGTGTCTGTCTAGCCCCCCTGTTGTGGGTGGCCCCCTCTTGTGTGTCTCATCTTTGCGGGTGTGGTGGAGCCCCCTCGTGGGCTTTGGCGGAGGCCAAAATCCTCCTCTAGGGGGTGGTGCAAGTACCCGTGACCTCTGACTCTGAAAGGCCTGTATCCTCTCCTGAAACTTGCTCTTGTTTCTATCTCGGTGCTCCTGTGCCTTGGTCTGTTCTCCTCAGCTAAGTAGGCCTTCTCAACGGCCTTCTCAAGTGTGGGAGGGGATAACATCCTAACTGCTCTGCTATATCTGCATTAAGGCCTCGAATAAACCTGTTAACCTGTAATTTCTCATCTTGCAGGTAGTCCACATACTGCGAAGGAGATCTAGGAACCTGCTCTCATACTGTGCTACTATGCCAGATCCCTGTCGTAAGTCATGAAACTCATCGATCCTCTTTTACACGAAATGCTCTGACATATAACGAGCCCTGAATCACTCCTCGAACATCTCCCAAGTCATTGTCTCTCGAGTCAGATGGAGCTTCCGCTCCTCATTCCTCCACCAAACGCCTGTTGTGTCTCGGAGGAGGTGTATAGTGAACCTTGCCTTGACGTTGCTCTCGTAAGAGTGCAAGCCAAAGCAACTATCCAAACTAAGGAGCCATGACTCAGCCCCAAAGCCATCTGTAGAGCCGGTGTAGGTGGGTGGCTGCTGCAAGTGAAGAAGATCCCTGATCACACTGCTTGTATCTCGATCCTGGCGATGTAGTCCAACAAGCGAAGGGGGTCGCCTATCCTCGAATGGTCCCTCGAGACTGTGTGAGCGGCTACGACGATGGAACGAGGCTACCCTCTCGTGATGAATGGAAGGGCTACGTGACCTCTCCCGCCTCGGTGTATCGTGCTCTGGTGGCTCTGAATGCACGTCCTCACCTATCGGCTCCTCATCTCCCAAAGGTATCTCCTCTCTCACCTCCTGCGGTGGTGGTAGATGCTGCTCCACAACAATGCCTATCAGCTGGTGCAAGGCCTCTAATATCTGAGGCCCAAATTCGGGTGTTGGCGGCTCCCGCGTAGGTGCACTATGCCCCAAACCTCTAGCTGATCGTCCCTCTCTTGGGTGCCATCCTGTGCACGAGGTGAGCGAAGAAGTTATTAATTAAAAATTTAATGGTTGCGGATGATTTTTAACTAATTATTTTTATCCATTTATTAAATTTAATGTTATTAACATTACCATTAACTATCTTAATTAATACCTAGAGTGTCCGTGTGTGTGAACCTCGCTCTGATACCAAATGTAATGCCCATCCTCGGGACAGTGAAAAACTACACCAAAAGTGACTACAAATTTGAGTAATTTTTTTTTTTTAAGAAGACAATATTTACTAACACCTTGCTTAACCATATCCCTTAATTAATAATTAATTATATATAATTTTTAATTTACCCAAAATTAAATAAACTCTACCTAAAACATTTTTAATTATTTTTTTACTATCTTCTAAAACTTCACACATAAAAGTCTACACCCCTTATTTTTTATCTTTAAAAGTTTTCCCCTTTTTTCAATTATTTCCCACACACCCTCTAAAAATTATTTCCCATCCAAAAGTTTAAAATACCCATGACATTTTTAAAAAGTGTAGGAGGGTAGGGTAACTTATGGACCCTAGGATAAGTCAATCTTGGATCCCTAGATTTTGAAAAACCCTAAAGTTTGCCCTAAAATCTTTATCTTTGTTTTTTTTCTTTCTTTTTTTTCTTTTTTTTTTTTTTTTGTTTTTTTTTTCAATGTGCGAGTTGTTTGGAAATGGAGCCTTGAAAGTTTTTTTTTTTTCATGTAATTCCTTTTGTATTTTTTTTTTTTTGCATTTATAAAATGTAATGTTTTTTTTTGTATTTATATATATATATATATATATATATATATATATATATATATATATATTATTATTATTACATTTTTTTTTTTTTTTTGAGAATATATATATATAAAGGGATGATTTTTTTTTTTTTTGTTTTTGTGGTGGATGAAGGGGGAGGAGGGGTGGGGTGAGGGGGGATGGGTGGGACATGGGGGAAGCGGAGGAGGGGAGGGTCACGAGGGGGGGGAGGGGGAGGAGGAGGGGGGGGGTTTTGGGGGGGGCGGGGGGACGGGGATGGGAGGGGGGGGGGGGGGGGGTGGTGGAGCAATGGGAGGTGTGGGGGGCAGGGCGCGGCACCCCGGGGTGTTTTTTTTTTTTTTTGCGGAGTGGGGGTCCGAACCCTCCCACCAATTTCAATTTTTTTTTTTTTTTTTTTTTAATAAAAAAACTTTTTTTTTTATATAGTATATATATATATATATATATATATATATATATATATATATATATATATAATATGTTATATAATATATATAAATATAATGTATTTATATTATAATAATTAAAATATAATATATATTATTAATATAATATATTTATATATATATATATATAAAATATAATTATATTATATTACAATACATGAGGCATAATATATATATTATAATATAAATACTACTAGATCATAGCATAGTAACTCTAGAAATTAATATGTAATTTTGTTGAACTAACTATATGTTATAGTATATGTAATATAACTATATTAGATATATATATATATATATATATATATATATATATATATATATATATATTTCAAGTTGTAGAGAGATGGATTTTTCTCAATGCTTGCCATATTATTTATTATACTAATAATCTACTTTTCTATGTGATAAAATAAGAGTGTGGTGAAGTAATTCAAAAGGGAGAAGAGGCTTGAAGTAAGTTTATAATTTGCAAGGACTACACACATGTACAAATCTGATTTCCTAATAAGAACATATCATTAAATCTCTCATTGGAAGGAGTCAAGACTAATCTCATCCCATTCAATATGATAAAAAGTTTACAAGAAGAGATACATGGCAAGAAAGAGATATTTCCATACGATATTAAACCTAAAGCTCCATGTAGAACTCTTTTTTTTTATGTTGTTTTAAAATATATTGCTAAATGAATATTTCAGATTTTCCAACAAGGATACCCAACAATAATAACATCATTTCTTATGGAGAAACATACTTCCATCAAGCAATCTTCCTTTTCAAAATGATATTCAAATCAATGCATATTAAAGGAATATAACCATTTTACAAGACTCATTTTACAAGGATCTTAAGTTCATAATTACATCATAATTCAAAATGCTAAAATACATAAGAAAAATGACATAACAAATCTCCTTCCAAGATTGAAAGAAATCTTTCACATACAAATGGAATACTAATTTTACAAGTGATTCCAATTCACAAAATGAGAACTTTTGCATGCCAAAGAATCTTCCAAAATAGCCATACCCAAGATGTTACAATGAAAGTAATGCTTCACAATAATTTGAGAAAACAAGGAGAGACCAAGATGTCACAAACTCCAACCATCTCCATACTTGAGCTCCAACTTTGAGTGACTTTCAAGGAAACCAACAAGGAGAAAGAGCTTGTTTGCCACCCAACCATAGGCATCATTACATGCCTCTCCCAAGGTTGGGATGCATGCTAGCCTCCCCCAAGCCCATGGGAAAGAGGACAACTAACCACAACTTGCACAAGAAGGAGGGTGAACTAACAATGATACAACCACACAAAAATAGGACAAAATCCAAGACAAGACTCAAAATTTTCCAAGGTGGCAAAGAGAAGAACCCAAGTTCTTCCTCTAAAAACAATGGGGAAGAGAGGAGAGGAGTTCTCCAAAAGTTGTTACCAAGATTATAAGCACAATAACTAGACCTCCATACCCTCCTTATTACTCCTATATCATTTAACCCCTCCTTATTCCTCCACCCTTTCTCCAAGTCCTTCTTGGAAGGATTTTCAAACCCCAAAGGGTTTCCTTACCAAGAATGGGGAAGGAGATTCAAGCCAAATGAATCAACTTCCCCACCTCAACCATTTGAGGGGAAAACAATAAGACCCTACAAGGCTTGTCCATCAAGCCTTGAGGATTGAGAGGGAAAAATCCCTCTCTCTTCCCCCACAAACTCCAAAACTCCATCATGCCATATGATGGAGGGAGTAAAAAAAAAAACAACAACCAAAATCCACATGCAAAAATAACAAATTCAAGTAGCCCATCTAACAACTAAGATGAATACAACACATGCAATAAGACATAAGAGCCTACCTCAAGGAAAGCTCTCCAAAAAGCTTTCCAACTTCAAATTTCTCCACTCCTTGACTCAAGCAAATCTCAAGCTCCAAATCCCACAAGCATCCCAAGCAAGAAGTCAAAAAAAAAAGTCCCTCTCTTTTCCCATGAAGGGGAATTTGAAGAGGAGCAAGCAAGAATCCTCACAAATGAGGGGGTGACATGTGTCACCCCTCTCCTCCTTCAAGGTCAAAGATGCCAAAACAAAAGAGAGAAAGGGTAAAAATGTCTTTTTGCCCTCTTCTCCCAAATTCCCTAAATGTTAACAAGACAAAATTAGTGAAACTTTTAACAAGCACTCCAATCCACACCCCTTACATGGATGTGACCAAACAAGAGGCAAAAGGGAGGGAAAACTCCCTCTAGCCTTGGAAATAAGCCCCCTACCCATTAGGTAGGGTCCAAGGGCTCATTTTTATGTTAGGGGAACTCCCAAACTAAAAAGGGGTCCCTAAAAATGCCCAAAATAACCCAATTTCGGGTTTTGCATTTTTGGCACAAGGGTAGAGGGTGTGGGGACCACCCAAGGGTTTCACATGTGACCCTAAACCCTTGTGATTAAGTGACTCATTAAACAAAATCAAAATTTTAATGAAAGTGGGATTATTAACTCCCAAAACAAGTTTACAACATAACTAATTACCCTAAACAAAATTAATAATTCAAGGCACAATACATTACAAAAATTGGGGTCACTCATGGTGCCCAAAATAATAATCTCCAACACTAAGGTTTCACACAATGAACATGGCTAGGACTCAGCCCGTGGGCTGCTTGTGCAAGATTGTGTAGCTGGCCTGAATCCCACGTTCTCCTGTAAACCTGTCACCTGCACACTCATTGCACACATTAACCGCACATGTCCGATAAAATATAAATCAATGACTCAGCAAGATATCAATGAGTTCTAAACTAGCCTAACATCCTACTAAAATCAAAATGCGACAACGTGCACAATTATACTCAATTCTCCAAAGTTAGACAAGATGATAAAGTGACATATAACCATAGAATCCCAACATGAAATCAACTAAGTATCCATCAATATAATTATGTTCCAAAAACAACATCATATCCGTTAGTACCCATGACATCATATGATAATGCGACAACATAGAAATTAAGCTAAATTGGTGCTATACGCCTAAATGTCCACACATGTCTCATAAGATCAAATCTCTAAGATCACATTAAAGGTTTTTATAGGTCTCCATCATAGAGATATTGCTCTTACAAAGAGTGCATTGTAGAAACCTTAACACGAAGATTTAGTATACAAATCATACTAGAAAATAACAACAAATAATAGAAATAAGTATAAAAGTATACAATTGCATCAAGAAACATCACATACATTTTTCATAACAAAGGTAAATAGATGCACATAGGAGACACAAGAGTGTTGCACAAAAAAACAAGCATGAGTAAAGGAAATAAAGGCCAAAAATAGGGACATAAAAATGTTTCAAGCACATGCATAGTAAGTTCCATAGCCCATATATGTGAAAACAAGAATACAAGAAATCAAGTGAATACAATAGTTGAAAATATCGCAAAGGCACACAAATCAAGAGATACTAGTTCTACATAAAGCACTATGTCATTTGCATAACTCCAAATAAAAAACATATAGTACATTATAGAAAATGAACATGATGAGAATGTGAAATGTCACTATGTAATGACAAAAAAACCTAATATTGTAAGAAAATGCCTTGGATGTTTACTAGCTATTGGGTAAGAGGATAGATCTCGCACCTTAAAATTGTAGATTATAATGTGTGTCTTGTATTATGATCAAATATGTCATAAAATATGTGTGTAAAAAGTATATAAAATATGTTATGTATCAAACAATGTGAAAAACAACATATGTTAAATAGATTAATAATATCTCTAGGTAATTTCATATAATTGTGTCTCACTTGGTGGCCAAAAATATTTTAAAATCTGACATGTAAATAAATCTTTAAAAATACTATAAAAACCTTAAAAATCAAGTAAATTCAAGATTCCCTGCACCTTGGTATATTTAAGATCTTAAAAATAAGTGTTTGATCTGTTGACACTAAAATTTTCCTCCATAATTTCTATTTCATTAATGTATGTATTAGGAATAGGATGTTGTTAAGTATAATTAGTAGTAGCGTCTGATAGAAGATAACGGCGCCATCAGTATAGTGTCGCCAATAATGTGGAGTACAGTAACAGTCAAAGTATAATAGGAATGTTGTAAAAAGTAAATATTTGTCGTAAGTGGTTCGGTAATGTTAAAATGTCAAAGTTTGGGTAATTAGAGAAGTAGGGTCTACATGATTAGGAATTAGAAATATTATATTGGTAATAAGGACAAGGAGTGAGGTCATAAATATTTTGTGTATTTTATTTGTAAAAAGTCTAAAAATGTGGAACCCATGTAAAATGATAAGGTTTATCTTATCTTAAGAGATAAGCTTACATGTACAGATAAGAGTTAAGGTAAGGAATATGATTCGTCATAGTGGATTTCTTATCCTATCTTAGAGATAGGATGGATAAGCCTGGAAGTTCTATAAATAGAGAGGCCACCCCCCTCATTTAGCATAGAAAGAAGTAGTGAGAAATATTGTAGGAAGTGTGCAAAGGAAGCCATCGGTTAAAGGTGTGTTGAAGAAGCCATCAAGAGGTGTAATTGTAAAGTTTCTCCCATAGTCTTGTTGAAGTACCTCATGGGTGAGATTGTAACAATTTCATGTTAATATTATAATTTACTTTGATATTTCAGATTTGTCATCATTCCATCTTATCATAGTCGATGGTATTCTGGTGTTCGGTTGTTGTTTTGTTTCCAGATTACATCCACCAAACTAAAGGCTATGCATTAGTAAATAATCATAGCACGAGGAGTTCCCGGTGAAGAATTATCATAGTGCCGGATTGGTGATGACATTTTGGTTCCGTTGCCGGGACCATTCCTCGTTGGTGGATTTTCTGGAGAGATATTCCCACTTAGTCAAAAATCAATTGGAGGATAACCTTGTTTTTACTGTGCATAGTAGTTACCGTGGTAAAGTCATTTTTACCGTGAATAGTAGTTACCATGACAAAGTCATTTTTGCTGTGAATAGTATTTATCACAGTAAAGTCACTTTTTACCGTGAATAGTATTTACCACAGTAACTTCACTTTTTACCGTGAATAGTGTTTACCACAGTAAAATCAGTTTTTACTGCAGTAAATCAAGTTTTACCATAGTTTACCGTGGTCATTTCTATAGTAATTCCAATTATTTGTGCACATAAGTCTTGTTGATTGTACTTGTGGGTTGATATTTCAAAGTGGTTACTTTTGAAAATGGGAAAGATTCTGTTTTTTCAGCTCAATCTAATGAAGATGCTTCTTCTTTCATTCAAGAGTTTAAGCGATCTTGTATTTGTAATGGCCTTATAAGAAGGGAACAATGGATTGAATTTTTTCCTACCTTTTTGGATGGTTCCGCACTTAGGTGGTTTGAAACACTAGGTGATAATGTGAAAAATTCATGGGATTTATTAACTAAAAGTTTTCTTGAAGAATTTGGTGAACAATGTAAATATGCGAGATCTCATGATCGAGATCACAAAGCTATCCCAAGGAGAGAAGGAGAAGATAAGGGATTATCATGCTCGTGTTCTAGAGCTAAGGAGGAAGCTCGATGCCCAGATCCGAAGGAAGGACTAGCGGATGGGTTGATGAATGGCGTGGATAATCTCCTCTGTAAGCACTTCATTCTTGGGATGAAGCCAGAGATCAGACAACGAGTGAAGTATGACCGCCCAGCTACCATTGAACAAGCAAAGGAGATTGCAAGAAGGCAAGAAGAAAGCATGGAAGAGGAGCCCAAAGAAATTGTTGCTAAAGTAGAGCCTACACCAAACACCTTTGGTCAGAATCCACAACCACTCCGGTGAGCACAAATATTTCTCCTAGTACATCTACCGAGTATGAAGATCGCTTAGGAAGATGGGCGCTTAACTATTAATCTTCTTCAAGGAAAGGAATTTAGTTCTCAGGGAGGAGATAGAGGTCCAAAAAGAAATATTTCAAGTTGTTTGTTATGGTTGTTATAAAAGGGTCATTATAAGTATAATTGTCGAGATAGAGCTTCTACATCTAGTACAAGAGATAATATAAAAGGAAAAGCACTGTGAATTCTCTTGATGTAGTAGATAAGAGTAGAAATAATGAAGTAGATGTGTTTGTAACAAAAAGAAAGAAAGAAAAAGATAATCAAGATGGAACTGATCCTAAGAAGATGAAAGGAGAAACTAGTAAGAAACATAGGAGAAGAAAGTTGGGTGTGCGGCAGGATTTTCGATTTCACGGGGCAAGGACCATACTCCATCTTGGAAGATCTGTCCAAAAGGGCTGCAAATATTACATATGGTCAACTCTTGGCTATGTCTTCGAGAAGAGGCGGGAGTTGCGAGGTGGACTCAATGCTCGAAGAAGGAAGGAGGTTGAGGTCCCTATTTTGGAGGCAGAGGCAGATCCCTATGCTCCACAAGCTGAGGTATTATGTAATGGTATTTCAATTTATGATGTCTTAGTTGATGGAGGTGCTGCAGTTAATGTAATGACCGAGTCTGTAATGAATATGTTGGGTTTAAAAATTGATCGCCCTTCAACACTTATGTTAAGGTCATTAAATAAGGGAAAAACTAAACCAGAAGGTGTAGTTTCAAATGTGGCAATATCTGTTATGGGTGTTGTATGTGTGGTAGACTTTCAGGTGATGAAAAATGGTACTGTTGCGTACCCAATGCTGCTGGGAAGACCATGGCTAAGGAGAGTTCATGCAAGAAACTATTGGAATGAAGGTTTCATGACACTTGGACGTGGTAGAGAGAGGGTGAAGATAAACGTGATCCTCAATATCATAAAGCGTAACTCGTGGATTCAAGTAATGAAACCGATGATTGGACATCCTCTCGATTACTCTAATACCGAGTGAAGTGGACACGAAGATGAAGAAAGCGATGTGGATGTTTCAGTCATGGATATCCTTCCAGTCACACCAACTCATGACCCCATAAAATTTGAAGAAGAAGTTGATGATCGTCTCCAACAAGTAAAGATTGGTAATGCTGTGATGGAGAGTGAGAAGGAATCCTACCTCCACCTCTTTCGAAGGTACATACACCTATTCACTTTTGATTACAAGGAACTCCGTCAAGTAAGTTGGGTAGAACATTCTATTGAGCTGGTAGATGGTGCTAAGCCCATAAAACAAATGCCATATAGAATGAATCCTAATTTTTCCAAGACTGTAAAAGAAGAAATAGATAAGTTGCTTGATGCAGGATTCATATTTCGTTGTGGAGAATTCAGAATGGGTTTCTCCCATTGTGATCTCAATAAAAAAATGGGAAGCTACGCATTTGTGTTGACTACAAGAAGCTCAATAAGGCAACAAAGAAGGATCATTACCCTCTTCCATTTTCAGATCGATCTTGGGACGAAGTAGTGGCCAGAGTGCTATAGTTTTCTTTGATGGATATAAGCGGCTACAACCAAGTTCGTATATGAGAGAAAGATCAGTCAAGACCACGTTCACCACTCCTTGGGAACGTTTTCTTATAGAGTTATGCCTTTTGGGTTGTGTAATGCTCCGAAAAACATTCCAGCGTTTGATGAATAGGGTGTTCGAACCCTACATTGGGACCTTCATCAAAGTATTTTTGGATGATTTTTGCATCTATGGGAGCAAGTTGGACCACCTGCACCAGATGGAGATAGCATTTCAAAGGTTAGATGAAGCACAAGCCTCACTAAACCCTACAAAGTGTGTCTTTGGATGTTCTAAAGGAGTTTTTTAGGGCATGTTGTATCCAGAGATGGTATTGTGCGATCTGATAAAATTTCAAAATCAAAGATTTACCATTTCCTATGAATAGAAGTAAGTTGAGATCATTTTTAGGCCATGTGGGTTACTATAGAAGGTTCATCAAGAATTTCTCAAAGATTACATAGCCACTAACCCAGTTCTTGAAGAAGGATGTTACTTATGAACCAAGAAATAAGGCGCATGAAGCTTTTGGACAATGAAGGAAGCCCCGGTGTCTTCACCGCTTTGAATAATCCATTGGAGCAAGCCATTCATTGTGTACACCGATGCCTCGATGCAGCACTAGGAAGTACTTTGAGCCAAAAGGATGAAAATGGGAATGAACATCCAATTTACTTTGGGAGCGCACAAATGAGCAGTCTTTGAGGTAAACTATACCATCAGAATCGAAAAAGAGGCTCTGCTATCATTTTTTCTTTGTAAAGAAGTTTAGAAATTACTTGCTAGGGAAGAAATTTATAGTTGTAACAGATCATCGAGGCATTGAAATATATTGTCAATAAGCCTAACCCATCGGGAGGATAGCAAGATGGATAATTTTACTACAAGAATTTGAATTTGATATTATATATAGGCCAAGAAAGAAGCATGTCAATGCAGATGCATTCTCTCAAGCCTATGATGGTTTCGGATCATCTTGTGATGATGATGATTTTCCCGATGCATTGTTCTCCCTTGACACAATCCCTGGTGAATACATAGATATTTGGAATTATCTGAATGAATTCAAGTTTCCTGATGGTGCCAATGCAAAGACTAAGAGAAAGATTACTCAAGCCAGTCGTCCATATTCTATTTTGCATGGAGCATTATTTCAAATAGGACCTGATGGATAGTACAAGAGGGCAGTTGGACGTGATCAAGGAAAGGAGCTGCTAGAAGAATTCCACAATGGTACATGTGGAGGGCACTTCTTTGGAAAACTTACAAAGAAGAAGAATCTTGGATGCAAAGTTATCACCGGCCCACTCTTTTTAAAGATTGTTATAATTATTGTAAGACGTTATATTTGTCAAACACATGGTAACCGTAAGACTTCATCAGCTCCATTATGTCCTATTCTTCCACTTGGTCCCTTTGAAAAGTGGGGAATAGACATTGTAGGTCCACTTCCAACTACATCACGCCAAAATAAGTATATTGTAGTTGCCACAGATTATTTAACCAAGTGGGTTGAAGCTAGGCCATTGAAAACAGCTTCCATGGATGAAGTGGCAAGGTTCATATATGAACGCATTGTCACCAGATTTGGTTGTCCATTAGAAATTGTAACAGATCAAGGAAGCCACTTCATTAATGAGGTGGTAAAAGCCCTAGTCAATAAGTTTTCTATTAAGCACAGGAAGGCAACAACATACAAGCCAAGCACAAATGGACAGGTGGAACGAACAAATTTTGTGCTATGTCAAATTCTAGCAAAAGATGCAGCCTTGCAGGTACATAAATGGGATAAAAGGATTCATGCAGCATTGTGGGCATATAGGGCAACATCAAAGTCAGCAACAGGATACTCCCCATTTCAGTTGGCCTATGGCATTGATCCAGTTTCTTCCTATTGATTTTGATATTCCCACTGTGAGAGTTATGAAAATGAAAGGATGGATGAAAGTGATTCAGTAAAAGAAAGGTTGATACATCTTCATTTGCTAGAGGAAATGAGGGAAATAGCAAAGGATACAAGCCATAAGAAGAAAATGAAGCAGAAGGAATACTTTGATCAAAAGATCCGATGGTCTCCATTTCATGTGAATGACTTGGTTCTAGTATATGATTCCAGATACAAAAAAAGAAGACAGAGAAAATTTCTTCCAAAATAGATGGGGCCCTACGAAATAAAGTTGTGCATGAAAATGGTACGTGCACTGATTTGGAGGAATTGGATGGCACTCCCATTACGAAATGGGTCAACCACGACAAGTTAAAGATTTTCCAAGCACTGAGAATAGTCTACTCAGGGACGGAGTAGAAGCTAGGAAGGGGAAGATGTCGACACTAAAATTTTCCTCCATAATTTCTATTTCATTAATGTATGTATTAGGAATAGGATGTTGTTAAGTATAATTAGTAGTAGCGTCTGATAGAAGATAACGGTGCCGTCAGTACGGTGTCGCCAATAATGTGGAGTACGGTAACAGTCAAAGTACAATAGGAATGTTGTAAAAAGTAAATATTTGTCGTAAGTGGTCCAGTAATGTTAAAATGTCAAAGTTTGGGTAATTAGAGAAGTAGGGTCTACATGATTAGGAATTAGAAATATTATATTGGTAATAAGGACAAGGAGTGAGGTCATAAATATTTTGTGTATTTTATTTGTAAAAAGTCTAAAAATGTGGAACCCATGTAAAATGATAAGGTTTATCTTATCTTAAGAGATAAGCTTACATGTACAGATAAGAGTTAAGGTATGGAATATGATTCGTCATAGTGGATTTCTTATCCTATCTTAGAGATAGGATGGATAAGCCTGGAAGTTCTATAAATAGAGAGGCCACCCCCCTCATTTAGCATAGAAAGAAGTAGTGAGAAATATTGTAGGAAGTGTGCAAAGGAAGCCATCAATTAAAGGTGTGTTGAAGAAGCCATCAAGAGGTGTAATTGTAAAGTTTCTCCCATAGTCTTGTTGAAGTACCTCATGGGTGAGATTGTAACAATTTCATGTTAATATTATAATTTACTTTGATATTTCAGATTTGTCATCATTTCGTCTTATCATAGTCAATGGTATTCTTATGTTCGGTTGTTGTTTTGTTTCCAAATTACATCCACCAAACTAAAGGTTGTGCATTAGTAAATAATCATAGCATGAGGAGTTCGGTGAAGAATTATCATAGTGCCGGATTGGTGATGACATATCATTTTATGTGTTTGGTAATGTTTTTGTTTTTGGAGATATTTTGCTTAAGGTACAAAAATGCAAAAAAAGTGGAACACAATTATATGTTTTGACCCCTCAAGTCATATGCACAATTTTAGTTTGTATTTTGATTATATATTTTTAAAATGTGTTTATAAGATTATTTTAAAATGTAAGAGGTGTGTTATTAATCATCAAGCAAGTAACTTGCATAGTGATCAAATTATATGGGTCCTGGATCATCCATATGATCCACTTACAAAATTAAGGGTTATTTAATTTTATGGTTTCACGAAGCCATTATAGTGCTATAAATATTCCTCATTAATAAGGTGTGATCCTTGATCTTCAATAATATATTTCCAATGCATCATATTTTTTTATTAATTAAAGAGACCAACATACTATATTGTAATAAATGTACGAATTTGGAGGAATGTAATAGTGTGATGGTGCTAATCAATTTTTCCTTTCAAATACCATATCCAAGGTATCCCCAAGGAAAGAGGCTTGGTCCAAGTATGAAGCACAACCCATACTTTATTTTTTATAACACACAATCCCTATGTGATACACAACACAATATACCACTAAAATTCATGAGATGGGTCAAGGAGAGGTATAATATCTAATGGAGTAATCCAAGAGTTTTTAATGCATCATATGCATATATATTCTTGTTTGTATCCAAATTGAATGGGACATGTTCTCAATATGTACCTTGTGTATATAGTATGCTTGTTAAAGTGTCAAAACTAGTGCACTAACTAGATTCCCTTGTATCATTAAGATTTGATTGTTTTGACTAAGTGGATCCATTGTTAAGGATGTTAATTGTACCATTATCTTTTAATGTATGTATTTGAGATATTAATGATTGAAAATGATAATCATCATGTTTAATAACATGGTGGTAATCACAAAAATTATTTCCGTGTTTCTGGATAACTTATGGGTAGTGCGGTGGCATGTAACATGTATGAATAAAAATTGTTTTCAAGTTAAATTTATAGCATGCAAAATTTAATATTTTGGTCATGACAATCTAACCCCCACTTGAAAACCTTATTTCCTGGTCATTTTAAATGCTTCCTCTAGTTATCCTATCAAGTTTGTCATCTTAATTCTAGGTGAGAGTAACATACCGACATGGTTTACAATTTTGTTTGAGGTGCAGGGAAGTATATCCAAATGAAATCATGAAGCTATTCAACTCTAAGGTGGAATAGTTGTTCTCGAAGCCATAAAATGGGCCAGTTTTAGCAATTTTACAACAAAGGAATACCATCCATAGGATAATGGAAATATCTCAACCCATCTATAGGTTGTGCGCAGATGAGTATTGAATAGATCTAAGGAAGTTTCAAATAATGGTGTGAAGGCATGTGGTGTCGGGAGCCATTCATGTAAAATCAAGTCATTGGAGATATAGGGAATGTGATCTTCAACAAATAAAGTGAACTTGTTTTGGATATTTTAGGAGTTTTGGGAGGAATTGGAAGCTATAAAAAAATCAATAGAGATATCCCGGAGTCCACTACATGGTGGATATATCAATGTTTATCATTGGCCCCACAATTTTACGTGATAGTCAAAGTCATTGCCACTACCCCTTTGTGCTAAAAGGGTAATTGGGCATGAAAAAAATTACAAGCTTAATTGTCTCTTGTAAATGGTCAGCAATGAACTTCACATGTGTTTTGGAGTCAAAATCATATAAATTTTTGCTTCCGAACTCAAATATCTTCTCCCAAGGCCAAAGAGTATTCTTTGCATTATATTATCGCGTTGATAGGATGACTTGTCATAGTTTATCAAATTAAAAATATTTCCCTTTCCCCTTGGTGTAAGGGATAGTAGAGACACTAACTTTCTCCCTTATGGAGAAGTTATGTTGTGTCACTTAAAACTTAATAACTTTCTCCCTAGGCCAATTTACAACTCAAAAACATTACCCCTCGACCCCTTAGCACATGTTTCCACTCTTTTTATCCCTTATTCCTTATTCCATTATGAAAGGGGATATTGGGGACACAGAACTTGTTATGTACCTTGGGATATAATATTATAATGTATATGTATTGATGGAGATGCCGACATGTGGCACACATCCCCTTATCTTATTATATCATTCATTTATGATTTATTATGCTTAGGAGGTCGGCCTCAGTATTGGCCATAGGTTAGAATGGTATATATAGGGGTTATAAGGTTGTAGTTAAGGATCATATTGAGTATTGGAGTGTTATTGTATGGTTTGGAGGTTACCCCCTCGAAGTGGTATTGGAGGTTGCCCCCTCGAAGTGGCAAAGATATTATATGAGCATATTGTCATCATTTATCTATATTTTGGTGTTCTCTCATGTTATTCTACTGTATATGTTCTTAATTATACAAGTAATATTCTTACAGAACTACACCCCCTTGTGCTGGATTGTGTTTTTTAACTTAAGGCAACTCAACTTGTGTCCTAGGCAGATTATAAGCTTGTTTTATCTGACATTGTCCCTCTCTTTATAAAATATGGACCCATGACGCATTTTCAAATATTTTTTTTCCCTTTTCCTATTTTCCCAATATCCAAGGGGACATCTGGGACACAAAAATGTGTCCCACCTCCTTTGTTAACTCATGGTCACATGCAGGACCTCCCATTGGCCACGGGAGATTCAAATTTCAGCTCCTCCATCTCATTCATTCGGTTTCCCACTGTGCCACATGTCACCATCTGGTGAAAAGAATATTTTTTCTCCAAGCTTCCCCCTCTCCTCTTTTTTCCCTATTTTTGTGGGTGCAACTCACCCTACAACCCTTGACAAACTTGGGTTAAGCATAAATGGGTTAAAGGTGAGTTAAAGTGTGTAAGGAGTGAAATATATTTATATTCAATACTTAGTCATTTTCAAATTTTCAAATTCATTATTCTTCCCCCAAAAATCTAGTTGTTTACTTTTATGCTGAAAATTTCTAAGAAATCCTTGCTTGAAAGCACACTTTTTCTCATAACTGCAAAACCCTACCTTGGATTTCCATGAAACTTGACCAGTATCTTCCTCTTGAAAATGATTTCATTTTTAGTATATCATTACATACATTGATGGTATGAGTAATTTTCTAAATCCATAAGAAATTTTCAACCATTGCACTCTCCTTTTCACATTTGTTAAAATCTAGTGATTGAAAACCCCAAAAAAATGGAGCAGAGCATCCCGGAGAAAAACCTAAACATTTGAGGCTATTTTCATTCCATTATGACACCTACAGGTCCACCTTATATAAATATTAAATTTTAATATGTCCTCGCATTCTAAAAAATAGTGATTTTAATAAATAGAACACTTTCGGTATCACCATCCCTCCTTTCAAGTCAAAAACACTCAAAAGTTACAATTCGAGAAACTTGCCAAAATAGAAACCGAGGTAGGACCGCTAAAAATAGTAAGTGTTGGGATTGGATTCAAATCATTCATGCTTTTTCATACCTCATTTATTTCACCACCTCTATCCACCATGAAGTTCAAGTACTTAGGGTTTGAGCCAATTTCCAATTTTCATGAATCTATAGAGGAAAAGGTATTCTAAAGTGATATATTTAAATAAGGTGGTCATCCAATGTCTATTAAAATCTAAGAGCTAGTCCTGACTTGTGCTCGGCACTATGCCCCAAATTCAAGAATAATCCTAGTAGATGATAATTCAATTCTAGAAGTCCTCACTCCAAAATGTATTTATCCATTCTTGCAAATGCTTACTTTTAACAACATGGTAATCATCAATCATTAGTTTTCCTCACATGTATGGGAAAGGATAGATTCATACTTGTAAGGCTTGGTAGTTGGGTCGTGGCTCAAATATCAAAGGAATCCCTCTTAGATTCCTAAAACTTGGTCCCTAATTGAATATCATGAAGCATACTCAGATGTAATTTTCCTACTGAAGAGAGTGATGGGAGAAAAAACCACAAAATATTTCCAATATATTGGATGGCTCAATTCATTATGGTGGTCACAAAAGGATATCATATCATTAACTAGGGGTGAATTATAAGCAATAACATTCACCAACAACTGTTACAGTTTCCCACCTCTAATAAGTTCACAATGAATTATTATCTAGAGTACACCCTCACATACACAAGTCCTTTCTGAGGTCTCTCCATTGCACCTAATTTTCCACAAAATTCACCAACCTATGAAAAATACCCATAGCTCATATATCGGGAGAGTAATTCTCACTTATCAAGGGTGAATGATGTATTCACCATACATGTCATAACATTAATCGAAGGAAATCCCGAGCAAATAATTTCACCTCAAACAGCTAGGTTGATCGAGAAATATGGAATTCATTTCACTCAATTTCCCACCTTCACCTATATCAGAGTCATAGGATTTGATCTTTCACCCCACATGCTACCAAGGTATCCAAGTTACAATATCATCATGATTTAGTTGTTCAGGAAATTGTCTCATTTTCACACTAGGTGCAAAAGTGCAAAGAAGAAAGGTTTATCTTTCCTTATCTCTTTGGGGGTCTACTCATGCAAAAGTATAATGGATGCAATGAACATTAAAACCTATTTCAAAGATTTCTATTTGTATTCCTATATATTGTGACTATATTTTGATACTAGGAAGAGTCCTAATACTTTCCTCCTATCATATTCGCATCACATTACAGATTGAGGACTATTAGGCCAAATTCATTGATGATTTTGAAGTCAAGAAGTGGGACTACATGAGAATGACAGTATATCACTTGTGGGACTTCAAGTTTGAGTGGTTTGTAGAAGGAATGAATGATGATGGATATGACCTATTTGATCCTAAGTATCAAGCAGTGTAATCATCTCCTCTTCTTCTCACCCCATGGAATAGATGAGAATCTAGTGACATCAAATACAGAACCATGGTAGTGATTCGAGGTAAAAAATATTATTTTAATCATAAAAAGCCTCTTTTATTGAATCTAGTGGTCTACTGGCTCCATCCAAGCAAGTTTCCCTTACTTCTTATCTCAGGGTACTTGATAAGGGCACTAAATCTGATCATCCATAATATTATTATAAGAGGAATCTTGTAGAATATCAGTGCACTAAAGTTTCTCCTCTAAGTGGCTTCAAAAAAATGAAAACGTCAAATTAAATCCTATTAAGCCACTTGAACTAGGATAAATTGACCTATATCAATCTCCTAATCATCCCCAAAATCCAAGTTTTTTCTTAGAGGGAGCTGAGACATATCATCTTTGTTAAGATCTAGTTCCATAGTAAGCACCAGAGAGTTCCTCTATTCCTGATTTTGTGTCTAAACCAGCTGAGACTTTCCCATGGGTACAAGATTTACTTGGAGGAGAATCAATAATGGTGCAACAAGTAACCAAACCTAACTTTGAGGAAATCTCAAATTAAATCAAAACCAAGTGTACTAAGAAAGCATAAAATACTTTTTCCACGATCTAAGAACAGTAACCAAAGCAACAAGGAAAGGACACAAAATCCATCCTGTCACAATCCAAGAAAATCCAAGGTAACAAGGCAAGGACACAAACCCAAAGAATCAGGATCAACACCACACCCTCCCATACTGCTAAATGGGTGGAGTGACACCACATATCTATATGAGTTTCCAAAAATCAACTACTCGAACACTAACAAAATAACATTGGGCTTCACCAGAATAGCTCCCCCACAAGAGAGATTGTCAACATGTCAAAAGTGTCGAAAATAAATATACAAAATTTCTCAATAAACAAGAGAGATACACTACACCTACTAAAGAAAAATGCTCAAAACAAGAAGCATTATAATGCAAAAGGTATAGAAAGTGGAGCAAGAGGCCAAATGGTGAAGGAGACATGCATGTAGATTCCTCTCAATGAATGTCTATGTCGCTGCCACAATTGATCAGATATCCACCCCAAATTAACAAGGATGGATGAAGAGATGCCTCGCATATTACTTGGTGCAAAATGCACAATGGGTGCATGCAAAGAAACATCAGAATGTGTGTTAGGTTGATCATGTCGATGCTTGAAATCTCAGGTTTCTCAAGCCTGAGTGAAGGTGAAGAACTCATTTTTTGCTCATGATCCTCAGAAAGAGGCAAGCGAACAAAAATAGGAGCTCTCAATGTGTGATCCCAATGAAGTATCTACTCAAAACCAATGTCATGGTGAGAATTCCACTTAACATGTGGAATAGGGGAAACAATACCTTGTGAATGTCTGCCAATACCTCCGCCAATGAAACCCATAGAATGAAGCATGCGAGAACTGAATGCAGTGGTATGCTTCTCAAAAGAGCCATGCATATGAGTAGAAGTAGGATACACAACATGTGTTACTGTAATAGGCACAAATGTGGAAGAACATGTAGTAACAAGCCTCATAGGCTTAGGAGCATCAAGAGCAGTAACAGGCTCAAAGACTGACAGATCAATGTCAGTGGGTACAAGAGAAACAACTGCAAGTGGACTAGGAGCATGGACATGGTTTTCCAAAATATGATGGTGATGTTGTAGGCTAGCAAGTGTTTACTTGTAGGGAGTGTATTAGTGTATCCTTATCGTGAATGAGTGATTGTAGAAGAGAATTTTGTTTCTTGAGTGATCTATTTTCTTCCACAAATTTTACAATATCGTCTTAAATTCCACACACTTCAGATAAAATCATATCATTCTTAGAACCCATGATAGATACAATAATGTGACTCCCAAAAGTTTAAGTTTAGGACGTCGAGCTCAGCTGAAATTGTGCCCATTGATTACAACATTCCTCCATATTTGACACTTTATAATGAGTGAGTATTACAATATGGAACTTTATAATTATAGTTCAATTCTCAAAATAAATATTTCCAATGAGAAGAGCACAACAAAAAGTACTTTTGTAAAAACGACACTCAAAAACAAGTTATGATCAAAAGATACAAGCTTTTTAATATTATGCTCTACTATTTATTTTAGTTGCCACTAAAAAAATAGAATGCTTTTGCCTTCACCACACAAATAAAACGAAAGGGGCTAGAGTTAAGCACCTACTAGTAGGAATCACAAGATTAAGCCCTCATATGACTAGGGGCTAAGGATTTCAATGGGTGTTTGCAAAAAATTACTATTTCAGGATTGCATCACGCCTGAATAGTAGTCTCATGGATTTTCTCGAAATAGAAAAAAACTTGCACAGCCACCCGTGGACCCCGCCAAAAAAGAAAATAAACAGTCCAATCGGGAATATTGCGACACAGTAGAAAAAAACCCAATACGGATCTCAAAATCGTTAAAAAAACCCCATAAATTGATTTTCTGAATTTTCTCTGATTAACATGAATTTCGAGGTGAACATGCGCATCTCTAGACAGATGTCAATAGCAATCTCCTACTCTAATACCATAAAAGGAATGATAACCAAATCGTACTCAAGCCAAGAACACAGATGTTAATCAAGCACCATGATCAATAAGATAAAAGAAATTCTCTAGAATAACTTTACATAAAACCTTTGTAAACAAATGAGTAACAATATCATATATTATTATGGAACTCAATGAAATACAATGAGAATGGGCGTTGCTTATATCGGCAAGGAATAACAATTTAATAACCAGTCAAGGTCGTAGATCAAGACATAAATCAAGGATATAACTAGTCATCAAAGAACTAGTCAAGACCATAGATTTAAGAGAGAACTAGACATCAAGGATCTAGTCAATACCATAGATATTGAAGTTGTTAGAAGGTATGTTAAAGTTTTAATGAGTGATAAATGAATGTTAGAAACTTTCATTGAAGTTAGTAGGATAGATTGTCCTTTCGCGGTCTTTAAGGAATGTCCTGGGGAAACATAGAATCCATTAGAAGAAGGATCATAACAAGGATTGGGTGATAGATTAGTTGGGAAATGTATGAGTATCAATACCCTTGAATAAGTTTGATAAATTCCAAAGAAATATTGGTAAGTATCAAAATAGAGTAAGGAGCTTGTAAATGTCTAGAAAAAGCCTTGACTAGAGAAATAAAACAAGATAAAATAGTGTGAATGGAGTTAAATGGAGTGTTAAGGAGTGAGGGATTTGAATAATTTTTGAGATTTTTCTTGATACGGGAGAATGGATTAATAAGGTATGTCAATGAAGGTAAGCACAAAAAGTCAAAACAGAGTGTAGGAATCAGTTAAGAGAATAGACTAATAAAAGTACCTAAGTGGCCAAGAGTGGTAAAATAGCGTGAAGGGTGATAGGAATGTATGAAATCTTTTAAAGAATTTTGTAAAAGTCTAAATAGGTGAATAAATAAGTTTTAATGGATGGGAATTTGAAACCCCAAACCCTAAGAAAGGGCATGAAGCTCGAGGTATAGACCTATTGGAGACCTATAAAAGGAGAAAAATTGTGTTTGGAGTGATATAGAGACTTAGATCATGAGAATTTACACAAATAAAAATGAGGAAAATGGGTGTCTAGAACAATTTTTATTTTGGCATACAATGATTTGCATGAAACTTATGCTAATTGAAAGACCTAAGTAAAAACGGTGAAGAGAGAATAAAAGGGCATCAATGAAATGTTGAGTGATCAAAATTTATAGGACATTTAATGGGATTAATGGGTACTTGAAAAACTTACTAGTAACTCTTAGCTCCCAGAAATGTCGGTTTTACATTAGAAAATATAGTTTTGGAGGGTTAGTAGGAAGAAGTGAGGTCTAGAGTGAGTTGGGTAGAATGAAGGTTTGATGTTTTCTCAAGAATTTTTACATTTTTATCAGTGAATTCAATTAGGTGTAAGGAAATCTTGAGTTTTTAAACAATTGTATATAGCTTTTGGTGTTAAAATTCAAGTTTTTGGCTTTGAGAAAAGTAAAAAAATTGGTATGGTTTTGATTGATGGATTAAATTACTTGTCCTAACTTGTTAAATGATTTTTGTTTGAAATTATACTCTACATCATTTGGTATCGAGTGGTACCAAATGGAAGAAATAAAGAAACTGATGAAAGATATGAGAGAGGAAAAAGAGAGGAAGAGGAAAGAAGAAAAGATGAGAGAGATAACAAGAAAGAAAGAGTTGTGGGTTGAACAAGATCTCAAGGAGCTTAGGAAAGATGTGAAGAAGTTAGAGGAATTGATGAAAACTACAAGCATGGTGAGATAGAAAAATGTATCTGGTTTTGTGATGAAAAGAGGAGTTAAGTGGCCTATAGAGCTACTTGTGGAGAAGAGACAAAGAGAGTAACCGATAAAAATGATAAGGAAGGAAGAGATAGAGATGATGAAAATGGAGAAGATAAGAAAACAAGAGAAATAAGAGGTCAATAAATTTATACATGAAGAAACTCATAATTTAGATGAAGAAGAGGTGATTAAAATCTTCTTATCTTTTCTTAAAGAAGAGCAAGAGGGTGATGAAGTGGAGTAGCAGGTTTAAGAAGAAGAAGAGCCCATTGGTGGAGCTATTCATGAAGCTAAAAGGCCTCCTTATTTTTATACTGAAATTTCCTTTGAATGTTGGAATTCAGCTACACAAGATGAAGAATAAAAGGAAAGAAACAATGCCTTAGATGAAGAGATAGAGAAAAAAAAATGAAGAAAATCTAGAGTAAAAAGTTTATGATAAAGTTCAAGCTTGGTTTGGATCGGTCAAGGGAGAAAGTACAGCTGTTAGTGTGATGAAATGATCTTTAAAATATCTTATAATCATGTGGAGCTATTCAAGTAGAGAAGATGAGTTGAAAAATAAGACAAATGCTAGAGAAACAATGACAATTGAAGCATGCAATGAAGATGAATATGATATGAAGATCTGAGAAGAAGAAACAAAGCAAGATTATGATGAGATATAGCAAGATCCAGTGTTCTTAGCAAAGAAATGATCAGTAAAAGGATGAAGAAATTCAGTTGGTGGAGAGAGAAGACAAGAATAATACTAGTTATCCTCTATTTTTACAATCTAAGGTGGCTTTTATCTATGTGTGCACAGGTATGGACCAAGATATGAATGAGAAAAGTGAAGAGAAGCAAGAAATTGCTGAAAAAATACAAGTGAAACATGAAGAAGAAGACAAAGATGAAGAAAGAGAAAGAATGAAGCAAGAAGATGACAAGGCAAGAAAGCAAGGAACCAAACACTAAGGAAAGGAAAAAAATCAAATCAAGCAACATAAATATGAGCTCAAATGCAGCAGAAGAGAAAGAAATTAAAATAAGCCAAGGAATTGGAAAAAGAGGAAGAAAGAAACACAAAAATTGAGCTCAAATCTCTCCTCTTGGGGAGTATGATGCAGGAGCATCATTATAGATAGACAATTTTGGGTGTGTTTTAGCTTTCTAGGTGTGTGTGGAGTTCATTTGGAGGCTTTGTGTTGTAATTAGTCCATTTGGACTCATTTTTCTTGTAATAAGAGGTTTCCCTCCAAAACCTCAAATTTGAATTTTCAAATGTCTAGTTAGTAGTTCATAAGCCTAGATGTTAGAGAAAGTGCAATAAATGAATTAAGTGGTTTATTCCTTTTATTTCCATGTAAACGCTATGCGCATTGGCACCTTATTCATTCAAAATTAAATTCTCATCCGAAGCGCACGTAGCTACAAGGTCCCTCCTTTGTGTGTTGCTTAACAGAAATTAGCATGCATATTCATCACCATAATTAACCAAAAAACCATTCATGCATTCATAACCATTACATCCATGTCACTTTGAAACACATATAATAATGAAAAAGACTTAATCCAAATAAACCATAATCAGTATCAATTGCATTGTTAAATCACCATACTCAAATCCATGAGCAACTAATATCCAGCCAAAACTATCCATCATCAATTAGAATTCATTACATAATAAGGAAGATGAATACAGAACACATCAATACAGTGATGCATTGAACCATGCACGTGAGTATCAAACCCTAGATTTGTAACATAAAATCATGACTTTGGTAGAACATATGAGAACTAACTATAATAAAGACCTACATTAGATATATATATAGGAGTGGGAAATTTCACTTCCCTACCCATGCACTATCCTTAAAATAAGTGTGCTCTCAAAAATAGACAACATGCACTATAATCAAAAATAGTCATACACAAAAAGTGTGCATGTTTTTACAACAATTGATAATAATATAGATAAACCTAAATATAAGTCTTTCTTTTAAACCTAGTATTAGGTTGATCGAGTGCATGATCTCCTTTTGGTTCTTACATGTGTTTTTAACCTTGATCCATATGTTATTTCTCCAAAAATATACTTTACTTTACCATTAAGTCATCCATCTTTCATCCTTTGCTTGGTCAGCACTCTAATTTCGCTTTCCTATCTTTAGCCATATATCTTTGGAGAAATTGGCTAAGTCCCAAATCTTGCCTACTTGGGTGCGAACCTTCATATGTTGTTCCAACTTGCTTTCACACACACCTTTACGCCTCCCTCACATACGGCCCCAAACCTCTGTGCATGGCTCATACTTAACCACTTCACCTATCCAACATTATCCCACACTAATTTCATTGGTCGTCCTCATAAATGGGTTGTCTAAATTTTCCCTCCAAAGAATCGACAATCAAAGAATATTTAAAGAATAATGAATACCATAGTAAAAAATAATGACCTTTAATCGTACATCATTCACCTCGTGCCTCAACCTACTAGAGGAGCTCTGGGAATTTTGATTTTAACTCTCCTGTGAACTTGGTCCACTCCGTGAGCTCCTATGTGACATTTCGGGGATCACTCTATAATGCCTAATATCCGGTCAAAGCGCTAACTCATCAACTTTCCCCTTCAGCTACTTAACCAACACACTCGGTTCAGCGCTTACTCCTTCCAAAGATATTGATGTGCTCCAACACCAAATGCTACAACCGTTGGATTTGAATCTCTAATGTAACCCTCATGGATTTAATCAACTTCTTCGTGTTGTTACCTCTTCCATGACTTTAATGCGCTCAATCTTGTTATTCGGTTGCTTGGATTGAATGGCCTTTAGTTATACCTCCTCCTTGGCAACCCATGCACTGATGATAGGGTCACTCTTTTGGAATCTATCAGATTCTAGCTTTTCTTTGTTGTTGGCATCCCTAACTCACATGAATATATCCTCAAGCTTAGCTATCTTGGCCTCAACAGCTGCTTTGTTCAATTCCTTCTCTTTGGCCAATTCTTTAGCTGATGGCCCTGCACCACTCTTAATGTTCAACAATAACATTCCAACCAAGCCCTCAAGGTACTCCATATCATTATTGTAATCATTTTGGGATTGGATCACCAAATTACGGAATACACCTAAAATATTTTTACTAAATCTCCCACCCTATCATAGGCTTATTTAGTGTGCCTTTGCTCTCTCTTTAGGTCTTTCTTCAATTCTTCCAATTCTTTCTCTGTATTCTTCTTTTCCTCTACCATGACACTCATGGTAGCCCCTTGAACCATATTTCTTCATGTAACATCTACAACTATCTAGTTCAAGGTGTTGCACGCTTGTTCATCAGTTAAGTACATGGGGTCGACATTCTTATACTTTTTACCTAGATTTTTCTTCAGTTCTAGAGTGGTGAGGGATTTGTTTCTTATTTAAAACTTTGGATCCTACACATACATATCCATATTCCAAGATAATACCATCTTCGTGTGTGGGATCCCTTCTTGTTTATCCAAAAATCCATCCAAACAGCTTCTATGTGATGATGTATGCACCCAATTTTACACGTGTTACATTGTCGAAATGGTTAAAACTCCCTATGATGAGTATTATCTTTTCCAATGGTATTCAAGTCATATTTCCCACTTGCAATATATATTTGTATCTTATAATGCTTCCCTTAACCTTTTGTATGCTTTTCTAGCTTTCCTTTATCTTTTTTCACAGGTTTTCCCTTAGTTTTTGGCTTTAAGATATGGACCTACCATGGTGGTTATGAAACTGTCCCGGTAGTTACGCAATAGTTGGTTTGCCCTAAGTAGCAGTTGTGTAACCGCTCCTGTGATTACGTAACCGCCCCTCTACGATGATCGGTGGTTGCGTGCGGTTTTTCCAAATTCTTCTTTAGCATCCTCTTAACACTTGTCGTTTCTTCAAACATGTTTTTAGCACATGTTTCTTCGTAAAATTCGTTGTTTGTAGGCTTGATGGATGCGTACCAAATTCATCTTCCTCTTCTATCGTTAATTGAGAGTTAACTTCCTTTCCTTTTAGTGAGGTGGCATTCTTTGGTTGCCAAATGGATTAGACCATTTCCCAACGTATGTTCTATAAAATACAAGCTTCTTCCCGAAGCATTGGGCAGAGTTTTTTGTTGTGAATTGAAATTTTATGTTACCCTTATCTTGCTAGTAAATACACAATCAAGCCAATTCTCTTGCATTGTTATTCTCCTACCCGCATTGCTATTAGATTTCCTATAAGCCACCACTGCTCTAGCATTTCTTCTGTTACGCCCTTAACCTATTGCTTGTATTAGGATATGAGTAGCCAACTTGAAGCTTACCATATCATTTATACTTTCTCATGCTTAATAGGTTGGCCTTGGTAATGGCCATAGCATATGAATAGTATATATAGGGGATTGTAGGTATTATTTCATTATCATTGGAGAGTTTGAGTCTTATTATATGGTTTGGAGGTTACCCCCGAAGTGGTGAATATATTCTAATTGCATATTGAGATCATTATTCTGAAATATTTTGTGTTCTATTGTTGCTCATATTCTGAATTATACAAGTAATTTCATTACAAGTGGTATCAGAGTTGCGATCTAGGCCAAAATTAGGAAAAACCCTAATTTATTGTTTCCATAATATATTGCAAACCAGAGTGAATTGGTGGGAGATATTTTTACTAGAGTTGAAAAACATTTTAAGTAATGTTCCCTAAAAAATTCATACTTTTTTTATTTATTTTGCAAAATTTATTACAAATTTAGGGTTTTTCATGAAATTGATCCCTAGGGTGCAAATTGGGGAATATTTTCAATTTCTTTACATTTTCGGAAAGCTCTCAAAAAAATAATATTAGTATTTTCTGTTTTGTTTCCTCTTTGGTATATTTGTATCAAAACCCTAAACCCTAAGGTTTGACATCATGGCAGGGCCTTCCACAAGAGTAAAAAAGAATCTGGTTACTTTAGGTAAAACCCCAGATAAAGATGGGGTAGTGATTGAAGAGATGGAGTCAGAAGGGGTAAATATAGATTCCTTAGCACTAGGGTTTACCTCATTTGATCATAAGGTGAGCCAACTTGAGTATGAGTGTCGAAATGTACAATCTGAGATGGCCTCTAAAGGAGACATAGACCAAATCAATCATCGGTTGGATGATATCATGCAACATGTAAAGGGTAAATAATATGGCCCATATCAACCAAGGATGGTCATCAGTTCAAAATCATGGACAAAATAACCATGTTGGATCACTTTTCCAGCCCAATCAGAATCCAACTTATTCACAACCATGGAACATGATGTCGAAAGTGGATATGCATAAATTTGATGGTAAGGATCCCTGAATTGGATAAATCAAATGGAGAATTTATTTTAGTTACATCAAACACCATTAAGACAAAAGGTGACATTGGTATCCTTGTATCTTGAACCTATCCAATTTGTTTGGTATCGATGGTTATGTGCTCAGAGGCAGAAGAATGGTCTGATCGTCACTTGGATACTTTTACCGAGGAGTTGCAATTGCACTATAGTTCCAGTGTTTCAAAGAACTACTTTAGTCAATTATCAAAGTTACGACAAATAGGATCAGTCAAAGATTATGTGCATCAATTCCAAAACCTATCCTTAAGGGTGGAGAATATTCCAGAAGAGAATCTGAATGACCTATTTCTTGGGGGTCTTAAGGACCACATCGAGCATGAGGTACGTATGTTTAATCCACTCAAGATTTCTAATTCTATTATCATGGCATGTCGTGCAGAGGAAAAAGTTCTTTGTAGTAGGAGGTCACCTTTCATTAACACCAGAGACCATAGTATCTCTTCCCCTTCATTTGCTAGGCCAATTAGACTGACTCCTCAACAAATGGAAGAAAAGAGAGAAAAAGTATTATGTTTTAACTATGATAGCAAATATGGACCGGGACATAAATTTGCTGAGAAGAAGTTGTTCTATATTGATGGAGGTAATGAGGATGATGAGGAAGCTGAAATTATAGGAGAGGTTGAGGAACCAATAGAAGATGAAGTAGAGGATCACCAACCTACAATTTCTTGCCATGCATTGTTAGGTATTAGTACTCCTCAAACACTCAAGGTTATTGGCTATCTCAAAAAATAGAAGGTGACAGTGTTGATTGACTTGGGAGTACTCATAACTTCATAAATAGTAAGTTAGTTGCCCGCCTCAATTTTTTTATTTACCTAGCTCTAGAAATGCAAGTTATGATTGCAGATGGTGGGACAGTCAAGTGCACAGGAAAGTTCCATAGTATCAATATTTCCATGGGAGACTACATGTTAGAATCACCTATGTTTTCTATTTCTATGGGAGGGGAAGATATTGTTTTGGGTGTCCAATGGTTCACAACCTTAGGTACCATAGAGATGAATTTCCAAGAATTTTTCATGTGATTTCATTTAGATGGAAGGACAATACAATTAAATGGGATGGTAGCTAAGTCTCCACATATTATTAGCTCTCATCAGATGCATAAGGTTCTCATAAAAGGAGTAGATGGATTTATAGCAAAGTTATTTTCCATAGAAGTACAAAATACAGAGTCTTCAATGCCACCCGATCTTTAGAAGATTGTTGATGCTCACTCATCTATTTTTTATGCAATTCCAAAGGGACTACCACTAGTTAGGGATCATGATCATGCCATTTAGTTGATTCCAAGGATCCAAACACCTAACATCAGACCATACAGATACCCATATTCCCATAAAAGTGAGATCGAGAAAATGGTTGAGGAAATGTTGAAGGCAGGTATCATCAGGCATAGCCAGAGTGCATATTCTTCACTAGTGGTCATGGTACGTAAGAAGGATGAAACATGGAGGATGTGTCCAGATTACTGAGAACTCAACAATTACACCATCAAAGATAAGTTTCCTATTCTAGTAATTGATGATTTACTTGATGAATTACATTGTGTTGTTTATTTAACAAAATTAGATCTTCATTCAGGGTACCATCAAATTAGAATAAAAGAGGAAGATGTTCATAAAATGGCTTTCAAGACTCATGAGGGCCATTATGAGTTTTTGGTAATTCCTTTTGGTATTTAAAATCCACCCTTAACCTTTTAAAGCTTGATGAACATTGTTTTTAGGCCATTTTTAAGGAAATTTGTATTAGTTTTCTTTGATGACATATTGATTCTGAGTAAGACATGGGAAGAACACTTACAACATGTAAATAAAGTGTTAGAAGTTTTGGAGAAACATAATCTCTATGCAAAGCCATCTAAATTTTCTTTTGGTGTACAAGAGGTAGAGTACTTAGGTCACATTGTATCCCATGAAGGCGTCAAAGTTGATCCTCAGAAGATCAAAGATATGGTAAAATGGCCAAGGCCCAAAATCTCAAAAATCTTCGTGGGTTGCTAGGACTAACAGGTACTACTGTAAGATTTGTGTGGGGATATGGTAGAATAGCAACCCCACTCATTGCATTGCTAAAGAAGGATGCCTTCCATTGGAAAGACGTAGCCACTAAATCCTTTGAGCAGCTGAAGGAATCCATGTGCAAAGACACCCGCATTTGGCTACTCCCAACTTCTCAAAAACCTTCATTGCTGAATGTGACGCTTTAGGGTTAGGATTGGGATCAGTTATAATGTAGGAAGGAAGACAAATTGCATTCGAGAGTCACCAATTCAAAGTAAAATATATGCTCAAACTTGTCTATGAGAAAGAAATGATGGCTATTCTTCATGCGGGCCCTATCTCCGGGTAGAAACTTCAAGGTAAAAATTGATCATGATAGTCTCAAATACTTTTGGAGAAAATGTTATCATCGAGGAACAAAAAAAGTGGGTAAAAAATTTTGGGTTATGATTTTGAAATCATATAAAAAAGGGTAAAGAAAATTTAGTAGCTAATGTATTTTCTAGAAGCATACAGTTGCATATGCCTTACTATGTGGAATGTCCATGGTGATGGCCGATTGGGTGGATGAAGCAAAGTTGGAATGGAATCAAGACAAGGATACACAATCTCTACTACAAAATATCAAGCAAGGATATATGACATCTAACAAATTTGAGTGGAAAGGTAATGCCATATGGTACAAGGACAAGTTATACTTGAGTAAAAATTCTAAGTTGAAGCATAATATTCTTACAAAGCTACATACCTCACTTTTTGGAGGACACTCCGGGTTTTTAAAGACATATCATAGAATAAAAAGAGAATTCTTTTGGGAAGGACTCAAGGGGGATGTACAAAAGTTTGTATCAGAGTGTTTAGTGTGCCAGCAAAAAAAAGGGTAAAAAATTAAGACACCAGGTCTTTTGCAACCCTTACCAATTCCTAGCCATAGATGGGAGGAGGTCTCCATGGATGTCATCACCAGATTGCCTTATTTAGAGGGTAAGAATGTTATTTTCGTGATTTTGGATAGGCTCACAAAGTATGCCCATTTTTTTCCCTATCACATCCATTTGTAGCCAATACAGTCACAATTATGTTTGTGGAGACAGTTCAAAGGCTACATGGAACCCCAAAGATAATTGTAAGTGATCGTGATCCTATTTTCACAAGTAATTTTTGGACGGAATTATTTTCATGTTTGGGTACTTAGCTAGCTCACAGTTCATCTTATCATCCTTAAACTGATGGGAAAACAGAAGTGGTCAACAAATGCTTAGAGGGGTATCTACGTTGTTTTGTATCAGATAAGTAGGAAAGGTGGATTAAATGGCTACCACTGGCAGAATGGTGGTATAACACATATTTTCATACCTCTTCTCAAATGACCCCATTTTTAGCATTATATGGTTACCATCCACCTTCTATCACTTCCTCCTTGAGGGTGCAAACTAAGGTCAGAGATGTTGAGGAACACATTCAACATCAACAATAGGTTT
The DNA here is from genome assembly GCA_018340775.1 of Taxus wallichiana var. yunnanensis. Lineage (NCBI taxonomy): Eukaryota > Viridiplantae > Streptophyta > Pinopsida > Cupressales > Taxaceae > Taxus > Taxus wallichiana. The sequence continues at coordinate 280,940,014 of CM031239.1, read as the reverse complement.
TGGCTAGTTTGAAGGAGAATTTAGCATTAGCACAAAACAGGATGAAACAACAAGTAGATCAACACCGTAGTGAAAGACATTTTGAAATTGGTGACTAGGTTTTTATACATCTCTATCCTTACAAATAGATGTCCCTAAAGCAATAGAAAAAGGACAAAAACTTTCTCCTAAATATTATGGCCCTTATCAGGTTCTACAAAAAATTGGTAGTGTTGCTTATAAACTAAAGTTGCCTCCATCTTCACACATACACCCAGTATTCCATGTTTCATGCCTGAAGAAGGTTATTGGACAGAAATTTGAATCCCAGACAGAGTTACCAGAACTTGACAAGGAAGGAAGAATCATTTTGGAGCCAGAGAAGATTCTGAACATCTAGTAAGAGGCTGAGAACCAGAGACATTAAGGAATATTTGATCAAGTGGAAAAATCTGAGCATAGAAGATGCAACCTGGGAGGATGAATGTTTTCTGTAGCAACATCCAGGATTATTCAACGTTGAAGACAACGTCGGTTTGAAGGGGAAGGGTATGTTACGCCCTTAACCTATTACTTGTATTAGAATATGAGTAGCCAACTTGTGGCTTACCATATCATTTATACTTTCTCATGCTTAATAGGTCGGCCTTGGTGATGGCCATAACATATGAATAGTATATATAGGGGATTGTAGGTAGTATTTCATTATCATTGGAGCATTTGAGTCTTATTATATGGTTTGGAGGTTTCCCCCTCGAAGTGGCAAAGCTATTCTAATTGCATATTGAGATCATTATTCTAAAATATTGTGTTATTTAGTGTTCTATTGTTGCTCATAATCTGAATTATACAAGTAATTTCATTACATCTTCATTGATTTTCTTACATTACCCATCACAGGTTCCCTAGATTCACCTAAGTACTAAAGATGGAAAAGAAGCTGAGGGGACATAAAATTAAACCATAACTAGCTTTACCACTATTCTATAAATTCTAGGTTAGGGATGTACTTGGATTCCCTTAATCTTTCTTGATTTCCTTATTTAATTTGTATGCACAATATTGACTAAAGTAGTTAAATCATTTCAATTCAAATCATTACAATAGTTAAGTAATTAATGTAGATTTCATTTTTCTGCACAAAGCTTCTAGTGATATATTGCTTCCCTACCTATCCTTATGGGTTTGCAAGGGAATATTTTCTAGAGGAAAGCTTCTGTATTTGTTTAAAGAAATTACAATTCCATTTCAATTAACAATCTCCATTGAATCCTTCTTTACTTCTATCGGGAAGTTTTAGGGGAATAAGTGCTTCGAGAAGCTTTTACTTCTTCCCGTGTCTTTGAGGTGGAACAAAGGATTTAGATCCACAATTACAATTTGGAAAAGCTTTGTTTATTTAGGATAGTTTAGATTCATTCTAGATAAATAGTCACATCTTATTATTTATTTCTTTAGTTTATGTTAATAATATTGTAGAAGCAATTGCATTTCTTGTTTCTTTTGTTTCTTCTATTGTTTTCTAGAAAGTATAAAATCCAAAAATATTAGTTTAATTTAATTATATTTTTGTTTATTATTGTATTTCCTTTATATAATTGAAAAAGCACAAAAACATAGATTATATTTCCTTTATTTAATTAGTTTTCTTTCTTGCATTAGATTAATTGAATACACATCCACATGACCATTTCGGGTCCTAGAGAACCCAAGGATTACGTTTTTGAACCAATAGTACCACAACCAAACTTGTTGGTGACATTTTCAGACATCGACCAAGGCCTTTGAATTCACATCTTTTGAACCACCTCGAAACTACATGTTATCACTACATAGTTGAGGGCTTTGAATGCCAAAAAGATGATCGAGCTTATGAGTTCTAGGTAAAATCATGGCCAAAAGTTGCATTGATCACTTTTCGATCATTTTCATCCATTTTTATCCATACATCCCATATGACCATCCCATATGACCATTCAGGGTCCTCAAGCAAAAAGAGATGAAGTATACGATCCCCGAGTCCCATAGCCAAATGTAACTTACTTAGAGATGGACATTGATATGAGCCTTAGGATCTTGGTATTTTGATCCTCACCACTTCCACTTTATTCATCATCATCACAATTAAACATCCGAATGAAGAAGCCAACAAAGTCTATGAATTTTGGTGGAACCAACCTAGGAAAAACTAGTGCCCATAACCCACTCACTTGTCATATTCACATGTTTCCTCTAGCACTTCCATGACCTTGTCTGGAAATTTCTATGAGGAAAACATAGGAAATTTTCCTCATCTTCCAAACCCATTTGAGATTTTTCATGAGCCATATATTGATATAACTCTCCATGTGTGTATCATCTGACCATTCCATCATCACACCCATTGTGAGTTAAGAGATTTTTTTTAACTTATATGAGCATATTCCATTAGTTCATGACAAGACATTATATTTCCTTGATATTTCCTTATCCACATTTCTCTTATCTTGACTTATTTACATTCCACATAGCCATCTATCCATTCCACATTGGTTGTCCCGACATGACCTCGGGAGGTCGAGTGTGCTCTGAAGGTCACGTGTTGATTTTTAGTCATACAAATTGGTGAACCGACATGAAAGGACTAGTTCCTTTTCATTTCCTTCTTTCATCCATCCTTCTCCTCTCCCATTATTCTATGGGTATTTATATACCCCCCAAATATGTTGGGTCAGGATTACAGTAGACCCATTCTGGGTCTTGAGGCTTATTACCACCAGTTGGGTATATGCAGTTCACCCTCATTATTAGGGTGGGATGACAATTATTCTTCTAAATTACCTCACCTTACACTCTCCTCCTCCCCAAGGTACCAATAATGGTTCATCTGTTAGGATTGAGGAGATGATCAACAAAGTTCTCCAACTCAAACAATATGACATTCACTGGAGAACAAGGCTTCTATCCTCGGGTCTTGTCGAGGCCCCAAATCAAGCATGCATTTGATCCTTTCTCTTCCTACCTCTCATCTAATGATGAAATCATGGCATGCTTTAGCCTGAAGTGAGGATCATTTTAATTCCATGGACCAAGTTCTTGGAAAGGATGCAAAGAGTATATTGATGCTCTACTTCAAAACAACACTGCTACCCCTCCCTCTATAATGGAAAATATACCCAAAGAGGGGTGGCCTCCCAGAGAACAATTTATATAGGAAATCATGTACCTTTATCTCCTAACAAGACTCAAAACACACCCAAAAAAATACAACACCATCTTTGGGTGATGTGATTTCTACGTTGGTAGATAGAGTTAGGGAATTGGAGCTTTCCAGCCATCTCATGTTTCATATTTTTCAAGAAAGGAAAGGTCCCTTACCATGCTCAAAATCCTAGTTATGTGCCTTTTGTGCCATCACCTCCTCCAGTTTACATGGGTGTTCCTAGCCCAGAGATATCTCCTCACTAGATTGGGAACATTAGGTATGCCCCCTCACACCTCATATAGATACCCTCAATAAGCACCAGCTAGAAGTGTGTTCTCAAATGCCATCCCAACTAGAAATGTGATGTTCCTTGGTTTTGTGCCTACCACTCCATATCAGAATAATGTTCCCCGTATTTGCATATGTATTCCAAATCACCATAGGGGGACATGTTTTATTTTCCTAGCTCATATGCTCAGCCTCAGGGGATACCCTATGCCCCTATAAATGCTTACATTGTGCCTTTTCAACCACTTGTTCCACCTCCACCTCCCCATCAAGGGTCATATATGGTAGAGTCATATGTTATGGGAACATACTCTGAATATCTCAAGGATCCCCTTAATTTTTCCATATATAAAGTCATGCTTCCATGACCAATTCAGATCTTCCAAAATTAAAAGAGGAGGGGGACCCAAACACACATTAAAGCATACATAACTGCCATTAAAAGTTTTTCCATGGGATGTATTGGTTGCTAAAATATTCCCCAAAACCCTTGAGGGGATTCTCTCGATTAGTACTATAGAATACCAAAAGCCTCGATACACTCATTCAAACAACTCATCTAAGAGTTCATAAAGGATTTTGATATGAACAAGCTATTAAGAATGGGAATAGGGAATTCCTCCATATCAAATAAGAGCATAATGAATATGCTTCCCATTTCATCCAAAGATGGTGGAAAGTCCTTTACTCTTCACTAGTGCTCCTAACATGGATCAAACGGAGCTTTATGACTTATTCCTTCATTCCCTTAATCAGAAACCAAGGAAGAAGTGCAGAAGTTCCCTCTCAGGAGTTATGAAGAGGTTCTAGAGGGTGCTCTTTGCATTGACCAAGAAGTTATTGATAGTGGTCGAAAGACCTATGGTTCAAATGGGAGATTGGTCACTCCCTCACAAGGTAATTCTAATTACCCTGAACAGTTCTAATAACAACAACCAAGGACCTAAGGTCCTTAACAAGAATCATGGTGCTACAATAGATGGTGTTACTGATCAAGCCAAGAAGCCAAATGTTGTTAACACTCTAGCAATGTGAATAATGTTAACAATAACGTGAATACAAACAACCAAAGGAGTAACAATTTTTCTCCTTTCATCAATGCGGTGGAATTTAATCATCCTCCTTCACCTCCTCAACAAGTTCAGGCCTAGGGCCCGACTCAATACCTAGGAGGGTATCAAAACCAATACCAAAACCAAGGGAAAAGGCCCCCAAACTTTAACTTCAACAATCAAAAAAAAACAACAACCAAAACTATGGACCACAACAAAACCAAAATCAAAGACCTCGTGATTATGATCCTGATCTATACTATGGTTTCCATAGAGTTCAAGGACATGATGCCAAACTTTTCGAGATTGCAATAAGTTTATACAATGGCTTCAGAGGACCAAAGGAAACTCTTTATCGAGATGTTTTTGGAAAATCCCATGATGCACCAACATAGAATGTTCACATGGGACCCATCTCCCCTCGAATGCTCCTCTTGGAGTTTTTAGAGACCCCCTTCCTACATGCCCCAAAAATGGAAATTAAACCCCACATGACACTAACAAGGTTAATCTAATAGGGAATAATGACCATGAAGCATCTACATCATCAAACCCTCTGGTAGCACCTCCTTTGGATGGCTGACAATAGACCAAGATTGTAGGCCTGGTTGAATTAGAGAATGAACCTGAGATTAACGCTGCCACTCATACTCATGATTATTCCACACATTCCATTCCCGTATACCCCTCGATGTCAGATGACACTCTAGTACCTCCAAGGCCAGTAGGGGCTTATGACCTAATTACAAATTTGACCAAGACCTTTTCTCACATTTCCTTTTGGATTTTTCAAAGAATCTCCCACCTCATCGAGCCACTTTATTAGAAGCATTGGGCCTTGGTCACTTAATCCATGTTACCCCTCCACCTAGAGGCACAGATCAACCATATAGACTTTGATGTCTATCCCCCTGTAGGCAAGCCTCAAAGAGATGTCAGATTCATCTTGACATCAGTAAAATTCCCACCGATGCCAATTAGCATGGAGAGGTGACCCAACATTATATTTATAGGTTTGGATCTATAATAATTATGTTAAACATGTAATGATTGATGATGGGGAAGCTTTTAATATTGTCCCCTTCTCATTCCTCAAAAAGTTGGGCTATGGAGAAACAAATTTTTCCTCAACCCAAAACATGCTAAGAGGCTATGATAAGTCTCAAAGAAACATCCATTGGGACTATAGTGCTTCCAAGTTACCCTCGGGCCAAAGATGGTGTTAACGAGTTTTATATTATAGATCGGGAAACCAACTATAATATGATTCTTGGTTGACCTTGGATCCATCGAATGAAGGAAATCCCTTCCATGCTTTTCAGGAAGTCAAATTCCTACATCTAGGGAAAGTCTTCATTGCTCAGGGTGACCAAAGCCTTTTGACATTCATCTAGCCAACTTAAAGAAGAAACTCGGTGTTCACTCGAGTTTGAACTCCCATCCAATCAATTGAACAAACCCAAGGATTCAACAGTGTCCAAACTGATTCCTATGATGGAATTAGAATCCCCCAAGGTGATCAAAGGGGTTGTTATGTGAAGATGAATGAAGCTGTTATAGTCAAAAAAATTGTTGAAAAGACCATGCTAAGATCATGGAGTTGTTGGAAAATGACCTACCAATCTTCCTTCCATTTGACTCCATGGGCATGGGGTAGGCTCTCGGACTCACTTCTCTTCTCTTCGGTGGCTATGAAGAGATTTTCATGGTCAAGGTCTCAAGAGGTAAAGGAAGAAGAAGCCAAAGATGATAAAACCTCTATCTTCCCTAGAAAACTATTGGATGCTCAATTATGATGGTGCAAAATGTCATTTTGGTGTTGGGGCAAGCGTGATTCTAACTTCCCTGAAGGGAAGGTCATGCCCTTCACCTTTAATATTAATTTTGAGTGCACAAACAATGGTTTCAAATATGAGGCTCTTCTTCTTGGTCTTATCATAGCTAAGAGGATGGGTGTTTACAACATTAGGGTTCTAGGTGATTCCCAACTTGTCACCAATCAAGTCTCGGAAGTTTATGAGACTAGAGTGGAACATCTACAACTCTATAAGACCCGTTCGTGCTTGACCTTAGCAAAGGTTTTGATTTCATCTCTATTGAGGCTATCCCATGTGAGAAAACTTGTTAGCCAATTCTATAGCTACTTCCTCTTCTTCTTTTGTCCAAGCAAATATTTGAAAGAAACCGAGTTCACTATTTTTGGTCAGACCTGAACCTCTAGTTTTGAAGAATGCCAACTAATCCAATTTTGGCATATGTTGAGGCTGAGAATGAGCCTTCCACTTTAGAATATGCAAAGAATGATGAGGCAATCCTAGGATACCTCAATGCATACACATTGATCTTCATCCACTCATCATCACAAGAGAGGCTTCACTCTTATACCTCACTCTTCCTCCTATTTTGGAGATCATACAATGGACCTTCCTCATTGGGAGACCTTGAGGTATGTGGAATAGAGGAGGAGGAACTAGACTTACCTCTATCCCCACCTAAGTTTGAAGAGGTTAATGCCTCTTTAATCAAAGGACCATAGATATAAACATGGGGGGAGGAAGATCCTAAAATCTTGAAACTCGGTTCTTCCTTGACTCTCGAGAAGAGGTGGAATCCCATACAAAGATACTCAAGGAACACTCAAAATCCTTCACTTTCAATTATAAGGAGATGACAAGAATTTCTCCCAATGTTGTGGTGCATAACTGGTAACCAAGCTAGATGCTAAGCCCATAAAGAAAAAATCAAGACCTATGAAGCCAAAAGTAGCTTTGATGGTCAAAGAGGAGGTTATGAAGCTCCTACAGGTGGGATTCATTAAACTAGTAGACTACTCAATGTGGGTTTTGAACATAGTCCCCATTCTTAAAAAGAATGGGAAAATTTCACATATGCATTGATTTTAGGGACATAAACAAGGTGTGTCCTAAAGATGATTTTCGTTGCCTTCCATTGATGTCATTGTAGATGCACAACTGGATATGAGTTTTTGTCACTTATGGATGGTTTTTGGGTTATAACCAAATTAGGATCTCTGAGGAGGATCAAGAAAAGACTACTTTTACCACTCCTTGGGGACCTTTTTGTTATGTGGTCATGTCCATTTGGCCTAAAAAATGCTAGAGCTACCTATCAACGAGAAATGACCTACATATTCCATGATCTTATTCATAAGATTGTGGAATATTATGTTGATGATCTTCTAGCTAAATCCAAGAAGTGTTGTGATCACCCCTGAGGTGCTTCACGTGATCCTCTCTCATCTCATCGAATACAGGGTAATGTTAAATCTAGAAAAGTGTGTATTTGGAGTGATGGGAGGGAAGTTTCTAGGATACATTATCTCTTCATGAGGGATTGATGTAGATCCGAAAATATTTGGGTGGTCCTAGAAATGACCCCACCCTCGATGAGTCAAGCATCAGGTCCTTTCTCGGTAAGCTCGGAGAAATCCATAGGTTCATTCTCGATTTAACTACATGTCATTCATCCAATTAACAATTTTTAAAGAAGGATTTTGTAAGGACTGGAAAAAGCTAAGTGTCATGAGGCATTTGAGTTTATAAACATTTCCTCATGTCTCCACCCACACTCATGCCACCAAAAGTGGATCATCCTCTAATTTTGTACTCTCTCGAGCTACCGATGTCTCGCTAGCTTGCATGTTGGCATAGGAAGATGATGATAAACATGAATGTGTCATTTATTTCATTAGTCATACCTTGTTAGACTATGAGACATGTTATACGAAGTAGAAAAGAATGCTGGCTATATTTTTCATGAAAAAAGGTTAAGGCATTATATGCTTAACTAGGAAACATGAGTGATTGTTAAGTTAGACCAGCTATGAACATTTCTAACTCAGGGTTCCTTGTCTAAGAAGGTTGGTCACTTTATGACCTTAATGGGTGAATTTGAACTAACCTTCATCAACCAAAATTTCATCAAGGGAAAAATCATTGCTGATTGGTTGGTAGAAAACCCAATAGATTATGGAGATCTAGTAGACTTGGATTTCCCGATGAGTGCATGTTTTATATAGAGGCCAAGCCTCCCATTTCCTCGTGTCCATGGTACTTAGATATTGTTAATTTCATTGTGGACCATTCATACCCTGAGGGAGAAACCTCACAAAAGAGATGATGGCTACATGTCATAGCCACCAAATATGTGATTGTAGAAGAAGTTCTCTATCATAGAGCCTTGATGGAATGTTGTTGAGGTGTGTTGATGAAGAAGAATAAGAGAAGATCCTCTTTGGAGCCCACACAATGGAGTCTGTGGGGGTCACTTAGAGGACATGCTACTACATGAAAAATACATCGAATGGGTTACTTTTGGCCCACCTTAGAGCACGAACTATGGATTATGTGCATAGGTGCCATAAATGCCAAGAATTCTCTCATGAGATACACATCCCGGCTCAGGCTCTACAACCAATAGTGATGCCTTGGCCCTTTTCTACTTGGGGTTTAGATTTGATAGGGAAGTTTTTTCTCCCTCTCATCAACATAGATGGCCACAACTTCATCATTACGACCATGGAGTATTTCACAAAGTGGGTGGAGGCCATGCCTCTCACTACTATATCTGGGGTATGTGATCACTAAGTTTATTTTGAATCAGATCATTTGTAGGTATGGGGTCCCACAGGTCATTATCTCGGATAATGGCACGTCTTTTAAAAAATGAAGAGGTGTGTGAGTTGTGCTCACAATTTAAAATCTCACATCACATAACCTCTTTATACTACCCTCAGGCCAATGGATAGGATGAGGCTACAAAACAAGATGTTAAAATCCATTCTCCTCAAAACAGTCAAGGAGAATAAACAAGACTAACACTTAAATATTTTTCCAGCCTTGTGGGCCTATAGGAATTCGGTGAGAATGCCTATGGGGAAACCCCATATTCCTTAGTCTTCGGTTTTGAAGTGGTTTTACCACTCGAAGTTGAGATACCTAGCCTCCACATATCTTTGCAAGGCATCTTAGATGAGATGCATATCAAGAGGCATGACTTGTTCAATTAGAAACCCTGATGAAGCTTGGCTTAATGTTGATGAGCAATGACATAGTGTTTATGCTGACAAGATGGCCCGTCAATATAACAAGAAGGTTTATGAACATGAAATATGTGTAGGTGATCTAGTGCTAAGACTAGATCTGGATCGATAAGAAAACTATGAAGGAAGGAAATTCAGACCTAAATGGTTGGGTCCATATCAAGTCATGGAGGACTACAAGAATGGCGCATATCGCTTGTGTACATTAGAGGGTGAGGAATTTGGTGAATCCATCAATTCACTTCATCTAAAATGCTACTATGCATGATCATCTACATTTCCATGTGTACATTATTGCATCCATATTGCATTTCATTTTTAGATCATATTGTAAAATTGTAGTCAAGAAACTTATTTTTCAAACAACTTCCAAAACTTATAAACATTGGAAAAAACACTAAATCATACTTCTTCAAATATCCACCATATTATCATCAACAATTCTAATCATTTCATCATTTCAGCAAGTTAAGATAAATTTTGACATTGATCCTACCAAGGCCTGCATACTTGGTTTTCCCATATTTTTCTTCTAGCTTAGGTAATTTTCCCATGGTCTTTCTAGAAGCTTCTTGATGTCACATCTTTCCCAAAAAACCTCTTTGGTAACAAAAGCACTCTAAACACTTTACCACGGATCTCTTTTTCCTATCTCAGCCTTTGGTGATGAGCCCTCACATCTTACTAGTTGCATGGGGTTGAGGTTAGGGGAAATCTCTCCCTCCCAAAAGCACAACTCAAAGTTAAAAAAAAAAAAAAAATGATATAAGTTAATCAATAAATGCAAAAAAATTTCATTTACAAATAAAACTACACTTCTTTTCCTTGCCCTACCAATCTTTGGTGATGAGCCCATGCCTCATACTAGTGGCATGAGGTTGGGAAAGGAGGGAAGTTCCCTTACTCACCTATATCTTGTCCTTGGTGATGAGCCCATGCTTCTTACTTGGTAGCATGGGGCAAGGTGTAGGGGTATTTTCATAATAAGTTAGTAAGGTATAAAAATTTAGCAAATAAAAAGTGCTTTGAAACTTCAAATCCCAAGAAAGTGAATTAGATGTATATGTTCCAAGAGATTCAAAACCTTAAAACCATATTTTTTTCAATCAAGAGGCCATCTACGGATCTAAGTCTAGATAAACTTGCAAGAAAATCACATTCTAGACTATGTAGTAAACTATGTGTAGAGTTAGGTTGTAGGTTCCTAATTGGATTTTTGTCAAAATCTTGTCTTCCTTTCATCATTTCCATTCATCAAAACCATATAATCACATCCCTTCTGGCTCTTGGTGTTGAGCCCTCACATCTTACTAGTTGCATGGAGTTAGAAGAGGAGTGGGTTCATTCTCTTATTTTATCACATTCATCACATTTTTCCAACAAAACAAGAAGTACTAAATATTGTTTGAAAACCAAAGTTTTAAAGTTACATTGTGTTTCACATAAGCATCATATAAAAAAAAACAAAAAAAATCATTTTGTTAGCATATCATCATCCATACATGCATTCAAAAGCATATAAAACATCGAAAATTTGAGCATCTAAGAGTACACAAGTGAAGCAAGCCATCAATGAGATAAACTCTTACACAAGATATAAGCCAAAAAATCAAAAATATATATATATATATATATATATATATATATAATCAAGTTTGTATACAATGTCATCACACTCTAAGTGTGGTCAAAACACTCACAATGAGCACAAAATCCAAAAAAATGATATATGTGTAAAAAAGTATAACAAAGCAATAAGGCCTATGACCTATCCCTCTCTATGGGATCCAGATGAAGGTGCATGATCTAGGCTCTTCTACTGGATCTCCTATGGTGGGAGTGAGAGCCTTTATGCCTAGATATGATGAGAGTGACCATGAGATGATGAATTGGGTGATTTATCGGTGGTGGTCTCATTGTGTGGAATCATCTCTGCCCTGCTGCCTCCTCTTGGCTATCTCGATATCCAATAAGATCTGGTCCTCATCTTGGTCACTTCTCTACTACAATCCGTGCTCATGTAGAGAAAAAATACATGTGTGCCTCCCCACCATGATCGTCTTCCCCTTGATTCCATGAGTAACTCATCTCATGTCATGCCCATGGGGTGCACAAAGGTATCAACAAGGATGATCCGAATAAGATCTCGCCAACCATCAGTGGTGGCTGCAAAAAAAAAAAGAAAACAATGGAGAGTTAGAAAACTTCAAAAAAAAAAAAAAATATAGTATGTATGAACAATGTGTAGTTCACTAACACTTCTAGTCTAAATAGTAGAGTCGAGAGAAGAGTGTTAACTTACTCAGATCTCCTGGTCACCAAGATGGGTCTACTAGTGTTGTGGTGGTGGTGCTGCTCTGTGAAACTTGCTCGACCAATCTCCTTTGAAGCCACTGTCATCCAAAAATGACTCTTATCCCTCCTCCTATGGAAGGGAGAGTGTCCCTCTGTGTATAAAAGTCTCATCTCGCCTCATCCTCGCCCCTTACCACTATGGAAGCCTCTCTGGTTGGTCATTCACTTTGTGTCTATGGTCCCCTCCTCCTGTGCCTCCTCACCTCCTCCTCCGTCTCCTCCTCCTCCTCCTCCTCCTCCCCTATTATGCTGTGGGAGTGGCCTCAATATATGAAAATCACCCCGGCCTAGCTAGATGGATTGGGATGGCCTGTGTGGTGTGTCAATCGGAACCCCAGGTGTAACAACACTCCATTGGAGCTTGCCTTGTTGGGAACCTCTAGCCTCTCTAATGCCTTTATATACAACTGGAACTGCTGGGAGGGAATCAATATAAGGTAACCCAAACTATTGAGGCACCCATTGAACTGGATGGATGTCTACCTAGTTATTCTTATCCTATAACTTAAGTATGTAGTAGTGTTATATGCCACCACAATAATGACATCCTCACCCCATAGTCCTGGACCATGTCCTATATGGATTGTGAAATCATGTCATCTATAGTAAGTGTAGCAACATAGCTGATGATGCCCCTTTAGGGGCCCATAACTATCCATCTAACTTGCTCTGATAGCCCCAAGGATCTATTATCCCAACACCCCTTTGGTAGGGGATCATGCACTCAAATACCAGCTAGTCACTAATGTAGGATGAATAAGGGCCTTTCCTTTAGTCAAACCACCTTGTATAGATCATGATAGGTAGTACCAAGTATGTCAATGCCCCTAGGTGTAGATGTGACCATATCTCTCTATGCTCTGAATAATCAAGGCCCAACAATAAAGTAGCTTATCCCCGCCCTTGTCCCCAACCAAGCATGAAGCCAAAATTCCAATGATGGCCTTGCGTAAGGAAGGAATAGGGGAAGAGTGAACTGAAAATAATCTCATGCCATGTTTGGCACCAGTGTGGGTGTCAATGCATCTCCCATATAAGTATCCCAACTATGAGACTATACCACTGATGTAGCACTCTCCAAAATCAACCTCCTACCTATAACAGGAACACCTAGAATCCTATATACATCCTCGAGAGTGATATTCCACTCTCCTCTAACCCCAGGAACTAGAAATTATTCCGGTCTTCATCCCAATAGCTTAGTAAATTGACTAACAAGTAACTGGGTGGTGTAATTATCAGTGTCTAGGATATCCTCCATATCCCATCTCTATGTAAGATATCTCTCTCATCCTAAGTGATTCGTTCTAACATGGAAGGAATCCAATCACACTCTCTGGCTCTACTCCATCTGATATAGGAGGCCTGCATTCAAAACATCAAAAAAGAGCAAGTTAGAAACATCTCATACATAATAAGCTCATCAAAAACATCATAAAACAACACAAAAAAAAAAAAAATTCTTCACACTTAGTCAAAATTAGTAGCCTCTGGAAGCCCCAATCAATTAACAATTACGCAACCACCCTCTTGTGTGTAGAGTGGTGGTTGCACAATCACTATGACACTTACACAACCACCCCTCTCCACAAAGCGGTGGTTGCATAACCACCACCTACAAAAAGTGGAGTTCCATTCCATCCAAAAGGATGTGCCATACCCTAATATCTAAAAAGCTCAAAAAAAAGACAAAAATTGACCATTTTTGATGAAATAAAAGACAAACACACCTAGGCACCCCCTTATGAACATTTTAACTATAAAATTATAAAAATAACCCCCTAGGTTTATATTTTCAAGTTTTTCACATTATAGGTTAAAAATAAATAAATGCAAGATAACTTACCCATCTCTAAGCCACTTGCTCTTCTCCCACTGGTGGGGCCACCATCATGTCATTGTGCTCTTTGATTTGATTATACTCTCACGAAACCATCACATAGGTAATCCAGAGCTCAAAAATTGCTAAGTGGGTGAGTGAAAATGATTTCTAAAAATAGTGATTTTAGTTATATATAGTATGTTTTAACTCATTTTTTTGAGTGTGTGTGTTTTGCAGGGCTGGAGTTGGCAAAGTATATTTCTATCCCCATGGATATGGTAAGTCCTCTTGTCATTTTGTTTTAGTATGTTTTGTCAATTTCATATCTATCTACACTTGATTCTCATTTGTTTCTTGTAGGTAGTGGGAGTTTGGATTGGTGTCACTTTGACACATGGACATGTCAAGTATAACCTCTAACTCCCCATTTTGGGAACACCATACTTGGACTCTACGTTTATGCCTCTTCATGGCTAAAATGCTTCTCGAGGGGGCAATATGTATGCACCCAATTTTTACACATGTGCTACATTGTCGAAATGGTTCAAAGTCCCCTATGATGATTATTATCTTTTCCAATGGTGTTTGAGTCCTATTTCCCTTTGTAGTATATATTTGTAGCTTAGAATGCTTCCCTTAACCATTTCTATGATTTTCTTTCTTTCCTTTATCTTTTTCGTAGATTTTCCCTAAGTTTTTGGCCTTAAGTTATGGAAATTCCATGGTGGTTGGCAATTACGCAACACCCTGGTGGTTACGCAACGCTGGTCATTCTACCCATAATCGTTGTAATACCACAACCAATCATCTGCATGATTGGTAGTTATGTGCAATTTTTCCATAATCTTCTTTAGCATCTTTTGAAATGTGTGTCATTTCTTCAAACATGATTTTAGTGCATGTTTCTTGGTAAAATTGGTTGTTTTTAGGCTTGATGGATACATACCAACTTCCTCTTCCTCTTCTATTTCTAATTGAGATTTAAATTGCCCCTCCTTTGAGTGAGGTGGCATTCCTTGGTTACCAAATGGCTTAGACCATTTCCCATCCTATGTTCTATAAAATCCAAGCTTCTTCCCGAAGCATTGGCCAAAGATTTTTTTTGAATTGCATCATTATGCTGCCGTAATCTTGCTAGGAAATACACAATCAAGCCATTTCTCTTGCATTGTTATTCTCCTACCCGCATTGCTACCATATTTCATGTAAGCCACCACTGCTCCATTCTTCATTTCCTTTTCTTCATTACCCAAAGCACAGTTCCTTGGATTCACTTGAGCACTAAAGTTGGAAAAGAAGTTGAGGGGACATCAGAGTAAACCATCACTTGGATTTTCCATTGTTCTACAAATTCTAGGTGGGGATGTACTTGGATTTCCTTAAGCTTTCTTGATTTCTTTATTTAATTTGTATGCACAATATTGACTAGAGTAGTTAAATCATTTCAATTCAAATCATTGCAATAGTTAAGTAATTATTGTAGCTTTTATTTTGTCTTACACAAAGCTTTTGGTGATAGATTGCTTCCCTGCCTATCCCTATGGGTTTGTAAGGGAAGTTTGTCTAGAGGAAAGCTTCTACATTTTTTTAAAGAAAATTACAATTCCATTTCAATTTGCAATCTCCATTGAATCCTTCTTTACTTCTACTAGGAAGTTTTAAGGGAAGAAGTGCTTCTGAGAAGCTTTTACTTCTTCTCGTGTCTCTGAGGTGGAACAAAGGATTTAGATCCACAATTACAATTTGGAAAATTTTTTTTATTTAGGATAGTTTAGATTCATTCTATGTAGATAAATAGTCACATCATATTATTTATTTGTTTAGGTTATGTTAATAATATCATAGAAGAAATTGCATTTCTTTGTATTTCTTTTGTTTCTTTTATTTTTTCAGAAAGTATAAAATCCAAAAAGATTAGTTTAATTTAATTAGATTGTTGTTTATTGTTGTATTTCCTTTATATAATTGAAAAAGCACAAAAACATAGATTAGATTTCCTTTATTTAATTAGTTTGCTTTCTTGCATTATATTAATTGAATATGCATACCACATGACCATTTTGGGTCCTAGAGAACCCAAGGATTACATTTTTGAACCAATAGTACCATAACCAAACTTTTTAGTGTAATTTTCAGACATCAACCAAGACCTTAAAATTCACATCTTCTAAACCACCTTGGAACTACCTGTTATCATTTCATAGTTGATGGATTTGAATGCCAAAGATGATAAAGCTACGTGAGTTTGGGAAAATCAGCCTAGCCACAAGGTTGCATTGATCACTTGTTGGTTATTTTCATCCATCTTCATGTATTTTCACCCATTCACAATATTCACACATCCCATATGACCATTCAGTCAGGTCCTCAAAGCAATTAAGAGGTGAAGCATAAGATCCCAAAGTCCCGTAACCAAACATGAATTACTTAGAGATGGAAATTGATACGAGCCTTAAGATCTTATTCTTTCGATCCTCACCACTTCCACCCATCATCATTTCAAAGTTTACTATCCTGAATAAAGAAGCTGATAAATTCTATGACTTTTAGCAGAACCAACCTCGGTTGAAAAACTAGTGCCCATAACCCACTCACTTTTCTTATTCATACATTTCCTCTAGCAATTCCATGACCTTATCTAGAAACTTCTACAAGAGGGAACACAAGACATTTTCCTCATCTTCCACAACCCATTGCTATAATTTTTCATGAGCCAGATATTGACCGCCATCTACGCACTATCATCATCCTAGACCATTCCATATCACCCATGTAGGTAAGAGATGATTTTTTCTGGCTTAGATGAGAATATTCCATTAGTTCTCGTATAAGACATTAGATTGTATGTATCTTTCCTTATCCACATTTCACTTATCTCACCTTACATATATTCCACATAACCATCTATCCATTCCACATCGGTTGTCCCCACGTGACCTTGGGAGGTCGAGTGTGCTCAAGGTCATGTGTTGATTCTTCCCATTTTCTATTTCCCATGTAGCCCTCTCATGCTCTAACTCCTCTACCAATTTAATCTCTACATCTTCATCATTAAAGACTACCAGGTCCCTCCACGCCCTTTCTTTGTCTTTTTGGAATCTACTTAACCAGATAAGAAGTTCCCATGCCATAATCATGTTTTCTTTCTTTTGTAGTACATTTCTCTTCCGTGCATCTAGTCGATTCCACCTTCCTCTTCTTCTTCTTCTACAATTGTATACTCCTCGTGACTCCACTTAGGCTAGTGCATAGTATTATTTTTGGGTTTTGGTAGGAAAGTTTCGTAAACCTATATCTCTACTCCACCCTACATCTTTGGTCACAAAACCACAAATACTGGGCATATTATCCCTTTAATTTTAACATTCAATTTGTGGGTTCAGGCCGAGGGTTTTCAAATCGGTGGTTTCTAAGTATGCATGCATAGAGTTGTACTGTAAGTAGTGCACAAGGTATGCCAATCCGAATCTACATTTTCTACTTCCAACTTCATCCTCTACACATCATTTATCTTATTCAGTGTGCACTTGAAGTACTTAGCTTTGAATGTAAATGGTAGTTTGCACCAGAGCCCTATATCTCTATTCATAATTTTGATACACATAAGGTTAAATTATTGCATTACTCCAAACTTCTCCTATCCCTTAACTACCTTGAGTATCTCTCATGGTATGTGTCATTCATTCTAAAATGTTAGGCACATCCTAGTGTACCACTTGTCCAATCTAGCCTTGTATACATTATTTATTTATCCATCACATGTATAACCTACAAACTATGTTGTGGGAGACTTATTCACTACTAGTGAATCCACACGTCTTCATCAGCCCATCGGAGAACTAATCTCCACAAAAAATAAGCCACGATTGAGCCACACGTAATTTTAGCCCCTTCTTCATTTTACGCCATCACCTCTTTGATAATCCCATTGGCGATGAATTGTGCTATGTTATACTAAGTTTTATGGGCCATCTTATGTGAAATATAAAGAAATTTCTTATTTACTTCACCCCATCTCTCTGAGGTGCCATGTTTACAACTGACGAGACCGATCGCCACCCTAGTTGTGGGGTCTACAATCATTTCTACATTCATGTCCCTTCCTCCCTTTGTATATTGTAATTTGGCAGCCAATTCATTAATTTTCGTATCATCATAGAGGTCAGATCTAGGTCTTCCCCTGTCTTGTATAACCCTATGACCTATCCGATTAATCGGGTTGTTATATTCATTCTTTGGCCCACAAAGTAGAAATAGTCCTCATGTACCCTTGGCATCGGGAATTGGAAGAGGTGTGCAGTTTGACAAAAAATGGTCATCCACAAAATTGTAGGACCCCTACCTTCTCAAGGGTTTGTCTCGCCGAATCATCTACCAATACTGTCCTTCTACATTTCTGTTCGTAATCTCTTCCAACATATCAGCATTCAAAGTCACCTCATTTCTTGGTTCCCTGTGATTAAACTTTCTTGTTTTACACTTCACAAGATGTGATTTCCATGTTTGTTCCATAATTACCCCAAGAGGGTACTGCATTTCTGAGTATATCTCCTCTAGTGGGTCCTCAACATCAACCCTCTTCACTCGACCCTTGCCCTTATCCTTAGGAGATGTCAAAGTTGTTTTCTTAGTGCCATTTTTCTCACTTCTATACAACAATCTCATGCCCTAGGTATCCTGCTCTATAATCTTCACTTTTTTAACCTTCTCAAAACAACACTTGAGCCTTACGAACCCTAGCCACTCTACTTCCAATCCCTGTAAACCCTACTCTATGTGTGCTTCTACTTTCGCTCAAACATCTCACAATGAGCTCTTTCCTAACGTCTTTCGCACATTGATTAGGTTTACTCGTAACTCAATTTTCTTTGTCACACTAATTCATTCAATTTCTCAATTCTATTCAAATGTAAGGTGAAAAATGAGTCGGCTTTTCCCCTTTTTATAGTTTGATTGTACTTGTAAGATTCCACTGACTTACATTTTCACTTTTTCAAACGCTTTTTCTTGTTTTTATGTTTTAAAATAATTTTCTCATTCAAAACACCTTTGTCTGCCTAAGTCACTTTTTACTTTCCTCCATGCCTTTCCTTCATGCACATGGAACTATAACATTTTTGTGTGCCTACCAATTCCCAAGACTCGCAAACATCTATGCGTGTACTTCCTTGTGCCACGAGCCATCTTCCTCTACACCATATTTCAAGTAGTATATCATGTTACTTCCTTCCTCATGTTATACTACACTTCCTCATATTTTCATGGGATTCCTTCCAAACAACTTATGTTATGTATCGTTATTTCTAGATACTTGTAACATCTTCCTCTACCTTTTCACCTTCTCAATTTTTATTCACTAGGTAATTGTATTTTCACAAATATCACATGCATCTCCATATCTTGTCAGGGGTTCCTTACAACATGTGACTTTTCTTTTCCAACAGACACTTGTTTCTAGAGACCTGTGTCCACCCCACACTAAAATTATGCATGGTTCTCTGGGCATGAACTCAATAGATAGTAATCAACTTCCTACAAGCAAGCATGCTTATTACAACAAAACATGAAAGACAAATCTAATCTAAGTGGCAAAACTACCTTATTAAAAACACTAAGAATATTATTTATAGTAGGGCTTCAGCCTACTCCCACTGAAATAACCAAGAAACAAGGTGTCATCCAATGCCTATAATTAACATGCACATTATTCAAGTATCTTAGTTATTATAAAATGTCCCAACGAATGCACCTTAAAATTCCATTGGTGGAGCGCAAACTTAGAGTCATAGAGCTGGACCATCTTTCCAACTATAAATGAATTGTTCCTAATTTTTTTATCATGTTAGGAATTTTTCTTTCCTTCTCATTATTCAAGATCCAATGTGTAATAGTGTGTCACTCATCTAATTACATTATCTTCTCAATGCACTCTTCCACATCCTGTTCATCTGATAATCCACCTATGCACACAATATGAAGGGATTGTAATAAGCACTCCAATGGTAGTAATTCCTCTATGCCAAACACCAACTGAAAGGGTGTGGCCTTGTTCAACCTTTTATACGTGGTCTTATAAGCCCAAAGTACAACTAATACTTTATCATCCCAATCCTTTCTTCCAACATCACAAATATTTATCAAAGTTTTTCCCAAGATCTTGTTAAAAGCTTCTACAATACCATTAGCTTGAGGGTGATAAGGGGTGGTTTTATGGTGTGCCACCATAAACTCTTAATAATAAAACTTTAATTGTCTCATTCAAGAAATGAGTTCCTCTATCACCGGTCAAGCTTAATGGTTAGTCAAACCTGCTAATGATGTTTTCTCATAGAAACCTATTGTTGTGGTTATATTTCAATATTTAGTAGGTGTTGTATACATAAAATTACACACTTTGGGTATTTATCTATTCTTGATCACATACTATTATTTATATGGTTCTTAAGTAATAAATTCACTAATTAACCCATTTCTTTGGCCATCTTTCGTTACTTTATATTGCTACTTTTGGGCTTACACATTTACTAGCCCAATATATCATTTTACTCTTTCTTAGGGATAATTTTAGTGGCGAATATTCGTAATATGGTGAATATTCCATTTTTGAAAAATTGGAAAAGGTGAATTTTCTAGCGTGGGTCAGTGACCTATTCACCTAAAAATTATAGTTTAATTTTTTTTAGGGTCGGCTTCGCCTACCCATTTAAACTATCCCCTATATAATCCTAGATTATTTGCCAGGTAGAACACTACTAGATCACTCATACCACCTAGGGTATATGTATTATCAAGTACAGTAAACGCGTGAAAGGAGGGCAGAGGCTACAGACGCGTGACAGGAGGGCAGAGGCTATAGATGCGTGATAGAGAGTTTGTTGATGCACGACAAGGAGAGTTTGTTGACGCGCGACATGGAGAGTTTATTGACACATGATAGGAGTGTAGAGGAAGTAGACATGTGATGAGATACTTTGTTGTCACATGAGTAGAGAGTGGATGCCATAGACGTGCGACAAAAGATTATCTATTGTGTGTCAACAAGGTGGTTGAAGCGTATCAACAAACCTCACTGACACGCGTCAACAAGGTGGTTGACGTGCTTCAACTAACTTCATTGATGCGCATCAACAGGGTTGTTGACGTGCGTCAGTGAGGTTTGTTGACGTGCATCAACCACCTTGTTGACGCATGACAAGAGATTTACTATCACGTGTCAATAAGGCAGTTGATGCACATCAATGAACCTCACTTACGCACGTCAATAACCCTATTGACACGTGTCAATGAGGTTAGTTGAAACACGTCAACTACCTTGTTGATGCACGTTAACAAGGTAGTTGACGCATGTCAACTAACCTCATTGACGCCGCCAATAGGATTGTTGACATGTTCGGTGAGGTTCGTTGATGTGTGTCAACCACTTTGTTGATGTGTGACAGCAAATCTCCTATCGCGCCTATAATATTCTTTCACACCACTTAAAAATCAGGTGAAAATTTTGCTATTGAACCCCCAAAAAAATCACCTTTCCACGAAACTGTTCCGAGGATATTCGCCAAGTATTTTCCACCTCCAATTTCTAAGAGGTCTCTTAAAATGAACCTTGTTCTTTCTAGACTCGGAACACCCATCCGGGATGCTAGCAAGAGGTTACCCCATCCCCTCTAGGTTCCCCAATCCTCTTTGTACTTTACTCACACTTTTTGGGTCCTTTATATCCATTTGAGTATCTTATCTTTCTAGTAGTCAGCCTTTTCGGGTTAATTACGGAATTCAAGTGAAGGAATAATATAAATATAAATCTATGTGATCATAATAAGGGACCAACCACCAAGCACTACATATCACCACCTAAGGTTGCATCCATCAAG
The DNA here is from genome assembly GCA_018340775.1 of Taxus wallichiana var. yunnanensis. Lineage (NCBI taxonomy): Eukaryota > Viridiplantae > Streptophyta > Pinopsida > Cupressales > Taxaceae > Taxus > Taxus wallichiana. The sequence continues at coordinate 280,918,401 of CM031239.1, read as the reverse complement.
GCATCTAGAGATCCATTTGCATCCATCTAACTCCATCATAAGGGATAAAGGTTGGTTCATCTGCATAACACTTCAAAGGAGGGTAGTTTATTCTATTCCATGCACACATTATTTACATTTTACATCTAATAACTTTCTCACTAATTCAAGTTTGACATGCACAAGAGAAACCTAGGGCACAATTCTGCGCACACATAGAGCTAGATTGGGTCTGAGATGTAGTGTAGTGCTCAGTTGGAAGTCCACCATTGTGGTAGCTAAGGATAGTCTGACCCCTTCATTTACATATTTCTATTTTAGGGTTTGATGATTTATTTGGGGTTTTGCGGTGATGATGGTTGTCATTATTCTCTTCATTTAATCAACTTTCTATTGATTTAATATTCGAACCAAGGGTGTGTCGAAGTTATATGCAACAAGAGGAATCTTAGCGATCTAGTAATTGATTGTAGGTATTTTATATTTTTTGGGGGATCTTTTCAATGTCTTAAGGACTTCTTGGTTAAAAACCTTATGGGAATCAAATGATGAAAACATGTTGGAAGTAAACACACTTTACAGAAATGAAATTCTTGGAAGTAAACACACTTTTCCTTTGAAGTAAACACACTTTGCAGAAATGAATTGCTTGGAAATAAACACACTTTGCATAAATGAAATAGATTGCTGAAAACAAAAATTACATAAATAAACACATAATTGAGAATGCTCGAGAAAATGATTGCAAAGAAATAAGAAATTAATTTAGAACACTTGCAAGGACAACTTTATAACAAATTTCAAATTGAAAGTGATATAGAATTGACAAATCTAAACTATTTTCTTTAAAAATATAAATACCAACAGAAATGAGGATCCTGGTTCTTGGAGGAGTGGGCCCTTGCTCCGCCTTGAAACAGGATTGACAACTTAATTTTCTCTCAAAACAGGAATGGATATTTTATTTATCAAATGTTCTGCATTACAAAAACTTGTTGGATCTGTGTATCAATCTATCTCTATCTCATCTTATCTATCTATATCTTCTATCTCCTTCTATATCTATATATTGATCTATCTGCAAGTTTATATGTATATACTTCTTCCAGGGGTGCATTTATGGCCATAACTGTTCCACTGATATGATGGAACTAAATCGGGCCTGAATAGATGCTGAATTGAAACATGGCTGGACATACAGTTGTGTGATAATTATCCTAGATCTGCAAGTATGGAGAGTCGAAAGTCTTCTAATCTTCTTCTGATTGATAGGATCATTGTTTTGAAAAATTACCACCATTTGGAATAGATTCTTATCAGTTCCGGAACTCTATAAGAGTTCCAAAACTAAAGTAAATTGTTCCACGTTAAACTAAGAGAGTTCAGGAGCTATCTACAGGAGTTTTGGAGCTAATTGCAATAATTCCATAACTAAGTCCGGAAGTTCGGAACTAGGTGATAAATCCTATGACTGTGTAATGGAGTTCCAGAACTAGCTTAGAAGTTCTAGAACTCTATTGTAGTGAAACAGATGCTCTCAAAAACATGCTGACCGATTCATACTTCATGCTTCCACCTAATTGTGACCTGCTTTATTACAAAACTGAGTTTCCAAAACACTTTGTTAGGAATTATAGATCTTTTAAACGTTAGAATCATAATAAAAAAATATGGACAATTACATCCTAACTCATATCAGATCAAACAAAAGTCACAAAATGCAGTTAGACTTAATCAAAAGGAGAGTAAGATGAGATCATTTATTGTACATTTATCGGGCATATTCTAGCCTCATCATTTCCCCCATACTTACTTGTTTGTAAGTCCCTTTACAAACTTTACTCTTCAAATTTGGGGTTATATATTATGCATTCCATTTGATTTCTTAGGTAAAATGGTTGATATTGAATATCCCAATGCTTTAATTTAGATGTACTATACCCTGCTCCTACTTCTACTTTCCTCTACCATGCATCAAATTCAGTGGAATCCTGTGGTTCTCTGATTTTTCCATGGTGAGATGGGGGTGAGAAGGAGTGGGGGTCTTGTTCTCATTCTTATCCATATGCCTCTGTGTTTTTCATTGATCGAGGAATTAGCGCACATAAGGCTTTTTCTTTATGCAAACTCCATATTAAGTTTGTGGGAGATATTACTTCCCTTATTCTCAATGCCGCCATGAGAAATTTCCATCTTTTCAAACATGCCTCATAAATATCTTCAAAATTTTCCTCTTCATACGAGGTGAAGGCATTAATAATTCTCTACAAATTAGCATGATAGGGTTCCTTGAACCTTTTATCAAATGCATGGGATCTGAAATGTGTAGCAAAGGCGGATGGTTTACCATAATGAATTCTCATACAGAGACCAGATGAACTAGCCTTTAATAGATGCTCTGACTCCCTTTCCTTCCATGCAATCTAATTTTGGAGAACAGAAACAAATGCATTAAGTTGGCTCTCCCCTACATACAAATTGATCATAAAACTTGAGTTCTTTTCCAGCATGAAATTACAGAGATAGAATTCACAGAGAATATTTTTCTGCTCTGTATTGGCTAAGGAATAGGCTGCTATGAAATCAGCTTCATCTTTTATTTCATGTGGAAGACCACATGTTAACCTTGAAAACTGCCAACGAATGAATTGTTCCTCCAAAAACACACTATATGCAGGAGAAGGTCTCTTGCATGCAAGCAATTTCTCACTCATCATGAAAACCATTTGTATTTTCACAAGATATTTAAATTTGTCATTTTCTTATTTTTAGAACTTTTCTTCCCATCCTTTTCTAGCTTTCTTCTCTTCTTATATCTTGCTTTTCAAATCCTCATTAGATGTCTTGGCTTCATTGAGTTCTCTACAAGTGTCATCCCATAGTTGTCTAAGTGGCCAATAAGTTAATTCACTTTGTGTAGAGACTGTTGACAAAGTAGTTTGTTTTCTAGAATTTTGACATTCCTCCTCTTTCTCTAGTATCTGTTGTTTAGCTCTTGTCAATTTCTCATTCTTGTTAGTGAGCTGAGTTGTTAACTCCTCAATAACCATTTCTCTCTGTTCTAATTTAAGTTTGAGAAAATTCAACTCCTCATCCTTTTCTCTAATAATGAGTTCTGCTCTGGAAAAAAATAGGGCATGTTTCACCTATTATTTTTCTTCTTTATTTGAACTTTCTTGGGGAGTTGAGCATTCCTCTTCTACCAAAGGAAATTTCCCTTTTCACCTCCAAGATGTCAACTCTTCTTCTTCATGTGACAATGTTGTTGGTTCACCCAATTCTTGAAGAACTTGTTCTTCAAATCTCTCATCTTCATTTTACATCTCTGTTTGCCTTGGTGTAGGAGGAGTCATGGCCATGTTGCCCAAAATATCAGCAGCTTCATTTTCCATCCCTTCTTGATCTTTTGTTTCCTCCAAATTTCCTTACACTTTTTATGAATTTTCTTTCCTTGAGGAGCCTTAAAATGTACATAAATGGGTCTCCTCCTAGAGCTTCTTCTTATTTTCACCTCTTGTTGTTGCCTCGGTGAACTGTCACTGTTAGATACAAATATTAGCTCTCCTGTAGCTACTCCAAAGGAAGGATTTTCTTCAAAAGGCATAGTTGGTTCTATAGTTTCAGTTCTTCTTTCAAATCTTCTTCTTTTTGGTATTTCCTTTCCACCTAATTCTTTCTTTTTCTCTACAATGGCATCCATTTCCAATTTAATTGTAGGAGTAGAAGGAGTTTTTATTACTCTCCTGAGAATATCAGGGCTCTAATTAAACTTGCTAATAAATTTCTCCCACATTTCCTCTCCATTTTTCTTTAGAAGGAAATGGTTTTGACACACTAAATTCACTAACCCATGATGTATGATTGTTCCCATACTCCAGAATACCTCTAGACCATTGTATGGATGGAATCAAAAAGAAACCCTAGAAGGTTTACTATATATTCTAGTTTTGTGGCTCCATATCTAAGGTATATGATGACATTGAGAACTTCTCTTCCTCATGACCCAAATTGACCATCACAGTTAAATACTTGACTACCTAGAATTTTACTCTGTCAAAGGGTTTGGGCAAGCTATCCCTTCGACCCCTTTTATGATTTTCTTCGTGTTGTAAATATATTGGGGTTCATCTTCCCCCTTTTTCTTCTTTTTCAAATTAATCGTTATACCTAGAAAACTTTATTAGAAATTTTATCCATCCTACCTTATGGAAGATAGTCACCACTTCTTCATCTACGAGCTAGGTATCATCCTCTAGTTCCAACTTCTTCTTAATCCCCATGATATCGAGGTGATTCAAATTTTTTCTTCTTAAATCTTATGTGATTTGGCTAAAGAACTCTTTGCTTAGTTGCAGAATTGTCGAATTTAGCTATGGAATCACTATACTTAGTTGTGGAATCATTGTACTTAGCTACGGAACTTATTTTTTGTAATTGCGAATGTAAACCTAATTCGCTACTTCTTTCTTGAAGTTTCTCTGTAACTTAGTTTTCACTTTGTTGGTTCCACACTAATGATAACTCATTATAACTATGCCGCCAATTTGTTCCATTAATATCTTTCTCATGATTACCCACCTTTAATCATGATGTACAATAGATGACTCATCATATCAACTTTTAAATCAAATCTAATCACACATGTGAATGTTTAATCTAACCTTTAATGAGTTAAAGATATAATTACCATCCTTGATGATGTAATCCCTTCGTCATGATGACTCATCATTCCTAAAAAGTGAAACAAAAGGAAAATGGTTAGAAAAATAGCTGGAATTATAAAAAAAAAAAAAAAAAATTAATTAGCCATTTATTTGGGAAGATGCCATTGCTGGTTTTCAATTGATCTCTGAGAGAAACTTTTTTTGAGGAAGAGAATTCCATTTACTGGTTTTCATTCTCTTCCCTCTTTTTTTTTGGGGGAAGAAAACACCATTTACTGGTTTTCATTCTCTTCCCTTTATTTTGGATCTATTCATCTGATTATTTGATCATTTTGGAAGAACTGGGTTCTTCCATATGATCAAATTCTCTCTTTCTTCAATCTTCTTTAAGAATTCATCCTTAATAGGAGGCTTCCTATAAATATTTAGCCTATGTCCATTGACCAAGAGTGTTCTTCTATTGTCATCAATGGGAAGTAGTTAAATAGAACCATTTTCAAATATCTTATTAATCTAATAGGGTCCTAACCATCTGGTTCTCGGCTTTCCTTTGAATTTACGGTACTTAGAATCAAATAGAAATGCCCGGTCCCCTACTTTGAATTGTCTTGTCTTGATATGTGTATCATGTCATTGTTTCCTTTGATCTTGGATTATCTTTGTCTACTGAAGTGCTTCTATCCTTAATTCATCCAAATCATTGAGTTGAAGGATACTCTCCTTTTGAGTTGCATCCATCTCAATACCCACCTTCACTGTTGTCCTCAATGTCTATAGTTCAAACTCAATAGGCAACAAGGGATTTTTCCCATAGACTAACTCATATGGTGAAAACCATGTCGTAGTTTTCCAAGTTGTATTGTAAGCCTAGACAACTTTAGGTAGTCTTTTACCCAATCTCTTCTTCCTACTTCAACTGTTTTGGTAAGGATATTTTCCAATTCTCTGTTCATTCCTTCAGCTTGTCCATTTGATTGTGGGAGATAGGAGATGAATTTTTATGAATGATCGATAATACATTGTGAAATCCTGGATCATATTAGACATAAATTGTGGTCCCCTGGTCGAAACTATGTTCCTTGGTGCTCCAAACTTTACCATAATTCTATGTCAAAGGAAATCAGCAACTGCTTCTTCGGTGGCATTCATTAAAGCCTGCACTTCTTCCCACTTTGTCACATAATCAATACACATAAGAATGTGTTCCTTCCTTGGTGAATAAGGACTAAAGGGACCAAAAAAATCCAACCCCCATCTCTCAAATGGTTCAATCACTACTTGAGGTTGCAGAGGCATTTCATTGTTAAAGGTTGGTTGTCCCATCCTTTGACAAGGATCACACTGCCTGAAATATCTCTTCACATATTTGTACAAAGATGGCCAATAATAACCTGTGCAAGTATCTTGTGAGTTGTTCTTTTCACTGAATAGTGTCCTCCACTCGGTTCATCATGACATGCTTAGAGGATGTCAAAGATTTCATCTTCTCTTACACACTGCGTAAAACCAAATCAGGACCACACTTAAATATCATTCTATTTAACCGTTTGAATTGTGCACTAGTTTTGATTAAATTTTTGATTTGTTTCTTGGTGAAAGGAGGAAACTTCCCTGTTGCAAGATAATTTTTCATATCAATAAACCAAGGTGTATCGGATGAAATGAAAAACAATTATTCATCCGAAAAGTTATCCTTGATGGATTTGTTCTCTCCCTGTAGTGGTTAGTCTTGATAAGAAATCAACTACCACATTAGATTTACCTGAATTTTCCACAATGGTAATATCAAATTCTTGTAAAAGTAATAACCATCTAATTATTCTACCTCCAACCACTGGTTTTTTCATTAAATATTTAATTGTTGAGTGATTTGTATGTACAAAAAATTTGTACCTGTAATGTAATGTCTAAACTTATTAATTGCATAGATGGCAAGAAGAAATTCCTTTTCGGTGGTGGTGTAATTTCTTTAAGTGGGAGTAAGATTCTTGCTAAGGTAATAGATAGCATACATTTTACCCTCTTCATCTTTCTGTCCCAAAATTGCACCAATGGAATTATTTTAGGCATCTGTTTGGATATGAAAAGGTTTCTCCCAATTAGGTTCTCTCAATATTGGGGCAATTATTAATTTCTCTTTAATTTCTTCAAAAGCATGTTGAAACTTTTCATCCCAAAGAAATTCACAGTCCTTGGTAATAAAATTAAACATAGGGGCAGAAATTTTACCAAAATCATCGATAAAGCGTCTATAGAACCCAGCATGTCCTAAAATGACTTGATATCTCGTGGGGGTTTGAGGAACAGGTAAGTCTGAAATAATTCAGATTTTGTTTTGACCAACCTGAATTCCTCTTCTTGAAATATGGTGTCTTAATACAATCCCTTCATCAACCATCAGCAAACATTTGTCATGGCTAAGAGACAAGTTGTGTTTCTCACATCTTTTCAATAATTTGTCCAAATTTTTCAAGGCATCATCAAATGTATCTCCATGCATAGTGAAGTCATCCATATATACCTCTACACAGTCATTTGTTAGGTCTACAAAAATTACTAACACAAGCTCTTTGGAAGGTTGTTGGAGCATTGCATAATCCAAATGGTAATACCCTGTAGGAAAAGGTACCCCATGGACATGTAAATGTAGTTTTATCTTGATCCTCAGTAGTAACTCTAATTTGATTGTACCCACTAAAGCCATCCAAGAAGGAAAATTATTGTTTACCTGAAAGGTTGTCTAAGACTTGATCTATGAATGGTAGGGAAAATAATCTCTCAGTGTGGCTTTTTTCAGTTCCCTATAGTCAACACAAATTCTCTATTTTCTGTTCTTTTTAGGGACAATTACAAGAGGAGACACCCACTAGCTATCTGAGATAGGGTAGATAAAACCTACTTGTAATAGTTTTTCAATTTCTTGTTTGACTATATCCCTTAAGGCTGGATTAATCCTTCTCTGAGGTTGCCTAACTGGTTTAATGTTTTTAGTATAGATGTGATGAGTGCAGATACTTGGATGGATTCCTTTCATATCTTTGTAATCCCAAGAAAAAGCTTTAGTATGATCTTTCATAACATTAAACCACTTAGCTTCTTCATCATTCTTCAACCAACTATTAATATTCAAAGTTTTACCCAATTGAATTTCAACATGTTTGGTTCTAATGTATGATGAATTGATTTGTTGAAAGGGTTCCATTAAATTATTTAGTGGACATGCATGTGGCAATAACATATGATATGTAGAAACATATCCAAAAGTTCCTTGAGACAAAATCGTTGGAAAAGGGACAATAAGAAGAATTATGATATTTATCTTGTTGTAGGTCGATTTCTTCATCACTGTTGCTTTCCATAAATCCTTCATCATCTCTTGATATATGTGAAGTTGAAGCTACAGATTCTTCCTCTCCCCAATAGAAATATCATTCCTCTAGAGAAAATTATCTTCATTCACAGGGAATTGTTGTTGGTGTGGTTCCAAAACTAACTGTGATGGTTCTAAAATAGATTCTACAGGTTCCAAAACTAATTTTGTAGGTTCTGGAACTATTCTGACTACTCCAAGGATGATTGGTGTACATTCAATGGTGGGTTAATCATATATTATATTTCTCGTATGTGATCCTGCAATGTGATCATGGCCAACAAAGACAAATTTTGCTCATTAATATCAGGATTATCAACCCATAATTACTCTTGATTATCATTAAAAGGTCGTGTAGAAGGATATAATGAAATTTTCTTAGAACTCTTACCATTTGAAATAGTCATATCACCTGACCTGTAATCAATTAAGGTAACAACTGTAGGTAACCATGGTCTGCCCAAAATAATGGGATAACCCAATGTTTTACCTTTTGGTCCGTAGTATAAGGAAGTCAACTAGATACTCCCATGACTCCACCATAACCGCCACATCTTTAATAACTCCTTCTAGTTTTTCTACAGACTGATCTTCCATCTGCAATATGGTGTTAGTAGGTTGTATACCTATTAATGGTAATGTTTTCAAAGTGTCCACTGTCATTACATTTATAGTTTCTCCCAAATCAACCAAAATGTTATGTATATCTTTATTCCCTATAGAGACATAAATAATGGGCTTCCAAGATCTCCATATTTGGGAAGTAGGAGTTTTCTGCTAATAAATCAGCAAGTTTCCCATCTACTTTTATAGTCCTGGGGTACTGCTTCTTTCTTCCAAGCTTTTTCAAACATAGCATTTTGATTAATTTGTTCAATTCTGGAATGTCCTTAATTTCTTGTAGTAGTGGTATTTCAATATTCAGTCTCCTTAGTTCCTACACCAATTCAGATTCCTTGATTTCTATAGCTTCTTTAAATCTCTCTAGAAATGGAGTTTCAGTAGAGTTTCTTCTATGGTTCCTTATCTCTTTCTTTTTCATCTTTGTTGGGGAAATTAGACTAGGGGTTTCAATTTCTTCTGTCATTTTAGTGATGATAACAGGTGGAATGCCAACTATTTTTCTAGATCTAGTGTGAATATCCTTACAATCCATGGCATTAAGATCAACTAATTTTTCTAGTTCTGTTCCGTAGACAGGAGTTGTTTGTTTATTTCTTGGGTTCACTACTAGCTATGCTAGCATTTTCGTTTGGACTACATTCTCAGTTTGTGAATTTTATGCTGGGGCACCCATTATGGCTTGTTGATTCTGATTAGGATATGTTTTCCCTTGAGCATAATTACTAGGGCCCCATCTAGGTTGTGACCAAGAATACTGGTTATTTTGACCAGTCCATGGTTGTTGATGTCCCTGTGCATACCAAGATTGACCTACCCAATCCTGGGGATTCCAAGTTGGCTGAGGGGCCCAGGTGGTTGTCCCCAACTTTTTGGTACTGTTTGAGCAGCCCATGGCATCATCCAAGGATTAGGAGATGATCTTGGCATGAACTGTCCTTGGGTAGGTTATCTCTAGACAAAATTTAATTCTTCTATTGTGGATGATGTACTGGTTTGTTTGAGATGATTCTTTAGAAGTGGGAAAAGAGAACAAACATGAATATCATGTTCTTTAGATTCACAAATAAGACATACTTCTATTTTATCCAGAGGACATTTCCTTATTGCATGCTTCTTCCTACATCTAGGATAATACATGGATAATGGTTCATTTTGGCATTTTCTTTAGCTTGTAACCCATCCATAGTAGAGGTTAATTGAACTAAAATGTTTGTTTTAAAGTTTTCTAACTCATCCATTAGTTTTTTCATATCTGGATTCAAACTTTTCACTTATTTTCCCTTCCTAGGTCCACCCCTTGTTCTAGAATAGCTTCTATAAATGTCTTTAATTTCATTCATCCTTAATTGATCAATGTTTCCACCTCCTATCAAGTTAAGAGCTTCCCTAGATTCATCTTCTAAACCTTTGAGAAATATGGTTTTACTCAACTCTTCTTGAAGTAAAATCCACATCTTTTACTCACAAAGAGGAATCTATCCAAATAATCTTCTATATTCTCATCTTCCTCCTGTTTGATTTTGAAAAACTCTTCCTTCCTATTTCTCCCTCTATAGTAATCTTGATATTTTCTAGGAAGGTAGTTTCCATTTGTGCCCAATTGGTAATAGAATTAGATGTTAATCCCATAAACCACCTCATTGTTGCATCCTTCAAGGTAGATGGAAACAACTTGAGCTTTTGATTATCTGTCTTGTAATCATAGGTCTGACATAAAGTATTTTAAATTCAAACAGAAATTGATCAGGGTCTTCAGATGACATCCCTCTAAATGTGGGTAAATGTGCAAGTGAAATGTTCTTCATAGTGGTTTCATCATCCTCCAACTGAATGGGATAGGTAAAGGTCCTATCAGGTTGTCTTTCAGCTTCTCGTTCCATTTCTCTAGTATTCTCTAGCCCTTTCTCCCAATCAATGTGGTATGTGATTTGTTTTGGGGATGGTGAAGAGTCAAGAGTAGGAGGTTGACTACTCAATTGTGAATCAAAAATTTCTCTAAATGGATCTTGAGAAATAATCTTTTTCCTGAAGGCTCTACTTCCTTCTGGTGATTGATCCCAGAATTCCAAAGGTGGCAACTTTGCTTCTTGTCTTACAGGGGATAATGGTGCCTCCAACTCTTGATTAATTTCCTTATTTAAACTAGAGGATGATGGTAGTTCTTGTTCATATATTTTTGGGATAAATCTACCCTTGGAGTCTCTTGGCCTACTCATAAATTTTGTGATAGCTTAGGGAAGATTTCTTCAACTACTAGATGTATGATTATTGCTCTTGCTGACACCTAATTAGAAAATTCTAACTAGTGTTCCCTGGAAACGGTGCCAAAAATGATGGGTGTCGTTATTCCCTTCATTTAATCAACTTTTTGTTGATGTCATATTCAAACCAGGGGTGTGTCTAAAGCTATATGCAACAAGAGGAATCTTAGCGATCTAGTAATTGATTGTAGGTATTTTGTATTTTCTGGGGGATCTTTTCAATGTCTTAAGGACTTCTTGGTTAAAAACCTTATTGGAATAAAACTATGAAAACATGTTGGAAGTAAACACACTTTACATAAATGAATTGCTTGGAAGTAAACACACTTTGCCTTTGAAGTAAACACACTTTGCAGAAATGAATTGCTTGAAATAAACACACTTTGCATAAATGAAATAGATTTCTGAAAAAAAACATTACATAAATAAACACATAATTGAGAATGCTCAGAAAATGATTGCAAAGAAATAAGAACTTAATCTAGAACACCTGTAGGGACAAGTCTATAACAGATTTCAAATTGAAAGTGATACAAAATTGACAGATCTAAACTATTTTCTTTAAAAATATAAATACCAATAAACGAGGATCCTGGTTCTTGGAGGAGTGGGCCCTTGCTCCGCCTTGAAATAGGATTGACAACTTAATTTTCTCTCAAAACAAGAATGGATATTTTATTGATCAAATGTTCTAGCATTACAAAAACTTGTTGGATCTGTGTATCAATCTATCTCTATCTCGTCTTATCTATCTATATCTTCTATCTCCTTCTATATCTATATATTAATCTATTTGTAGGTCTATATGTATATACTTCTTCCAGGGGTGCATTTATGGTCGTAACTGTTCCACTAATATGATGGAACTAAATCGGGCCCAGAATAGATGTTGAATTGAAACATGGTTGGACATACAGTTGTGTGATAATTATCCTAGATCTGCAAGTATGGAGAGTCGAAAGTCTTCTAATCTTCTCTTGATTGATAGGATCATTGTTTTGAAAAATCACCGGCTATTTGGAATAGATTCTTATCGGTCCAGAACTCTAGAAGAGTTCCAAAACTAAAGGAAATTGTTCCAAGTTTAACCGAGAGAGTTCAAGCTATCTGTAGGAGTTTTGGAGCTAATTACAATAATTCCATAACTAAGTACTAGAGTTCCGGAACTAAGTCCGGAAGTTCCGAACTAGGTAATAAATTCTCGTGGATGTAATGGAGTTCGAAACTAGCTTAGAATTTCCGGAACAGCAAGTGTAGTGAAACATATGCTCTCGAAAACATCTTTGATTGATTCATACTTCATGCTTCCACCGATTACGACTCGCTTTATTACAAAACCGAGTTTCCAAAACACTTTGTTAGGAATTACAGAGATTTTAAATGTTATAATCATAATAAAAAAAATATGGACAAATACATCCTAACTCGTATCAGATCAAAAAAAGTCACAAAATGCAGTGAGACTTAATCAAAAGGAGAGTAAGATGAGATCATTTATTGTACATTTATCAAGCATATTTTGGCCTCATCGGGTGACTCATCCGGTCTAGATCCATAGCTACCTTAGTGATCTTACAACAACATACACACAATAAAAATCAAACAAGTGCAAATATCTAGTGACCATATCATAACCAAGTTCCAACCATTTCTGCATACTATGGTGTCTAAAACTCATACCAGAGTGCCACAAGGGCCCCAGTCTAGCCAAATCACTCACATCTAAAATTTTGTAGGATCTTGTGCAAGTTATTCCATTTTTATTCAGCGAGTATCCATGCGACACAAGATTCAAACAACCTCTCGCAAATCAAATAAGGCTCTTCTAACCCTTCTTGCACTCTAGGGTTTCATATTTTCATAGCTTAGTTTTTGGGGTTAATTTCAGTAGTTTATTATTCATTTATTTACTATAAATTTGCATTAGATTATGATATTATTTTACATTTTAGCATAATCATTTAGTGAACCCCACTCGTGATCAATCTTTTGGATCCTTCTTTGGTTTATCGTCTTCTTTATCATGGCTTGTATGATTCCCCAAATTACCTTGTCGATTTACTTCAAATGTATCTTAATTACCAAGTTGTTCTTAAAAAGGCCCTAGACACCATGTATCTTCCCAAAGATACACTCCACATCAAGTAAGTTTTATTTTCGATCATTTATTTTATGACCCTAGTCTTCATGACCCTCCATCTAATCAACCCATGTTGCATTATTTATTTCAAGACAAATTTAAGGCTATGGAATCCATGATTACATCTCTCGAGAAATATGAAATCCAACATCTTAAGGACACTTCTCATCATCATTTTTTTCTCCTTCTACATCACATAGTCATTCTATGTCTTTTAAATGTGCTCATATCGGTGAGCCTCAATTATTTCAATTACCGTGAGCCTCTAGCATTTAATCACAACACTAAGTAATATGGCATTCTTATTGCATTCCTTAGTCATCAATTGATCACTTTACCGCCTACTCATTATTATCCTCCTTATCGGCTAGAAAAATATCAAGGTCATCCATATTGAAATTATCATTGAATCAATAGACATAATGACAACAATTTCTATGCTTTACAATGAAGAATCAAACATCTTGAGCATCAGGTCTTTATCTCATTCACTACACAACATTTGTTGCATGCCCATCTACAAATGCTACATCTCAATGGTTTCCTAGATCTTATTTGTCTATGTGTAATGATCACCACACCATCACTTCTAATGGTCATTCTATGGAAATTCAAACACTTCCTAAGCAACCACCTCTCAAAATCAATATAGCACATGTTGGTGCTCAATTTAATCTCACCTGTTTGTTCAAAATTTCTCAGTCCGCATGGTTTGAAGTATTCTTTGTCTCCCTATATGGATGCGTGAAAGCTTTCTCCTTCATTTGGTTTCCATTGTTAGTCCTTTCCTTAGGTCATGGATCACATTGAGTCTTGGTTTTATTTATAGTCTTTCTCTCGTGGGGAAAAATTTTGTTATTGGGAGTCTTCCATGATTGTGTCTCCTTTATAAATCCTATCCCAACATATGTGGATATGTGGTCTTTTCTAATTGGATGCGGCATGGTGGGTCTATTTGGTGAACTTGTCACTTTTGTTACAATTGTAAAAAATGCCAAATTGGTCCCACAGCCCTGACAGTTTAAAATTGGCTATTTAACAATATGAAGAGGCAAGGAAAATTTCTTACTTTAACCCCGAAGATGGACACGTGTCTGCTATTTTTAAGTTAAAAGTGGGGAGGTAGGTCTTTTTGTGTTTTGAGGTATTATGGAGAAAGGAATGAAAATATAAAAGGAATTCCTAAGACCCACAAAAGGACACGTGGTGGTTTGAAAAGTCAAAGGTAGAGAGGTGGATCATCGAATAATTTTTAAGATTTTTGCCTTTTTTGAAAAGAAGTAAAGTTATAAAATGATCTCATGACTCCACGGGTGACCAAATAGTGTCACATGTTTTAGTCAAGCATTGAAAAGTCAAAGCAAGGAGGTGGATCACGGAGGAATTTAAAACTTTTAGCCTTGTTTTAAAAAAAAGGAGTAAGGTATAAAAGTTAAGTGTGACCTCGCAAGTGCCCAAATAAAGCCACGTGTTGAGTCTACATCAAAGATGGAAGGGAGGGTCACCGGAGGTATTTTAGAAAATTCTTCTAAGTGACATAAAATGTAAAAGGCCCCTATTGACTCGCCTCAACTAAGATCTTTTCAACGTGGAGGGCCTGCGCTCATTTGAGGATTCACCTCTCGATTTGACCTTTGGAGTTGCACCAAGAAGACATTTGGAGGTTTCTACTCGCTCTGCCCATGCTCAGACTTTTCAACGGTGCAGTGCAGCTTTTGTTAGACCATAGACATGTGGATAGCCTACACTAATTTGAGGATCCACCTCTGGGTCTTACCTTTGGATTTGCACCAAGGAGACACATGGAGGATTTCACTGGCTCCTCTTTATACTTAGACTTTTCAAGTGCCTAAAGCAACTTTCTTAAAACCAGGACACATGGAGGGCATATGCCTATTTGGGGACATGCCCCTGAATTTAACTTTTGAAAGATCGCTAAAGAGACACGTGGAGGTTTCCGCTGGATCTACCCATACTTTGAATTTTCAAGCGTCAATGCAATTTTCTCAGACCCTAGGCATGTGGCACCTTCCACTGGTTCTTAAGCTTTTTCAACAAATTTTCTAGGCTGAGACACATGGAGAGCCCATGCTTGTTTGGATTCTCGATTTTGGGCACCATATCAAAAGTGAACCTAAGAGACATGTGGAGGCTTCCGCTAGCTCCTCTTTACACTAAGACTTTTCAATAGTCGAGGCGGAGTTTCTTAGGCCCAGGCACGTGGAGATCCTATGCTCATTTGAGGTCCTGCCTCTAGACTTCATCTTTGAATTTCCTTTGAACAGACACATGCAAGCTTCCACTGGACCTTCTCATACTCTAAATTTTCAACAATCGGTGCAACTCTCTAGGGTTCTAAACATGTGGAGGGCCCGCACTCATTTGGGAACCTACCTCTGGACTTCACCTTTGTAGTTGCGCTAAGGAAACAAATGGAGGTTTCCACTGGCTTCTCTTTGCACTTGGCCGACTCAGACTCACAACACAAGTATGTGGTATAATCCATGCGAGGAAACACATTTCTGAGAGGCACGAATGCAAGTATCCATGCGGGGTCACTCATTTCTCAAGGTGTATTCTTAAAGGTAAAAAGGATTGCTTGTCGATCAAGCCACATGGAGCCACCTAGGAATTATTAAAAGGGGATTTCTTGCATGAGAATAAAAGAATGATTAAAAAGACTGCCAAAAGTCATGGCATGGTGCCCCAATCATATCTTATGAAAGTAGGAAATGTGAATGGCTCACAAATTTTCCACTGGTAAAATAAAGAGGAATATTCTCTTGAAGATTTATACTTTGGGGGAAATTTTGGGATGAGTGAGTGAATGAAATTGTATAAATATAATGAGAATACTCTTGCAAAGGGGGTTAAATTTTTGAGAAAGTTCGAGAAAGACCATTTTCCCGAGAGACCTGTTTGAGAAACCTGTTTATCTCCTGTGTTTTAGATTTAATCACGTCAAGATGGTTGTAAGTGTATAGCCATTGACAAGCTCTGAGATTGTTAAAGAAAATTTCCCCTACTAATGAATCTAATGAACCTCGAATAATTTTTGTTGATCATGAGCATAATTGTGTCTTCTTGTATTTCATAATGTTTTCAAATAGTTTTTCTTATTCTTGTTGCAATCTTATGTTAAAATATCTCTGAGTCACACAAGATCTCATCTGTGTGTTAGTATTGTGGCATTTACAATTTCATTATGAGAAGAGCTTTCATCTAGTAATGAAATAAATAATTTAAAATCACTTTACTTTCACTATGTTGATAAATATTGTTTGTAATTCTATGAGTGTATCTTAGGCGTGACAAACCAGGATTTATAGCATTTAATTGAGTCTTTAGCACAAGCCTTTGTGTTGAATTCTTGAAGAATGTATGAAACCGTGCATCTCTGGGCCTCCATTGGTACACACCTTCTAGTTAAAGGAATATTTTGGCTATTTTGAAGCATTTTTTCTGTGAGTCTTCCAATATTTGTAAAGGCTCTCAAAGATCTAGTAAAATCAACTTCATCTTGCTTAACTTCCCACCAAAAATTTCTCAAACAATAAATCCTACATGAACTACCCCTATTTGTATTGTGTATCCACAAATGAACAAATTCCACTGCCAAAATATGCAGAGACAATCAAGATTCAATTATTGTCTTTAGTAACCCAAACCTTGTCCAAAAACATATCCACTCTCTAGTGTGACAACTCGTGAGAGTTAGATTGTGTTGTATTGATCATATTTTCTCAAGGTTCTTAGGAAAATTATGCAAAGAAGGATCTCGTGATATCCTTCACCAACATGGGTTGCGAACGGGTCTCTCTAACCCTAGTTGAATGCACATCCTTAAGTAGTGAGGGTAGATCAAACCCTCAGTGAGGTGCTATCAATATCTCCAATGCCTGAGTGACAAAGAGTCAATTGAATCCTCTCCCCGGCTACAAAACGACCCATATCATGATTCATCTGTCTCTAAGCATCCTACTAGTTTCGTGATGCTTCTCAACCCTCACAGGAGAATCAATTTGGATACCAAAACCGAAGTGGTACGATTTCCAGGGATTATTTGAACACCGAGACCTATTTTTATGACAACAACACCGAAATGGCATCGTTGCTAGGGATTATTTGAACACTGGAACCTATTTTTATGGCAACACCACTTTCTGAAATGATGTTGTTTCGGGAATATTTTTACAAATGCATACACGTGTTGACCCGATAAAGTTTCTTACATTTTTTAAGTACAAATACATTGTTTAAACGTCATCCTTTGTCAATATTTATGCAAGATTACAAGTTCATTGTGTAGTATTTCCAGTTTCTAGTGGTTATTGTACTAAATTTGCATCAATAGTGATAAATGTTAGTAAAGGAAGGTTAGATCTATTAAGCTTTACATAAATTAAGTATTAATAGACATTTGACAAGTTACTTATAGTGCATCTGCACAACTAAGGTTAAAATCCTTAGTGGTAACTCCATGTTGAATTTAAATTTTGATGATTACCAGTGTCTTAACTTGTATCAAGTGAAATTTGTCATTAATATTTGCAAATATGGAGGGAAGAAGGTCTTTCTTCACTAGGGATCCTACTAGAAAGTTATTTCTAGAACTGAGAAAAGAAAATTGAGAACGAAAACAAGTCTCAGTAAAGTGATTGGAAATTAAGAATCAAGAAAGGAGATATCAGTTCTAAAAGGTGATCAATCTGTGGTTAAAGATTACCATACATCTTCAAGTGATTCTAAGCCAATTAATATTTATATAAATTTGAGTTCTCTAACTGGAGAGGGGCCATCATTTGTGTCTAAAAAATGTGCCTCTCAGTTTTCCCCTGTTTCTTCCAAGGTTGATAGGGTTTCTAAGAAACCGAGTCAATAGAGAATATATATTTTGAGAGTTATACTCTTATGCTCCAAAGACCCCTCGTTCCCTATCATTTTGTTTCTCCTGTAAATTCACCTCCTCAAGGAAATATGGCCCAACCTCCACCTAGACCTCCTTTTGTTGTCAACACTTTTGGACCTATAGATTTCAAAGGTATGGATGGATATCCTAATATGGTGCCACAAGATGTCGAAACAGGTTGCTAAAATTTCAAGGAAATAATGCCATCACTAGTGACCACCATTTAAAACTCTTTTTCAATATGATGGAATATTTTGAAATTGAGTTTGAAGACATGTATATAAAATTTTTTATTCATACTCTTGAGGAGGATGCACGTGATGGTAGTACAAGTATTTACCGGATAATTCAATAGATTCATGGATTTGAGATGAAAAATGCCTTTAGATTTCAATATGGGGATAAGATAGATCCTAGGTTCCTTTTATCTGAATTTGAAAATATAAATAAAAATCCAAATGAATCTATCCATGATTTCAATACTTGGTTCAATAAGACCTTGAATAGGCTACCTATAATCCTAAGGACAAGTGATGTGTTCTATTTGATAAAATATTCTGACGCTTTTGATAAAAAGGTTGCTTATTACTTGAGAGATAAGAACTCAAGAACATTGAGGAAGGCTTTCACCATGGCCTTACAAATAGAAAATAACATCAAAGTAGTTAGAAAGCCTCCTAAGAGAGAGGGTGTTAAGTTGATCAATCTTGAAAAGCCTCAATCAAAAAAAAGTTGTGGAGTCCGGAAGAGGTTGTAAAAACTTTGCTGGAGAAGTTAAAGAGATATCCTATAAAAGCGGCCAAAGCATATAAAGGGATAGGAAAAAGTTCCCAGGGTTAGCATAAGCCACATGGTCAAGAGATATCTGGAAATCATCCTAGAGGTGATCACAGACCAAATGACAGAGGGAAAGGGCTCGTGGGATCAAGAAATAAATAGCCTTAACCCGGGGATAATAGATAGGTTTCGATCCTTTGACTTCCGGTGTTGCTATTGTGGAGGACGATAGTGTTATCGAGTGGTGTGATAGGTGTTTCTTACCACACTCCCCATGTGATGTAGATATGAAGGTTGAGGAATCAGATGATGATGAGACGTATGATGATGTATGCATGATGGAGAGCCCTAAGAACTCACAAAGCGGGGCAACCTCAACCGAGTTGATAAGTGCGAAGCTGTTGAAGATTTCGGGATTGTGTCCATTGAGTATTGCCTCTTCCTCCCATTAATGATTTTGAAATTGATATGGTACAAGCATTTTATCTGCCCAATCATGATTTTGAATACTTAAGGGATTTGATGATTAAAAAGTATGATGGAGGGATCCCTTCCGAAGAGGACAGGAAACTGTTGATGAATGCGGTAGTTGCTCAGGAGAAAGAATATAACACCAGAAGTAACATTGTCAACGCGGTAGGGCCACAAGCTAAGCCAAAGATTCCAATCCTTACCAGTATCCCTAAGAAAACCCCTAAGAAAGATACATATGGAAAAGGCCTAACAACCCCAAATAAAACATGTTCTCATGCCCATGCCCAGACTCTGAAAACTCCTATATTATCAGATGAAACTGTGAATCTTCCTCCTAATACTGCCCTACCCAAATATGTTCCTTGTGACATAGCCCAAATCTTGAGTTAGATCAAGGTCATTGTTCCCATTGTTGAATTACTCAGGATCCCTAAGCATACGAAAAGGACATTTGAATATTTGGGATTTAAGGAAGAAAAGATTACTCAAGGAAAAAGTGTTAATAATATAGAGGTTCCTCCCATTATTGTAGAATCAAAAATACCACAAGCATTGGAGGAACTGGGTGAATCATCGAGGTATATTTGGGAACTTCTATGGTTGAATCTCAGCTTAATGTGGATCCATTTTTTACCACTTTTATTATTAAAGATAGGCTGGTACATAATTGCATGTTTGATCCAATGACCTCATCTAATGTAATGCCTCTTGAGGTAATGAATGAGTTAAACATCAAGGTAACAAAAAATTTTGGGAAATGTACAACTATGGATTCAAGAGAAGTGCCAGTAATTGGATATTTCAAAGGATTAGTAGTACAATTGGCAGCTTATCCAGGAAAATGCTTGACCATGAATGTGGTTATTGTGGACTATCTTGCCAAGTGGGGGATGTTGTTATCTATAAAATGGGTAGCAAGTGTGGGTGGAAGTGTGCAAATGGATATGTCATATGCCACCATACCAATTAAAGGAAACCTTGTGAAGTTGTACGGTGAAAAGAAAATGTTGCATATTATTGAGGACCCTAACAATGCTTCTTATGAAGTATTGTACACAGATGTCGATGTTGGTAACTGCATGAGCTATGTTGATTGTAAGGAGCATGAAATTGATGAGTGCAAGTATCCGAGAAATTTGGTTCTCCTTGGACCTTGATGTTTGATGGGGCTTGTTCTAGATATGGTAATGGCATTGGTGTTGTTTTTTGATATCTCCAAGCGAAGACAAGTTTAACTTTTCTTTTTAACTCAATTTTGAGTGCACAAACAATATTATTGAGTATGAAGCACCTTGCTCTTGGGTCTAAGGATTGCATGGAAATATGGTGTCATGGATATTATTGTTAAAGGGGATTCGAGTTGATAGTCAAGCAAGTTAGAACAAGTTAGAAAGTTGTATGCTACAAAGAATCAAAGAATGAAACAGTATAAGCATGCAGTTTGGGAATTCATTGAAATGTTTGATTCTTTCAATATAATACATCATGATAGGAGCTATACTATTGTAGTAGAAAAATTGGCATTATTAGGATCTAGGTTTGAAAATTGTATAATGTCTCCTTATTATGAATATGATATTGAAATATTGATGTTGTATGTCCCTAACAATATCAAGCACTTGGAAGGTGTTTGAAGATGATGCTCGAGTTCAAAGATTTTTACTGAGAATAAAGGAGAATTTACCAATCAAATTATGGACTCGGGAACCAATGGTTTGTGTAAATGATGGAAAAGAGACTGTTTGGTAAATACATGATCCAATTGAAAACCAATACTATTCCTAGAGGTTTGGTTGCACTGGAATCAAATTTTGATAATGTTGATTGCATTTTTAATAGACACATGTCAGCCTCGAGGGATGTTGAAGACTATAACCAGGCACATATGATAAACCAAGGAGAATATGGTTAGTTTGAAATTTGAGTAAAGAAGAAAAGCAGTCATATGTCCAATTGCTAAAAATATACCAGGACTGCTTGGCTTGGTCATATTCAGATTTGAAAGCATACAGGGAAGACCTTTTTCAACATGAAATACCCCTGGAAGCTAACGCCAAGCCTTTTAGGTAGAAAAAAATACCAATTAATCCCCTCCTTTCCTCAAAAATGCAAGAAGTGTTGAAAAAGTTCAGGGATGGAGGAATTATATAGCCTACAAGATACTCCTCATGGGTAACAAACTTGGTACCTGTTCGAAACAAAATTGAGGATATAAGATTGTGTGTTGACTTTAGAAATTTAGATAAGGCATCAATTTAAGACAAATATCCCTTGCAAAATATGGATAACTTGTTGCAATTGGTTATAGGTTCAAAATTATTATCTACTATGGATGGTTTTTTTGGGTATAACCAAATGGTTGTAAAGCAATCATAGAGGATAAAAACTACTTTCACCACTCCATGGGGAACCTATGTTTATGTCAGAATTTCATTTGGCCTGATGAATGTTGGAGCCATGTTTCAAAGAGAAATGGATGTAGCATTCTCTGGATATATAAATGACTTCATTGATGTGTATAAGGATGATGTGACAGTCTTTTCAAGAAAAAGAAGTGATCACCTGCAACATTTAGAAAAGATGTTGATAAGATGCAAGGAATATGGTATATCACTGAATCCCAAGAAGTTCCATTTTGGGGTTCAAAAGGAAAAGCTTCTTGGACATATTGTATCAAAATACGGAGTCGTGATCGATCTGAGAGAGTGAAAGCCATTAGCAAAGTTCCTATTCCAAGAACCAAAAAGGGAATTCAGTCATTTTTCGGGCAAAAAAATTTTATTAGGAGATTTATTTCCAACTTTTCTGAATTAACTATCCCAATCACCAAGTATGTTAAAGATGGATTGGAGTATTATATGGGAAGAAGAAGCTATTCAATCCTTTATTGGGATTAAGGAAGCATTGAATATTGCCCCTGTTTTAATGACTCCTAATTATAAAAAGGTTTTCTAAATGTTTTCATTTGCTTCAGAGAATACTATTGCATCTGTGTTGTTACAAAAGGATGATGAAGGAGCTGAAAGGCCAATTGCTTTCTTTAGTAAATCATTACAAGGGGCAGAGTTGAAGTATACTATCATGGAAAAATAGGCCTTTGCTTTAATCAAAGCCACAAAATCTTCGAGGCCATATATCCCGAGCTCTAAATTCATAGTTTATGTTCCCCATACCATGGTTAAGGATATCCTATCAGAGATGGAAATTTCAAGTAAAATATGCCAATGGGGAAATAAATTGCAAAATTATGATATGGACATCCAACCTACAAAATTGGTGAGGATTGGGCCTAAAAATCTAATGGCGTAGAAAGTAACTTGCAAACAGTTGAGATAAATGAGGTGAAGAAGAAAGATTGAATATTCTTGAGAAAGTGAAAATTTCTAAATGGTACAAGGATATTATTTTCTATCTCAAACATCTACAGTTCCCCAAGTATTTAAGCAAGAATCAAAAGCAAGCACTTAAGTTAGCCTCCCGTAGAAGTACATCATCATTGATTATGGGTTAGCTTGGAAGAACCTTGAGGAAGTACTCTGAGATGTAGCACTGAAGATCAAGCCCTGAAAATAATTGATGATTTCCATGGAGGAGTTTGTGGAGGGCATTTTTCTAAAAGAGTCACAGCCCATAAGATATTAAGGGTTAGTTACTGGTGGCCTAATCTTTTTAAAGACATAACTCTGATGGTGATAAATTGTGAGAGTTGTCAACATTTTTCGGGAATATTGAAAGCGTCAAGCTCCCTCCCTTTACATCTTGTATCAATTGAAGCCCCATTTAAGCAGTGGGGAATGGACTTCATTGGTGAGATTTCATATTCTTCAAGTGCATGCCATAAGTGGATATTAGTGGCCACTGATTTCTTCACCAAGTGGGTGGAGGCAATCCCTACCAAGAAAGCTACCTAACAAATCTGTTATGGACTTCATTCTAAATCATATAATTTGTAGGTTTGGAGTGCTTACTAAAATAGTTGCTAACAATGTTATGAGTTTTTGAGCCAAACCTTTGGTAGCCATGTGTCATGAGTATGGGATAAATTTAGCATATGCTTAAAATTATAATACCCAAGGTAATGGACAAGTAGAATCAAGAAACAAGAATTTTTTGAAGATAATCGAAGGACCCGGAAGTAAACAAATGGAAGTGGCGTGAGAAATTGAATTTTTGTTTGGGCTAATAGAATTACTATTAAAAGGGCTACTGGAAAGAGCCCATTTGAATTGGTGTATGGAACTCAAGCTCTCCTTCCCCTGCATATGTAATTATCTTCTTACCAATTTATCCAACACTTGGAGGACCAAGAGGTCAATCCCTATGATGCTCGTATTAATCAAATTGTTTAATTATATTAAAAGAGAAGAGAATACCACCAAAGACATGTGAAGTTCGGGGAGAAATTGAAGAAATTATTTAATAAAAAGGTGACTCCAAGAGCTTTCGGTGTGGAAGATCTGGTGCTACTGTGGGATAGTAGACATGAGGATAAGGGAAAACATGGAAAGTTTGACACATTATGGATGGGCCCTTATTCTATTGATATTAGGATCAACGAGCACACCTTCTTCCTAAAAATTTTAGATGGGGAATTGCTTGAGCTGTTTATTAATGGTAGGAACTTAAAACATTTCCTTGATTGATTTCTCATAATCAAGGCATGCATCATTGTACAATGTATAGTCTTTTATTTTTGTTTTGTTTTCGTGTTTTTTCTATTTCGGTTTGTCCTGGTCCTTGGTGACTAGTTTTTGTTGGTTTCTCGGTTCGATCTTGGGAGGGCTGGTTATTGTTTTTTTCTTTCCAAATCTTGTTCTTGAATCCATTATGCAATGGATTTTTGGCACATGGTTTGTTGTTCTTGTGGCACTTATAGGAGTGCCCATCCCCGAGTTGGAGCTGATGTTGGTGCTCAATTTAATCTCACCTTGTTTGTTCAAAATTTCT
Organism: Taxus wallichiana var. yunnanensis; assembly: GCA_018340775.1. Classification (NCBI taxonomy): domain Eukaryota; kingdom Viridiplantae; phylum Streptophyta; class Pinopsida; order Cupressales; family Taxaceae; genus Taxus; species Taxus wallichiana. Next base: position 280,894,256 of record CM031239.1, on the reverse strand, counting down.
CAGTCCGCATGGTTTGAAGTATTCTTTGTCTCCTGTATGGATGTGTGAAAGCTTTATCCTTCATTTGGTTGCCATTTTCAGTCCTTTCCTTGGGTCGTGGATCACATTGAGTCTTGGTTTTATTTATAATCTTCTCTCCACGGGGAAAAATTTTGTTGTTGGGCATCTTCCATGACTATGTCTCCTTTGTAAATCCTATCCCAACATCCATGGATACGTGGTCTTTTCTAATTTGGATGTGATGTGGCAAGTCAATTTGGTGAACTTGTCACTTTTTTAAAAATTGTAAAAAAGCCAAATTGGTCCCGCAGCCTTGATAGTTTCTAATTGGCTATTCAACAATATGAAGCAAGTAAGGAAAATTTCTTACTTTGACCCCGAAGATGGACACATGGCCATTTTTCAAGTTAAAAGTGGGGAGGCGGGTCCTTTTTTTGTTTTGAGGAATTATGTAGAAAGGAATGAAAATATAAAAGGAATGCCTAAGGCCCACAAAAGGACACATGGCGGTTTGAAAATTCAAAGGCGGAGAGGCAGATCGTCAGAGAATTTTGAAAATTTTTGCCTTTTTGTGAAAAAGAGTAAAGTTATAAAATGATCTGCGACTCTGCGGGTGACCAAATAGTGTCACATGTTTGAGTCAACATTAAAAATTCAAAGTGGGGAGGTGGATCGCTAAAGGACTTTGAAACTCTTAACCTTGTTTTTAAAAAGTGAGTAAGGTATAAAAGTGAAGCATGACCCCAAGAAACCCAGATAAAGCCATGTGTTGAGTCTACATCAAAGACAGAAGGGCGAGGTCACCTAGGAGGTATTTTAGAAAATTCTTCGAGAGGAATAAAATACAAAACGCCCATGCAGAGCCCGCCCCAACTAAGATCTTTTCCACGTGGAGGGCCTATGCTCATTTGAGGATTCACCTCTCGGTTTCACCTTTGGAGTTGCGCGAGAGACACGTGGAGGTTTCTGCTAGCTCTACCCATGCTCAGACTTTTCAACGGTCGGTGCAGCTTTGTTAAACCATAGACACATGGAGAGCTTGTGCTCATTTGAGGATCCACCTCTGGGTCTTACCTTTGGAGTTGCGCCAAGGAGACAACTTTGTTATCTCTATTTTTCCCCCCGACAAAATTGATAAAACACGACCCTGTGTAGGAAAGAAATTCAAAGAACGGTTCCATCGAATGAGCCCATGCTTCAATTCCAACAAACAAGATGCATGCGGGCTCTAAAATGGAGTATCAAGGTTGGGGAAGGAGAAAACTATGTAGAGAAACCATGGGCTCAAATGAAAATAAACTAAGAAGGCTCGAAGTCTTCGGGCTCTGTAAATGACTCAAAATGAGCCCCAAAATTGGCTAAGTATAGAGATTGATTGAATCTACCAAGTGTCCAAACGGTGCACCTCCAAAGATTGAATCCAAAAGGGAAAACTCAAATAATCAACAAGCCTCCACATGTCTCAAGCCCAAAAAGAGGTCGAGTCAACAATTAAGAGTAAAAAAAGTGAACAGGGTGGGCCTAAAAAATATTAAGTATAAAGGTACTAGCAGAAGCTATCATGCGTCCCCTCGATGCATCTCCAAAGGTAAATCCAAAAGTGGAGACCCAAATGAGTGTGGGCTCGCCACGTAGTCCAAGTTAAAAATGGGACAGAGTGGGCCCAAAATTGACTAAGTATAGAGAACCAGTGGATGGTGCCACGTGTTGCATCAGCACAATTTCAAAGGCGCGTCCAAAAAGGTGATCCCCAAATGAGCGCTAGCTCACCACATGTTCAGGACCCGAAAAAAGTAAGAGTGGCCATTGAAAATTCCAAGAGCCTGCAGAGGCTTCCACATGTCAACCCAATACTCCTTCAAAGGTAAAATCCTGAGCGGGTTTCCAAATGAGCGTGGACCTTCCGCGCGTCCCGGAGTTGATAAAAAGACAGGGTTAGGGTTGAATAGTCAAAGCAGAGATAGGGACGGCGGAGGGAGCCAAGTGTCTACACAGTGCTACTTCAAAAGTAAAATTTGGGGTTGGTTTCCAAACAAGCGCCAAGCTTCCATGTGTCCTAGTCGGATGTATGGCCCAACGGAGCAAAAGGACTTAACCAAAAACATCGAAAACTAAGAAAGTCATGGAAGATGCCACGTGTCGGCCCAGCACAACTTCAAAAGAAAAATCCAAAAGTGGCCCCCAAATGTGCGCCAACCCTCCACGTGTCCAGTTTCAAAAAAGGACCCATTTTGATAGTTGGTTCCCACCATTTTGTACAGGCCCGATTCAAATTTTTAAATGGGCATATATTTTGACTCAGTGCTCGAAATCTAACAAATTTGGCACTGTTGGAAAGATCTCGACCTCTTATGCCATGGAGACCTGAAAATTTAATTTTGAAGAAGTTAGGTGGGGAAAAATGAAAAAACATCTTTGTGCCATTAATACAGGATCTTTTTGCTCCAACAACAGATTGGATTTGATCTGATCTGTCGTTCTTCCTCCTTCAACGCGTCGAACAAGTAATCAATGCAGACATGACAAATTTGGGTTGGATTTATAGGAGGCATTGATGGCCAATGGTTAAGCTTCAATTTAGTTTTCCGTGCTCTCTCTCCTTCTTCCCTCTATGTTTAATCTATAAAGGAAGTTTCAGGGCTCATTGTAAAGGGTTGGAAATTTTTGTTTTGCCCCCTCCCTTCTTCTTTTACTCATAAGAGGATTTGTCAAGCTTTCCTAACCTCCCATTCAAGTTTTAATGTAATTTTTCTTCTTGGCCACTACAATATACTATATCAACTCCTGAGCAATAATATATATTTCTGTGGATGATTCTCAACCCTCTCATGTATTCGATGTTATCTTTCTAATCTCTTATTGCAATTTGGTCATACATGCATAGTGTTTGTATTATATTTCGAGGTCGTGTTAAATTTCAAGATGAGTGTCTAACATTCCTTTGGTGCATCACCTCATTAGCTTAGTTTATTTTCTTGCATCTCCTCAACCCTGTCTCCTTGATAGAATAGAGTAGATTTAGAGAAGATCCTCCGAAATTTATTTGTATGCACTGAATAGAGGAATAGGAGCCGGCCTTAATCCAAAGAGCTCTCTCATCTTGCAAGCTCCCACACTTTGAGAGATGATACATGTGTGCAATCACACTTTGAGATTCTCAACCTATCTGGTTGTAAATATACATGGGTGTTTTGATTCTACACTAATAGTTTTAGCACACCGGTGGGACCAAGAAGTCTCCATCTTTATTGCAGTAAGATTGATGTGCACTTGTTGTGATTTAAGCTTTTAAGAAGCTTTGAAATTGCACATCTGGTGACTCCAAAAGGGACAGAATCCATTTGTTTCAACAGTCCAAGCTTTTCAAGTTCATGAGAAGAATACAAACAAGGTCAAGAACCAGAGAGAAGGGACTATTTTCCATCTACACTTGTCCCCAGATAGAAGAGGAAGGGGGAGAAGATCCTAGAGATCTCTATCTCCAGAAAATAGAACCTTGTCAATGCCTCCTCCTAATAGGTCATTCATTCAATTAACAAGGGTTATTAGGATGATCAAAATGGCATAACCACCTAATCCTTATGTTAATTTCACTAGCAATAGCCCACTTGCCCTCATGCACAAAATCCGGTCCCAGTGGCAAGCATTAAATATCATCCCATTTTTCACTCAAGAGAACTACACTTCTCCTAGTGACCACATTCTGTGCAATCCATGAGGTCACCGAGATGGAAGTGCAGTTAAGTTGCTAGCCTCTTCACTCAAGGGTAAAGCTTCACAATGGTTCAGGAGGCTAGCAGCTGGCTCTATTCAAACTTGGGACCATTTGTGTAGAGCTCTTCATGATCAATCTGGAGAGAAGGGAGATAACATGTCCTTGTTAGAGAATTTGACAACCATCAAGAGGGCCCCTAATGAGAAGCTGACAGATTTCAACTTTAGATTCCAAAGGACCTGGGACAGGATTCCATTGGCTGTAAGGCCCACAGATGAAGGTGCCTTCTTATACTTTCTTAGAGCTCTAAATTCTAATATTGCTTTAATGATTCAGTCAATGGGATGCACAACCTTACCTACCACTTATTGCATTTCCATAGGAACTGAAAATTGTTTAATTCAAGCTGGAAAACTTGCTCCTAGGCCACCTATACCTCTATACCTAGAACTAGGAGATCCAAGCACTATCCAGACACCCACATTAGCTCCTATACCTACTCCTAGGAATCAAAGTTTAGTTAAAGCCTCCACCTCATCCTCTAGCACCTCAAAAGAGCTTCAAGAAGTTATGAAACAACTATAAAACCTAGGGAATGAGTTAGTAACTATCAAGAGGCAACAAGCTCAGAGTTCTAGGCCATATTAGCCTCAAACTCAGTATCAGGCTAGACCCCCATATCAACAAAATAGGCCACCAGCTCAAGCTGTAAATCAAAATCAAAACCAAGGACAACCTCAAGCTACTAGACCTTTCAGGTCATATGATCCAAACACAGCTTCAACATCAAGGGCATTGGTTCCAGCACAAAACAACATGGCCCAAGAATATGATTGGTGTTTCCCATGTAATCATCCAGATAACCAATCAATGTGCTTTAATGGTGCACTAAACTAGGCCTTGATGGTACAAACCATTGGTGTGTCACAAGAGTCTAACCAAGAATAAAATCAGCAAAGTAAGGAGCTCGAAGAGAGAATTTAATGCAAATCATGGAAAAGGACCAAGCATTAATAAAAAATATTTTTGACAAGAAGGAAAGAATGAGGACCTTTCAAGAAGGGGACTTAGTTCTAAAGTGGGATGTAGATCAGGAAAATCCAGGAAAGCACTCCAAATTTGATACCATATGGAGTGGCCCTTACATGATCAAAATGTGTAAAATCAGCAATGCCTTCCATCGGCTAGAATGGATGGTGAAGAATTGCATATCTCGATTAACGGGATCTATCTCAAAAACTTTGCTTTACTAGAAAGGAGGTTTCACCACTGTAAATAATAGCATAGGATTTTATTTTCCTAAGTGCGTATGCACATTGTTTTTTTGTAGCGTAGGTTTTGTTTCCCTAAGTGTTATGGCACAGGTTCTTTGTTGCTCTAGGTTTGTGTCGTTATACAATTCAACATGCCTCCAAGTGAATATGATATTCCCTTCAGCATTCTAGTAGGGAGACCCATAGTTGATGTGACATTTTCTCATTTCCTAATAGAACAAATACATAGAAACTAAATTCGAGCTCCAAAGGTATTTTTTCAAAAGAATAGTATCAACTTTGGGTCCCCAATCATGACTTCATGCCCAATGGATATAACAAGGCAAGCTGATCTCTTCATCTAGCAGGTAGATTCCCCTGTGAGTCACCAAATTGTTATCTCTATTTTTCCCCCAGAAAAATTGATCAAACACGACCCTGTGCAGGAAATAAATTTGAAGAATAGTTCCATTGAGCGAGCCCACGCTTCAAGTACAACAAACGAGGTTACGGGCGGGCTCTAAAATGGAGTATCATGGTTGGGGAAGGAGAAAACAATGTTAAGAAACTAGAGGCTCAAAGAAAAAGAAATGGAGAAGGCTCGAAGTCTTCAGGCTCTGCAAATGACTCAGAACGAGCCCCAAAATTGGCAAAGTATGGAGAGTCAGCAGAAGCTTCCAAGTGTCCAAGCGGTGCACCTCAAAAGATTGAATCCAAAAGGGTAGACTCAAACAAGCGCCAGGCCTCCATGTCCCAAGCCCAAAGAGGGGCAAAGTCAACAGCTAAAAGTTAAAAAATGTGAATAGGGTGGGCCTAAAAAGACTAAGTATAAAGGTGCTAGCGGAAGTTTCCGGGCTTGCCATGTAGTCAAAGTTAAAAATGGGACAAAGGGGCCAAAAATCGACTAAGTAAAGAGAACCAACGAATGGCGCCATGTGTTGCATCGGTGTAATTTCAAATTCATGGCCCAAAAGGTGATCCCCAAATGAGCATCAGCTTGCCACATGTTCAGGACATGAAAAAGTAAGATCGGTTGTTGAAAATTCCAAGAGCCTACGGAGGCTTCCACGTGTCAACCTGACGCTCCTTTAAAGGTAAAATCTTGAGCGGGTTTCCAAATGAGCATGGACCTTCCACGTGTCCCGGTTCAATAAAAGGATAGGGTAAGGGTTGAATAATCAAAGCGAGAGATAGGCGGTGAAGGGAGCTAAGTGTCAGCACAACGCTACTTCAAAAGTAAAATTTGGGACTGGTTTCCAAACAAGCGCCAAGCCTCCACACGTCCTTGGTCAAATGCATGGCCCCACCGAGAAAAAGGACTTAGCCAAAAACATGAGGAAGCGAGAAAGTTGCGGACCATGTGTCGGCCCAATGCTAACTTCAAAATCAAAATCCAAAAGTGGTCCCCAAACATGTGCCAGCCCTTCACGTGTCCAGTTTCAAAAAAGGACCCATTTTGATAACTAGTTCCCGCCATTTTGTACGGGCCCAATTCAAATTTTTAAATGGGCATATCTTTTGACTCAGTGCTCAAAATATGACAAATTTGGCACCGTTGGAAAGATCTCAACCTCATCTACGCCATAGAGATTTGAAACTTTAATTTTGAAGAAGTTAGGTCGGGAAAAATGAAAAACATCCTTGTGCCATTAATACAAGATCTTTTTCTCTAACAATTAGATTGGATTTGATTTGATCCATCGTTCTTCCTCCTTCAAGGTGACGAATAAGTAATCAATGCAGACATGACAGATTTGGGAATATTTCTAGGAGGCATTGATGGCCAATGGTTGAGCTTTAATTTAGTTTTCCCACCTCTCTTTCCTTCTTCCCTCTATGTTGAATCTATAAAGGAAGGTTCGAGGCTCATTGTAAAGTGGACTTTTTTTGCGCCCTCCCTTCTTCTTTTTCTCATAAGAGGATTTGCGGAGCTTTCACGACCTCCCATTTGGGTTGTAATGTAGTTTTTGCTTCTTGGCCACTGCAATATACTGTATCAACTCTTGAGCAATAATATATATGTCTATGGATGATTCTCAACCCTCTCATGTATTTGTTGTTGTCTTTTTGATCTCTTATTGCAATTTGGTCATATGTGCATAGTGTTTGTATTGCATTTACGAGGTCTATGTTAAATTATAAGACAAGTGTCTAACAATCCTTTGGTGCATCACCTCGTTAGCTTAATTTATTTTCTTTCATCTCTTCGACCTTGTCTCCTTGTTAGAATAGCGTAGATTTAGAATAGATCCTCTATAATTTATTTGTATGCACCTGAACAGAGGAATAGGAACCGGCCTCAATCCGAAGAGCTCTCTCAACTCACAAGGTCCCACACTTTGAGAGATGCTCCATGTTGTGCAATCACACTGAGAGTCTCAACCCATCTTGTTGTAGACATTCAGGGGTGTTGTGATTCTACACTAACAAACACATGGAGGCTTCCACTAGCTCCTCTTTATCTTAAGACTTTCGAGTGCCGAAGCAACTTTCTTAAACATGGGACACGTGGAGGGCTGCGCTGTTTGAGGACCTACCCCTGAATTTTACTTTTGAAAGAGCATTGAAGAGACACGTGAAGGTTTTCATTGGATCGCCCATAATTCAACTTTTCAAGCGTCGTCTGCAATTTTCTCGGACCCTAAGCACATGGCACCTTCCACTAGTTCTTAAGCTTTTTCAACAACTTTTCTAGGCCGAGACGCATAGAGAGCCAATGCTTGTTTGGGGTCTCCACTTTTTGGAACCATATCAAAAGTGTCTTTGAAGATACACGTGGAGGATTACGCTAGCTCCTCTTCTGATAAGACTTTTTCAATGGCCGAGGCGACTTTCTTGGGTCAGGGCACGTTTAGAGCTTTGTGCTCATTTGAGGTCCTGCCTCTAGACTTCATCTTTGAAGTTACACCGAACAGACACCTCGAAGCTTTTGCTAGACCTTCCCATACTCTAAATTTTCAGCAACCGGTGCAACTCTCTAGGGTTCTGAACATGTGGAGGGCCCACGCTCATTTGGGAACCTACCTTTGGACTTCACCTTTGTAGTTGCGCAAGGAAACACATGGAGGTTTCCACTAGCTCCTCTTTACACTTGGCCAACTTGGACTCGCAGCATAGGTATGTGGTATAATCTATGCGATGAAACTCATTTCTAAGAGGCACGAATGCAAGTATCCATGCGGGGGCACTCATTTCTCAAGGTGTATTCTTAAAGGTAAAAGGATTGTTTGTCACATCAATCCATATGGAGCCACCTAAGAATTATTGAAAAGGGGATTTCTTGCATGACATAATAAAAGAATGTAATGAAATTACTTGTATAATTAAGATTAAGAGCAATAATAGAACACCAAATAACACAATATTTTAGAATAATGATCTCAATATGCAATTAGAATAGCTTTGCCACTTCGAGGGGGCAACCTCGAACCATATAATAAGACTCAAATGCTCAAATGATAATGAAATACTACCTATAATCCCTATATATATTATTCATATGCTATGGCCATCAACAAGCCCGGCCTATTAAGCATGAGAAAGTATAAATGATTTAATAAAATGATATGGTAAGCCACAAGTCGGTTACTCATATCCTAATACAAGCAATAGGTTAAGGGTGTAGCATGCAAACCAACATTGTCCTCAACGTTGAATAATCTGGATGTTTCTCGAAAACCTTCATCCTCCTAGGTGGCGTCTTCTATGCTCAGATTCTTCCACTTGATCGAGATATTCCTTAATGTCTCTAGTTCTCGACCTCTTAGTACATGTTTGCGAAATCTTCTCGGCTCCAAAATGATTCTTCCATCCTCGTCAAGTTTTTATAACTCTATCTTGGCTTCAAATTTATGTCCAATAACCTTCTTCGGGCATAAAACATGGAATACTTGGTGTATGTGTGAAGATGAAGCCAAATCTAGTTTATAAGCAACACTACCAATTTTCGTAGAGAACGATAAGGGCCATAATATTTAGAAGCATGTTTGTTTTCCTTTTTTGTTGCTTTAGGGACATCTGTTTGTAAAAAAGTGGAGATGTCAAAAACCCGATCACTAATTTCAAAATGTCTTTCACTACGGTGTTGATATGCTTGTTGTTTCATCTGTTATGTGATAATGCTAAATTCTCCTTCAAACTAGCCAAAACACTGTTGTTGATGTTGAATGTGTTCCTCAACATCTCGACCTTAATTTACACCCTCAAGGAGGAAGTGATAGAAGGTGGATGGTAACCATATAATGCTAAAAATGGGGTCATTTGAGAAGATGTATGAAAAGATGTGTTATACCACCATTTTTCCGGTGGTATTTGTTATCACGAATCACAGCACCCTGTGCATATACGAACTCACGGTGTGATTGGATAACATGGGTACTATCTCCAAGTTGTGGGACTTGCTACTTGAGATAGACCTCCCAGAGGAAGCTGGTTCTTGCTCCTAAACTACGCCACAATCTACTCTAATGCGGGATAAGCTAATTGTTCTAATCTAAATTTCCAAGGGACCAGGGAAAGAGAATACATAAAATGAAAGCCTACACTAAAGTGGTGATACACCGAGAAAAGGATGATGAGAGTAGTGTCCAAATGTGTGAAATCAAAGGCAAAATGCACACTAGAAGAGGTGATGACAGGTTCTCCATAATCTAGCAAAATGCATTCACTGGTGATATTCAAGCACACCACAATGATAATGGATTCTTGTAAGAACATAATAATAGACACAATATTCTTGTGGAAAGATAAAAGGGCAAGAAGAATGCAAGAAAACATAGCGGGGAAGATACATCCACAAACTTGTATTTTATTGCTTCCTGGTATGCACAGTTCAGTCTATTACAAGATAAGGGCTGGATCACCATGCAAGAGTCCACTACAAGGGCTGCAACACATTGGCTTCACAAAGCAATTTTGGCGAGCTTTGCTACCCAAAACTCTCCCTTTTACAATGAGCCCAACACTCCAATTTATAGAAAAATGAGAAGGAAAAGAGAAGGGAAAATGGAAAATCCGAAATCTGTCCTTCAACCACCTATAAGAGGCATTAAATTGAGTGAAATGGTTATACATTACTTCAAAATGCTCCCCATCTTTTGTCCCATGTGCTGCAGCGAGAGAAAGAATGATGACCATGCCTCTTAATTGCACTCCTAGCTACCAAATAAAACACTGTTCTGAACCCGGCCACGTTTTCTTAAAAATCTCAATCAATTTCTAATCAAATCCAAAATTTCTTAATTTCTATGTGTCGGGCTGGAGCCATGATTCCAACGGTACCAATTTTGTGTGATTTCGTTGAGAAATGCAAAAGTTATGGCCTTCTGAGTGCGGGCAGCTATTTTGGGTCTGGCAGGCGTTTTCTGTCATTTGACGGGAATGAGCATTGGTATTTGGAGCCGAATATGTTTCTGTTATTTAAATATATCTATCCTCATTAAAAATAAGAAGTTTTTGTGGCATAGAGGGCGTCGTGCTCGTTCAGAAAGTCAATTTTATCAAAATCGGAGCTCGGAGTCAAAAGTTATGGCCATTTGAAGTTTGGACCGAATGTTGACTTTTCTACTTCTCCTTGGCCGCTTCGGCTTTTGCGTCCCTTTGTCCCATTTGTCCCAAATGCTGCGGGGAAAAATCCTTCGAACCGCCCGAAATGGGCTTCCATGTCCCCTTTTTCCGGTGACACGTGGCGTGATACGATTGGCTTTCGGCTCCTTGCTATCAGCGTCCCTTGGCGTCCCTTTGTCCCATTTGGCCCCTTTGCTAAATTTCCCTATTTCAGCCCGAACCAGCCGGTTCGCGTACTTAGCGTACCTTGACCCAAGCTGTTCGGGCTGCCTTGACTCATTCGGTGATCCCGGTGGTTTGCGTACTTATTGCCCGGATGTCCCAGATTTGCTGTTTCAATGATTAGTCAATTTTTCAACACCGGCCGATTCGGATTTCCACGTCCCACGCATCCCTTTGGCCACGATGTCCCAAATGCTGCCTTGAGACCGCACTGGCGGCCTTTGGCGAGTTCGCGCCCTTTTGTCCCAACTTGTCCCAAGGACCGCTGGACTAGGACTTAGCCATTTTCGTGATTTTCTGGCGAGCTTGTTTTTACAATTTTTACATTTTCTCGAGAACTTGCTCTCTTCTACTTGGACGGGGGAGTTAGAAAAAATGCGAGGGGACCCTAGAAACATAACTTTTCACCACTGAATCAATATAATTTCTTGGGACTAAAGAATTTGATGCATGTTATCAAAATTACCTTGAGGGTGAATTTTGGATAACGAGTAGCCATTTAATCCACCTTTCACCTTTATCGATACAAAACAACGTAAATACCCCTCTAAGAATTTGTTGACCACTTTTGTTTTCCCATCGGTTTGAGGATGATAAGATGAACTGTGAGCTATCTAAGTACCCAAACATGAAAATAATTCCGTCCAAAAATTGCTTGTGAAAATAGGATCACGATCACTTACAATTATCTTTGGGGTTCTATGTAGCCTTTGAAGCTGTCTCGAAAAAAATAGCTATGACTCTAATGGCTCTAAATGGATGTGATAGGGAAAAAAATGGGAATATTTTTGAGCCTATCCACAATCAAGAAAATAACATTCTTACCCTCACGAACAAGGCAATCTGGTGATGAAATCCATGGAGACCTCCTCCCATCTCACGACTAGGAATGGGATACAATATGACCCAAGTACTCTACCTCTTGTACACCAAAAGAAAATTTGGATGGCTTTGCATACAAAGTATGTTTCTCAAAACTTCCAACACATTATTTACGTGTTATAAGTGTTCTTCCCATGTCTTCTTGTAAATCAATATGTCATCAAACAAAACTAATACAAATTTCCTTTAAAATGGCCTAAAAATAGTGTTCGTCAAGCTTTAAAAGGTTGAGGCGCATTTGTAAGACCAAAAGACATTACCAAAAACTCATAATGGGCCTCATGAGTCCTGAAAGCTGTTTTATGAACATCTTCCTCCTTTATCCTAATTTGATGGTACCCCAAACGAAGATCTAATTTTGTGAAATAAAAATGACACCATGTAATTTATCAACTAAATCATCAAATCTTTGGAATAGGAAACTTATCTTTGGTGGTGTACTTGTTGATTTCTCGATGTCTGGACACATCGTATGTTTCATCCTTCTTACGTACCATGACCACTAGTGAAGAATATGCACTCTGGCTATGCCTGATGATACCTGCCTTCAACATTTCCTCCACCATTTTCTCGATCTCACTTTTATGGGAATATGGGTATCTGTATGGTCTGATGTTAGGTGTTTGGCTCCCTAGAATCAACTGAATGGCATGATCATGATCCCTAACTAGTGGTAGTCCCTTTGGAATTGCATCAAAAACAGATGAGTGAGCATCCACAATCTTCTAAAGATCGGGTGGCATTGAAGACTCTGTATTTTGTACTTCTATGGAAAATAGCTTTGCTATAAAGCCATCCACTCCTTTTCTAAGAACCTTCTGCATCTGATGAGAGCTAATAATCTGTGGAGACTTAGCTACCATCCCATTCAATTGTATTGTCCTTCCATCTGAATGAAATCGCATGAACAATTCTTGGAAATTCATCTCTATAGTACCTAAGGTTGTGAGCCATTGGACCCCCAAAACAATATCTGCCCCTCCCATAGAAATAAAAAACATAGGTGAGTCTAACATGTAGTCTCCCATGGAAAGCTTGATACTATGGCACTTTCTGTGTACTTGACTATCCCACCATCATGATCATAACTTGCATTTACGGAGAGTGGGTAAATAAAACAATTGAGGTGGGCAACTAACTTACTATTTATGAAGTTATGAGTACTCCCTGAGTCAATCAACACCGTCACCTTCTATTTTTTGAGATAGCCAATAACCTTGAGTGTTTGAGGAGTACTAATACTTGATAATGCATGGCAAGAAATTTTAGGTTGGTGGTCCTCTACTTCATCTTCAATTGGTTCCTTAGCCTCTCCTATAATTTCAGCTTCCTCATCATCCTCATTACCTCCATCAATATAGAACAACTTCTTCTCAGCACATTTATGTCCCAATCCATATTTGCTATCACAGTTAAAACATAATCCTTTTTCTCTCTTTTCTTCCATTTGTTGAGGAGTTAGTCTAATTGGCCTAGCAAATGAAGGGGAAAAGATACTACGGTCTCTTGTGTTAATGAAAGGTGGCCTCCTACTACAAATAAAATTTTCCTCTACACGACGTGCCATGATAATAGAATCGGAAAGCTTGATTGGCTTAAACATACATACCTCGTGCTCGATGTGGTCCTTAAGACCCCCAAGAAACAGGTCATTCAGATTCTCTTCTGGAATATTCTCCACCCTTAAGGATATGTTTTGGAATTGATGCACATAATATTTGAATGATCTTGTTTTCCATAACTTTGCTAATTGACTAAAGTAGTTCTCTGAAACACTGGAACTATAGTGCAATTGCAACTCCTCGGTAAAAATATCTAAGTGACACCTAGACCCTTCTTACCTCGAGCACATAACCAATGATACCAAACAAATTGGTCGGGTTCAAGATATAGGGATGCCAATGTCACCTTTTGTCATGATGGTGTTTGATGTAACTTAAAGAATTTCTCCATTTGATTTATCCAATGAGGGATCCTTACCATCAAATTTGCGCATATCCACTTTCAGCATCATGTTCCGTGGTTGTGAATAAGTTTGATTTTGATGGATTTGGAAAAGTGATCCAATATGGTTAGTTTTTCCATGATTTTGAACCGAAGGTCCTCCTTGGTTGATATGGTCGATTTGGGCCATACTAGTTACCCTTTACATGTTGCATGATATCATCCAACCGATGATTGATTTGGGCTATGTCTCCTTTAGAGGCCATCTCAGATTGTACATTTCACAACTCATACTCAAGTTGGCTCACCTTATGATCAACTGAGGTAAACCCTAGTGCGTTGAGGAATCTGTATTTACCCCTTCTGACTCCATCTCTTCAATCACTACCCCATCTTTATCTGGGGTTTTACCCAAGTAACCGGATTCTTTTTTTCTCTTGTGGAAGGCCCCGCCATGATGTCAAACCTTAGGGTTTAGGGTTTTGATACAATTTCGGCTAAACAGGAAAAAACACAGAGAAGATACTAATACTATTTTTTTAGAGATTTCTGAAAATGTAAAGAACTTGAAAATTTTCCACAATTTGCACCCTAGGGAGTGATTTTATGAAAAACCCTAAATTTGTAATAACTTTTGCAAAATAAATCAAAAAAGTCTGAAATTTTCAGGGAACCTTACTTGAAATTCTTTGCAACTCTGGTAAAAATATATCCCACCAATTCACTTTTTTCGCAATATGTGGTGGAAACAAAAAATTAGGGTTTTTGCCCTAATTTCGGCCCAGATCGCAGCTCTGATACCACTTGTAATGAAATTACTTGTATAATTCAGATTAAGAGCAACAATAGAACACCAAATAACACAATATTTCAGAATAATGATCTCAATATGCAATTAGAATAGCTTCACCACTTCGAGGGGGCAACCTCCAAACCATATAATAAGACTCAAATGCTCAAATGATAATGAAATACTACCTATAATCCCCTATATATACTATTCATATGTTATGGCCATCACCAAGGCTGACCTATTAAGCATGAGAAAGTATAAATGATATAATAAAATGATATGGTAAGCCACAAGTCAGCTACTCATATCCTAATACAAGCAATAGGTTAAGGGCATAGCAAAGAATAATTAAAAAGGCATCACAAGTCATGGCATGGTCCCCTAATCATATCTAATGAAGGTAGGAAATGTGAATGGCTCACAACTTTTACACCTAGAAAAAATAGAGAGGAATACTCTCTTGAAGCTTTAGACTTTGTGGGGAAATTTGGGATGAGTGAGCAAATGAAATTGTATAAATGTAATGAGAATACTCTTGCAAATGGGGGTTAAATTTTCTAAGAAATTTTGAGAAAGACCATTTTCCCAAGAGACCATCCGAGAAACATGTTTATCTCTTATGTTTTAGATCTAATCACATCAAGATGGTCGCAATTGTACAACCATTGACAATCTCTGAGATTTTTCAAGACACTTTCCCCTGCTGATGAATCTAATGAACCTTGAATAAATTTGTGTTCATCATGAGTATAATTGTGTCTGTTTGTATTTCATAATGTTTTCAAATAGTTTTTCTTGTTCTGTTGCAATCTTATGTTAAAATCTCTTTGAGTCACACAAGATCTCATCCATGTGTTAGTATTGTGGCATTTGTAATTTCATTATGAGAAGAGCTTTCATCTAGTAATGAAATAAACAATTTAAAATCACTTTACTTTCACTATGTTAATAAATATTGTTTATAAGTCTATGAGTGTATCTTAGGCGTGATGAACCAGGGATTTCTAGCATTTAATTGAGTCTTTAGCATGAGCCTTTGTGTTGAATTCTTGAAGAATGTATGAAACTATGCATCTTTGGGCCTCCATTGGTACACACCTTCTGGTTGAAGGAATATTTTGGCTATTTTGAAGCATTTTGTCTGTGAGTCTTCTAATATTTGTAAAGGCTCTCAAAGATCTGGTAAAATCAACTTCATCTTCCTTAACTTCCCACCAAAAATTCTCAAATGATAAATCCTACATTAACTACCCCTATTTGTATTGTGTATCCACAAATGAAAAAATTCCACTGCCAAAATATGCAGAGATAATCAGGATTCAATTATTGTCTTTAGTAACCCAAACCTTTTCAAGGAAACATCTCCACTCTCTAGTGTGACAACTTGTGAGAGTTAGATTGTGTTGTATTGATCATATTTTTCAAGGTTCTCATGAAAATTATGCAAAGAAGGATCTCGTGATATCCTTCACCAACACGGGTTACAAAACAAGTCCTCTCATCCTAGTTGAAGGCACCCGAGAAGTTGTGAGGGTAGATCAAACCCTCGGTGAGGTGTTATCATTTTCTCCAATGCCCGAGTGATAAAGAGTCGGTTGAATCCTCTCCCAGCTACAAAAACTCATATCATGATTCTTTTGTCTCTAAGCATCCTGCCATTTTTCGTGATGCTTCTTAGCCCCTCACGGGAGAATCAATTTGGATACCAACAGTGCCTCCTCCTCTTAATTCATATGTGGGATCTCTAAGTCAAACTACACAACTGCCTCTCAAAATCAGTCCACCTTCTTCTATCAAGTATTTTTTAGCTTCATTTGTACCACTAAAGCTATCACCATTCAAGATTCCTCCCCATCTGCTCCACCTCCATTTCTAATTCATTTTGTCAAAGAAATTGTTTCTTCTACTAATGGTCAAGACCCATTTCAAATTCCACCACCGTCTCATGGTCCATATGTTACTTCCACCGCTACGCACTTGCTTAATCTTTGGTAGGTGAATTTTTCTCACCTCATTACCTTATGATGCACTCTTGTGCTTCAGTTCACACTTAACTATTGAGGGCTTCCTATACACATGAACCTCACACATTGCACAAGTAGACACTACACATGGCGCATCTTCACACATCTTGCACTTTTATCATCTTACATCATACATTATACATCTTGTACTTCATACATCATACACATTCTACACATACCTCAAACATCTTACATTACATACTATACATCCTACATTATACACTACACATCACATGATGACTTCTCCTCACCACATCTACTACACATATTACACATTCTCCTCATCTACTTATATGTGCTACACTCACTACCTGATGACGCACTCTAGTCTCACGGTCCATACTAGACTGTTGAGGGTATACATCACAAATGGACCACATCACACTCACACATTCAACCATTCAAATCTCTTTATCATGTGACATTCCTAGGTTAGTGATATATGCTATAGGCTACATCATCACTTCCACTTGCATCATTTAGTGATATATGCCATAGGCTACATCATCACTTCCTCTAACATCATCTAGTGATATATGCTTTAGGATAAATCATCACTTCTCCTACTCATCTTGTGATATATGTGATAGGCTAAATTATCACACATTCTTGCACTTCATCTTTATGTCGCATCTCTTCACATCACACTTCCCACAACACATAATTTGACCATTTCTCAATGATGCACTCTTGTTTATGGTTCATTCTTGATTGTTGAGGGGGCATAAATAAATGAGCCTCATTGCATACATACACATCCACTCGGGGGCACGCTGCTCCTATCATTCATACTACATTCCATTCGCCTCATCCACAACATATTGCATATCTTGGTTGCATTTACTCTTGTTTACACTTACTTGTACGTGTTCACTTTAATACACATACTAGATAGATATATTGTATTTCATTATATTTATCATACACACATGTGCATTCACTTTATTATAGTTTTGATCACAAATTATACATATCTATTACACACGGTGTGGATGCTTGGTGTAATACCTAGTACCAATCCCAAAAAGCAGTTCTGAGGGCATCCACTTTCATACACTACAGGTGTTATTGTTTCATTTTTTCATAGCACACTACTTTATCATATTATACATGCTTTGACATACTTTTTAACTTTCTAACATGCTAACGAGTGCTTCATGTACAACATTTGTTTTACAAGAATATTTTTCACCATGGTTATATGTTATATTGTTTGTCTTTGTTTTTCATTGTATGCCTTTGTGTACGTGCTTTTTCATTTATTTTGAGTGCACACTTGTATTCTTTTGGCTTCATTGGCCTTGATTTTCTTTTGACATCGTGAGTGGTGCCCCATGTTTATAACCTAGTTTTTGTATTCTATATTGCCTTTTTGTGTTTTCTAGCCTACACACATTGTCTGTTTGGCTTAAAATTTCTCTTATTCATGCATGTTTTTTCTTTGATTGTACTTACACTTGTCTCACATCCACTTGTTTACATGTGCTTTGGTTTTTACCAAGCACATCCCCCCTACATGGAAGAATTTTAGTACAACGTTCGGTCCTCTTTTGGGCTGCATAATCTTATAGTGACATCGTATGCACCCCTAAAGAGGGAGGCCATCATTTAGGTGACTTAGTCATCCCATATAGAATATAAAAAACACAACACAGTATCAATACTATGCATTTTTTAGATTTTGGGGCTCAAAATCAGACATGGGTCCAATACACAACTTGATCTTTCCTAGATTTCCTGAGACCAGGGGGCATATCATATAGTGGTCTTTCTTGGAATGCTAGTAACCAGGGGAAAATTACACAAATTTGACATGTTGCATAGGCTTTTGGCGAGAGAGTCCTTTTAGCGAGAATTTACACAATGTATTTTACAGGGAATAGAGTCCTTAGCACATGCACACCATTTGTAGTTGTGTTTTATTATGAGTAGTGAAAGGTTAGAGGATAACACCATACCTTCCTCTCTATATGACTTCTAATGTGGTGTCAAATCACGGAAAAATCTAGACAAGTATAAGATATATCTACAATTTCAGGAAGTAGTTAAAGGTTGGAGGATGACACCGGATAGTTTCTCCCCATAATTCTTCCATTGCCTTTGGCATGAGATTGTCTGAAAAACTCATGCATGCATTGAAATCATCTGCGTGGATCCTTTCTATACTCTTTCCTCATCATTAATCGAGTTCACATGTTCCTTTTTACACATTTTCTTGTACAGACTTCCTTACATGCTTCTTATACATATACATGTGTATTTGATGACTTAATCATCTTCTCTTTTACGGAGTTTATCCATATGAGAAGAAAGTAGACAACACCACATCGACATCACACACACCAACATTAACAAAGGTACATCACACACATCAAAGCATCTACACACGTGTTTTCTACCCTAGGTTTACTTTCATCATATTTTTTTACACTTATGGCATCTTTAGTCTCCACGATCCATCTTTTTATCACTTCACACTTTGTCTAATCCTCGGCACGCTTTATACATTAATCTACATGGATATCGGTACACATCTCTATCTACTTTAGGTTACCAAGCATTTTTCTCACCAACATAAAGTGGGGAAAATATAGTCACAAAATCACACACTTTGGGTAATTATCTAATCTCGATCACATGTTAATATTCATATGGTTCTTAAGTAACAAAAATATTGATTAATCCATATCTTTGGCCATCTTTCATTACTTTCGATCTTGCACCTTTACTGGCTCATTCTGTCCTTTTAAACTTCATTTTTACTCTTTCTGGTCTAGAGCGCCTCACCAGGGATGCCAACGTCAGGTGCCCCTATCCCCTCTAGATGCCTGATTCCTCTTTTTACTTTACCCACACTTTTGGGTCATTTCTAACCATTTGAGCATATTATCTTTTTGGTGGTTGTCCTTTTCAGGGTTGATTACAAAATTCAAGTGAAGCAATCATATAAGTATAAAGCTATATGATCATAATAAGGGACCAAGCACTAAGCACTACATATCACCACCTAATTTTATATCCATCAAGGCATCTAGAGATCCATTTTCATCCATCTAGATCCATCACAAGGGGAAAAGGCTAGTTCATATACATCACACTTCATAGGAGGGGATTTTATTCTATTCCATGCACACATTATTTACATTCTACATCTAGCTACTTGCTCGCTACTTCAAGTGTACCACACATAAGAGAAACCTGGGAAAAATCCACACACACACACACACACACACACATAATTACATTAGGTATAAGATGTAGTGCAATGCTCATTTGTAAGTCCACCATTGTGGTGGATGAGAAAATTCGACCCCTTCATTTGCATCTTTCTTTTTTAGGGTTTGATGTTTTATTTGGGGTTTTCGGGTGATTCATCTAGTCTAGATCCGAGTGACCTCGGTGATCTTACATTGACATACACGCAATAAAAGGAGAACAAGTGTGAAGCTCTAAAGACCATATCGGAATAATATTCTTACCATTTTTGTAGACACGGCTGCTGCCCATAACTCGAGACCATAACGTACTAGGTGCCCCAATCCTTCTCCAGGAACCCCAGTCCCAGCCAAATCACTCATATTTGTACTTTTATAGGCTCCTGTACAAAGGTATTCCATTCTTGTTCGGATCGGTCTCCATTGTAATGTAGTCCAAAGAACATCTATGAATCAACTAAGGCTCTTCTTACCCTTTTTGCACTCACGGGTTTCATATTTTCATAGCTTAGTTTTTGGTTCAATTTTAGTATATTATTATTCATTTATTTATTACAAAGTTGCATTTTATTAGGCTATCATTTTACATTTTAGCATAATCAAGTGTCGACTCTGCCAACCTAATCATATAATATGTAAATGTAATGATATTGTGTGCTTGAGCCTTGCGTGTGAGTGGGGAAATAGGTCCTACAAATTCAATATCCCATTTCTCAAAAAAAAATTCTTGTTATGGGTCAGAAGGGAATTTCATCTCTACTTCCTAGTTTTCCAAGGCACTAGTAATGATCACATGCTTTAACATATACCTTAGTATATTTGTACAATGTTTCCCACCATAATCTAGCTAGAAGGATCTTACGCACGATTACATCACCCGCATAGTGTTCTTCTTCTATACCACCATGAGCCTCATCCATAATGGTTTTGCGCTCATTCTATAGAACACATCAGCGCAAGACTTCATCTCTTCATATTTTATACAAATCTCATCTAATGAGTTGGTAAGACACAACATGAATAAAAAGCTACTTCTTTTCAAGTGTCTTCATCTCCTCGATGTTAGTCTAGTGCATAAAAATATTGTTATGTCCTCCAATTTTTTTGGGTGTGTGATTCAACAACAACTACACATCAAGCATATTATCCTTAATACTCTACACTTCCTCTTGAACTAATTCTTGATAAGTGATCAAACCCTGAATTACTCTTTCCTAGCTTTATAAAAACTGTGAAATCAAACTTGTGAAAAATAAGTATCCACTGCAGATGCACCCTTTCAATATAGGATTATTGACCAAGTATTTCAATATCATATGATCTATTTAAAATATGAATGGGGTGGAAAAACATTACTTTGTCAAAACTTGTAAAGTTAAGTAGATCATAAACAAGGCCTCACATTTTGTCGTGGTGTAATTCTCTCTACTAGTGCTAACTTCCTTCTCGCAAAGTAAATGGGATGATCCACATCACCTTCCCCTTGTTATGCCAATACTACACCAATTTCCATGCGGAGAGGCATCAACATGCACATGAAATTTATTTTCCCATGAAGGAAAGCACAAAATTGGTGTAATGGTAAGCCTCTCCTTCAATGTTTCAAACACATGTTGTTGCGCATCACCCCAATGAAATTTTCCTTTAGCTTTAAGCAACTCTTCAAGTGGTGCAGAAATCTTCGCATAACCTTTGATTAATTTTCTAGAGTATCATGTATACCCTAAAAATCCATACACCTCACTTTGGTTTGTAGGTTCTTCCAACCCAAAAATTATTTCTATCTTTTTCGGACCTACAAGTAAGCTTTCTTTGCAAATGATTTGCCCAAGTAAAGTGCCAATAGGTGTAACAAAAATACACTTCTTGATGTTAAGAGAGATGCTTAAATACATGTATATCTAAAACATGAGCCTCATATTATCACAATTATCCCTAACAACCCCATAAAAATTCCAATCATCTAAAGTACACCTGCAAGAACTTATGAATGAAATCATGAAAATCCTACACAATAATACACGAGAATACTCTGGTGTATTATTCAATCAAAAAGGAATAACCATATAAGAAAAAATTCCCCATTCAAAGTGGTGATGGTGGTCTTTTCTGGTCTTCACACACAATTTGCACTTGATGATAGCTTTAAAATCCATTTTTGAAAGAATAGATCTCGCACCCTACAACGCCCTTAAGGATATCCTCTGTAAAAGGTGTAGGAAAAGGAATTATGACACATGAGGCATTAAGTTCCTTGTAATCTAAATAGATCCTAATCCTCCCATCCTTCTTAATATTGACAACCATACGGCTAACCCAATCAAACTATTCAATGGGCTCATTGATACTAAACTTAAGAATATTTTCAATTTCCTCCTTCACCTTTATGCATAAGTTAGGATTCATCTTGTAAGGCCTCTTCCGAATATATCATGCACCCTCTTTGAGCTTAATGTCCGTCTCACCCAATGAAGGATGCACATATTTCAATTCGTGATAGCCTCTCAAAAACAAGTCTTGGAAGTCATGCAAGAGCTCAATAATATTTGTTACTTCCTATTCGACTAGTAATTTCCAATGATAGCCTCCTTGGGCACATCCTCTATGTCAATGTTAACCTTCTTCATTTTCATGGGAGTATGGTATGTGTGTGCCTTTTTTCCATAGATTCCATGACCTTGCATGCACCCTCTATATGGCTAACATTCGGGTTTTTGCCTCCTCATCATCGATCATGTATACTATCTTTCACTTTTCTTTCTCTTTCCATTACAACCCAGCTACATTATCTCTGTCTCAAACATGTTGCCATGCATCTTAGGATAAAGTTCTCTACGTAATTCAAGCATAAGCTCATCTTATTTTGCATTATCACCCAAATTGATTCACTTCATAATCTGTAAAGCCTCATGTATAGGTGGCTTATTAGAAAAATAATCAAAGGTATGGGCAATACCTATAGTCATATTATGTCAGCTTACAGTATCTGTTCTCAATTCAACATGGACTTACCAAGCAAGTGCACATACGAATAGTGTGGAATAGAACTTATGTACCCATATAGATGGTAGTAAGGAATCCGGCCTTGCGCCCATAGTCTCTCACAAGTATGGATGTGTATCAATGTCGGGGTCTTCCCATTATATTCATATATGAGTGTAGGTACATTTCTCTGAGTAAACCTTGTGTAAAATGTGATTCTCACTTCTCATCATCCCAACAAGTTATCTTTGTGTGTTTCCCACTACCTCACTACTATCATGCGCAAGGTATAGACCAGCATGTTTATTTTATCTCCTTCATTCTGCAACTCATTTTCCATGGCATGCAAGAAATTATCAAGATTCCCTTCACCAGTATACCATGGTACATGATTTGAGCCCAACCAACTAACCATGTGCGGCCTGATCATCCTGGTGACTCAACCCTTGACTTCACGTTTGACCATCTCGTAAGGGTCATGAGCCTACTTATCATATGCAACACTCATAGTTTCACTTACAGATTTTACTTCTTCCAACTGAAACAAACCCTCCTTTGATGGTTCCATATTTTCATGGCCGCACTCTGTCTATGCATAGATTCTATTAAGATCTTCTTCACTTAAGGGCTCATCGTAAGGCTCTACTTTTGCATCATTCAAAGTATTGATCACACACTCATATTTTTTCTTAAATCTGATGTATCTCTTATTAAAATGCATATTAGTATTGTTCACATAGCACCAAGGACATCCAAGTAATGTTGGGAAATTATATGCTTTAGCAAGCTCCAAAACTTCAAAATCCCTAGTGAACTTAGCTCCCTGAATGGTAATAGAAGCATCCTTCATCACCCCAATAAGCATAGCCCTATTTGTTTCACCATGTATAACACATTGCAAGATGGATACAATATCATTCTCCCCATTTGGTTTCATGCATCTAGAGTCAAAACATTTACCTTAGTGCATGTGTCAATCAATATATTACTTACCAACCAGCCATCAATAACTACATCAAGTGTGATTTCCTTGTCAAATATGTGTTTCGAGGTGGCATGTTTAAATGGAGTATCTATCACTCATGCATGATAACTTCTTTCATAGCCATTCCCCCAACGGTGGGATGATATTTTCTATCCACAACATCTTACATACCTCCTTTAGGTCATCAACATCCTTTTAAGGAGCTCCACATTATTTACACATTACCTCTTACATGCCTATTCCTTCAAGCATTGTATGTCACCTTATAGATTCCTGATGACTCCCATAGTCTCCTAGTAGACCTCCTTCTTGTAGGGCGTAATCCAGGTACAGGAATGCATAACCTCTTTTTTGCCTGTATGAGTGGTTTGGTCTTGACATTTTTGTGGGCACGCGCGTCGCTTCTATATGCATGGATACTAGCATGGGTTATAAATTTGGATTAGGATTATTTGACATCCACTTATCGGTCTTGGCATGTTGTACCTTGATCATTCTTGTACCTTTGTCCTTCTTCTTATTTTTTCACTTATGCTCATATAGGTTAAGTCAATCCTTAACCTTATCTTTGCTTTCCACAATATGCGCTAACCAGATTATGGGGACACTCTTGTTGGTAATGGTTAGGGATTCTACAAGTGTAGAAAGTTCCGTGTGTAAACCAACATCTTCCACCATGGCCTCGGCTCTTATATCCACCATGTAATCCACCTCCTCCATTGTTATGTTCTTTATAAAGTTGGGCTTCCTACGCCTGAGAGCTTCTTTTCATCATGGTTTATCATATTCCAGTCTCACAAGCTTCATGAATTTGGTTGATCAAATAGCAGTCCTTCATATCATGAGTAAGCACATCACGAGATCTTATAATACACAGACATATTATTCATCATCATGCATTGTAAAAGAGGACGATTTCAGACATCATGGTTCCTATGAAAAATTTCACAAGATTGTAATAACATGTGTATAGTCCTGGATGGACAGCTATCCTTTCTAAGTCCCTCTAATTCATAATCAGTACACCATAGTCCACTAAGTGTCTCATGCATTGAGTTGGTAGAAATATTCTCCAACATCTTGGTCATTGATATAATATGTGCCTCCAAAAATAGTATCACTTCAGTATTAGCACTTCCAACTCCCTCTATACACAGAGATACCTCCAAGGACTTGCTTGGATCTACACGTCTTATGAGATAGATATTTTTATAACGTAGTCATTAATCCCCAACGAACCACTATGAGTGTTGAATTAGATGTATATCATAAGACAGTTTTGATAAAAGAGTCTTAAAACATGTTTCATATTCTTGTACGATCTTATATAAACCTTGTTTGATGTCCTTGAGTCTGTTGATGCTCTACTTCTCAAACTCTGGAATGTGAAACTCAGCCAAGAATGTTGTGAGCAATGCATCATAATCCACCATAGTATGTTGGGGGTCATAATTCTTGTACCAACTATGTGTGGGCCCTTGAAGTGTAGTGGAAAATTGACTTGTCTTCCTATCTGGAGCTGTAATTCCCTTAGCATGTCATAATAGTTTACACTTGTGCATGTGCTCTATGACACCTTCCAAACCTATATACTTTGGTAACTAGAGAGACAACTCAAAGTGAACTTGAGGTGTCTATTATGGTTAGTAAGGTGGTGTCGATGAGTTTCATTTTGTGGTGGTTTTGGGCCATGTCCTCTGCTAAATCTAGATGCTACACCATTGTTTCCTCTAAGTGGTTTCTTGACCTAACTCTCCTAAGCCTTCCATGCCCCCAAGCTGTGGGTTGTGGTCTAGTTGATGAGGTTCCTTGTGCCCAAATTGTAGTACTAAACTAGATGCCCACTATCTTCATTGTTGCAGCACCTACAAAATTTCTCCACACTATCTCGCGCACCAATAATATGTCATGCTAATGCTCCTAAAAATAACCCCCAAGTGTACTCCCAAACATTAGCACCTATTGTGTTGTCATGGGCACGTTACTAGTTTGATGCACTTCTTGATTCAACACAAAATGATATCTACATATATCTACTGAATATCTTCACTATTTTGTCCTTTAACTACCTTTGGATATGGAACACCAAGCACAAGGGCTAGGTATCCAGCTTGAGTCATATTTGTGTGTACGTGGTTGTCATCCTCTCTTTGTATGTGCTCTCATCCGAAGCTAATGGGGACTCTCTGCTGCACTTTCTCAAGGTCGGGATGACATGATAATTTAGCTCCTCATTTTCCACAAGTATCTCAAAACCTCCACATGCCATCATTCTTCTCGACTCCAACATTGCTTTAATTTCCCTTTCTCGCGCTTCATTATAATTGAACCATATCTCTTCTCTCCGCCTTTCTTCCGCCTTGAGGCCACCATCCTTCCTCACACTCATTCCTACCCCTACGCACGGTGGGAATTCAGCTAGCCATAGGTAATCTCTCCAATCCCAATTCTATCATTAATATATTGATAGCAAAGGGTCATTTGCAAATAAAATACCCTTGGTCCAAGTAAAAACCAGAACTCATCTTCCTCGGGGTAAGAATACATAGAAATTACGTACTCCAACGCATAATTATGAAATACACCTTCCCACAAGTGATCTAAAGCTCTAGTCCACTCCTCATCCACGTTAGAAAGGGTCTGATAAAATTCCTCCATCCAATTCCTTGTTCTGGAGAGAAAATTTTGTGTGATGCATATGCTTCCAGCCACTAATACAACTCTACTAAAAAGAAAGCTGAAAAACATCTCATTTAGAAATTCATACAGACTATCCTTGACCCACTTTCGCGCATTAAAATCAAGTCCAGTGTTGTATCTTTGCATAAACAGATCCCCGACCATCTTCTTCCCAAGCTTCAATACTCTCCAAAGATAGTCAATACGCCATCTAAATGCAAAATCCGGTAGATAATTAAAAAGAGGTTTAGTCCTTTTATTTCCACTTAAACATTATGCGTGTTAGAACCTCATTCAGTTAGAAATGAACACTCACCCAAAGCATCTGCAGCTACCAAGTCCCTCCTTTGTCTTGCTTAGTAGGAATCTAGTATGCATATTCATCACCATAATTTACCAAGAAACCATTCATGCATACATAACCATTACATCCATGTCACTTTGGAAACACATATAATAAGGAAAAAGCACTTAATCCAAATAAACCATAATCAATATTAATTTCACTATTAAATCACCATACTCAGATCCATGAACAACCAATATCCAGCCAAAATTATCCATCATCAAATGGAATTCATTACATAGAAAAGAAGATAATACAAAACCCGTCAATATAATGATATGATGAACCATGCACATAAGTATCAAACCCTAGATCGTAACATAACAAAGCATGACTTTGCTAGAACATATGAGAACTAACTAGAATAATAACCTACATTAGATGTGTGTGTGTGTGTGTGTGTGTGTGTGTGTGTGTGTGTGTGTGTGTGTGTGTGTGTGTGTGTGTGACTGTGGACTTACCCTTCACCACCCATGCACTCTCCTAAAAATATGTGTGCTCTCAAAAATAGACAACATGCACTACAATCCAAAAATAGCCATTCAAAAAAGCGTGTATGTTATTACAATAGTTGTTAATAATAGATAAAGCTAAAGATAAGTCTTTCTTTTCATCCTATTATTAGGTTGATTTGTGCATGATCTCCTTTCATTTCCTAAAGGCTAAATTTGAAGAAATTGAAGAACTAGAAACTATAATATTGGTTTAACGAGTCCCATAATGGTCTTAGAAAAGGCAAGACATTGGTTATTTTGAGTGATTATAGGGATGTTGATGTGATTTAAAATAATTATAATGTAAGTGAAAACGTGTTTGATTGACAAGAAATCAATTTCATGAACTTTTGAGTGTTTAAACCATAAGCTTTGTTTTTCTCCATCTACTTGAAGAATAGGTGATAAGGAGTTATTGTGAAATTGTAACCTAATGGTTTGACTTGCAAGAAGAAGCTTTAGAAGGTAATGTATGAGAAGGGGAGTTTTATTTTGGGTATTTAATAACCAAAAGGAATTTGAAATAATAAATTGAACTTTGATTTTCAACCCACTATCCCTGTAGCATACAATGAAGGCTTGGAAGTGAAATTTAGTAAAAACTACATTTTTAACCTTAAGGAAGGCTTCAAAATTTTTGGAGATTGGAATATATGTACTAAATATCAAGGAGATTCAAGGGGTGAAGATTGTTTAAATATTTACAAACTCAGACTAGCCTATCAAATTACCCTGCCTTAAGGGTTTGGGAAGTAACTTTACCAAGAGATAAAAGTGTATCCTTTATAGGTCATAGAAAATATATTTTGGGTGACGTAAGGTATGATGGAAGTGATAAATTTTTGGGAAACGGTTAATAATGGTTGAAGAGGTCGAAACCATAAAGTACGAGTCCAAGAAATTAACTAGCACATTCAAGTTCAAAAAAGTGTGACACTAACTCGAGGAACTCAAGTTATGATAGAATGGTTGATAAATCATATTGAAGTTGTTAGAAGGTATGGTAAATTTTGAATGAGTGAGAAATGAATGTTAGAAATTCTCATTAAAGTTAGTAGTCCTAACTGCTTGTTCTTTCATAGTCTTTGAGAAAGGTCTGGGAAACATAGAAGCCATTAGAAGAATGATCAAAACAAGGAGTAAGTGAGATATTAGTTGGGAAATGAGTGAGTATCAAGACCATTGAATAAGTTTTAGAAATGTCAAAGAAATCCTAGAAAGTATCAAAATAGAGTAAGGAGTTAGTAAATTTCTATAACAAACCTTAACTAGAGAAACAAAACATGATAAAATATTGTGAATGGAGTTAAATGGAGTGTTAAGAAGTGATGGATTTGAATAAGGTGTGAGAGTGTTCTTGACAAAGGATAATTGAATAATAATGTCTCTCAATGAAGGTAAGCACAAAAAGAAAAGCAAAATGTAGGAATCAATTAAAAGATAGACTAATAAGAGTACCTAAGTGGCCAAGAGTGGTAAAATAGCATGAAGGGAGATAGGAATGTATGAAAGCTTTGAAATAACATTTTACAAGTTTAAAATAGGTGAATAAAGAAGTTTGAATGGATGGAACAGTTAGCAACCCCAAAACCCTAAGAAATGGTATGAAACCCTAGGTATAGACCGATTGGAGACCTATAAAAGGAGAAAATTTGTGTTGGGAGTCAAAGAGAGAGAGTTAGATCATGAGAATTTTCACAAATCACAATGAGGCAAATGGGTATCCAGAATAAATTTTACTTTGGCATAGGAGTTGGTAGCTTGCTCTGAGTACATTGATTTACATGAAACTAGGGCTAATTGAGAGGCCTAAGCAAAAATGGTAAAGAGAGAAAAAAAGGTAATTGGTAAAGTGTTGAGTGATGAAACTTTTTAGGCCTTTTAATGGGATTAATGGGTACTTGAAAAACTTACCAGTGAGTCTTAGTTCCCATAAATGTGTGTTTTACATCAGAAAATGTAGTTTTGGAGGGCAAATAGGAAGAAGTGAGGTCCAGATTGAGTTGGGTAAAAATGAAGCTTTGTGGTTTTCTCAAGCATTTGTATAGTGTTTTTCAATGAAATCAAGCAGGTGTAAGGTAATCACGAGGTTTGAAATAGTTGTATATAGCTTCTAGTGTTAAAATACAAGTTTTTGGCTTTGAGAAAAGGTGAAAAATTGGTATGGTTTTGATTGATGGATTAAATTAGTTGTGCTAACTTGTTAAATGGTTGTTGTTTAACATTAGAATCTGCATCAAAGGGTTTCATATCCATTTGTATGTTTTAGATGTCAATTTTAAGGGCTAGAAAAACATCTTAATATGGCACTTTGGTTTTTCTCTACAACATATAACTGCGAACAACACTTGTTTAAAATAAATCCTTTAAATTAGGGTATTGAGTGGTAAATCCACACAAACTTATAGATTAGGTGATATCAAAGACAATTTTCCTTTTTCCTTGAATATTTTTTCTACAACATTCTATCTAATGTTATATATTCTTATATATTATTTATCTAATAAGAGAGTGTAGATTTTTTTGCAAAAGTATAACTGTAAGGAAATATTTGAGAGAGAGAGAGAGAGAGAGAGAGAGAGATTCCAAGAGATTAAATATGTAAACCATAAAATTAGAATGGAACAATTTTAATTAAGACAAATATTACATCACTTGGGAGATAAGAATTAAGAGCTACAAGATAGATTGATAAGCTATGGGAAATTTCGTAAACATCATTAAGGAATCGTAAATTGAGTTAAAAATAAAGGAAAATATGTTAGAATTTTTTCAAGATGAAGGTGAAAGAGTGAAGTGGAAGGAAGAGTATGCAAATAATTCACTCCACCATGTTCCCTTTCTTTCCATAAATATAAATATGCTTCCTTTGGTAATTTTGAGAAGCATATTAAGGGTATGGATCCAAGTTACAAACCAAGATGGGATATGATGGAAATTTTCCATAGTGTCAATAGCTAAGGAATGACTAGTACTATAAAATTTTAGGAAATACATCAATACATTGGTTTGGTATATGTTAATGGTAAGAAGAGGTTGGAGAATTCTCCAAGATAGCTACAAAGAAGAAATATTACAAAGAAATTGATCCCAAACCACTAGCTCTATAAAATAAGCATGTGAAAGGTAATGACACTATTTATGTTGGTAAAATATAACGAGTTTTATTATCTTAAGAGTGGGAAGATCTCTCATGAAGAGGAAGGTATCATTTACAAACTCAAACGGCAAAAAATGATTCTCTAATAAGGGAAAACCCTTTAATCATGGGAAGAGCATCAAGGAAGAATTAAAATCATCTCCAAAGAGAGGAAATATTTCAAAAGGAGGTGTTAAACCACTACAACTTCATCATTCTTGCACAAAATTCACCCCAAAGTGGTATGGAAAGAACAAATATTCCATTATTTTCTTTAAATGTAAGAAGAGTGGCCATGTAGCACAAAATTATTGGTATGCATTTCCATGTTCTTTTTTTTTACTATGTAACCATTGTGTGGCCATGTGTTGCAAGAGAATGTCCATTCAAAATAATTCCATGTACTTAGAAAGGGATACAATTTGTAAATACCACTCTCAAATAAAAATTTAGACAAGGTCATGTTGCCTAAAAGAATGGGAAAGAATCAATACACCCATTGTAATAGGAAATATATTCGAAATTCCATCCATAACTTCATCTGAATAATTACAAAGGTAACTCTACAAAGTAGATGCATATACAAGTAAGAGGTCAGGTTGGACAAGCACATAAAAAGAAAGAGGTAGAAAAAGAAGATTATTTTGAACTTACAACAACTAAAGAGGTGGCACATGGATAATCCCACGTATCTAAGGAATATTCCATGAAGAGGGAACAACCCATAGAGGTGCACCAATTACCATTTTTAGAGGTATAAATGGTAAGAGATCAATCCTCATAGGGATAGATACAAAACTCTTTTTTTTATTTTCATCTAATAAAGATCTATCCAAATTGCAAAACCCATCAAGAGGGAGAATCCCACTGAGCTCAACATCACAATTGCAAGTGGGTAATGGTAAGCATTCAATATTGGTTTCTTGGATACATTTTTTCATATCTTATTTATTTATGCATTCATTTTAGAACCCATGTGATTATAGCATGGAGGTATAAGGTGATTTTTGTAATCGGTTTGTTGTGGAATGCATGTGTTTTTTTATGCATATAAGAAGCTATAATAAATGTATGAAATTATGTAGCATGTCATATGAACATAGAGGATGGTTGCAAAAGCTTCTCCAAATTATTTTTAGTATGCCAAAATTTGGTAAATATGTTGTTAGACATCTTGTAGTATGCTCATGAGCTGAAATGTTATTCCATGATAGAGAAGAAGTGTCATGACATTAGAAGGTGAGAGGTATATTTATAGTTAGTATCACTCCATGATAATCATATTGATTTGATGGATGTATGCTTTGACATCCATGTTACTTCATTGAAATGTGTTTCTTTCAATGTATATTACATTTTTAATGCAAATTTTGTAGAAGCTGGGATAAGGGAAATGTTGAAAATATAATTACGTATTACAATCCATGTATATTATATTTATTTAATTGTAAAACCAAAAATTAAAATTTGTAAAATTGGTGATCTACTATAACACCACTTACATTATGCAATGTATTTTCTTCTCTTATTGATAATATTCATAATAAAATATGATGTTGAGTAAAGATCTCTATACAAATATATTCACTCTAATTTCCAAGCATATGTATTGAACATGATAATAGGATTATAAAATGGGAAAACCTAGACACCGAGAGTGTAAGAAATTAATTTTCAAGAGATTAGAGCAATTCATCAAATATTTCTAAACCTAGGTGTACTAATTTCAATTTGGGTAGACACTCTTGAGTGAGAAAGGAAAAAATTACAATCTATGAGGATCAAAAGATTTTTAACCTAAAAACATACAAGGATATTCCTTATTTTTGTTATTCTACAATTTTTGGGACCAAAAGCCTCAAATTTTGGGCATATTATCTAAAATGGATCATGAATATCATTCAATCTAGACAACCGATATAATTGGTTATCAAATAGGGTTCACAACATGCCAAAGTCCTAAGAAAAACATATAGCTTCAAGTTAAAAATGTTTTTGGAGATTATTTGCTTCACCATATGTATTTTTTAATTACATATTTTGGTTTCTCTTTTAAAATTACACACTTTCAAAAACATGGCACCCAATTTTGAGTTTGTATGCAAACATTATGGGCTCTAGAAATTAGAGGTTTTTTAGGGTTTTGAATCCTCTTGTGAAAACAAAGTGGTGTTTCAATAATCCCCTGGTGGTTATTTATTTATTAGTATTTGTTTTTTTATCTTGAGTGGTAGTTACAAAATTATTCTAGCGGTTTCATAGATGTCAATGGTGTTTTTGTAACTACTAGTATTGTCAAAAGTGATAGTTTTCCTACTGAAAAAGCAACACAAAGTTCAAATGGTAGGATATGGTTTTCTTCCATTTTTACTATTTTTCTTATTTCCAGGAAACTTTTAAGACCCCAAAAAAAAAAAATCCTATAAATTCGTTGGTGAATCTGTGAAAATTGACTTTCATGCTAATGATGAATATAAAGAAAATGCAAATATGTTGTCGGTCGATAACATTTTTTATGCTACCAACCGATAGCATATATTATGTTGTCAACTAATAGTATATGATGTCGACCAAAAATATATGTAATTTTTTAAAAATCATTTTTTGAAAATAGCAATTAAAATGACTAGCCCGGTGAGAAATATGTCCTCACAAAATATGGCACAAACAAAAAAATCCAAAAAGTGATTTTTTGAAAAAAATACAAATTTCGCTAATTTTGTATGGGAATTTTTTTAAAAAATTTGATGTTAGTAGTTAAAATGATCATCTCAATGAGAAATATGTCCTCCCAAAATATGGCGCAAGAAAAAAAAATTCCCATACTCTTTTTTTAAATGGCGGAAGTAAAATGCTCTTTGGACGGTAGTTTTTGTATGCTCTTAGGTTGGTACCATTATTTATGCTACTGGCCAACAACATAAGAAAATGCTACCAACCGACAACATTAAGGTGAATTTTATGAATTTCTATTTCACGGGAATGGCGAATTAACCCCTAAAATTAACTTCTACCTAGAACATTTTGGTCACCCAGTCTAATTAACTAAAATGGGATATATGATAGTTAATCGAGATCTAGAATAGCATGTAAATACAAAAGTAAATAAATGTAGTAAATAATTATGGAAATGAACCAAGAAACTAATATAATAAAATTATAAAACCTAATGTGCAAGAAGGGTGAGGAAGTGACTCAGCTAATCTGAGGAGCTCATTGGATTGTGTTGCAGAAATGGCTAGAAGAACAAGAAGCATGAACAATTGTGTAAAGGTCCTGAAAATGATGGATCTGAGCTATCTAGCTAGACCGGAGAACTTGGAGAGGGACCGGGACACCTATGGGTGCTCTAGTATGAAAAATAGGTGCCCTGTTCGTGAAAAGGTCCAGAACCGAGTCTCATAGGTTCAAGCGGGTGGGTCGAAACCATAGTTATGTATCGCATCGATTCGTTGCAGACTTGTTCCAAATGTCACTACTAATCTAAGATGATAGAAAGACCTACAAGAAACCATAAGAAGTATCAAAACCCTTTAAAAAATAGAATGTAAATGAATGGGTCGATGACCTCATTTTGCCACAATAGTGTGCTTACTAACTAAGTGTTGCACTACACTTGAGACCCAAATGTAGCTCCACCGTGTGTACACCATGTTGCCCTAGGTGCTCTTTTTCCAATAGCACTTTTTGAAGTAGCGAGAAATACCTAGATGTAGAAAAAATAATAGAATGTGTGCATAGAATAGAATAAAACCCCTCCCCCTATGCTTGTGTGATGCAGATGAACTAGCCTTGTCTTTTGTGATGGAGCTAATGGATGCAAATAATATCCAAATGGATGCAACTCTAGGTGGATGATAATATTGACTAGTGCTTTGTCCCTCATTATGGTCTTATAACTTTATAGTTATAAGTTTCTCTTGATATAATTTCATAATTAACCCCAAAATGGCTGACCACCAAAAAGATAAGAAGCTAAAATGGCTAGAAAGTGCCCAAAAAGTGGCAGGAAAGTTTAAAAAGGATCGGGGTGCCCTGGTGGGACCAGGGCACCCATGGGTGCCCCAGTACTATCCTAGGTGCCCCGGTCAGTATAGCATGCAGGTGCAAGAGGTTGAGAATGATGAAAGGAAATAAAATAAGATGGCTAAAAGATGGGGGTTAATTAGTACTTTCTTCACTCTAAAACCTTCTAAATAGTAGTATGATACTAGGACTAAATAATGTCTAAATTGCATGATTTTGTCTTTATTTTCCCCCACTTTATGTTGGTGAGTGTAAAACTCAAGAACATAAAGCAGATACATATACATACCTGATGTCTATGAAGATTGTATTAGAAAACACACAAAAGGACTAGACAAAGCATGGAATGACAAAAAGATGATGGAGCATGGAAACTAAAGATGAAAAAATGAAAAAGAGTGATGAGAGTGAACCTAAGCAGCGAAAGGCATTTCTAGTTGTTGATTTTTGTGATGTACCTACATGGTTAGTATAGTATGTGTTGTTGTGAAGTGTTGTTGTTGACGTCATTGTCTTTGTTATTGTTGTTGATGTTGTTGTTTCCCCCTATTTGACTACATGTTTCTCATACAACAGGACACTGCAAAGAGAAAACAATCAAGTATTCAAATATGTATGTATGTATGTGTAAAAACACATTGTAAAAGACACATGTAGAAGTATATAAATGTAAAATATGTAAATGAAAAATATAAATAAAACATGTGCACCTGATCCATGTCGAGAAAGATAGTGTAGAAGGATATCTTGTACTATAGGGGTTTTTGGGCGATCGATTCCATAGGCCAAAGAAGTGTAGGAAGGAACTTTGTTGTATCCTCCAATGTGTAATGCGCTTCCCCTGAATGTGTGTGAAGAGATCTCTGTACATCTTGGTTTTTTGGGTGATCGACACCACTTCCCGAAAAAGTGTAGGGAGGAATTATGTTGTATCCTCCAACCTATAACTACTTCCCAAAATGTTAAGGACTACCATGTCCTGTAAAATTTGATGTGTACGGGGTTGGTAGATTGGTCTGAACCCACTCACTGTATGTAACCCACAATGCCAAGGGCATAAAGTGCACTGAACTTAAACGGTGTAAATGTGTTGTGTAATATATAAAACCCCAAATGATGCCCCCTCTTTGTGGGTGCATGTGACATCGCTGATAAGATAATGCGGTCCCAAAAGAGGACCAACCACATGAACTTGGCCTTACGGGGGTAAGGAAAGCGCTTGGTAGAAACCAAGGTGCACACAAATAAAAGGCTAGTCATAGATAAGTGTTGGTCCAAAAAAGCATGCATGTATAAAACAATGTGTAATTTATGCAAACAAGTGTAAAATCTAGGCAAAGCAATAATGCAAACATGTAAGAATACAAATAAGTTGCACAAAGTGGGATACAAACATGGGACATCACTCATAATGTCACAAGACACGCAAGACCTTCATGGTCACATACAATCAAACAAGTGTGCACATCAAACATAGGGAAAGGCCCGCATACAAGAGAAAATAGTAATAGACAATGTAACAAACAAGTATGGAAGCAAATACCCTTGCATTAAAAAAATTCATATGAAGAACCCATTAGCATGTTAGAAATATAACCAATATGCCAAAATCATGTATAATCAAGTAATGCAAAGTGCTAAGTACGAAATGAAACAATATCACACGAAAGATATGAATGTGGATGCCCCAGGTGATTGGTGTAGGAAGGGTATAAGGCAAGCATCTGTGTTGTATGTAAGAGACCTATGTTTGCGATCACAACTAGAAAAATACGTGAACACACATGTGTAGATGGTATAGATAAATGACATACAAGTAATCTAAATATCACATGTAATGAAGTGACCATGAACAAGAAAAAGTCAAGCAAGAGTAAAAGCAACCATAATATGTCGTATGTTGTGGATGGATGGAATGGAATGAAAATGGAGTGATAGGAGCCACATGCCCCCTAAGTGAATGGAAATGTATGTAGTGAGGTTCATTTTTTTTCCCCCTCATCTATTAATAATGAACCGTAAACGAGAGAGCAACATCTGGAAATGGTCAAATACTATGTGTTGTGTCTAGTGCGTTGTGATGAGTGTGTATGTGTAGTGATGAGGATATGCAACATATAGAATAGATGTGCATGAACCTTATAGCATAAGTGTATATCATGAAAAAATGAATGTATGAGTGATGACATATCCCTAAAGCATGTATAATTACAAGATGATAGAGGAAGTGACGATGTATCCGATAGCGTATGTCACTACAAGATAAATATTAAAGAGTGGTGATGTATCCTAAAGAGTATACCACTAAAAGATAGATTACATGATGATTTAACTTATAGCATGTGTTACTATCATATAAATGTCACATAATGAAAGGTTGAATGATAAATGCATGATGAATGTAAGTTCCATTTGATTTGTAAACCCTCGGCAGTCAAGTATGGACCGAGGAACTAAAGTGCATCATAGGGTAGTGAGTGTAGCATGTAGAATATGTAGTATATGTAATGAAGATGATAAACGACCATGTGATGTGTATGTAGTGTATAGTATGGAGTGCAAGTATGTGTATTGTAGTTTTTCTAAGATATTATAGTATATAGGGTGCAATATTAGATGAGTATGATGAAGACTAGTATGATGTATGATGTATAGATATGCAAAGATTGAAATTATATGGACTAAATGTAGAATGTGTGAAACGTGATGTGTGGTGTCTATAGTGCAGTGTGTGGGGTTCATGTGTAGTAAGCCCTCAAAATTCAAGTGTTTCATCGATAATGATCGAAATGTGTGTATATGGAAGTTCCTATGCTATGAGAGTGATGTATGATAATGCAAAGATGAGAAATGTTCTAATGCTAATGTGAACAGGGGAATACATGTGAATTATATGCCCCCCAAGTGTGTGGTGATGCTTGTAATGTTTAATAAATGATGTTGAATGAAAAATATAGAAATGATGTATGAAGGTAGTGAAGTATCATAGATTTTGTAAGATTGATTCATTTATGGGATGAAATATTGTATGGTATGCGTGATAAGTGATGGATGATTGTAGATGTTGATGAGTCATTGTATTCTCCAATCATTTAACCAAATGATTCTTACGCTAGTGTCATTATAAAA
This sequence comes from Taxus wallichiana var. yunnanensis, assembly GCA_018340775.1. NCBI lineage: Eukaryota > Viridiplantae > Streptophyta > Pinopsida > Cupressales > Taxaceae > Taxus > Taxus wallichiana. The sequence continues at coordinate 280,856,863 of CM031239.1, read as the reverse complement.
CAAGGGATGTTTGTCCAAGGTTGTATGCAATGAAGATTTATGCAAGTCAATTGTTCGAGTGGTTCCTTTTGGGGGATTTGGTTGTTATGTTTATCCATGTATCTACTAATCTACGTAAATGTAATGCTAAACTATCGAAACAACATTACTTTCGTAATGAAATATATTTAATGGAAATACTTTCATTGGAATTTAAATGCACACACCAAATTAATATAACGAGAATTTAAAATAACACACTAGTCACCTTGGTTGAGTGGGCCCTTGCTATTCTTCATGACGGAGGAAATCTCAACACCACAAAATATTCAAACAACATCTAATATATTGATTCAGAAAAGTTCCATAACATACTCAATACATAACTGGAAAATAGATACTAACTGTTATAAATTGTATTGTATATTACCAACATCAACTAACTACTAAATTGTTCTTCAAGGAGATGTCTATATAGACATAGTCAGTTACACATCATGCCAAAATTTTAGGGACTTGAGTTCTTCCACTAACAACCCTATTAAAGTTCATTAAATCCTATAGAACTGCTAAAAACAAGATCCATGTTTATAGGTTGTTAATGGAAAAAGTCTTCTAGAGGCGCATGACGGCTCCAGACTCGAGACTCCTTGATTACAATTCCCAGCATTGGTAGTAAATTTCCACTATTATCTTGCACATGTCACCACATTTCACTCACATAGGCAATTAGTGGGAGGTTCTACGGTTAACAAGTTGCATGAAACAAAACAAGGTAAATGCATTGAACTTACTAGGATATAAATATATACATCATCTACATGCACTAATTAATCATGTTTAATGGAAAATCAATAATCATATAGATGATATAAACAAGTCAAATAATGCACTCATCATCTCCCCTGCACTTTACCTATTGCATGTCCCTATGTAACTCATCTTTTCCCTACCCTAAGGCCAAGTTGTGCCATATCATATTCCTCAAACTTGATCTGCATATTGTTTCCTGGTTCCTTTGCATCCCTAATTGTTTGAAATAACTTCCACCCAAGCTATGAAACTATCATGTGACATGAGAAGTAAATTCTTCCAGGTAGTAATCAGATTTAGGAGAAGAGGTGGCCTCACATGTGTTCCTACCCACTCATCATTGTATTCCTTGTCATTTTTCTCAGACAACTACCAAATTATTGTAACCAATGCATCACCCCTCTACATACACCAACTAAGATTCTGAGGGGAGATAACTTCCCTCCTTTTAATGGAAAGTTTAAGGTATCCCATCTTCTATCACAAGCATGTCTTGCTTCACCAAAATGTTGTTGACTATAGGCCTCAAAATCCTACACACATTTTAGTAGAATATTTGAAGTATTTTCCCCAACACCAGCCTGATAATAAAGAGATCAGAAATTTTTCTTCATGGCCACATCATTGTGATGGGTAGGCCTAATGTAGAAACCTATGGTGCGAGTTGTTTGAGTGAAAATGTTTGTTTGTTCACCCCATGTAATTTGGTTCCTAAGCAAGGATTGAAAGGCCTTCAATGAAAAATCTCCCACAAATAGATTAATAAAGAAATTAGGCACATTGGTGACCAACATGTTGTGGAGGTAAAATTCACACAGTTGATTTTGTATCTCAGGGGTACTATTTTGATAAATTGACAAAAAAATCATCAGGAGCTTCATGAGGTTCTTGACTACACATTCTCATTAATTTCCAAGCATAGAATTGCTCTTGGACAAACATGTTATAGATAGAAGAAGGTTTCCTATAGGCTAAAAGCTTACAAGCCAACAGACAAACAAAGTATAAAATAGATTCTAACTTCTTCTTCTCATTTGCACTGGCCTCAATCTCCTCTTTTAACTTTTTATTTTCCTTTTTTAATGCTTTATTCCGAAGAGATAATAGATTTAAATCATCCCATACTTTAAGGCCTATATCTCTTTGTCTCTTGAGACTGCTAACCTCTACCTTCAAAGCAATAATTTCCCTCACTTTTTCTACAGTTCTCTGTGTAAATGTAGTTTGCAAAGATAAGTTGGTTTCTTGCATACCTTTTAAATTTTCCTTCAGGAAGGAAATTTTTTCTAGATAACACCTCAATACATCATCTCCATGTGATTCTTGCCGCCAATCTCCATTGCAATAGATCTGGAGTCGAGGTTTGTATATCTGGTACTGAAGGCATTTCCAGAGCTCCTGACTCGGTTTCAGTGCTACAAAAATATTTGGAATCTGTGTTGTAGGGATAGTTATTGTGAATATATCATCCTTAGATTGTTCATCAAGGATAGTTAAGGTACTGCCTCTTCCTTCTCCTCCAAAATGGGAGTAGAATCTTCATGAAAAACTTCCCTGGCCAGGAAACTTTAGGTCTCTGTAAAGTACAAGACCTTCTTGGCCTCAATGAAATAGAAGAAGGAACTGGTAAAGTGATTTTACCCTTAGAATTTTATGGCATAGAAGATGGACTATCCTAACTACCAGGTTCTTCCACAGTCTCTTGTGAAGGGAGAGGAGCTGAATCAAGCTTAGGTCAAATAATGGGAGATGGTCCCTTCTTGATTTTCTTTTGTTTGGAACTCTCCCCTGCACTTATTTTTTTATCCTTCTCTTGGGTCTGTAGAAAACCTGATGTGAATAGATCAATTGAATAATCCTTAGGTGTTTCAATGCAGCCCTACCACCTCCATTTTTATATTTCTATCCCACTTTAATGACTGCATTAGCTAAATATTCAAGTAAATTTACCTTGAGTGCAAGGTTTATGTAACCTTTCTTCAAATGAATTAAAATCTTCAGTGAATCCCCTCCAAGCACAGATGGTTTTCCATCACAGATAAAGTACATGTTGACCCATTTAGCAACTTCCTTCCAAATACCAAGAAAACTTTCCCACTTAATCCCCTTCTAAGTACCATATGAAGTGAGGATTATTTAGGAAGAGCTTCGTCATCCTCATGAAACATGGGATCGTTTGTCATAACCTTGAGACCAAAGTTTGGTAAACCAGATAGGTCAGAAATAACTTGACTACTTATTTCTACTCTTTTCCCCCAATTCACTAAGCAAGTGGCTTCAAAATTTATCAGAAACTCATCAACTAAATTTTCATCGAAGCCCTCGAATTTCCTAATAAATTCTAGCTAGCCAACATCATAAAATACCTGGGAAATTACAACATTCTCAAAGCAATGGGTCTGGAGATTTTGGTTCATATTTCTTCTTTTACCCCATAGTATAGATGAATTTAGACAGTTGTGTAGAAGAACGATGTTGTGTTTGAACTCACAGAGCAATGACATGAAGTGTTTGGCAAGTGACAATTTGAAATATACCACAATCTTTTAATTGCCTTAGGTCGGTGTAAAATTGGTAGCATGAAAAGTTGACAGGACCAAGTATGTGTGGGAAGTTTTAATGCATGGTACGGCACACACCCCATCATATTGAATAATAATGCCACATGTCCTTCTTATAAAACATCTCATCCTTTTCTTATAAATTTGACACATGTGGTATCATTGCTAATTATGATTCATTACACCCCACTCCACGTCACAAGATTTTGAATGATATTCCCAATAAATGCATTGAAAATTATGTATTGATTTAATCATGCTAAGTAAATGTGATGGGGAGTGCTTCAAAATTTAATATCCGTAGCGAAGTAAAATGCACTTACCCTTGCCAGCTCAACTTCCCAATATCCGTAGATTTCCACATCCTGCGCTCATAGAGAAAATGTGAGTAGTGTACATTCTAACAATAGACATGCCCACCTTTATTGAAAGCATGAAACAAACAAAAACTAAAATCTAAGGGAAATAATATCAAAAGCATGATCATCTTTCTTTATTCAAATTTAAAAATGACTACTCATGACGAGAAGAGCCAGGCTCCTCCACTAAATCCATTTCCTCACATAACAACATATCTTTGTTGAAGGTTTCTTTATCCAGAGGACACTGATACATCCTTAATCTATGTCCATTCACCAGAATATTTATTCTATCTCCATCAATTGGAAACAATCTCACAGATCTGTTATCAAACACTTGTTTGATCTGGTAATGTTTCAACCATCTTGTCCTCAACTTGCCTTTGAACTGTTGATACTTTGATTCAAAAAGTAAGACCCAATCTCCCTCATTGAACTTCCTATATTTGATACGAGAATCATGCCAATATTTTCTTTGATGTTGAAGAATCTTAGTTTTTTGTTGTGCCTCCATCCTCATTTCATCCAGCTTGTTTAGTTGCATTACTCTCTCACGTTGTGCTTTGTCCAAATCGATGTCAAATTTTATTGATGTCCTCCAAGTATGTAATTCAAACTCAATGGGTAACAGTGGCTTCTTCCCATACACCAATTCATATGGGGAGAAACTAGTAGTGGTCTTCCTAGGTTGTATTGTAGGCCCAAACCACTTCTGGGAGTTTTGGTACCCAGTTTTTTCTGTCTGCATTGACAACTTTGGTTAAAATATTCTCCAGCTCTTTGTTTGTAACTTCTACCTACCCATTGGATTGGGGGTGATATGGTGATGACTTCTAATGCTTGATTCGGTAGATCTCTAGGAAATCCTCAATCATGTTAGACACAAATTGAGGTCCCTGATCAGATACAATAGCTCTAGGGGTGCCAAATCTTAGCATAACCCTGTTGTATAAAAATTCAACTACAACATCTTCATTGGCAGATGCCAATGCTTGAACCTCGACCCACTTTGTGACATAATCAGTGCACACCAATAGGTACTCTTTCCCAAAGGATGGGGGATCAAAAGGTCCAACGAAATCAATACCCCACTTCTCAAATGGTCCTAAGACTAGTTGAGGATTGAGAGGCATTTCCATGGATGATGTAGGCTTTCCCATTCTTTGACATGCATCACACTGCCACATGTACTTCTTGACAGAATTGTGAAGAGAAGGCCAATAATACCCAGCTCCAAGGACCTTGTGAATTTTCCTCTTCATTGAGTAATGTCCTCCTCCAAGATCATCATGACAAGCTCTCAATATGTCATATACTTCATCCTCACAAACACACCTGTGAAGAACCATATCAGGACAACATTTAAATAAAAATTCATTACACAATTTATATGTTGAGTTGATATTAACTAATATCTTTTGTTCCTTATTAGTAAAGTAAGTCATGAGACTTCCCAAAGTAGTTAGGTAATTCGCAAGATCAGCAAACCATGGAGGTTGAGTCGATATTGCAAACAAGTTTTCATCTGGAAAATGATCTTGGACGCTTCTTCTTCTCCTAAAACATTCAATCTTGAAAGGAAATCGAAACAACGTTAGTCTTTCCTAGCTTATCAATAATTTTTAAGTTAAATTCTTGCAACAAGAGTAACCATATAATAATTTTTCCCCCACTACTGGTTTATTCATCAAATACCTTATGGCTGAATGGTCAGTATAAACAAATATTTTGTATCTAGTAATATAATGTCTGAATTTATTCAGAGAGTAAACAACAACTAAAAATTCTTTTCTATAGTGGTGTAGTTTCTCTTTGTAGGGGTCAGATTCTTGCTGATAAAATAAATGGCATACATCTGATATTCTTCATCCTTTTGTCTAAGAACAGCTCCCATTTTTGTATTAGACACATCAATGTGAATATGGAAAGGCTTCCCCAATCGGGTCCTCTCAAGACTAGAGCGATGGTTAGCTTCTCTTTGATAATCTCAAAAGCCTGTTGACATTGAGGAGACCATTCAAAAACACAATCTTTTGTCAACAAAGAAAACATAGGTGCAACAATTTTACTAAATTCTTTGATGAACTACCTATAATACCCTGCATGTCCAAGGAAACTCTTGATGTCAGTCTAATTTTTGGCATAGGTAGTTGAGTAATTACTTCAATATTTTTGGGGTCGACCTGTATTCCTTTGGCAGAAATATGATGACCTAAGACAATTCCTTGATCAACCATAATCAGAAATTTTTCATGACTCAAGGAAAGTTGGTGTTGCTCACATATAGTTAATAATTTTTCAATATTGTTCAGAGATTCATCAAAAGTGGAGCTGTGGACAGTGAAGTCATCCATGTAAACTTCAACATAGTCATTTGTAAGATCTGTAAAAATGGCCAAAAATACTCTCGAAAAGTAGCAAGTGCATTACAAAGCCCAAATGGTATGAATCTATATGAAAATGTACCCCAGGGACAAGTGAAGGTGGTTTTATCCTAATCGAAGGTTCAATACTAATTTTATTATACCTACTAAACCCATCCGGGGAAGGAGAAATATTTCTTACCTGCAAGATTTTCTAAAACCTTATCAATAAAGGGCATGGGAAAGTATTCTTTCTTAGTGGCTTTATTAAGTTCCCTGTAGGCTACACAAATTCTCCATCTATCATTTTTCTTAGGAACTATAACTAGTGGTGATACCTACTGACTATTAGATATAGGATAGATGAATCCTACCTTCAACAATTTTTCTATCTCATTTTTTACTATGTCTCTAAGTGTTGGATTAATTCTTCGTTGTGGTTATCTCATAGGTTTAACATCCTCAATGTAGATATGGTGAGTGCAAATGCTTGGATGGATCCCTTTCATATTTGTATAATCCCAAACAACTAGTCTCTTGGCTGGCCTCTAAGTTATTACCAATGGTCACCTCTTTTCATATGTCGACAGTCACGTGCTTGGTATCTTTCAAAATAGCGACCTCTACATCAGCAGCTAAAGAATTCAAGGGAAAAAAATGAGGCTGAAGCATGTGCAAAATAATCATATTTTTAGAGACATAACCTTGGTTAAAGGACAATAGAAATTAGTGACTACACATTCCTCATGATAAGCATAGGTTTCTTTATAATTTTCATTGGAAATGTCACTTACCAAGGTAATATTATATGTTGTGTTTAGAAGCGTAAGCTAGGAAAAATACACTACTAACAAGTAAAACACCAACAATCATACCTCCTCCTTCGTGTTCCATAGAAAACCTCATATTGGGCTAGGAAACATGGATTGAGCCCCAATTACATGATATGTAGGTGCTTTTCTTCAAGATGGAGCAAGGCCTTCCTACAACAACGATCCACTTACTTTGCACCAAATGGGTAAAAGGATTATGGATTTGGGGTGCTTCAAGATGAGGCTATTTGGGCATTAGGATGAGGTAGAAGGATGTTCTTTGCTCAAAGGATGCAAGAACTTAGACAGGGCATTCAAGCTTATTCTTCATGTCTTTAGAGGGGAGGGGTAAGGTTGTATTTATAGCCTGGGGGAGTGATTAACTTAGAGTAATTTAAGTAATCATGGTTTGAAAATGTGGGCAAGATTAGGTGAGTGGGGATCACGAAGAATAGGTGAGGATTTGATTTTGAATTTTTAATTCAAGTAATAGAAAAACATGGAGAATAATGATATGTGGTGAGGATTGGGTTATTTTTTGGATTTTGAAATGGATAATTAATCAAATTATATTTGATTAATTGAAAGTGTATTTTGTGGAAAATGAGGTAGGTGAATTAATGGATTTAGGATAGATATGAAATTAGGGTGTCTACATTTTTCCCTCTTTGGAAGGGTACTATGAAAGTAGTGTCCTTTCAAATAAAGTAGATGAGATGGGGGAAGAATTCAATCTACTTTTCTTAAGCAAAAAGTAGAGCAACTTTTTTTTGGGGAGAATAGAAAGTGGTGAGTGACGGATTTCATAGTATCCTCAAAGACAAAAATGTCATGAGAAGATGTGATTATGGACAGATATGATGATTCCCCCTCGAGAGGGATGACGAGAATGGGATATATGACGGTGATTTCAAAAAGAGGAGAGATGAATTCTATAGAGAAGAGGATGATAATGGAGTGGAAAAGACTAGAATGACCGCATGATGCAAATGGAGAAAGGATTCAATCGGCCTTGAATGCTAGGTGTGAGGGTGTGTGGGAAAGAGAAAAGGGAATGGATAAGATTGGTGGTTAATTAGGAGAGGAGTAAGAAAGGTGAAGAGTAATGGAGATAGGGGAGGGACAAAAAAGAATGAAAGAGGGAGAAAAAATAAGAGAGAGGGATGATAGGGAAGAAGGGAATGATGAAGGACAAACAAGGAGAAAATAGGAATAATGACAGAAGAGAGGGGTGAAGGGATGAAATAGAGAGATGTGCCAAATGAAGGAAGCAACAAAGATAATAAAGAGGGATGCATGAAAGGGAAAGAAATGATAGAGCTGAGAAAATCAAGAAATGGGGAAAGGATAAATAAGAAGGAGAAGACGAGGTGGGAGTAGGGGTAAAATCAACAAAAATTGAGAGAGGACAAAAGAAGAAGTAAAACGGAGGAAAAAAACAATGAGGGACGAGGAAAGTGTGAAAAAGAGTAGAGAAAAGAAGAGAAATAGATACGAGAATGAATGAAAAAGGTAGGGGTGGTAGAGAAAAGGAGAAGTGGTCAAAAGAAACATGAAAATTAGGGAGAGGAAAGGAAGATAGAGCAAATACAGGAGAAGATTGAAGGAACCGTGTCATTGTGAGGAAGACCAAGGCAAAGAATATGGAGTAGATTGTATGGAGATGCATGTGGAGGGTGGTATGAGAAAAAAAGATAGGACAACGTTGAAGAGCTAGGTTATCGATGGGGAAGTAAGGAGGAAACGTGATGGAAAAATGGGAAGAATACAATACAGGGAAGGGAAATAAGATGAGGGGTGGGAGAGAGAAAAGGATAACAAAGAAAATGATGTAGAAGGAAGGGAATACAGAAGGGGATAATAAGTGGAAAGGGAATAGCATAAGGAATGTAAAGATAAGAAAGGGGGAGGAATGACATCGATTGGAAAAGATGCGGAGATGCATGAAATGAGGATATTGTAATTACGAGAAAATAGACAAAAAAATGTGTGATGAAGAGGGTGAAGGGAAGATGGAGAGATGGGTAAGAAGTGACAACAAAGGGTGGGATTGGGGGGGGGAAAAGAATAGGAGAGAAAAGAGAATGGGGATAGAAGAGGCAATGCCAATGAGGTTATGTTAGGGAAATTCCACTAACAATGAGTGGTGAGGAAGGGTGAGAAAAAATGAAGAAAAGGAGAAATGTAACAAGGATTGGAAAGGGTGACACCAACAAAGGGATGTTAGGGAAAGCCCACTAAAAATTAGTAATGGACTTAGAGGAGGGAAGGAATGAAGGGAAACTCTATAAGGTCCAAAGGAGTGAACGAGGTCATGTGGAATGAGGATTGATGATTTTTAGGGAAATTCCACTAACTATTATCACCGAAATAGAAGATGATGATGAAAGAATGATAGAGGAATGTTAACAATAATGGTGAACACATGTGTGGGTAGAAATGTGGGGGGATTTGAGAAGATGAAGTGGAAAGAGTAAAGAAAATGGGAGGGATGAGTTGGTACTAGGTGAAAGTGAGGAGAGGATGTGGGAGATGAGGACGAACGAGGTGAGGATGAAGAAACAAGACATGAAAAGAATGGGAAGAAATGGTATGAAGGATGATGGATCAAAAGGGGAAAATGGGGGAAAAGAACGTGATTGTATGTGGAAGAGATTAGACGTATGTTGTAAGATGATAGGTGGAGAAAGGATAATGGTAGGAGGAAAATGTGGTTGGTAGGAGAGACCAGGTGGAAGAAGCGATCAACAAAGTGAACAAAGAATGAGGTGAGGGAAAAGTTCACAATGACGAGTTTAGCATAGGGAGGACCTATGCAATAAGGTTATCATGCGATGGAAGTGGTTAAGTAAGATTGCCAAGTGAGTGAAAGCTGGAGATGACAAATGGGCAAGCGATAAGTGGTTTTTGCGATAATGGAAAAGGAGGTGAAAGGATTTAATAATGGGGAATGCTGAGAACAATTAAAGGGTAAAGGGTGGGTAGTGATGGGGAAAGGCTAGAAGATAGATCATCCTTAATAGGGACTCTTAAGTGAGATCGTCATGTCACAGTAGTGGTTAAGTAAGATTGCCAAGTAGAGGATGGTGATAGTGGTGGTAAGAAGATGTGATGATGGGGAATGAAGAGAAAATATGGATGGTGAGAATGTAGAGTGATGGGTGAGTGTAAGATGACATATCATGCTTAAGAGAATCTCTTAAGTAAGATCGTCATGCTGTCGGAGTGGTTTCGTAAGATCATCTAACCAACAGGGATGATATGTAAGGAGAAAGACAAAATTGTATTAGGTACAAGGGTGGAATGGTTAGTTGAAGAAGATGATTACGATGAGAGGTGGGAGAAATAAAATGGGGGAAATATGATGGGATGGGGGAAGGTCATATGGCAGATCATCCTTAAGAGGAAGTCTTAAATAAGATTTCCATGCGCCGGAATGGTTAAGTAAGATCACTAAGTTGAAGAAAAAGAAGAATGATGATAGAGTTGGTGGGAATATGGTATGACAAAATGGGTGAAGGGTAACCCTCAAGTGAATTTTCCATACTATGAGAGTGTGTAAGTAGGATGACCAGGCATAAGATGGATTTGCGGAAGGATGAGAGAAGAGTGAGTGATGTATGCCATGAGTGGAAGAGGATACGAGATGAGGTGATAACAAGAAAGAAAGGAAACAAAGGAATGTAACATGAATGGATGGAGGGTGGAGAGTGTGAGGGGAATCCTTAATTGGGATTCCCGCGTGGTGAGAGTAATGATGCAAGAATGAGAAGCGAGAAGAGGTGTAATGGGAAGATGTGTGTGGTGGCATTTTTTGTTTGATGAGAGGGGAGGTGGTGAAGAAGCTTCTACAATGGGAAAATCTTATGGAGAGGGTAAACCTCCACCCATGATACCATATACAAGGGGTTATTAAGTAATATTGTCAAGCGGGAAGCAAAAGAGTGAAAGGAAAAAAATACAAATGGGTGAAAGGGGACAAGAATGGTGAGAAGGATAATATGGGGATAAGTGGAGGAGTAATAAAAATGAGGAGCGAGGATGAATGGATCAAATACATGGTGATCATGGTGGGGGAGGAGGAGTTGTTGGATAGTGAATGCTACTTGAGAAATATCTTAAAGTAGGATTCGCAAACTGCAACAATGATCAAGTAGGATTCCTAAACTAGGGAATGTATTAGTACGGGTGAATGGATGGGGTGCAAAGTAAGATGTTGATCATGTAGGAAGATACTCATGTGACGAAAAGCATCTTAATTTAATATAGCACATAATAGGATGCATCGTGATATAAAAGATTACGATGACTAGACTATAATATGTGTGATAACATAGACAACGGCCATAAAAAAGGTTTGATGCTCCAATATGATATGTAAGTGGAAGAGAGCATAGACAGAGGCCATCAATAAAGTATGATGCCCCAATACGATATGTAATCAGATAACATAAGCATATTAGAGAGAACACCAGGATATAGAAGATCAAGATTCCCTGTACTATATCAAGATACAAGAAAGCAATTAATAATTTGTAACTATTAGTGCAACACAAGAACCAATAAACATGTTCCACAGCGAGGATTGACCGGATGTGCCCGCAAGTGAGGAGTACAAGGACATAGAAAAGGATTGGGTCATTGTCCTCAAACAAGGAAACAATGAGAGCTAGATTTGCCCCAAGCAAGGATTCATGTGAGGAGAAGTGGTTTGAATTGGGTAGTCATAAGGTGATCGGATCATTCGTTAGGGATAATAGTTCAAAGGTTGAAATGTGTTGATTATTTTAAAGTTTTTTTTTGGACGATTTTTAAATGTTTTGGATTTTTTAGATTTTTACATTGTTATTGGAAATTTATGGACCAGAGTGCAGACTTATTTTTGAGAGGTGATAAACCAGGATATTATCCGCATGTACCATGTTCCTTGTGGTAACTCATGCTTGAAATAACACAAATTCTCATTCCATTGGTAGGATATGGTGGTGATGATATGATGAAAATAAGTTTAGCTCCATTCTTGACTCCACACAACTAGTAAGATGCATGGGCTCATCACCAAGAATTAAGAAGGACACAGGATGTAGATAAGGAGTAAAGAGACAAATGCTAACAATAATCTCTTTGGAAAATTGTGACTCAATTCTTCATAATGTTATTGAACATGTTTCAAAAATGGCTTTCACTTTATGAGTCACATGTTAGACTTAGGCGATTCGTGGCTCTTGATTGGTAAGATATGAGGTGAAGGGGTAGTTCTCACTTCACTTAGGCATCTAAATTACTTCTTTGAGGATTTATAATTGCAAATCTTGTAAGATTTTGTATTTTGAAAAGATTCCCTATGTCTTGTCTCATACTACTAGTGAGAAGCAAGGGCTCATTGAAGGCAAAACATAGGCAAGTGAATTCCCTTTTTGTCTTATTTTTTTATTTTTGAATGTTTTGCAATATTTTTATGCTTTTATGAGAATGACCCTCTACACTTTTTCCCATGCCACTTATAAGAGGCAAGGGTTTATCACCGAAGACAATACGTAGACGAGTAAGGGCACCTTCCTCCATTCCTAGTCTAACACTGCCAGTAAGAAGTGTGGGCTCAACACCAAAGACTATGAAGGACAAAAGATGTGACGATGAATTATTCATAATTTATTGAATTGGTGGAATTTTATAATAGTGATTTGTATTTTGGAAGGAACATCTACCCCCAATCTTAGCCCCACATGACTAGTAGGACGTGAGGGTTCAACACCGAATATTGAGATGGATGACCAAACAAACTAGGTAAAGAATTTTAGAGCTTTGTTATGAAAGAGAGAATGTCTTTGAAGGGAATATATTACCATCAATAAGCTTCTAGGTATGACCATAGGTGAAAGCGACTGAAAATGGGAGATATTATAAGAAGTATGATACTCACAAACTTAATAGGATCTATATTAGCACCTGTCTCATGATGATAAATATGATGATATGATTTTGATAAAGAAAATATCTTCCAATGGAAATGAATAAATTTAAATTATTCGAAGATAAGCAAGACAAAAGGAGCAATGTACACATTGTTGTTTCCCGAGAATAGTGATCATCTCAATGGTAAAATTTCTGTAAATGAACTACATTCATTGGTTCATCAAGATCGTGACTATCTTGGTGGCCAACTTATAGGCTCCGAGCCAAATTTAGTTGTAATTGCATAGGGTCCTAACCAATTAGGCTCAAATTTTCATTTTTTTCTCAATCTTTAGTGGTATTCTTTTGATTTTCTTTTAAAACAAGGTCGCCAATTTCAAATTTCTCGGGTCTTACATTTTTATGATAAGCGTGTTGTAGTCGGTTTTGATAGACTTGAAGATGATTGAGAGCACTAAATCATTTTTCATCGAGAAGCTCAAGCTCTTGAAGCCGTGGTATCGGTATTCATCCTCATTAATTACATATTTAAGGGAGATCCTCAAAGATGGGAATTCTATCTCAATAGGTAAAATGGCTTCACAACCATAAACAAGGGAAAATGGGATGGCTCGTTAGGCGTGCGGTAAGATGTACGGTAAGCCCAAAGAGTGGGGTAAATTTGAGTATGCCAATTATGTCCATGGGTGTTGACAATCTTTTCCATGATGGATTTTAAGTTCTTATTGGTTTCTTCCGCTTGACCATTACCCTGAGGGTAGTATGGAGTGGACCACTTAAGTTTGATGTGAAAACGTTTGGCTAGGTCTTTTACATCCCATTTTTTAAATGATTTGTCATTATCTATGACCAGAGCGGATGGAATACCAAATCGACATATGAGATTATTAAAAATGAATTTCGATATTTGGCTATCGGTAACATAAGTGAGAGGCATAGCTTCCACCCATTTAGTGAAGTAATCGGTAGCGGTAATGATGAACTTATGTCCATCGAGACAATGTTGGTCTAATTTTACCAATGAGGTCAAGTCCTCATTGAGAGAAGGGCCATGGTGTGGTTATCGATTGTAATTCTTGGGAAGGTGCATGGATAATATTTCCATAATTTAGACATGCTTGACATCATTTGACAAAATGACATGCGTCACTTTCCATGGTGGGCCAATAATATCCAACTCGAAGGATTTTCTTGGCTAAGGCTATACCATTTGTGTGTGCTCCACTAGATACCAGAATGTACTTCAGCTAGGACACTCAAGGCTTCTTCCTGATTAAGAAATCGGAGCAGGGTGTCATCATATCCTTGTTTATAAAGATTTTATGCTAAAATGGTGTAACAAGAAGCACATTGTGCTAAAGCACATTTATGTATTAGTTTCATGTTTGCAAGAAATGTTTTATCAAGAATGAAGGTATAAATATCATGGTACCAAGAGTTATTCGGACCCACGATCTCACATACCATAGTGTTTTGATCATAGGCGAGGCATTAAGAGATGTTCTATGAGAAAATGTGCCGGGGTTGACTAGATGCAATTTCTAATAGGGATCTGATGGTTGCCATAGAGTTGGAAAATTTATTACGAATTCTGGGGATTTGATCAAAGCTAATTAATCGAAAATAGCTTCGAAGACTATCCACCATGCATTTATATGGGATAAGTTTTTCATCCTTGACTGGTATTCATCGGTAACTTGTTTTATGATAAGTAAAGAATCACCAAATACAGTTAATTCTGTAAGATTCCAAGATATAGCCAATTTTAATCCTATGATTAGAGCTTCATATTCTGTGATATTGTTGGTACATGGGAATGCTAATAAAAATGATTTGGGGATAACGTGTCCGCTAGGTGTGATAAGTAAAATACCAGCCCCTGAGCCATGGAGATTACAAGATCCATCAAAAATAGAGTCCAAGATGGCCCGATGTCTATGCGTAGAATATCTTCATCAGGAAAAGAAAAATGAAGTGGTTTTGTGCCAGGAAGGGGTGCCTCAGTAAGTTGGTATGCAAGGGCATGTCCTTTAATTACCTTTTGTGGAACAAATTCAACATCAAATTCACTAAGTAATACAACCCAACTAGACATTCTTCCCGTGAGAATGGGTCGGACGGACAACAAATACTTGTGGAATTGAGCAAGTAATGACATAACTTATGGAATGCAAAGGCAACCGCTAAGCATACTTTTTTATTTGGGAATAACGTACTTCATGCTCGATAAGTGTTCGACTAAGGTAATATACAGCATGTTCTTTTGCTTGATCATTATGTTGTGCTAGTAGAACTCCTATGGCATGTTCAGTGGCAGATGTATAAAGCAACATGGGTTTATCGGCAACTGGTGACATAAGAATAGGTGGACTAGAGAGGTATTCTTTTAACTTAGCAAAAGAGTCTTGGAAATCGTGGTTCCATTGAAATTATGCATCTTTCTTGAGTAACTAGTTGAAGTGATGGCACTTATCATCCAATTGTGATATGAAACACCGAATAGATTGTATCTTTCCCTGAAGACTACATAATTGTTTTAGGTTTTGAGGAGGAGGCATTTCCATAATGGCTTTGACTTTTGTAGGATCCACTTTTATGCCTCTTTGTGAGACAATAAACCCTAATAATTTACCAGAGGTTACTCTAAACACACATTTCTTTGGGTTAAGATGAACCTTATACTTGTGTAATCTATCAAAAATGCATCTCAACACACTTGGATGCCCTATTCGTGTTTTTATTTTGCTAATATATCATCAACATAATCTTCCATGATATCATGTAACATATCATGGAAGATGACACTCATTGCTCGTTGATAGGTGGCACCAAAGCATTTTTCAAGTCAAACCGCATGACCTTATAATAGAAGGTTCCTCATGGTGTATTAAATTTCATTTTATGTTGATCTCCTTCAGCAATACGTATTTGATTATAACAGAAAATCCATCCATTAAGGAAATCATTTCATGGCCTGCCGTAGAATCAACAATCGTGTCTATATTTGGCAAGGGAAAGTCATCTTTGGGACAAGCCTTTTTGATGTCTCGGAAGTCTGTGCATATTCTGATGTTGGGATTTTTCTTGGGGACGGTAACTATGTTAGATATCCATGTCAAATAATCAATAGGTCTTATGAATTCGGCTTCTAAGAGTTTCTTGAGTTCGTCTTTGACAATCAATGCAACTTGGGGATGCATTTTGTGTAGTTTTTGTTTTACAAGTTTTGCATCTGGATGTACCATAAGATGGTGTACTATAAGAGATGGGTCTAGGCCTGACATGTCCTTATATGTCCATGCAAATATATCTTGGAATTCAATAAGGAGTGTTATAAATTCCATGAATTCTTGGTCAGACAGACTAATGCCATGTTGTAAAATTTTTGGTTGTTCGGTGGTGCTAATGTTTATGTCTTTAGTTTCTTTTAAAATCATTTTAGATGTATCCTTTTTGAAGAATGATGGTAATGGTTGATGTAGTTCATCGAGTGTCGGGTGTTTTATAGATTGATTTCAAATTATTTTCTATGGTCGGAAGTAGGGATTTAGTCATGAATTCCAAGGAATTCTTTAATGGATTCATAATTTTAGAACATGTCCATGGCTGCATGATGTGGTTGGCCATGGTCATGAGAATCATATTTGTAGGCTCAAAATTGATTACATTAAAAGATAAATGTTCAAATTAAATATGTGTTTGAGTGAAGTCCTCGAAAAAGTTACGTGGAGATCGGTGTCATTATCGAGATCTAGTTTCATCGTTATCACTTGAAATCATTAAGGGAGCAACATCAAACACCTTGAAACCTATACCATGTTTATCGTGATGTTGTGTGCAATTGATTGGGTCTAAATGACCGTGTTCATTTGGACCAAGTCTTTACCCTTCTATCGCATGTTTTTCATTATTCAATGATCTTTGGTAAATTGAGGGGACTCATAACATGGAGCAAAGTCGTCATTATATAACCACAATCTTGAAGAACTTGGAATATGTTCATTGTCAAGATAACCGAATGTTTCCAAATGATTGTCCCATTTGGTAAGTAAGATGGATTCTCGAGATGTGGAGTGTTAGGCTGCCATAGTTATGTGGGGATTTTTGATATAAATGGAGTCTACGCCATATTTTTAAATTAATACTCACCGCATCCTATGTCAATGATTTTAAATGTGTGGGATGGGGGACCAATAGGTACCTCATGTGGTGGGGAAGTCAGTTTTGTAGTTTTAAAAGATGAAGAAAATGGGTTATAAGAATAAGAGGGTGGATTGAAGGATGAAGTTTGGTTATTCACAAGAGAAGGGATCTTAAGAGAAGAGGCATGGTTGGATGAAGAAGGTTGGATAGGTGAGGAAGAAGATGGTGTGGTGGAAGAATAATTGTTGCTAGAAGAAGAATCTTGATTACTAGAAGAAGATGATTGATTAGTGGGAGGAGGACTTGGTGGAAGATTGTTGACTCTTGGAAGATAATGGATTGGAAAATGTGTTTTGGTTAGAATATGATGGTTTTGGATCATTATTAGGGAGTGTATTTGGATTGATATGTGTTTTGTTAGGGATTATGTGAGATGGAATATACTTATATGTTGAGGGACAATAGTGATCATGTCAATACCGTCCTTCAAAGAATTGATGATACTCAAATGGTTGGGGATCTGCATGTAACGTAAATTCCTTGTCCAAATGAGGAAATTTAAGACATTGGTGGAACATTGATAGGATGAATTTCATGGCATGAATCCATGGTCGGCCGATGAGAATGTTATATGAAAATTCTACATCCACCACATGACATATCGTGTCTAAGGTGATGGGTCTGACTTGGAGAGGCAACATGATTGTGCCTTCAAAATTTCTCTCACTATTATCATACACATATCCATTAATGGTTATGATATTGTTTTGTAAATCATTTTTAGTGTAACCTAGACAACGTAAAAGTTTCATAGAACAAATATTCAATGTGGATGCATTGTTGATTAAGACATGCTTGATCTTACTGATGAGTTATATAACCCTCGACATATAAAGAATGATTATTAGTGATGTTGGGATTAAGAAGGTTAGTGGGACCAAAAGATAAAATATGATTGGGGACTATAAGATGTACAATTAAAGCCTAGAATTGTTGTGAATTGATGTCCTCGAGGACACGAGCATTATTCAATGTTTTCATAAGAATGTGTTGTAGTGCAAGAGAAGAATTAAGTAGTTCCATGATGGAAATTTGTGTTGTAGTCTTCTCAATTATTTGGCAATATTGAATGATGGCGTAGGTTATGGAGAGGAATTGGTGGAATTATATGGTGGATTAGAAGGTGATGTAGGGGACAAAGTGGCAGATTTTTTGTTGTAGGGACCCACATTTTTTCTATTTAGTGGTGATTGCACATTCATCTCGATCTTTATAGTTACCACTAAGTCTTGGTCATCGTCTCATGGTCGAGATGACCGGGTCATACTCAAATTTTCTTGATGATTGACCCTTATCTTTTGAATTGTTATCGTGGTTAGGGAAGGGATTTTTGAACATGTGAAGTTTTTCATTAGGTGTTTTTGTCTTAGAAGTATTTTCAACTTCTATGTCTCCACGTTCAATCAGGTCTTGGACGTAATGGCGGAGTTGCATGCATCGATCTATAGAGTTCCCTTTTATGCAATGGTAATCACAATATTCATTTTCCTTATACCAATTTGGTTTGGGTTGTCCTTCTTCGAAGGGTTTGACGATGGGATATGTAATCATATTGGCATTTTCCAAATGACAAAAGACACTAGATAGAATTTCTTCGAGAGGAGTGAACTATCTTCATCGGTCCCAAGAAGGAACTTCCTTTCTAGGGATAATGATTGGTTGTTTGAATTTTAATGTGTTGATGGGATGGTTTTGAACATTTTAGACATGGCGGGAATCAATAATGCCATCATTGACTATATTTCGATTCTGGTTAAAGAATTTATATTTGTCTTGGTTCTGAGGGGTGTCTTGATAAGGTTGGTCCCTAAAGGGTGCTTTAAGTAAGCCCTTAGAAATGAGATTTTTGATTTGTGTGCCCTTTTCGATGAATTATTCAAAACTATTCAAACAATGCATTTGCATGTGGAATGATAATTCGGCATTGAGATTAGGAACAAAAATGCTAATTAGTTGTCTCTCGGGTACTGAGCAAGGAAATCGGTTTGCAATTCCTTGCCATCATTGTAAAAAGGAGGCAAAGTTTTCGTTTGGCCTTTTCCTAGTGTTACAGAGATCAAGCATGGTTATTTCTGAGTCTAAGTTATAGGAAAAATGTTTGACAAATTTCTCCGATAAGTCTGCAAATGTCATGACCGACCCTTTGGGTAGATGGAAAAACTAGTCTAAAGCCTATCCTCCTAAACTTTGGGGGAATAATCATAAAAGGTACATGTCTCGATAGGAAACTTCCTAACATTGCATGTAAAATTCCTTGACATGTTCACGGGGTCACCTTTGCTTTTGTATTTATCAAACTTTGGGATTTCAAGGATGACAGAAATGGTAAGTGTGATATCTCTATATTAAATGGATAAGGACACAATTCTTCAAAGTTGAATTGTTTTGATTGTTTTTGTAGTCCCTGAATAGTTTCTTTCATATGTTTCCATTCTTGTGTAGGAGAGGCGGGGACGGTTTATCAAAAATTTTGTGATTATTGGAGTCTAGATTGGGGTCTTTTAATCTTTCAGCTCTAGTCATTACTTCCTCAAGTTTCTTTGTAAGTCTTAGATTTTAGTGAATAACTCATCGGATGAAGATCCATTTGGATTGTTTGGTATTTCATTGTGATAACTTGGATTCATTGTTGTCGATAAGTTTGTTTAAATTTTTGTCCCAAAGTCAAGGGTTAGTTTTTCCCCATGGATAGGATGCGTAATGAGATATTCATTTTTATTTTGTTCTATCACCCTATTGACTTGTTCTTGTTCTTCATTGATGAGTTACGGTTGTGCGACTTCTTCATCATCATTTTTATGGTTGTGACTACATGTGAATACCATTATGAAATGTGCCGATTAAGATGAAAAGTGGGTAAGAATTTTGAGCAGTGTGTGATTAAATGAGAACTTGATTACTTTGGATTTATCTCGTGATGAATGATAAGGAGAGTAGCTCAAAAAAATTATCTCAATATGATGGTGATGCAACTCAAGATGAGTTATTAGGGAATTTGTTGCACATTGTGTAGATTTGGCTTGAACAAGCTCTGGATTGTTGACGGGGAAAGTAACCCGTATAGGTTAATCTCAATATGGTTGTGATATAACTCAAAATGAGTTATGAAAGGATTTGTGTTGGCTATGATTTGGATAAACGCGATGGTGGACAAAATAATGAGTGAACTCAAACAAGTCACCCAATATGAGTTTGATATAGCTAGAAACAAGCTATGAAGGATGTTTTGATAATTGATGATATGGGGAGTGAATGCTAGTCACTCAATATCAGTTGGATATAGCCAAAGATGAGCTATATCGAGATATAATGTTGGTTGAAGCAAGCTAATAAAATTGGTGTGATCTTTCTTTTGAGTGCGTGTTGTTGGATTGTTTGGATGTTTTTCTTGGTATTGAATTGGTCGAGAAATAATTTTTTTATGGAACACAACTAGGGTTTGAAATTTTACAATTAACACTTGGATATTAGCCAAGTTCTATGATAAAACAATGCTAAACTATTTTGTTTTCAAAATGCAAAAATCATGTGGATCCAATTGTTTTGGCTTAGAAGGTAAATTCTTTAGGAATGATCATTGTTTCATGCAATCATACAAGTATGCTATGGAATGATGGATGTAGGCTCTTATTACTCCAAAAAATGTGTCCTCTAATATACCCTAGTCACGATATACATAATTTTATACGGGGATAGAATTGGTACAGGGAATCCTTAAAGAGCTGGAGGAGACTCACCAATTCTTACTTGCATGTTTCAGAGTGAATCACCACATCCAAAACATTTTTTTGAAAAGGTGGAAGGTGGGGAATGAATATGTATGGTGTCCTTATAACTCCCGAAGATTTAAAGGGATGATTCCCAAACTTCGTTGTTACTGAGATATTTATGTGTGACTCACATGCACCGCACAACAACATTACTTGTAAGTGAAGAGCAGGGGCGAAGTAAATATTGAACGTTGTGTTGAGATTAGGTCTCAAAGTGCAATGTAGATGCAAATGTTGTTGGTGTGTGGTATTCAAGTCCACGCCACCGGTGTATCTTTGGTGGTGATGAAATCCACCTCAACTACGTGCAAAAATAAAATGATAATGTGATTAAATGTAAAGTTATTTCCAACTTGAAATAAATCACTAGCAGAAAATAATTACGTACCTGAGCGTGCTAAATTTTTTTGTTTCAGAAATTTTCTTTGAATGGTGGTACTTTTGTAGGATTTTTGTTTGTTTTTGTGTTTTTTTATAATATTCTAGTGATGTGGTCCTGTAAAGAATAGATTAGTAGTTATCCTGCAGACGACATGTTAGGAAGAAAAACAAATCATGGTTGTTTTTTATTTTCCAGATCACTCGAAGGCACAGGAAAAGAGCATACACAACCAATGACCGAACAAATATCAATAGTGTGACAAAATAAAATTGATTGAGATGATAGCTAGAAACATAAGGAAATGAATCCTGCAATGTAAGAAACTAAACAATCGTGACCATTTCTGATTTTCCATATCACTTCAAGGTGCAGGAAAAGAGCATACGCGGATACAATTGGAATAGATTTTGTTAATTTTTTTAATAAGTTTTGTAATTAATCGTGATTGTGAAAGAATAATAACGATTATATTCACACAAAAAATAAAAACAACGAAACAATAGTGTTTAAAAAATTTTACCATAAGTGTCATCTTGGAAAATTGGAATGTAAGGCAAAAAAATTATTTTATGGAGCCCAAGCGGTCTCTGTATTAGTTAACAAGACTGTGCTAACAAAATAATGGTGAAATAGTCCTGCAATAACATGGTTAAAAGTTTTCCTCTATAACAACTGTAGGATTGAATATTTCCACTGTGATCCACAAGTATCTGGATCAGGTGATACTGTTAGACACCATGTGCCAAGGAGATCAAAAATAGGACAAGCATTGTAGGTTCATTAGTATTATAACTTGCAGATGCACCACCGGACACTACAAAAAGAAACACTACCCACAATGTGAAGGTTAACCAAAGAAGGCCATAAGGCATGGAAAAGGAGATAATAACAAACAATAATAAACAAAGAACGGATAAAACCACTAATTGGGAAATCAATGGTAACAGATCAAAAGTAATCGGGCATGCCAGAATGTAAGCTAGGAAAAATACACTACTAACAAGGAAGTAAAATACAACAATCATACCTCCTCCTTCGCGTTCCATAGAAAACCTTAGATTGGGCTAGGAAACATGGATTGAGCCCCGATTGCATGATATGTAGGTGCTTTTCTTCAAGTGGAAAAAAAGGCCTTCCCCTACAACAACAATCCACTTACTTTCCATCAGATGGGTAAAAGGGTTATGGATTTGGGGTGCTTCAGGATGAGGCTATTTGGGCATTAGGATGAGGTAGAAGGATGTTCTTTTCTCAAAGGATGCAAGAACTTAGACAGGGCATTCAAGATTATTCTTCGTGTCTTTAGAGGGGAGGGGTAAGGTTTTATTTATAGCCTGGGGGAGTGATTAACTTAGAGTAATTTAAGTAATCATGGTTTGAAATGTGGGCAAGATTATGTAAGTGGGGACCACGAAGAATAGGTAAGGATTTGATTTTGAATTTTTTATTCATTAGTGAAGGATTTTAGGTGAGTGAGGACCACGAAGAGTGGGTGAGGATTTGATTTTGAATTTTTAATTCAATAGAAAAACATGGAGAATAATGACATGTGGTGAGGATTGGGTTATTTTTGGATTTTGAAATGGATAATTAATCAAATTATATTTGATTAATTCAAAGTGTATTTTTGTGGGAAATTAGGTAGGTGGATTAATTGATTTAGGATAGATGTGAAATTAGGGTGTCTACAAGAACAGATAGTTACGTAGCCTCAATTCTAATTTTTGTAACCTCAGTTTTGATTTTCAAAGTCATTTTCCTCTTCATCGAGATATTGTGTATGACTCAACAATTTCTTCCATGTGAGTTTTCACTGCAATGGTGTCCAGATAAGAAGAACTCAGATGATTAATATCCTAATAATCAGCCCATACATATTCACAAACATCCACATATGAATAGGAGGGAGGATACAATGAAATATTCTTTGATTTTCACCCATTTAAAATGGTCATTTTTCCCAACCTACAATCAATATATGCAACTACAAAGAGCCAACCAAGGTCTTCCTAAGATGAGTGGATATCCCAAATTATGATATTTAGGTTGTAAGACCATAAAATCGATGGGATACTCCCAAGATTCAACCGTGACCATTACATCCTCAATCACTCCATCTGGTACATCAATAGATTGATATGCAATTTAAGAATGGTATTGGTTGGCTACAATCATGTTAAAGACAACAGATTGAACATATATGTTGTTATAACATTGATGGCACACCAAGATCCACCAAAATGTTAGATATTGACTAACCATTTACAAAAATAGTAATGATTGGACTCCCAAGATCCCTATATTTTGGTGAAATAAGCTTTCTAGCAACAAGATCAGCTAGATTCCTGACTGTTTTTAGGTATTTCTTCTTTCTTCCTGGTGTATTTATACACTAGTCTCTAATGGTCTAGTTTAATTCAAGAATGTCCCTTATTTCTCTCAGAAGTGGGACCTCAATGTTCATCTTTTCAACTCTTGAACTAGTGTTGTTTCTTCTGCAATTCAAGTTTCTTGTAATCATTCTAGAAAAGGAGTTGCATGTGCATTCTTATCTTTTCCTTGACCATTCCTAGTGGCTTGCATTTGTGGAACATGTTCAATTTCTTAATTTTCCTCAGGTGTCTCTTCTTTCTCATTTTCCT
The DNA here is from genome assembly GCA_018340775.1 of Taxus wallichiana var. yunnanensis. NCBI lineage: Eukaryota > Viridiplantae > Streptophyta > Pinopsida > Cupressales > Taxaceae > Taxus > Taxus wallichiana. The sequence goes on along the minus strand of CM031239.1, from coordinate 280,833,063 downwards.
CAGGTATTTCGTGATAACAATAGGAGGATTATTCATTATTCTCCCAGACCTTAGTCGCATATTATTGATAGTATTAACATGCATTGTATCACTTTATCCTGCTTCATTAATTGAAGTTGTCTATTGATTTTTAGGGTTTCATTACAGGTTGGGATGGAAGTTAAGTTTTGTTTCTTTCCCATGTTGTTGATAGTTTTGTGGTGGGGCCATTAAAGCCTATTGTGGTTGCTGGAACCTCCTCTGTTGATTAGAATTCTGTTGAGGTGCCCATTGTTGGTTTTGCCATGGATTTGCATTGGTTGGTGGTGTCCAACCCTATTGATTGTAGGGAGTCATCCATGGTGGTGGATGTGGGTAAACCATCCAATTTGGTGGTGTCCACTCAAGTTGTCCCAAGTAGGTTGAGGATCCTAACTAGGCCATGACATCATCCAGGGGTTATAAGCAGGTCTAGGGGCATACACAACCTGATTATTTTCCTTTAAACAAATTTTACCTCTGTATTTTCTTGAGACACAGAATTCAATCTTTATTTCAAATAAGATAATAAATTTCAATGGTTAGTATCATGATCAGTGACATCACAGATAAAACACACGTCTGTGACATCCAAAGAACACTCTCTCAAAGGATGTCTCTTCTTGCATTTAGGGAAATATATGTTTAGAGGTTATTTTGTAACACTTGGTCTTAGCTTTCATCCCATCTATGGTTGATTTTAATTGTGACAAGATGTTTTTTTCATGTTAGCCATTTCCTCTAGAAATTTTGAGGTACCTTGTGTAGTCTTGGATGTTTTTATTTTCCTTATACCTCCTCGTGTTCTAAAGTAACTTCTGCATAGCTCGGTGATATATTTCATACTAATTTTGTGCACATCACCTCCTCCCATAAGATGGAGGGAATCCTTGGTTTCCTCATTAATTCCTTTAAGGAAAATTTTCTTAGTGATTTCTACATGTAACTCATAACCACTCCTCCGATGGAGAAAGAGAAATCTATCCAGATAATCTTCTAGATTTTCATCTTCCTTTTGATTTATCTGGAAGAACTCTTCTTTCCTATCTCTTCCCTGTAGTAGTCTTGATATTTGTCCAAAAATTTTGTCTCCATGTTCTCCCAAGAATGAATGGAGTTAGGGGACAATCCCATGAACCACCTCATAGCAGAGTCTTTGAGGGTGGAAGGAAATAGTTTGAGTTTTTGATTATTTGTTCTGTAGTCATATGTCTAGCAAAGAACTTTGAATTCAAACAAAACTGATATGGGTCTTCTGTAGACATTCCTCGGAAGATAGGGAGGATGGATGGTGAGATATTTTTCATAGGTGCATCCTCATCTTCATCTAAGACAATGGGATAGGTAAAGGTTCTACCCAAGGGTCGGTTCTCATTATTCCCATTGTCTCCCATTTCTAAAGGTTGTTCTAGTTCTAAATAGGATGATGTAGAATGTTTAGAAGGGCTTCTAGGCATTGTATTAGATTCAGTGTCACTTTTAGTGTTCCCTACTTGTACTGTTTGGAGATATTCTTTGGATATTACATGGTATAAATCTCCCTTGAATGTCTTGTGGCCTGTGCATCAAGGTTGGTTATGTAAACAAGGCCTAGGACTTCTATTGGTTGCATAGATTAACTTCATTAACACCCATAGCATGTAAAGTGAATAAAATGGCATGTTGTGCTTATAGTTTTCCTAATAATGGCGCTAAAAATTATGGTTCTTTATATTCTCCAATCATTTAATGAAGCAGATTCTTCTTCGCTAGTGTCATTATAAAACCAGGGTTATGTATCCAAGGTTGTATATAATGAAGCTTTATGAAACTTAATTATTCGGTGGTTCCTTTTAGGGGTTTTAGTTGTTATGTTTCTCTTTGTCTCTGCTAATCTATGGAAATGTAATGCTAAACTAATGAAACAACATTACTGTAATGAAATGCATTTAATGGAAATACTTTCTTTGGAATTGAAATGCACACACCAAATCAATATAACAAAATTCAAATAACACACTCTCGAATTGAAATTGCATAATTGAAATGACACACTCAGAATTGAAATTACATGAAAGGAAATAACACACACTGAATAGAAATTACAGTAAAGGAAATAAGTAATTGCATTCAAATTGTAACTTATCAGAAACCATGAGCATGCATAAATGTAAAAGCCTCCAGTCACCTTGGTTGAGTGGGCCCTTTCTCTTCCTCAAGACGGAGGTAATCTCAACACCACAGGATATTCAAAACAACATCTAATATATTGATTCAGAAAATTTCCATAACATACTCAGTACATAACTGGAAAATAGATATTAACTGTTATAAATTATATTGCAGATTACCAACATCAACTAACTACTAAAATTTTCTTAAGGAGATTTTTATATAGACATAATCGATTACACATCATGATTACAATTCTTCCATGACCGCTGCGCAACGCCTTGAGATCTTGATTACATATTACATTACACATCATGGTTACACATAGTTGGTAACCATTAGTCTATAGCATGTAAATTGAATAGAAAAAGTCTTCCATGATGCCACGAGCGGCTCCAGAGACTCGAGACTCCTTGATTACAATTCCCATCATTGGCAATAAATGTCCACTATTATCCTACACATGTCACCACATTTCACTCACATAGGTGATTAGTGGAAGGTTCTATGGTTAACAAGTTGCATGAAACAAAACAAGAGAAATGCATTGAACTTACTAGGATATAACTATATAAATCATCCCCATGCACTAATTAATCATGTTTAATGACAAATCAATAATCACATAGATGATATACAAGTCAAATAATGCCCTCATTAGATATATGTATATATAGGTTGTTATGTAATATATAGATATGTCAATGTAAGATGAAACAAGGTTATTTATTGTAATAGACCCTCAGCAGTCATATAAGAACCATAAGAATATGAGTGTGTCATCAGGAGGGTAGGGTGATAATAGTCACTGCCTTAGACCAAATCTACATTTAGCGGTGGAAGTGTGGTTGGCAAAAGTAATGTGAGGACCATGTGATTGTGGTGGAATTTTCAATGTGTCATGACCACTTTAGCATGATGATTAGTTTCTTTGATACGTTATTGGTTATAGCTTAGACTTGAGAGGAGGCCATGTTGCACTTACTTTTAAGGGAGGTTACTAAGGTTTACTTGGCGATATGATAGACAACTTATTAGTAGGATATTGTGAACTAATTTTGGTAGGTCAATGCCTTGGTGATGTTGTAGGTGGTGAGTAGGAGGAGATGGTGAACTAATTATGAGAGTTTTTGCTTAGGAGGTGCTTGATAACGTTGGCACGATGCTCATTAGATATAGATGAATTAGATTTAGGAACCCGGTGGTATTTTTATTTGTATTATAATGTTGTGTAGAAAATGAAATAAATCCTTGACGTTCAAGTGTTTGATTATTAAGTGCAAAGTGTGGAAATCATCGTCATTATGTCCATTGATTTGATGATAGTTGCAATATGGATGACCTTGATATTTTCTAACCGATAAGGAGAATAGTAATGAGTAGGCGGTAGAGTGATCAACTGATGACTAAGGAGTTGAATAAGAATGTCATGTTGTGTAGTATTATGCTCAAATATGAGAGTTTGAGCAATGGCATGTCTTAAGGTTTAGCTAGATGACATGTAGTGGACATAGATTACATATGAGATGTAGAAGGAGCACAAACATGTGATTGAGAAGCATCCTTAAGTTGTTGAATTTCATATTTGAGAGATATAATCATGGATTCCATGGCCTTAAATTTATCTTGAAATAAAGCATGTAGAGCATGGATTGAGTCTAATAGGGGTTGATTATATGGAGGAGCACTAGGACTAGGGTTGTCAGATAAACAATGGAAGATAGGACTTATTTCATTTGGTGGCATATTTATAGGATTACATATGGAATCTAATTCTCTTTGTAGAATAACTTTGTGATCGCGATACATTTTAAGTAAATCAGACAAAGTAATTTGAGGAAATTTACAACCCATTATAGAAGAAAAATGAGGATCGTAAGCATGAAATCCATCAAGTTCATAAAAATTATTAACTAAAAATGGGATATGTGATAGTTAATCTGATCTAGAATGACATGTAAATATAGTAAATAAATGTAGTAAATAACAATAGAAATGACCCAAACAACTAATATAATAAAATTAGAAAACCTAATATGCAAGAAGGGTGAGGAAGTAACTTGGATGATTATAAAATCTCACTTTGGAGTGTGTCATTGAAATGAATGGAGGAACAAGAAGCAGGAACTATAGTGCAAAGGTCCCGAAAAGGATGGATCCGAGCAATCTAGGCGGGACCTGGAGCACTGGAGACAAACTAGGATGCCTACAGGCACTCTGGTCTGGAAAATGGGTGCCTGGTCTATGTAAAGGTGCTGGGACCGAGTCTCATAGGTTTGGCAGGTGGTCTTAAACCCTCATTATGTATCACATCAATTTCATTGCAGCTTTGTGTCAAGTGTCTTTGCTAATCCAAGATGGTAGAAATTCCTGCAAGAAACCACCAAAATTATCAAAACCCTAAAAAAAAGAATGCAAATGAATGGGTTGAACTAACATCAGCTACCACAATAGTGGGGTTACTTAAATGAGAATTGCATTACATTTTGGACCCAAATGTTTCTCTAGTGTGTGTGCGTACGTGCATCATGTGCCCTATGTGCTCTTGTTCCTGTCACACTTTGAGAAGTAGCGAGTAATAAATAGATGTATAAAATGTAATAGAATATGTTAATTCCTCCCCTATTCTTGTGTGATGCGAGATGAACCATCATTTTCCTTTGTGATGGAGCTAATGGATGCAAATGATTTCCAAATGGATGGAACTCTAGGTGGATGATAGTGGTGACTAGTGCTTGGTCCCTCATTATGGTCTCATTACTTTATATTTATAGGGTTCTCTTAATCTAATTTCATAATTAACTCGAAATGGCCAACCACCAAAAATATAAGAAGCTAAAATGGCTAGAAAGTGCCCAAAAAGTGGCGAGAAAGTTCAAAAAGGATTAGAGCGCCTTGGTGGGACTAGGCGCCCATGGACACCCAAGACTAGCTTGGGCACCCCAATCAAGGCTAAAATGATGTAAAATGATAGAATTTAACCGGGCATGTGGGTGCAAGAGGTCGGGAATGATGAAAGAAAATAAAATAAGATGGCCAAAAGACGGGGTTGATTAGTACTTTCTTCACTCAAAAACCTTCTAAATAGTAGTATGAGACCGAGACTAAATAATGTCTAAAGTGCATGATTTTGTGTCTACATGGTCCTAATTCCTACCCTAAAACTTTACCAAATTCAAATTTCAAAAGCTGGAATATTCGTGAAATAACGAAGATTCGCCATTAAAATTTTCCCTATTTATTTCTCTAGCTTAAGGTTATGTTTTTCTTCCCATATAAATTCATCATGGGTTTATATATCATCACTCAATCATCCTTACGGAATTATATTCATTAAATTTATTGATGTTTTAATGGATTAAATCATTGTTCATTCATTCCTTGAGTAAATAAGAGGTATCACATTATATTTTCAATCAAATTCGTTTATATATGTGAAATTGATAGGAGTGATTATATAGGAACTCTTTGAAACTATTAAAGATGTAATCACGGGAAGACAATATCTAACATTGAATAATATACAATTAAGATAGATGATTTCAATATTTTTTCTTGTTGAAGAGAAAAGTATAGATATTAGATTTCATTACAATTGTAGGATCCCTTGATATTGGTTTCATTGCAATTCCAAAAAGGCAAGAATCTTCTAAACTATAAAACATGGTGTATATGAGGAAGCATGGCTTCATTCTTACTAGAGTTTTCTAACATTGATTTTCTCTAGGGTTACTTATTATGTATATCTCTTTCATATTTTTTTCCATTTTTTGTATGTTTATAATTCTTACAAATAATCATACTTCTGAGTTCTCAATAATCCACAATCACAAGCATAGTACGTGTTCATCAAATTTAAATAACTTCATATTTTTTCCACTTTTATGCAAGCACATTGAATTGAAGTCATGTATGGAGTAGTATAAAGTTCAATAATGTGATGTAGTATATGTAATTAATGTGTCATATGGTAAATGAATTTTAATGGTTGCATAGTCATTTGTAAGTTTTTATGTTAGCTTTAAAGGCTAGAAAAGATATTATAACAACATTTGGGACTTATTTTTCATATCGAACTTGGGGACAACACTTGTCTAGAATGAATATGTTCAAGAAGAGTTTAGAGTGGTATGTCCACACAAAAATATAGACTATGTGGCATCGTAGAAATATTTATGTTTTCCTTGAAATGGTTTATTAACACATTCCATATTATGTTATATATTCTTTCATATTGTTTTGTTAACACGAAATGTCATGTTTTGGTTGTAAAATTCAACTGTGGGAAAGGATTTTTGTAACGAACCATTACACCAAAACCTCGAGGCGTTAGAGAAATCCACACATGAGGATCATAACATCCCACCACGCTTCCGTAGAGCCCGACTCGGGCTGGGTTTCCACCCGCACTCCCATACGTACGAGCCTCGCTTCACTGACGTTTAGGTGCCCCATGGGCCCTAGCTACATGATGTAACCAACTAAGTGGGATTCAAACACGGGTGGTCACTCTGATACCAAATGTAATGAACCATTACACCAAAACCTCAAGGCATTAGTGAAATCCACACATGAGGATCATAACATCCCACCACGCTTCTGTAGAGCCCGACTCGGGCTGGGTTTGCACTAATGTAACAAACCGTTACACCAAAACCTCAAGGCATTAGTGAAATCCACACATGAGGATCATAGCAATTTGAAAAGAGAGAGACTTAAAGATATTGAATATATAGACCAAAAATTTCAAATGGAAATATTTTAATTAATAAATATGTTATAGTAGTTGGGAGATGAGAATCAAGAGTTGCAAGATAGATTGATGAGCCATGGGTAATTTCAAATAGGCATCAACTTGAGTTGTAAATCAAGTAAGATGTGTTTGAAAAGTTTCAAAATTATGGTGATAGAGTGAGTGTAAAATAAGTATATGTTAAAAAGGGTACCATTCTCAGCCAAATATGTACAAACCATGACTATGATATTCAAATCAATCACTCCACTTTATTCTCTTTCTTTCCATAAAAATATAGATGTTTCCTTTGGTAAATTTACAGATCTTACAAAGGGTATTAGCTCAAGTTGCTAACCAATGTGGGTTATTATGGAAAGGTCCTTGGTATCAATGGCCAATGAATGAATACTCTCATAAAGGTTGAGGAAATACCTCAATAAATAGGTTAGTGGTAAAAATAGGTTGGATAATTCTCCAAGATAGTTGAAGTAATTAAATTTCAGAAATTCATTGATGCCAAGCCATTAACTCTCAAAAAATAGCCCGTGAAATTTAATGAAATTAGTTTTTTCAAATATATGATGAGTTTTATTCTCTAAATGGTAGTTAGGTATCTCATGAAGAGGAAGGTAGCATGCTACAAACTCAATGATCCAAATAAGTGTCCGTAAGAATGGGAAATCCTTTTAATCATGAGAATAACATCAAAGAAGAATGAAAAGCATCTCAAAGAGAGGTGAATATCCAAAATGGGATAAACCACTACAACTTAATAATCCTTGCACAATGTTAGAGCGTAATATTAAGTGCCTATAAACGTTAGTTTATAATTAAATAAATTAGAATAGTTGTGTTCTTAATTATTTAATATAAACTTTTTTTTATGTTTAATTGGTTAATTATTAACTAATTTATATTAAATCGGGTTGTTGTTTATTCATACCTCATCACTTGATATGGTTTGTGACCCATGGGGTCAAATAAATATGACTGTGGCTCATATTGGCTATTCACTTCGGATGAATGGTTTGGGAGAGAAGTGAGGAAGGGGATTTTCTTGGATTGTAAAATATTGTTTCTCACTTATTAAGCTACAATGTAAAATTATAGCCTAATCTAGATGTTATAACAACAGTAAATAAATGAATAATGAAATACAGAAATTAACCCAAGCAACTAAGCAATGAAATTATGAAACCCTAATTAAAAATATGGTTTGAAGAGCCTTAGGTGATTCGTAGAGCTTATTGGATTGTGTTGCGGTGGTGGTAGCAAAGCAGAGATGGAAGACTTGGTGTCCTTGAGATTTCACACTGAAATCTGGGACTACCCTTTTTAAATTTTTCATTCTTTTTAAGTAGCGAGGTCATGTTTTTTGTTTTGTTTTTCTCTGCAGTTGTTTGCATTGATCTAAGGTATCCCTAGAGATTCATAAGAGCCACATTCTCCAAATATCCACATGCTGAAGCTCACTCAATTCCTTCACTAGGCTTTGTCTAAAAGTGTTTTATTTATTTTTATATTAAATAAATAAAGTTATTTTAAAAATAGATTGAGCTAAAATTGGAGGATTTAGGTTATATAAAGCACTTCACCCCATCATTATTACCACAGAACATTCACCTGGGGAAGAATTTTTGCAGACCAGCTAATTGGAGAAATTTTTCGAGCAATTGCCTGCAGCTTCTTTCGGGTTTTGTTTTTATTTCTTTTTGTCTATGTTTTGGTTTTTCTCCATTTTTCATTCGGCAATCCCCATAGCCTATTCATTCTTCCTACCACACCTTTTCCTAGAGGTGACCAGAGCTCGATATTCCTTGGGGAGATTCTAAGAGGTTGCTCGGTCCAAAAAGGTGGAATAATGGATTTGATGAAAATAAGAAAAATCGCCACCAATGCATATATCTTGAGAAAATATGCACTTTTAGAAAAAAACAACACATAAAACGGAGCCACGGAGTGAAACTATGGAACTTGCAAGTTTTTTTGCTACATCTTCCCAAACCTTTCGAAAATGGAAAATTTTATTCTATACTTCAAATGGAAAAAATGCTTCTTTGAGTGCAATTTGTAATTCTAAGCTTCCTTCTACCTTGGATTTCCATGCCAAACTTGGGAAGTCAATTACAAGTGCAAGTCACACTTTTTGGAGTTGCCTGACGAGGTTAAAGTTTAACATCATGACTTAAGTGGGAAGTGTGGAATTTGAATTTTAAAGCTGCCTGGCACGGTGAATTTTAACATTTTCCGTGCTTCATGTTTTTCACACAAAATTTATTTAATTCCAAGTGCAAGTCACACTTTTTGGGGCTGCCTAGAAGGTTGGAATTTAAAACAATGACTTAAGTGAAAAGTGTGAAACTTGGAGCTGCCTGGCAGGTTGAGATTTAACATCATAACTTAAGTGGAAAGCGTGGAATTTGAAGCTACCTAGCAAGGTGAATTTTAACGTTGTCTTCTCCTCATGTTTTTCACACAAAAGTAAGTTAATTCACCCATGCAAGTTGCACTTTTTGAGGCTACCTGACAAGTTAGAGTTTAACATCATGACTTAGGTGAAAAATATGAAACTTAGGGCTTCTGGTAGGTTGAAATTTTAAACCTGCTTGTCCCTCATGTTTTTCACATAACTTCTAGCAAAAAAGTGCGAGCCACTTTGGCATAACTTCATGCCTAAAAGCTGATTTCTTTTAATTATTTTTAGCAAGTGTTGGCGCCAAAGTTAAGGAGGAAGTCATTGCATGCAAAATCCTTTTCAAAAGCTTGTGCATGTGCTCCCAATCTTCCAGTTGAAGCCCACATGGAGTTTACTTATATTTGCCTTCACCCGAATGCTTTCCAGAATTAAAAATTGCTCATATGCAATTAAAAATAAAAGGTGATGATTTTTTTCTGAAATTCTTACGTCAAGCATTTCAACGGTGCACATACTTGAGAAGAAGCGCAAAAAGTTTCAAGGATAAAAGGGGAAGGCAGTCGAGGCAACACCCACAAGTAAAATCACAATCGATTGCTTCGAGATCCCATTTGGTGAGAATCAAAGGAAAAGAGTCAACCACATGCGGGAGAAAAAGCATATTAGATTCAAAGCAGAGATATCATTCAAATCATTCATGAGGCGGAAGTGTAATACATGTTGGATCAGCATGCAAAGTATGGAAGAATAACAAGACTGAGAGTGTTGCGGCTTTCTTTGAACTTCTTCTTCTTTCTCTTATTTTCTCTGAAAAAGTAATTGATTAATCAATTAAATTGTAAAACTTAATTTATTGGTGTAAAATTTATTACTTCAAGATTACTGGAATAAGTCAATTACTTGGAAATAGGTGGCAAACATGCAAAATAGAAGGTTCTATTTTCAATTGTAAATCATGCATGTCATGCAAAGAGGGATTCTAGGGGAAGGATTGCTAACTCTCTCTTTTTCTATAGCTTCACGCATGCGGGAATTAATTAAAATCTTCCTATTTGTAATTTCCCTCTATGCACTATAAATAGAGGAAGAGCCTATGGGTTAAAGGATTGTAATTAGTTTGAGAAGAACTTGTTTAGCAAGAGCTTTGTAATTTGAGCATTCTCGAGTCTTCATAGTTTGTCTTTGGAACCCTTGGTGTGATCGTAATGAAGGCTTCAAGTTGAATAAAGGTGGATTTTCCGGAGAAATTTGTGTCTACGGTGCTTTGTTGATCACTTCTATTTAAGGTTTTAGATAAACTTTGTGTTATCTCAAATCTAGGTTAGAAGTCATTTCTTTCCCATTCTATTGAATGTTATGATTTATCTGTTTATTTAATTTGTGTGGATGAGACCAACTCTGTTAACTATTGGTTGATTCAACACATCTTCCTTTCTTCTTTCCTAAATTCTATTATTTCCCCCTTCTGCAAATATTTTAATCACAACTACTTACTTGTTGTAAAATTACACAATTGTGGTTCATGAGCTATGGGAATTAAAGTAAGCCCCCTTAAAGTATTTATTAGGATTCACCCCTGCAAAATAAGTAAAAAAATCTTACACGGGATCCTCAATGTTAAATGAGGGAGATTTATCTCATGACTGCCTAGGTTTTACATTGTGCATAAAATCTATCCAATTATCTTTGCCACCACGAAGCACGGAAAAATGCAAATCCAGCAAGTTTGATTAGACTAGGGTTCCTAAATAGGGATAGAAGCACTCGTGGGAACCCTAGTATGGTTTCTGGGTGCTCTGGTTTGTATAGATGCTCAATAAACCTCCTCTGAGGTGTCACAAGAGGTTTTAACTTGTTCACCTTTGATCACATGTATGTCGTTGCAAGAGTGTCGAGGTCGCTATAAACCTGAAATGAGGAAATCACCTGAAAAAACTCTCAAATAGACATCAAATCCTAAAAAAAAGATGCAAAATGAGGGGTCAGATTTTCCTCATCTTCCACAAATGTGGACTTACAAATAAGTGTTGCACTACATCTCGGACTCCAATGTAGTTATGTGTATGTGTATGTGGAATTATACCCTAGGTTTTCTTGTGTGTGTCGCACTCTTGAAGTAGAGAGCAAGTAACTAGATGTAGAATGTAAATAATGCGTACATGGAAACAAGTGACTCCCTCGTATGAAATGTGATGTAGATGAACTAACCTTTTCCATTTTGATGGAGCTAGATGGATGCAAATTGAGCTCTAGATGCTTTGATGGATGCAACCTTAGGTGGTGATAGATAGTGCTCAAGTGCTTGGTCCCTTATTATGATCACATAACTTTATATTTATATGATTCCTTTACTTGAATTTCTTAATTAACCTAGAAAAGGCCGACTATTAGGAATTTATAAATATTATTGTGAACATTAGAGTTGTAAGAGTTATATTTATATTAGATAAATATAATGGGAGATATTTAAGGAATAACAACTCACGTATATGTGATTGTTTGTAAGATAAATAATAGGGATTATAAGAGAGGATCATGGAGAGATAAGATGAGTTGTTGATAGGATTTGACTCCACCATTGTAGGGAGAAAATCCTTATAAATAATTGTAATCTCTCACTTATAATAAATCTGAATTAATTCAAGTTGTTGTATTATTATTATTTGGTGTTTTATGTAATTGCGAGTGTTTAATAGTGGTATCAGAGCAGGTTAGAATAATGGAGGCTTGATTTTTTATGGGAAAATATCTTGTGATTTTCTCGAAACATGAGAAAATATAGTGTTGTTCTCTGTTGTGAATTTTGCGCATTGTTCTACAGTAATAAAGCTTTCTATGTTCATGCTCCACTCAGTGAAGACTCACGTCCATACTTCTATCTCTGCGTTGGAGTACGAAATTGGTATTTTCTTTGGTGAAGTGATACGGCTGCACATTCTTCATTCTCTCACCTGCGTGGAGAGGTAGAAAACTTGTGTATTGGAGCATTCTACCCACGAATTGAATCCTTTTGCCTGTGCATTCTATCGAGTGTCCTATGTATTACATCGCCATTCTGGTAACTTTGATCAACCTGTGTATTGTATCACCGTTTTTAGTAACTCTACGTTTTATTTTTTATTTTTCCATTTTTAGACATAACGCAAGTATAAAAATAAATTTGCCATTTTTGGAAAGGGTCCGGAAAGAAGTTGAATTTAGAACTTGTAAGCACAATAACTTTCAGTTGATAACTCGGATTGAGGTATCCTTTTTTTTTTAAATGTGTATTTTTTCAAGTTCTACGCATTGATCCTATTCTTTTTGTTGTTGGATAAAAAAAATTATTTTTCCATTTTTGGAAAATTAATAAAAATTGTCTCACTTTTGTTTGGACGCACTTTCGCTTGTACGTGACGTCCATAGTGAGGGGGTGCATTATCGGTTGAAACCGACACCGAGAGAATTGTAATATGAGCCTAAAAGATATATTTGCTAACTAAGTAGCAAACTGATGGAGGTTGGAGGCAACGGAGGAAGGAGGTTGATCAGCGACCTCTCGTCAGGCACCATCGACGAGGCCGTGGTACTGATTTGGTGGCCAAGTATTTTTAGTTGTGTGTTTGCTTTCAGTTGTGTGGTAGATAATAAAAATAGATGATACATTCCTGTTATTGTAATGTGTGAGAAATTCCTATATGTAACCTCCTAGAAGAAAACATTGTAGAGTATGTCTCTAAGTTTATTGTAACACTCATAGATTTGGAAAGGGTTGGTGGTAGATCCAAAAAACCACATATGTAAAAAGGTAGATAAACTTTTACTGATGTAGCGGTCCTCTGACTGCCTTCCTTATTTATGAAGATGATCCACTAGTGGAATGCCGAGTGCGTTCTTTTCATAGAGTAAATGTGGGATGTGTTCCTTCACATAGTTATGGTCGTGTGTAGCAAGACAGTCAGTTAGTTGGAAGTTTACATGCCTTTCTTTGATCTAGATTATGAGGAAAGCTCATGCAGCACATTGCAGAAAAAGGAGTTATGTTATACCATGTCAACATTAGGGGAGTGTATATTGGGAATTAATAATGTTCACACTAAGGGGGTGAATGCTAGGAATTTATAAATATTATTGTGAACATTAGAGTTGTGAGAGTTATATTTATATTAGATAAATATAATGGGAGAGATTTAGGGAATAACAACTCACGTATATGTGATTGTTTGTAAGAGAAATAATAGGGATTATAAGAGAGGATCATGGAGAGATAAGATGAGTTGTTGATAGGATTTGACTCCACCATTGTAGGGAGAAAATCCTTATAAATAATTGTAATCTCTCACTTATAAGAAATCCTGAATTAATTCAAGTTTTTTTATTATTATTTGGTGTTTTTAATTAGTGCAATGTTTAACACCGACTACCAAAAAATGTAAAATGCTCAAATGGATAGAAAGGACCCAAAAAGTGTGACCAAAGTAGAAAGAGGAAAAGGGTGCCTAGAGAGGATGGGGGCACCTAGCGTTGGCGTCTGGCTAGGTGTTGACATCTAGAATGACAAATGCCGAGAAGGTAAAAGATAGAGGTGAGTAAGTAAGAGTGCAAGAATAAAATTAGAAGCATAAAGAAAAGAAAGATTACGTTATTTACTTATGAATCATATGAATGGTATTATATCAAGACTAGATAATTACCCAAAGTGTGTGGTTTTGTGTCTAAATTTCCACCCACTTTATATTAGTGAGTGGAAAGCTCGGTAACATAAAGTAGCAGAGATATGTGTACACGATATCCATGTATATTTATGTATAAAGCATGTCAAGGACTAGACAAAGCATATAGTGATAAGAAGATGGATCATGGATACCAAAGATGTAAAAGTGTAAAAAGGTGATGAAAGTGAACCTAGGAGAAAGCACATGTGTGAAAGTGGTGTTTTACATGTTGTTGGTGTCGATATGTGAGATGTCGAGTGATTTTGACTTCCTGCTTCCCATACGGACAGACTTGCAAAAAGAAGATGATCAAGTAGTCAAATATGCATGTATATGTATAAAAAGCATGTAAGGAAGTATGTAAAAGAAAATGCTAAAAATGTGAAAAAGGAACATGTGCACCTGATCTGTGATGAGGAAAGAGTGTAGAAAGGATCATGTAGATGATGTCGATGTGCGCGAGTTTTTCGGGTGATCTCACGCTAATGTAATGAAATAATTGTAGGGAGAAATTGTCTGGTGTCATCCTCTAACCTTTAACTACTTCCCACTATATAAAACACCACTACAGATGGTGTGTATGAGTGCTAAGGACTCTCTTCCCTGTAAAATCCATTGTGTATGGAGTTATGTAGACTACCAATCACTTTTTGATATGCCCCCGGTCTTAGGTAATTCGGGTAAGGTTATTGTGTGATATACCTCCTGGTTTTAGGAAATCTAGGAAATGACATTGTGTCATGGACCCAAGTCTGATTTTGAGCCCCGAAATATGAAAAATTTATTATACCAATACTATGATGTGTTGTGTGTACTCTCTATGGGGTGATTAATTCACCCAAATTATTCCCCCATTGTTTGGGGTACATACGATGTCGGTGAAGGAAAATACAACCCAAAGGAAGACTGGCCACTAAAATTGTGCCATGCGGGAGGAAGGGGATGTGCTTTAGAAACCAAGGCACATGCAAACAAGTAGCTAGGAAAACAAGTGTTAGTATAAGTAAAGACAAAAACTCATGTAAAAGACAAAATGTAATCTAAGAAGATAGTGTATAAGCTAGGACACAAGCAGAAAATAATGTAGGATGTGAAAAGTGGGTTACAAACATGGGAAACCAATCACGATGTTGTAAGACACTCAAGGCCATAATGGCTGCAAAAAAACAATTGTGTACACAAGATAAAGGGAAAATCCCACAAAAAATAGCAAACAATGACAATCAAGTACAAGCAATGTCACAGATAACCATGGTGGAAAATAGTCATGCAGAACAAATGTTGCACATGAAGCACCTATTATCATGTTAGAAAGATAAAAAGTATGTCAAAGCATATATAATATGATAAAGTAGAGTGATATGAAACCATATGAAAAATAGTGCACTGTAGTGTATGAAAGAGGATGCCCCCAAGATCCATTGTGGGACTAGTACTAGGTACTGCACCAAGAATCCATGTTGCGTGTAATGGATATGTATAATATGTGATCATAACTAGAAAGGAGATTGAATGTGCATGTTTGTATGATAAAAATAATGACATACAAGATATATATCTAGCATGTGTAATAATATAAACATGTAACAAGTTAAATGCAACCAAGATATGCAATATGTTATGAATGGATGGAATGGAATGTAGAGTGAATGATAGGAGTTGTGTGCCCCCGAGTGAATGGAATTGTATGTGGTGACGTTCATTTATTTATGCCCCCTCAGCAATCAAGAATGAATTGTAAACGAAATTGTGTCATCAAAAAATGTTTTAAATTATGTGTTGTGTGTAGCGTGATGTGATGAATGTGTAGTGATGATATGTGACATAGAGATGAGGTGTGAAAATGTGTGATGATTTATCCTAAAGCATATATCACAACAAGATAATGGAAGAAGTGATGATTTAGCCTAAAGCATATATCACTAAAGGATGTTAGAAGAAGTGATGATTTAGCCTATGGCGTATATCACTAAATGATGCAAGTGAAAGTGATGATGTATCCTATAGCATATATCACTAATCTAGGAATGTCACATGAGAAAAATATTGAATGGTTGAATGTGTGAGTGTGATGTGGTCCATTGGAGATGTATACCCTCAACAATCCAATATGGACCGTGAGACTAGAGTGCATCATATGGTAATGATGATACAAATGTATCAAGATGTTTGTAATAATTCTTAAAGAATATTAGTCACTAAGCACAAAGTGTCAAGTGCATGAGATGATATCGACATTTGATAGAAATGCAAATTGGGGGAGGAGTTATGATTCCCCCAAGTATGTAAGTAATGGAGGTCTAGTCAAAAGACACTAAGTGGATCAATGTAAGGATTAGTTTCCTTAACAAAATTTATGGGACCATGAGGTGGCAATGTCATAGGATTCTTGAGCTCTGGAAGTTGAAAGAGGTTAACTAGATTTTGGTGGTCTTGTGTAGAAAGTGGTTTCTTATTTACCGTAGATGACTTGAGTGGAGGCCAGGTTGAACTGAGCTTTAGAGGAGGTTGCTTAGAAGAGCAGGACCATATGTAAGACAAGGTTGATTGGATTGAATAGGCGGAACTTGAGTGGCCAAATAAGGCACCTTAGAAGTGATAGAATGATGATCATTAGACATAGAAGGAGAATATTTAGGAGCCCATTTGCATGTAGCAATTGTAGATGGGCATGCAAGAAAATGTTGTGCAGCGAATAAGATAAATCCTTGATGCTCAAGATGTTTGATTTGTTGGTGTAAATCATAGCAATCATTGTCATTATGTCCATTGATTTGGTGATAATTGCAATATGGGAAACCATGATATTTTGCAAGTTGGTAAGGAGGATAGCCTTGAGTAGATGGTAAAGTAATCAATTGATGACTAAGGAGCTAAATAATAATGTCATGTTGTTTAGTATTGTGATCAAAGGTGAGAGGTTATGGTAATGGAAATACTTGAGGTTCACTGATATGAGCACATGTAGAAGACATAGAATGAAGATGTGATGTAGAAGGAGAAAAACATGAGCCTGAGAAGCGTCCTTAAGATGTTGGATTTCATATTGTAGAGATGTAATCGTGGATTCCATAGCCTAAAATTTGTCATAAAATAGAGTATGAAAAGCTTGAATTGACTCCAATATGGGTTGATTGGATGGAGGATCACAAATGCTAGGGTCATCAGATAAGTGATTGAAAATAGGACTTATTTCATGTGGCGGCATATCCTTAGGAAGATACATGGTGTCTAAAGTTTTTGCAAGACAACTTGGCAATTGGGATGCATCTTAAGTAAATCAAACAAATAAATTTGAGGAATTTTAGGAGCCATGATAGAAAAAATGATGTGCCAAAGAAATATCCGAATGACCGATCACAAGTGGGGTTCACTAAAATTATTAAGCTAAAATGTAAAATTATAGCCTAATATATATGTTATAGTAGCATTAAATAAATGAATAATGAAATTAAAAAATTAACTCAAGCAACTAAATAATGAAGTTATGAAATCCTAATTATAAAGAGGTTTAGAATATCCTAAGTTGATTCACAGAGGTTGTTAGACTTTGTCACGGTGGTGACCGATTGAATAGAGATGGAAGACCATCGCATAAAAGCTTAGAAAAATTAGATCCAAAGCATATTTGACTAGACTAGGGTTCTGGAGAGGGATAGAAGTGCCTGTGGGTGTCCTGGTTTGGTTTTAAGGTGCCTTGGTCTACATAGATTCTCAAGTAACCTCCTCTCGAGGTGTCGCATGAAGTCTGTACTTATTCACCTTTGATCTCTTGTATTTCACTTTGTAAGATCATTGGGGTCTCTATAAACCTTGCAATGAAGAAATCACCTGCAAAACCCTCAAATAGAAATCAAATCCTAAAAAAGAAAGATGTAAAATGAGGGGTTAGACTATCCTTAGCACCACAATGGTGGAATTACAACTAAGCACTACACTACATCTCATACCCAATGTAGTTTTGTGTGTATGCGAATTGTGCCCTAGGTTTCTCTTATGCATGTCACACTTGAAGTAGTGAGCAAGTAGCTAGATGTAGAATGTAAATAATGTGTGCATGGAAACAATAGACTCCCCTCCTATGAAGTGTGATGTAGATGAACTAACCTTTATCCCTTGTGATGGAGCTAGATGGATGCAAATGGAGCTCTAGATGCTTTGATGGATGCAACCTTAGGTGGTGATAGATAGTGCTTAGTGCTTGGTCCCTTATTATGATCACATAACTTTATATTTATATGATTCATTTGCTTGAATTTCATAATTAACCCTGAAAAGGATGACTACCAAAAAAGATAAGATACTCTAACGGCTAGAAATTACCCAAAAGTGTGACCAAAGTACAAAGAGGAAAAGAGCACCCAGAGGGGACGAGGGCACACTGGCGTTGGCGTCTGGCTGGGCATTGGTGTCCAAAATGACAAATCCCATAAGGTAAAAACAAATACCAAGCAAGTAAGAGTGTAAGATTGCAAGAAAAATCATAGAGAAAAGAAAGGTGGCCAAAGACATGGGTCAATCATTATTTTTCATACTTAGGAATCATATAACTCTTAGTATGTAATCATGACTAGATAATTACCCAAAGTGCATGATTTTGTGTCTACACTCACATGATGCAAAATATCAATTTGACCATAGTTTTTCTCCCTTGGGGGTTTTCCACGTAATTATTTTGTTATGTATCATTTTCATTCCACGCATAGTTTATAATGTTTTATGTAATATTTATTTCAATGTTTATTTGATTGGTTTATTTATTATTCCTCGTCTTAACATGGTACCAGAGCGAAGGTATATAATTAATCTTAATTTTATTTAATCCAATTGGGTGTGTCGGTTGGGGTGGTTGGGTTGTTAAGGGGTTAGGAAAAATTTAATAAATACCCACCCCTCCCCTTTGGGACACATTATTACTTGAGTTTTTGCACAGTGAAAATTATTTCCAAGTCCCCTCAAGCTTGTTACCCTCGCGTGAAATCTCGAGTGTGGAAAAGTTACCAGAACCTGCAAAATAAAAGGTAAGGGTTAACATTTGTTTGAAATATTTTTCTATGCTCCTATGTTTCTAAAGTGTGTAGGAAAATAAATGCAAGAAGTTAAAATGGAAGGGTAAAATTCAAGTTAAATTCAAGACCTACAGGGAGACACAACTCATGAAAATAGGAATGAAATTTTTCCTACTAGTTCATAATTTTACCCTTGTCCCCCAGTGTTTGGATATAACCATGGTAAAGTTTTTTCACCTTTGATACTCGAAATCAAATAAATTCATGTCCCTGGTACCCCTTTGAATAAATGGGTTACATTTGAATTGTAAAAACTATAGTCTAAAACTATAACCTAAACACATATGTGTATTCGAGCCACATTCAATTTAATACTTGGTATTAAATTTATCTAATATAAATTATACTAAAGTTTAATTTATAAGCCCTTAAAACTAAGCTAAGCGACTAAAACTATAACCTAATACTATAGTTTATAAATCTTATAAATTATATTATAGTTTAATCCAAATTTACATAGTTCAAAAACCTAAACTATTCAACCTCAAATGTTTAAGCAACCCCCTAATGGGAACCCTCTTCCCCTCTTGACACTTGGCGTGCTCTGTGCACTTTCTTTTTCTCTAATCCCCTAGTGCCGCATGTCATTTTTTTTCCCCCTAGCGGACTGAACTTTTTCCTCCTAATGCGTTCTTGGATGAGATGGTCACGCCATTTTTTTGTTTTGTGACATTAGTCCCACATTGGGACCAAGGGGATTCATTCTAGGCTTTAAAATGTGTTTTACAAAATAAGTGTGGTGTGACTTTGGTCACACCACAATGTTTTGTTGAAGAGATCATGTGGCTTGGCGGTGACTCTACCTTGTGGCTTGGTTATAACTCATCGTTTGTAGTCCTTAGCTCACCTCGAGTGGATTGGCCATGGGCTCAACAATAATGCATCTCACCTTGGTTTAGCAGCTTGGCCACAGGGATAAATATGTTAAATCATGGCAACTTGAAGGATGAGCTCGCCAAGTTGGAAAACCAACTCAGCCGAGTTAAATAATGAATTACTATATAACACCTCATAGGAGCCATGCTCCAAAATTTTTATATATATATGCATTTTATTTTTCTCATTTATTAATCAAATTTTGATTTAATTTAATTTATTCCTTTTAAGTGGGAAATTTATTCAAATATTATTGTTTATATTAGACAAACAAGTTTTTAATATGAAGTAATTTTTTACGACACGATGACTAAGTCGTCGTTGTCATGTAAAACTAAAAAAATCACTCACATTTTGATAAATCAATATTATTGTCAAACTAATGTATCGTATATTTAGAATATTTTTTGATAGGTCATTTTTTCAACGTGAATCCATCAAAAAATACTAGCGTGGTTTGAACAATGACAAAGTGGGGATTCTTATCGCTAAAACCTCATTGTCAGTGTTTTAAATTGTATTTACATGAAAATGGGATCTAATCACTTTATTATCTATGAATCATATATTTTGAATGGAAACAATTATAGCATCTAAAATATGTGGTTGAAGGCGTTATTCATGGCTCACAAACTCTAGGAGGTCATAAAGCAGTACGGAGAAGGCTTCGGCCAGGAAGACAAGCCACATCGGGCAATGTTGTAGCATATCAACAAAAGGTGCAGGAAGTTATGTCTATTATTTTGTGGAGCATGTAAGATTATTTCCTCCTTCATATCATAATCAAGAAAGTCTGAGTGAGGCTTGGATGCAACTGAAATCAATACATAAAGGTACACAGTTATCAAAAATCATTAAATTGATACTAGAACTCATGATGACTCCCATGAAGGAGATGAAAAATTAACTAATTTTTTGATAAAGTTAAAAATGTGAAGCCTTAGTTGGATGGATGTAACTGTAACTTAATTTATGACAAATTAATTTACTTTATTATTTATTTAAATATACTTGAAAGGTTTAGAAATTTCATTTCAATCTTGAATTGTACGTATCAAATGAACAAAGCATCCCCTGATTTAAAAATCTTCGTGTTCTCTGATTTAGGAAGAGCAAGTTATGACAAATTTTGATTCAAAATAAAATTCCACTCAGGCTCTTCTTGGTCAAAAATCAAAAAATAAACCTTCTAGGTTCAAGAAAAATTAAAAATCAACTTTTAAACCTCCTAGTAAAGATAAAAACTAGGAAATTTAAGATTTAGTTTTGATAGTAAATTTCATAACTGTGGAAAATTTGGCCATAAGAAATAAGGCTATAAAGTCAAAAATAAGTCAAATTTCAAAAACTAAAAAGGAAAAAAGTCAAACCAAAATCAAATCCAAAACAAGAATAGAAAAACAATCAAAAATATAATGTAATTACTTTGTATGTTTCCCTACTCACTGCGAAGGAAAATGAGTAGATATTGGACGAGTGGTGCCTTTAGGCACATGATTTATAGATCTAATATCCTATCTGACCTTATAGAATGTAATGATCAAATCTATTTGGGTGATCATTCCATCCTCAATGATCATGGACAAGGTAAAGGTCTGTAATGGTTTTATTAACAATGTTTTGTTAGTTCCTAAAATTAAAATGAACGTGTTTTCTTGTTCTCAATGACTCAAAAAAACTATACTATAGCTTTGTTGAAAGATAAATGGTTTATTAAAAATGAACAAGATATCACTATAGTTGAAGACATACAAAGATATAGTTTATATGTGTTTAATGGCTTTCCCTCTACTTCTTGTTTGACATATCAAATAAGTGACATGCAATTGTGGTATAAAATACTAGGTCATATCAACTTTAGGAGCATGTCGACATGTCTCAACTAAACCTAGTTTCTAGTCTGCCACCTATTTCCCAAGCTCATAAAACTTATGAAGGGTTATTTCGTGTTAAACAATCTTCTAACCCCTTCCATAGTCATCATGATTCAAATTCTTTTTGAACTTTTAGAATTTGTCCATAGTGATGTCTGAGAACCCTAGAAGTTCCATCCCTTAATGGTTCTTTATATGTTGTCACATTTATTGATTATTTCTCTTAAATTATTTTAATTTATTTTATCAAAAGGAAATCAGATGTCTTGTCTAAATTTAAAGAATTTAAATCTTTAGTTGAAAACAATTCTAGTTATAAAATTAAGAGGCTTAGAAGCGATAATTATGGAGAATATGTCAAGAAAGCATTTGACTCGTTCTATGTCAAATGTGGGATTCAAAGAGAACTGAATGCTCCCTATTCCCCTCAAAAGAATGGGATTATGGAAAGGAAAAATTGCACTATTCTAGAAATTTCTAGAACCATGATGCATTCAACTCAAGTCCTTAAATTTCTATGGGCTGAAGCAATGAACATTGTTGTTCACATTTTGAATAGAGTTCCCACTAAATCCATATTTTACTCCACACCTCTAGAAAAGTGGTCAAATCAAAAACCAAATGTGTCTCATCTGAGAATCTTTGATATCCTTGCTTCTATCTTCATTTCAAAATCAAAAAGGAATAAGTTAGATCAAACCTCTTATCCTTGTATCTTTGTAGGATATGGAGGTAGAACTAAAGGTCTTAGGATCTATGATCCTGTAAAACAAGAAGTTATAGAAAACAAGAATGTTAAAATATTAGTATTGTTCATTATGATTCTAATATAGTTGAAAATAATGATGATAATGTGATAATTATGTATGTGATGATGAAGTTAATAATGAACCTATAGTTGAAAAATATTTAGTTCTTGTTTCCTCTATAACCAAAAGACCTAAATGGGCTGAGTCTATTATTCAAGACTCTAATTCTGAAAACCTTCGTAAAATGACTAGAATTCAGCATACATATCATGCTTTGATGGAGATGTATGAACCTAAACCCAATCTTTCAAAGAAGCTTCTTCTGACGAAAGATGGGTAAATGCAATGAAATTTTAGTACACTCCATTAATTAAGAATCAGACTTGGGATTTAGTCCTCCCTCCTAAAAAATGAAGTATAGTCGGATCTAGATGGCTATACAAAATCAAATATAAAATTGATGGCAATGTTGATAAATTCAAATCCAGGTTAGTGGCTTGAGGGATTACTCAAAAACCTAGTATCGACTACGTTAAAACTTTTATATCAGTTACAAAATTGAGCAATATAAGGATTCTAATTGCCTTAGCCGCTCGATATGGTTGGGAAATTCATCATATGGATGTCAAGAATGCATTTATGAATAGTGAATTAAAAGAGGAAATCTATATGACCCAACCTAAAGGCTTTGAATAACTTGGTAAAGAAATGTATGTTTGTAAATTGAAAAAAATCTATATGTGGTTTAAAATAAGCTCCTAGAGCTTGGTATGCAAAGATTAATAGTTTTTAATGAACTTGGATTTTCTAATTTTTCTTTTGATAATGATTTATTTGTAAAAGTTGAATAAAATCATATTGTTCTCATTGTATTATATGTTGATGATTTACTTATTACTAGTAATTCTAACAATTTGATTTTCAAAATTAAAGCTAAACTAAAACAATAATTTGAAATGATTGATTTAGGATTATTACATCATTTCTTAGGCATGGCTATATATCAAGATAAAAATTCTATTATTGTATCTCAATCACAATATGCCACTAATTTTCTTAAAAGGTTTAATATGATTGATTGTAAACTTTGTTCTTATTCCTATAGAAGTTAGATGTAAACTAGATCCTAAACTTGCATGTGAAAAAGCTAATCCTACTTTGTACAAGAAACTTGTAGGTAGTTTGATTTATCTAACTATTACTAGACCTAACATTGCTTATGCAGTAGGTATTGCATCCATATTTATGCAGGAACCATATCAAGATCACTGGAAGTTAGCCAAAAGAATATTGTGATATATTAAAGGCACAATTAATTTTGGTTTACATTATACTTCTTCTAACAATGCATATTTATATGGATATTGTGATTTTGACCATGTTGGTGATGTGATAGATCGAAATTTTACAACTAGATATGTGTTCAAGTTTGGTGTAGGTGTCATTACTTGGAGTATTAAAAATCAACCAATAGTCTCCATTTCTTCTACTAAGGCAAAGTATAGAAGTGCAATAGAAACGGTGAAATAAGCCATGTGGTTAAAGTGACTATTAGAAGAGATACACATGGAAGCTAAAATAATTACTTCTCTTTATGTGATTACAGATTTGAATTGATCTTGTTAAGAATCCAGTTCAACATCCAAGGACAAAGCATATAGATATTCATATGCACTTTATCCGAGAAAAGGTTCTTTGCAGTGATATAGATCTCCAATACTACCCAAATGAAGATCAAGTTACATATATGTTTAAGAAGCCATTATGTGCTATAAAATTCTACAATTTTTGTGCAATTTTTGGCCTCTCGATTTGTTATCAAGGGGAGTGTGCATGTAAATGTCACTACCTAATGGGTGGTCGGATTATATCTCCTTCTCCTCTATACTTATACTCCAATTGTAAAGAATTATAAAAAAGATCCCTGTGATCATTGTAAAATTTTCACTCTAAGTTTACGATGTATAGTCCAGTGTGTTGCATCTATTTGTAAAGGAGGTCCTTGTGTTATAAAAGGATCCTAGAGATGTTGATTGATATTTTTTCCATGAGAAATTATGAGATGTAGTCTCACAAATCATGCTTAGCCTAAATCATTCACTACTAATTTATGGATTCCAAATCCTTTTGTACCAAAAGGTAATTTGAGCATGATGAAGGTGTTATAAATCCTTCAAAAGTGATATGCTAGCCTAAACCTTCACTATGGTTTATGGATTTATAAATCCTATTGTACAAACAGTAATGTTGGCATATGGTTCCCACTTAATATTAAGGGGGTGTTAGAACATAATATTAAGTGCCTATAAACCTTAGTTTATAATTAAATAATTTATAATAGTTATATTCTTAATTATTTAATATAAAATTTGTGTTTATGTTTAATTGGTTAATTATTAACTAATTTATATTAAATTAGGGTGTTGTTTATTCATACCCTGTCACTTGATATGGTTCGTGACATGTGGGGTCAAATAAATATGATCATGGGTCATATTGGTTATTCACTTCAAGTGAATGGTTTGGGAGAGAAGTGAGGGAAGGGGATTTTACTGGATCAGTAAAATATTGTTTCTCACATAATGGAAAATCTCAATTTGACCGTGGTTTTTCCCCCTTGGGGGTTTTCCATGTAATTCTTTGTGTTATGTGTCATTTTCATTCCATGCATAGTTTATAATGTTTTATGTAATATTTATTTCAATTTTTATTTGATTGGTTTATTTATTATTTCCTCATCTTAACATACAAAAGTAACCTTAAAATGGTATGGAAATAACAAATATTTTATTGTTTTCTTCAAATGTAGAATGACCATGTAGCACAAAAATATGGTATACATTTCAATGTTCTTTTTTTTGAATGAGTAAAAATTGTGTGGCCATGTGTTGTAAGAGAATTTATATTCAAAAGATGCCCATTTCCTTCAAAAGGAAGTATGCAAGTTGTAAATACCACTCTATAAATAAAAATGTGGATAAGGGCATGTTTTCCAAAAGAATGGGAAAGAATTATTGTACCCATTGCATGACATGAGTTGGAATTAGAATGCATTACATTGGAAACCTCATCCATGGTTAACCCAAAGAGTTGAAAATGGAACTCTAAGAAAGAAGATGCATCTACAAGAAAGAAGGAAGTTGTTCAAGCACCTACAAAGTAAGAGGTAGAAAAAGATTTGTTTAACCACCAACAACTAAATATGTGGAACATGAGGAATCCCACTTATCCAAAGAATAATCCGTTATGAGGGATCATCCTATAGAGGATCACCCATCACCATTATCCTAAGGTTAAAAGGTTTACGAGATCAATCCTTAGAAGCATATTTTCAAAACTCATCTTTTGGTTTACATCTAATGAAGAGATATCCAAATTACAAAAACCATCAAGAGGATTAGCCCATAGAGGTTCTCATCACCATTACAAGTGGATAATGGTAAGCATTAAATATTTGTTTCTTGGATAGAATATTTTCATAGCTAAGTTGGTATAACATGAATTTTAGAACTGTGTGATTCTAACAAGGAGGTATAAGATGATTTTTGTAATCAAACTTGTTTTAGCATGTATATGTTTGTTTTGGTGTGCATATAAAAAGCTGTAACAATTGTATAAAGTTATGTAGCATTTTTATGTACATAGAAGATGATTGTAGTAATTTATATAAATCATTTTTGGTATGGTGCCAATTGGTAAATAGGTTTTGGGCATCTTGTATCATGCTCATGGGACGAATTTTTCTTCCATAGAGGGATAATAAGTGGTGTGGAATTATAAGGTGAGAGTTACATCCAGTGTGACTATTATTTCACAAGAATACTAATAATTACAATATATATGATTTTACATTGGTGTTCCTTTATTAAAATATGTTTCTTTCAAAGTACATTGCATTATTTTTTATGAAAATTTTATAAGACCTAAGATAACGGTAATATTAATAATGGAATTGTGTATTTTCAATCTATGTGTGTTTAATTTGTTGATTGTAATACCCAATAAGTAAATTTTGTAACATTTATGACCTTGTATAACACCACTTACGTTATGCAATGTATTTTCATCTCTTATTGAGAATTTTGAAAACAAGTAGGATTTGAGCATTTAATTCTTGTAGAGATAGCTTTATTATAGGCACTAGGAATGTACAAAGTGAAGGGGATAAGAGGATCATCCAAGGAGAATACCATAACACCAATATTGCGTAAGAAGTTCATTGGAAAGAGATTGTAAGGATTCATGGACTCTTTCTCAACCCGGGTTTATACATTTTAGTTTGGACCGATACTCTCCGAGGAGAAAGGAAGAAAGTTAAGTCCAAGAGGATGACAATATTGGTATCCCATTTGAGAAGATAGAAGGATATTCCTTATCTTTTCATTCTAATATTTTTAGGACCAAAATCCTCAAATTTTGGGCATATGGATCCAAATATAGATCACGAAGATCATCTAATATATCCAGTGAAAAAATAAAATATCAAACAAGACTCGTAACATGTCAAAGTCCTAATAAAATCATATATGTTCGCATCAAAATCATTTTATATAGTATGGAATTCATAATATGTATATATTGCTTACATATCTCTTGTTCTGTTTGAAAAATACACACTTATTAAAAACACATGTGCACTCAATTTTGTTGGAATATGTCACATATTTTCATGCATCAACCTATTTAATATGGTAAATGGAACTAAAACTTGTTGGTTGGATAATGGTGAGTGTTGTGGTAAAAGTAATAGCTCATATTTAAACCTTACTTTTAGGTTTTATATATTGATTTGCATCCCAAGAAATATCTTTTTAAGAAGGTTTACAGCTATATAAGTCCATTCTCTCTAAGGAAAGGTTAGACAAGAAGATTTCAAATTTCTTAATTAAAAACAATAAGTTCCTAGGATTGATCTAGATCCATAAAGGAGAATTCAATGTTGGTTAGTACTAGAATGATGCATGTTGAAGACAGTGAGTGTGTAAGTCTTATTAAAAATCCTTAAAGGCTTGATAATATATTTTAATTTAATATAATAAGCAATATTCTAGTTGGGGATTTCACCCAAAAGGGTTTTCCAACGATAAATATTGAGTCTTTTTCTAAGTGTAACATTTAGTTAATTAGATATATACTTGTTTCTATTACTCCATTTATTTTATTTAATATTGATTGTCGAAATCCCAACATATAGTATCGGGACCAAGATTGTGCTTGATTAGGGTTTTGGTTTTTAAATAAATGGTTTTTGAGATTTGAGATTTGTGTTGTAGAATCTTCAATATGGAAATAATTACTATAATTGAGATTGACATATGCAATTGCCAACACTTTGAGTTATGGAGACTCAAGACGGAGTATCTCTAGATATATAAATATCCATGGATCATCATGACATAAAAAGTGCCTACATGGTTGACATGGGAGGAGTGAGATAAGGTTGATAGGAAGGTGAAAAAGGATGATAATACCCCTATTATGCATGTTTTATATATGGATGAGAATGCACAAATGAAGGAGGAAATGTTTATTTTACATCTTTAAGTTCACATGCATGAAGTGATGCATGGTTAGTTGATTCAGGTGCGTCTCTTCATATGACTCCTCACAAGGAGTGGTTCATTGAGTATAAATCTCATGAAGGTGAAGAATTTTTCTTAGGATAAAACTTGACCTATAAGACTATGAGAATAGTAAGAGTGAAGATGAAGTTCATATATTGGGATATCAAGGTTGTCCCAAGGATTTTGCACATTCTTTGTCTTGCAAGAAATTTGGTTTTGGTAAGCAAGATAAATGAATTGTATAATCTAGATTCAATAAAAATGGATGCAAGATGGTGCATATAGCCATGGTTTTAGAAATATTTGTGTGAACGGGAACTTTTCTTAATATTAATGCAATAGTGGTTCAATATATGCAATGGTTTGGTTATCTCAAAAACTTTTTAGGGAAGATAGAATTACTTCCAAAAGAGAAAGTAAAGAGTTTAGATTAAATAATGGGCCATATTGGAGAAAAAGAGTTACATTCCTTCTAGTAAAATTCATAGTTCCATGGATTTTATATTTTCCCTTGCAATTTTACTTTTGTGAGAATTATGTGTATGGAAAGTATAACATGGTACATTTTCCCGCTCTTCTACTACTACTCACACAAATGGGATTTTTAAAGTAATACACATAGTAATGTATTTTAACTAATAAAGATACCCTCACTTGGAAAGTCAAATTTTTGTCTTTCATAAATGATGGCCTCTAGGGAAACTTGGATATATGTTCTCAAGAAAAAATTGAGGTATTTAAATCGATAAGAATTTAAAGGCTCTTATTGAGAATCAAACCGAGGAAAAGGGTGAAGGTCCCCTTTTTTACGTATATTTTGGGCCTCGCTAGCGAAACTCTCAGGCCCGGAGAGATGGAGGATAAAGCTTACTATCACAAATGGATATGTGAAAAGGGTGAAGGAGATAATGGAGGTGAATATTATTTAAAGGAATTTTATGAATTATGTGATGATTATATAATATTCATACAAAATATAGTTCCTTCACTCCATATTATAATGGAGTGGAAGAGCACAGAATATAATGTTAATGGCTAAGGCACCAAGTATGTTAATTTGTGCCTTCTCATATAATAAATATGGCACCAAGAAAATTTAGTGGCTACTACTTGTTACTTTTTGAATAGATCACTCACATTAGTATTGGTGGATAATACCCCAAAATAATTTTGTATTGGTAAGAAACCATTGTTAAGACACCTAAAATTCTTTATTTATGAATCATATAGGCATATCCCAAATTTAAAAGAACTAAACTTTACTATAGGTATAAGATGCTAAATCGGGAAGTGAAATTTTATTGGGTATGGAAATAGTGTAAAAGGTTTTAAGCTATGGAATCCATGAATACATAATTTTATTTATATCTATAATGTTGTCTTCAGCAATATAAAGGATAAAAATATCTTGTCATTGTGAGAATTGGAAAAGGATGCTTTGGAGGTAAATAAACATAAGGAAGAATATTTGGGAGAGATCTTGCCTCAACATAATCTTAGAGAATATGTGGCTCAAAATAGGAATGTGATCATGCCTTAGTGAGATATTGGATAAGCTAGGAATTAGCAAGGGAATAATATGTCACCTCAAAGACATATTATAGAAACATTGGGGAATAATAGGCATAAGAGGTCACTCGGAGACATCTTAGAGTAGTTGAGGTCAAACTAGAAATAAGATGGAACCTCAAAGACATATTGTATTATTTGGATGATAAGGAGTCAATGAAATGAATTCTAGGAGACACCTTAGAGCTCGAGAATAGGAAAAAGGTCTTTCCATAGTTATGTGTTGATGTAAAATATCATGAGATGTCATCTAGGAGACATCTATAGGAGTATTAGCCTAAGATCTCACTAGAGTAATGTCTTGGAGAGGCTATAAATCTTGATATCTTACCTCAATTAGATCAAGAGATTTATTTAGATGAAAGTGACACTTCTAGTATTAAAAGGTCTAGAAAACTGTAGAAATCACATGAGAGGTGTATCCCTCATAATTTTTGGTCAATGTTTCTATTATATATGACTAATACTTAAGTTCTAAATATGGTAAAGGAAGCTCTCGGTTTAGGTGAGAGAATGTTTTGGATGAAGCCTATGAAGGAGGAAATGGATTCTTTAAAGAATAATTATACATGTTACTTGGTAAAGTTTCCTCTAGAAAGAAAACCAATAGTTTGAAAGTGGTTTATCAAGAGGAAGTATAATTCACAATGAAAACTAGATAATTATAAGGCTCACTTAATTTCAAAAGGATTCTCTCATATTGAAGGGATTGATTTTGATGAGGTGTTTTCTCATCTTGTAAAATTTACTCATATTGTTTTTATTTTGCCTATTTCCACACTATATGATCTAGAGATGGATTGTATGGATGTTAAAACAAAAATTTGGCATGGATAGGTTTAAGAAGACATTTATATGATGTAATATGAAAAATTCAAATTCAAGGGAAAGGAGGAATTGGTTTTTGACCTAAATAAGTCCTTTTATGTCCCAAAATTATCACTAAGGATGTGGAATCATAATTGTGAAATGTAAGTGCATAAAATTGTCCTTGAAATGAGTAAGGAGGATCATTGAATGTGCTTAAAGGAATAATGGGATAATTTATCATCATAGTGCTCTATGTTGATGACATGGTGTTAGTAAGAAACAACAAGGATATGATTAAGCTAATAAAGGCATAATTATTTATGTAGTGTGACATGAAAAATATTGTTACTCCAAAACTCAATTTGGGCATGGAGATCAAAATGGATCATCTAGATAAAAATATATATCTCAATCAAAGTAAGTATGTGAATACATTGTTGGAAAGGTTTGGAATACCATACAAAAATCTAGTGAGTACACCTTTCTTATTTTTTTGAGATACTCTCGGCTAAACAATGTCTAAAGACATAAGAGGATTTGGTGGAAAAGGCACAAGTTCCATATAAAAGTGTGGTCGGAATCCTAATGGATACCTTTTTCTGCACAAGGCATGACATTTCGCATGTAGTGGTATTTGTTACTAGATATATGTCGAATTTAGTAAAGGAGCATTGGATTACGGTCAATCTAATCTTCAAAAATATACACAAAAAATTTGACCATGTTATTTCCTATCAATGTGAGATCTTTCCATGGTGATATCTTGGTGTAAGAAATGATGTGCTCCTACATTACTTTTTATATTTTGAATAGGATGGAAATTTTGGTCTACAAAATTCCACCGGTCGGTATGTTTTCAAATTGTTTGATGGAGTGTTAAGTTAGATGAGAAAGCATCAAGGAAGTTTTGTTATATCCATTATAGAATTTGAATACATGATAGATAATCATGCATGAAATGAAATTGTATGGCTTCAAATTTTTTATTCCTTGGTTAGTTTTGTTCAAAATATTGTAAGGATATGTGGTGACTCCCATGGTGCAATTGGTATAGAAAAGAACAGAGTGTATCACTCTCGAGATAAAGTGAATTTATGATATATATCATTTTGTAATGGAAATGGTGCAGGATAAAAGTATACTTGCTAGATAAATTGGAGATTTTCATAAATGAGAGGCAATTTGATACAACTACAGGATTATATATTCTAAGTAGTGCATAGAACAATAATTAAATGTAAATTAAAGACAAGTAATAAATGCAAAAAATAATAAACAACACAGACACGTGAACATAGGATTTACTATGGGGAAAACCTTGTGGTGAAAACCACACCAAATGCACTTTCTAATTGTATGTTAAAAAAATTGAGGAGTGAAAATGGTGTCTAAAAAATTACAACCTTGTTCTTGAAAATTACATGCTAACCCATCACAATATTCACCCTCTACTTATTCTTTATAATTGCACTTACACAATAAATTTAAGTGTATAAAAATGAATAATAAATTTTTATTTCCCAATGTAAAATTACCTTGTTTAAAGGGTGTGTGAACTAGTTGTGTTGGAGCCCAAATATGCATTGTGAGGATTTGGTGAAGAGAGAAGAAATTAGGTCAATTCTAGCAAGTGGTTCTCTTTGAAAATAAGGCCATACTTAAGACCAACTAATATGAGAAGGGGTCACTTCTCTACTTCTGCAGGTTATTCAAGGTCAAGGGGAGAGACCCTAGAAATTCTAACACAAGATGAAGTCAAATACACTCAAGGGATACATCTATAAATGTAACCTCCATGACTAAGTACCCAATTAATTATAACTTGTGACATAATCACACATTTGCAAGATATTACACATACATAAATTGCTCTAATTCATAAATATAAGGATATTCATAACTTGCAAGCCTTCCAACAAATGGATTTAACAAATGTGTAACATACTTAGAAAGTATGAAGCCTAATTTATAGAAAAGATACCTCTAAAGATGTACATAATGGAAATAGGGATCTCATAAGGAAATTACAATAATATTTTAATATAAAAAGGGGTTTGATCATTCCATGTTTAATAAGTGCCTTGTCCATTGGGCCAAACCTACAAATTTTGACATAGTCATAAATAATTTAATAATTGCATTTATTTACAAAATTTCTACAAACTCCCCACAATTCAAACAAATATTTAATCATAGACATTGAGATTGAACTATTTATTAGACTATTACAATTCAGAATCTAAAATATAGCAAATGAAATGTTAACAAGTGCAATGATACTATAACTCCACAAGGATTATTTAAATGTATGTTTCAATGAATATATATCAAACCTTGACACCAAATAACGAAATGGAAATCCTTATAACCAAATTGAATACACTTCAAAATCTAATGATAGATTCCTATTAAATCCACAAACTCATTTATGACTCAATTAAACATGCAATCTACTCTCCCAAAATATGATTTACAACATACTTGAATTGATCACATTTATTCATATCCATAAAACATAAAACATAGCTAAAAATAAAAATTAAAAGATTAAACAAACAAAGGTATGACTAAAAATTGGAGAGAGGAGAAAATTGAGGGAATTTGAGATTAGGGCAACCAATCGAGAGATAGAAAAATCATGGCACATATTACTCAATAGTCCCACCGAGAGATCAAGTGACAACTAGAAATCCAAATGTAAAATGTATATCCAAGGGTCCCAATTCACCTAAATAAAAATCGAATAACACTGAGAGGTACCACACATGTGTAGAAGTGATAAATCTAGAGAAGCATGGTAACATCTAGAAAAAATGGACAAACAAGGTGTTATAATCATGTCATTGACTTCTTGTAAACTAGATACCAATTATATCCTAAATTAATACAAAATGTCATCCCTTTGAATAATATTTCATATGCCACCAACAATTCTAAAATTGGAGCTTTCTATAAAAAGTTATGATAAAAACCAAAGCTCTATTTGCATCTTGCTCCATTAAAATTGTGTAATAAATTTATTTTTGCAACTATACTCATTTGCAATTTTTTGATTGACCCACATATTACATTTTAAATAGACCATATGGTACATTGTGATTAGCTATAGGCTCTAGGTTTCTTCTCCGTTCTCCATCATCCTTTTCTATTTTCTACTACCCGAGTTTTTGACACTGAGCTTATGAACATGTGACATGTGTTTCATTTTCAATGCATCACTTCTAATCCATGATTAGGCCATATTACTCAATATTTTACCTCCATTTATCGAGCTTCATTACACTTGCACCTAATTCAACTATGTCAATTAAGCACCCTTGATTGGTCCACATGGCCTAATCACATATCTATGTTTATCGAGCTTACCCAATATAATCCTACCTTAACTCTGCCAAGCAACATCCTATGATTTGGCCATGTGTCCCGGTCACATGTCACTTATCCTCATATTTTTAGGGTACCCAGATTGGTCCAAGTGGCCCAATCACATACTCCCAATTTTTAGGCTCCTCCTTACTTCATTCCCCAACTTCATTATATTATTGTGTGAATGAAAATGCACCACGTGGAAACTTATAATTTGATATGTGATCTCTATAATTACAACATGTGACGATGCATGATTGGCTATGTGATCTTAATTCCACTTTTGTCTTAGTTGATTTCTCTCATTTTGTTGATTTTTTTATCATTAGGGATTGTTCCATGTGGCAAAATCCTAACCATTTGCATTATGCCCTCATTTTCTTATCATTTTCCAACACTTATCCAAAATAATTCCTAGTCTCATGGAGCCTTCATTCTCCACTTTAGTATTGAAGTACATTAAATGACCCCCAATACATGTCTAATTGTTGCACTAAATATACAATCAAGGTTTGGTTGGCCTCTTTACACCAAATGATCCATGATACACATCGATTTTTGCACTAAGTGTATATAATTAGAGTTTTGTTTTCTAAAATGGCCTAATTGACCCCAAATACATGTTTATGTGTTGCATTAGGTGTATAATTAGGGTTTTGGTTGGTGTAGATGGCCTAATTGACCCCCAATACATGTTTAATTGTCACACTAGATGCATAATAAGGGTTTAGTTAAGTGCATATTGTCACATTATGTATAATCTAGGTTTTGTTACCCCACTTTATGCCAAATGATCCCTAATATAAGTCTTATTATTGCACTATGTGTATAATTAGGGTTTGGTTGGCTCCCTTTGTATTAAATGATCACCAATACACATCTAATTATCACACTAGGTGTATATATAAGATTTGGTTAGCCACATGTACCTAATGATCTACAATACATGTATAATTATTGAACTAGGTGTATAATTAGGGTTTGGTTAGCACAAATGGCCTAATTGACCCTAAATACATGTCTAATTATCACACTAGGTGTACAATCAAGGTTTAGTTAGGTCTATTTTTTCCAAACGATCCTTAATATTTGTCTAATCATAGCATTGGGTGTATAATCAGTGTTTGGTGGGTGAAAACAACTTAATTGGCCCCCAATACACATTTAATTATCACATTGTGTATAATCAATATTTTATTGGCCTCCTTTGCATCAAATGATCCCTAATATATGTATAATTATTGCACTATGTA
The DNA here is from genome assembly GCA_018340775.1 of Taxus wallichiana var. yunnanensis. Lineage (NCBI taxonomy): Eukaryota > Viridiplantae > Streptophyta > Pinopsida > Cupressales > Taxaceae > Taxus > Taxus wallichiana. The sequence goes on along the minus strand of CM031239.1, from coordinate 280,797,919 downwards.
TAATTAGGGTTTAGTTGGTGTAAATATACTAAGTGACCGGACAATACATGTTAGGAATAAATTAATTCATCATTACTAAATATAACATAAAGTTGTGTTATGAAATAATTTTGCGTAGGTGTTTTTTAGTTTTTGGTTAATTTTAGTCTTGTAATTGTTCTTCATTGTTTGTCTCACTATTTTATAAGGACTATTATATAAGCACTAGTATTTTTCATATATCTCTATGTACTCCTTTTTAGGCTAGAATAAAATCATTTTCTTGATTTTGGCTTACATTTGGTATCAAAGCTTTGATCACCTTCCTTTTTACAATAGGATTGATTTTTCACCAAGTTAGATTGTGGAAGGTGGATTTGACTCACTCTTCTCATGAAACTCAACATCCCCACTGATATATATTTTCCTAGTATTTGGATCCATGAGTTTGTAACCCAATGTCTCTTCATTATACCCTAAGATGTATTTTTCAGATTTCATATCTAATTTGGTTCTCTTATTTTTAGGAATGTGCAGCTTACATTACATCCAAAAACTTTAAAATGGGCTATATATTGTTTATGCCCTAACCATGCTTCATGTGGAATCACTTCATAAAGAGATATAATGGGATTTTTTTAGTAGATAAACTATTTTTTTATTGGTTCTACCTAATATGTTTTCTCCAAATCAAAATCATAAATTATACAATGTAGCATTTCTATTATAGTGTGACTCTACCTTTCTACAATACCATTCTATTTTGGTTTGTGAGGTGCAATTAGCTAATGTTGAATACCATGTTCTACAAAAAATGTTGTAAATTCATAACTGGTGTATTCCCCCATTGATTTGAGTTAAGAGTTGTGATTTTATGACCATTTTTGTTTCCATGGACACTTTGAACTAATTGAAATTTTGGAAGGCTTGGTATTTGGTCCTAAGGCATTAAACTCATATTTTATGTGACTAATCATCAATAAAGATGAAGTAATGAAACCCAACATGACTCATTTTGATTTTTCCATAAATATCATTGTGCACCAAATATAACATTCCATAACCTTAAGTAATTTTACCAAATGGTGTTTGATGTTGTTTTCCTACTAGATAACTAGGGTATTCATTTGTATGTTTCTTAAATGGAGGTAATCCTCACACCATATTGTATTAGTTAGTGTGTATATGTATCCAAAACTAACATGTCCATATCTTTTGTGCAATAACTATGTTAATTCGAATCATATACAATAAGTGTTTGATTTTTCCTCGAAACAAAATCAAGTTAGAACATTATCCGAATGTTAGAGGCTCATGCAAAATATTCGATTTCTTATTCTTATCTCTAATCAGCACATCTTTTTAATCCTTTGCTATCAAAATCAACTTTTGAGTTGTGCTCATTAGTTAACTAATGAGATAAAAAATTCTTGGTGAGTCCCAAGACATATAGGAATTTTTATTTTGTAATCATGTGTTCCAAGAGGTAATGAGATGTTGCCAATTCCTTGGACATTGTAGGAGCTATCATCACCCAAAGAAACATGATTTTTTTGTGTGTTTATCAAATTAAAAACTAATATTTTCTTCCAGTCATGTGTTGGGTTGTACCAGAAAGTCAACATATCAAATCAAACTCTATGAAGTGGATTCCTCATATGATTTTAAAACATACAAGAAGTCCTCATGTGAGAGTTTTTCTTTTCATCAGCAATGTTGCCTTGTTGTGGATTATTTAGTTCCAATTTCCCTTTTTATGTCCATGAGACGTTTTTGTCCCTATGATTACTATTGATTATTGGGATTATTTCCATTGAAATATCCTATTGGAATTCATCAAACTAATAATATTTCAATTCATGGCCTTTTTACCACAAATAAGACATTGTTTCAATTTTTTGTTCCCTTAGTGGATCGATGATTACTCTTCTTCTAGGGTTATTTTGATGACTTCATGTGTAATTTACCTTTTATATGAAGTAAGAGAATATTATTCTTATTCTATTGTGTGCATGGATTATTCCTATTGTGAAATGTTCACTCGACTTCTCAAATGTCAATGTTGTTAGAATTGACAAGAGAGGCGAGAAGGGGGTGAATCGGTAGTTTAATATTTTTTTCACTTTTGTATTTCAAAACATCAAACATATACTTTTATACATTAATTTTAGATCAAATAAAACTCATCAAGAGATGAATATATATCAATAACACAAGAAACCTTCTTTATTGGAATACAAATCAAATTACGATAATAAAGATATCACCAATTTTGCTTCATTCACATCCTCCTCATGAAACTCCAACCAGCTACAAACCTAGAAGAGACTTCTAGGGGTTTTGGGCTATGCCCAAGGGGTTTTGATTTGTAGAAAAGTTTTCTTCAAATGAAGAGAAAGGGTTTTTTCCCAAAATTCATCTCACAAATGAGCTTACATGAATAGATATACCTCTTAGGCATGACCTTTGACCTTCCACTTGTCATGACTCTTCAAATCACTCATTCTTTTGTCTTCTAGCTCTTCAAAATTGTTTAAAAGTATATAAGATTTGTATTCACTTTTTTCATGGTCCCGCCAAGTCAAATAATTCTCTTTTATGCTTATAAACTCTCCACATTAGCTAAAACATCCATTTAGGCTCATAGGTGTGCCTAAATTAGCTTCTACACAAACAATCCTGAAAAATCATCTAACTAGACCACTTCCACTCATCTTCATAACCCAAGTAATATATAAAAATGAATCTTAGGATGTATAATTTCATTAAAATTTACCAGAAAGATCCAACTCAAGGGTTAACACATCAAGAAACACCACTTTGCAATACTATGTCTGGTCTTCACAAATTGAGTTGATACATACCTCAAATATATTTATTATGATTAAATTAACCTATAAATGGAAATATCTTGAAGTATACTAACTCAAAAATCATTTTCATGCTCCAATTCATCTCATAATGCCTTAAAAAAATGAAACTCAGAGATTGGTCTAGCTGATCTTGAGAGTTCAAAAACTAGTCTTCAATGCAACATGATCAAACACCTCCAAAACACTTTTCATGGATTCCTATAATATTTTAAACTTAAATTTATGAGATTTATATAAAATTTCCAATCACTTAGAATCAAGATTCAAATGGAGAAATATTCACCTTCGTTTTTATTCAGCCATGCTTGTCTATAGGCCTAAGAGGGTAGTTTTGGATCAATTCCCTTTAAGCAAGAAATGACTTTTCCAAACTGAAAAATTAACTTCCACACATCATATTACACATAATAATAATGATCAAGGTAAGAAAAAAATTCATACAATGCACTTCAACATGGTTACCTTCATTCTCCTTCACTAGCTTCTCAAAACAGTACCTTTTACTAGTAAGCTCAAAAATGCACCAAATAATCCAATTTTATCCAAATCAGTTTCTTAGGTAACTTCATGAAACTGATTTAGACATCCCTAAAATCATCCACATCAAATTTCAGCATATGTTACTTTGAAGGTTTTACCTATATACTGAAATCTTCTTAAAAACCCTATTTTTGAGTGAGGCCCACCAAGTGTTAAGAATCCAAATCATCATGGAAATTTTTGTTATCAGCCCTCTACATTTTCAAATATGTTTTCAATTAAAACAGTTGATTTTAGTCACCTAACCAACTCAAACTCTTAAGACTGGTCGAACTAGGGTTTGGAAGGCTACATACTTGCTTACAAAAATGGATAGAACTTCTAAAATACTCAGCCAATCACAAAAATAATTTTTGCACCATAATTTTATCCCAATTTAATCCATTTTTTTATATTATTACTTATCCAAAGGAGACTCCATAATTTTTCTTGACTACTAAGAAGTTTGGTGCTCAAATTACATACTTTGAAAAACCCGATTTTGGAAATCCTTGCATAACTTGCAAAATATTCATCCTCAGCTTCTGAAATTTTTCACATACCTTAAGGACACATCCCTCTAACACCTAAAAGTGATATTTTCCTAGTTCATACTTCATCTTTCCATCCCATCTCATTTAGGTGCCATTTTGTCTCTGATTCCCAGTTATTGAACTATGTTGACCTGCAAAAGTTCCTAAAACACCTCAAAAGCTAATTTTGAGGCCTTGTAAACATCATATGTCATCATTCCATGCTCACACCATGTTTGGTTTTCATCATCACACATTGGGTCAACATTTCACACCTTGCTTGCTTGTGGATTGGCTTAAGAAAACTCCATATTGACTGTTTCAGTCTCATTCACTTGGTTTGTCTCTTGTTTCTATTTCTGCACCTCTTGTTCCACCTCATGATGATCCAAATTGCTTTCCCTACTTTTTTTAGATAATTCACACATTTTCTTGATTTACACCATATATTTGCATTAGGCCAAAGCCTAGAATGACTTGACTTGACCCAGACATTACATGACAGAACCATTTGGGCATGTTACTAACACATTGACACACCTCACTTACCTCATGGACCTTGTTTGACCTTCATACCACCTTTGAGAGACTCAAGCAACACATGTAGCACCTTTGGAGACCCCTAGATCACCTAGCCAACATACCTAGATCACCTAGACAACATGACAAAGACCATGAACAACATCATGTCATCATCCTAAAACATCCACTTTACCATTAATGTGGTTTTCATCAATGATAACACCTACTATAACATCATGTCATGCAATGGTTGGAAACATCAACAAAAAGATCACAAATCTACTCATTTTCTTGATTTTGGCACAAAAATGGATTCATACCTTCATTTTGGGCATGCAACACCATGCTCCCCTAGAAAAACATCTCCAATATATGAACACCATCATTTCATCATGAAACAACACAATCTCACCTTGTAATAGGCATAAGACATCATTTCAACCTTCCAGACATGCGAAACGCCAAATTTAAGCTTATTCCCTTGTTGTGGTCTCATAGATCTACTATAACAGACTTGAAAATTGAGCCAACACCATTCTTAGCATGCCAAAAATGCCAAATATCCATTACCAAACCTTACTTCACCATTCTAGACTGAGATCCACCAATTTTAGGCCTAAAACAAGCGAAACAAGGCATCTTTTGTTCTTCAAACCACTCAAGACACCAACTACCCTGAACAGACCTTTCAGTGTATTTTAGGCCAATTTCCACATCCTTCTACAGGTCAACCATGCTTTTACTCAACCAAACATAGTTCCCCTAGAATAAATGCCTCTAACTCTAGCTCCTTGGCACAATTTTGACTAACTAGACTTGCTCACATGCCTTGAAATGAACCATACATATTTTCAAGGTCCTAAAGCAAATTTTTAGACTTCTACAGTGCTATTAGACTAAGATAGATCACCACATATCTTTGCGAACAAGAACAAGGATCAAATTCCACTTTCTCACTTTGAATGGTCTTGAGAACACCAATTCAATCCCTTGGAAGAATAAAAAGTACTCCCCTATCCTAAAGAGTCTTAATTCATCTTGAGAAATAAATTCTTTGTTGATATCACTATAGCATTGTCTTAGTTGACTCATGAGGAGTAAGAATCAAATAGCTGGCCCAAGCTAGCTCCATTTACTCATGAATGAGCTATCCCATAAACATTCAACAAAGAAACCCCATGTAAGAGCTAATAAACCATCTTAAGACATAAATAATCCACGATATTTTGCACAAAAATGAGCTACATTCCTATAGATGTCAATTTTGGGGCAAGAACGCAGATTTACAAAATTTGTGAGCACTTAGACCTTTCTTCTTTCACAATTACATTGCAAAAACATGGATGAATGACTAATTCTTAGCTTTTCGATGGGAATAAACTTTGAGTAATATTTCATACTTCTATAGCAACTTAACTCTACCTCTTTTAGAACTATAGATGACTATTATCCTTTATGAAGAACTAAGAAACCTCGCAAGCACTTTATTCAATGGGTTCATTGGTGAATTTACTTACAAACCATTTGAAGGTCTCTAAGGGCATCACAAGGCGGTGAACAACTCAAGGAATAATGTGACATCATCATACATACCTAATATATCCTTATCTCTACCTCTCGAATTGTAGCTTCTTATGTACCAAACATAGTGATCACATGAAGATAGAATATTTACTCTTTGTTCATTGTACTTCACAGTGTCTTTCGTCAATCAACACATATCCTTGTGATTTTAGTTCTCTTTTCCTTTAACATACCGTATATGACTTCCTATAGTCAAGAATAACACTAATTCATAGTCTCGATGCATTGGTTTGATATATTATTCTTCAATTTCTTCCGTGTACAATTCTTCATTTGAAGGTTTGACACACACTCTAGTATTTTTCCTTCGCGAACTAGAGAATTCATCCTTGAACACTTGTAATATCTTCAAAGGATCACAAAGCTTCTAGACACTCTTATTATCTTCTTGCATAAAAATTTAGAACACAACATTACTTGCAGATGCTCATTTCTAGATGTACCATATCAAAGAACCTGTATTTTATCATCATCACAACATCTTTTTGAGTGTCCATACCTCAGTATTCTATCCCTTATGAGACTTTAAGAACTTCTCTTTCAACATTGGACCCTTGATCATTGCATCCCAATGTTCATGTAGCTTGACTAGGGCTCTATCCATCAAACTCTCACTTGAAGTACAGTCTCTATTGATATTTTCTAACTCCTTGTCCCAATTTTAGTTGCTCTATTTTTGAATAATTTTCTCTAACTCATATGTCTATGACCAACTTCTTGAATTTCAAACTACCCAATCACTTTAATTTAAACCTCTTCAACTTATCTTTAGCTCTTCAAGCCCCTTGGTTCAAATTATTTCATGTCTTCAACTTGAAAACTCACAAGACTCTTCATATTTCCATTTGTAAGTTCAAAAGGCAAGAACTCATATGAGGACAAAGAACTATCTCTTGTATACTTGAGCTTATCTTCTTTCACTTTGCATCCTTTTTAAAAATAGTTACAATGACCTTTCCTCTTAAAATTACTTTAGAGAGATCACAAGACCATGAAGTGGCTCTCAAACTTATTTCAAGCCTCTGACAAGCATGCATCAACTATACAGAGAGTTCCAATTCAATAAATTGCACCAAAACAGGTGAAAGAAGCTATTTACCAATCATGTGGAAGACTGTGCATACATTTAAGCCCTCAACCATTCAAACTAATTAATTTTGATCCCATTCAAACATGAAAATGTGTTCTCCAACATGTATACACCATACTCAACACTTTCCCTATGAGAATTTTCATTTAATGCTTTGAAATAACAAAAACAAGAAGAACGTCAATTTAACAAACTATGCACGTTTTCTAAATTTGATCAAGGAAATCTTGACCACCACTCCATCAAATGATTTAAATATTTTTTCAATAGTTTTTGAACATATTCATAGAGATCATGTTCAATATTGGTGATTTTTCATTGGATATAACTTGAGATTCGACGGTTTACCTTCTCAAACCCTAAGAGTAGGTTTTGACTTCATGAGACTTCCGAGACCACGGAATAATAGCTATCTCTCTCATTTTTGAGTGAAAGATGAAAATTCAACTTGTTTAAGGTTTTAAAGACCATTTATTATCATCTCCAATCAATTTCTAAGATTGAATCACCTTTACACATTCCCAACAAATCAAGAAACTTCAATGTATAGTGGTCTAATACAGAGTTTCCAAAGCTTATTGAGCTTAAGAGACACTTTAGTTAATTTTGAGATTCTCACCTAAAGGAATGAGATGTTTAAAGTCTAATTCTAGACACATTGTGTCTCCTTAATGTAAGAAAAAAATTCTTAAGATGTTTAAGCTTGTCATCATGTACAGTTTAAGGACTTGGTTCAACCAAAATTGTTGTAATGATTCTTCCTTATTGGCAAAAGTAGTGACATCAAAGAGATTTAGATCAACCAATAATATAAATATGGTGCTACATTTTTCTCCCACTTTACTGAAACAAGAAGCCAGACATAACTCTCCATTCTAGTCTAAGTCATGCACTAGACACCACACTATTTTTCAATCATTGTTTCCTTTGATTTAGCACTAGAGTAATTTTCTAAGAAGGATTCCTTGTATAAACACTTTACCATACTTGATGAAGTCAAAATCTTGAGAAAATCTTGTTAAAATCAATGATAATTTAAGATTAAGTTCAACATTCCTTGATACCGACAAATTGCAACTCGAGACTTGTGACGGGGTAATCTAGAGACTTTCGACTTGGTTGGCATATTTCAATCATTTCCTCACTTCTCGGATTATCTTGTCAAATTATACTTCAAGGAGAGCATAATAAAAATTTCCATCACTTCGGCATCAGATCTTATAGGAGTATCTTTGTTTTTAGTCTAGCATACAGTCCTTTTAAAACATGCTACAAGGAAATTATGAACCAATCTCTTCAAGACCTCAAATACTCGGTCAAATGCATACAAGAAGAATCCAACATGAATAACACCACCAACAACTATATATTGCCCAAGAGCTCCATAGATAAGGTGAGGAAAGTTTTCTTATCTTCTTAACATGATGAAAAAGATAACTTGGTGCAAGAAATAGATGAGACTTCTCAATACGATGGATTCAAGCAATACTATTTTTCTAGACAACTTCTCCAAGTAGCATAAAGTACCCCAGATTGAAATTTTCCTTCAAACCCCTTCTGAGCTAAGATGACATCATGAATGAACTATAAAGTACTTATAAGGATCAAAAAAGACCATTTAGATCAATTTCATCTTCTTGCTCTTATTGATTCAGAAAATAGTCTAGGAGAGAGAGAAACTACTCCACTAAAATGCTCATATATTTTCAAATACACCTCCTTTTGAGAAATCTATTTTTGCAAGTGATTTCTAGGAAAATTTACTCCAAAAATTCTATCTATGATTTATTTGAAGGAGTCTTTATATTTTTGATATGCTTAAGAAGCCATGCAGCTCAAAATGAGCTTTTCAATAAACCAATTTTGTAAAAACTCACATAACTTGCTCAAATGACCTAAAGTTTTGCATGAAGCACAAGGAAACCTTCCTCCATCATCTCCCATGATTTTTTTGAGAGGTATAATTCTGAAATTTTCTAGACCATCTCATTTGCATACAAGAGCATTGTTTGTTCTCAACACAAAATTTTGTGCATGTAGTGCCCACATTTTACACACACAATTACAACAGTAAAATACTAGGATAATTTTTTTTTTTGACTTACATTGCTCACTACACACAACATACAGCAAGGGCTCCAAGAATAGAAACTCAACTCGCATATGAAAATTACATAAGTCATCGACTCACATAGACACATGAAAACAACATAGGCATGTCGATGCCACACTTTTCCTAATGAATGGTTACTAGTAATGACCCAACCACAAGAAAAATGACTTCAGGAATGGCGAACCCACAACACATCATTTCTTTAATTGTATTTTAGTTATGATTAACATTCCAAGAAAATTATTATGCAAGGATAAATTCCTCATTTTTCCACCTACTGATTCTTAAGTTTATTCGAAGGTTAAAATTACCATTCGACCCTTTTAGATGGATTCTTATTCTTTACAAAAAATTCCATAACTTGTAGGCTTATTTGGCATAATTCGAATGCAAATAAAATACTTAATTATCTTGTTCTTATGTTAAAAATCTTCTTCTCGAACATATATTCAGTGTCTACCTTTTTATTCTTACAACTCAAGTGGATGTGACTTGGTGTCCATATAGCGATATTAGGTTTTAACGGAGATTTAGATGCGAGATAGCTTTTTACCAAAAACATACCTCGATCACGGGTTAGTTATTTCCCTACCATAGTTATTCCAATTCAATGACTTGTGAAATTCCATTTTGTTTTATATATGTATTTTGTTTTCTCAAAGGTTGATCACACCAAAGCAATTCATATTCTTTGAAATAAAAGAATATATTTAATTGAGTTATAATGTCTCCAAGGGTGGCATTATTCTGAACGTTAAATCTCATTTTTTTACTCTTATATGCTTTATTTTCTATGTCACATTATGGCCTTATTTTTAGCATTGTCTTGTAAAAGGAGTTACGAAGTGTTTGACTAACCTCTTGAAGACATATAAGATTAGAAGACTTGAAGCTACACATGAACCCTAAGTTAACATCCAAATCAATTGAGGTTTAGATTAATTCCAACTTCATCTAAGGGTCTACCCCTCAACTATATATGATTTTTAAGTGAGAGGACATATTTATGCTAAACCACCTTCAAGAAAGGACCAAGGTGTTATGTTGATAGAAACCAAGTAACACATTTAGCTGAGCGGAGCTAAGGAGTTCATTAACAAGAGTTTAAGACCTAGAACAACTAAGTCACAACCTCCATCTATGTCGTCTGGATCCAACAGGATTTCATTCGATGAAGAAAATAAATTTTAGATCTATCTTTGGAAGACAAGGTAGTCCACTAGGATATGAAGGAAGAGTTAGCTCTACTTACTCCAAATGAAGTTTGACTGTGTCGCTCCTATCAGACAGGTTTATGACAATGTCACTAAACATACTAACTAAGATGATAAGCCCATTCTTGGGCTCTTGTTTACTCAAACTAGAAGGTTCCAATGAGTGCAGAGTTTAATTTCATTCTACGGTTTTCAATGTCTTCTATGGTAAGGAGTATCACACATGAAAAACAAGTTATGCTCCGATATTGTATAGGGGTAGAGTGTTTCGATTAAATCTCTTTATTATATTTACAAAGTATGAATGCACAAGATGACTCATTAATCATTTATTGAACACTAAATTTACACTACAAGATATTACTGCAATTTCATTTACCTTATATAAATGTCAAACCTTTTTACCATGTGTACTATGAATCAAATTAAACCTATGATTAAATGCACATTTCCTGGATGTCCTTGAAACCAACATATCATACATAGCAAAAAATTATCAAATATAACCTTCTATAACATGAGACTACATTATACATTTATTCATTTAAAAATGAACTATATAAATTACAATGATAATTAATGCATTACACAACGTATTTTGTCGTCATTATTTCATCTTGCAAAACCACGTGAGCATGATATCAGCAATAATTCACTGGCATGGCATCCACCCTAATCTAACATAATTATCATTTTTCAGTTTCCCATTTACATATGATAATAATTACAATTTTCAATTGAAATTAAAGGTTTAGAGACATGTATTCCTTACATTTCATTTCACTTCATTTTGTAACCCAGGAGAGAGAAAGAGAAGGGAAGAGAGAGAAAACACCATTTTGTCAAAAGTTCTATTTCACACAACAAGTTACACTATAGAGTTTTAAACAGTTATTTACATGTGTTAAAAGTTTCCACGGTGGTTTGGCAACCCGATGAGGGTCCCGCAACTTCCTATTTTACATTTTCTTACTAGCTACAAAAACATTCAAAATGGGCTCAGAGGCTAAGAAACCGCTTCCAAAAGTTGTCTTTCGATGAGAACACACACCACGATTAAATTTATACGTGTCCACCTATATACCAGGAGTTCATAAAAACTGAAGAAATTTAGAAATAGTGAATGGTTTACGTTTGGTGGCTAGTTTTCGGGGCCACTGGTCATAGTTGACCCAATTGCAAATGAACAAAAGTTAGTTCGAGGGCTCAGAAATCCATGTCCAAAAATGACGTTCGATGGATGAACGTGCAACAAGAAAATTCCTACAAATTTCCCTATATAAGGAGAATTCAACAGAGTCGACGAAACTCGGAAGCGGAAAATAGTCTTGAACGCGATAAGTTTTCAAGCCATCGGTCCTAATTGGTCAGTTTGACCTTGTCAAACTGCGACCAGAGGCCTACAAAATGTCATCGTCAAAATATCCAGAAAAGTGTTTTTCCCTAAACTGAAGGTTCCATGCAATTTTCTAGTAAGAACACTAGAGGTTTGCGAAGGCGGGAAATAATTTCTCTATCTAGGTTTCAAATGGCGGTTCAAAACGAAAGCCAACTTTCTAGATTTAACAACTTTCTACTGTTGTAAACCAGTGTAACAGGGCTCCTATAAGAGCATCAAAAAGATCACATATGTTCATTCGGGGTCAATCCAGAGGTCAAGGTGACTCCTCACATAACAAGGTACACGAATGAAGCTTAACATCTCATTTTCAGAGTTACAAAGGGTACTTAATGAGTCTCTGAAAAATGCAAAAATTAACTATTTAAACCGGGAGATGGTCAACGTTATTACTGGGAAGTCAATTTCATCTGGTCGATAAAACAATGTTGTAGTGATCCAGTTGGGTAGGAATTTTTCTACATCACCTCAGAATGAGGGTGGAAGTTCATGTTTTAATGCAAACGAGTTATTTTGACTTCGTGAGTTACGACATGACATTTCATTGTTTTGCAACGAGTTGAAATAAACAATTAACTATATTATAATCCTAATATTTTAAAATTATATTAAGTTGCAAATGAAAAACTAAAATACGAGAGTTATGAAAGATGAGGGGAGGTGAACCATGGCCTGGGAGGAACGGAGTCGGTCAAACCCGCAAGATTCGGTTCAACATCTCGCTTGGCACTTCGTCAACCAGTTCACGAGCCTTGATCTAACCTCCACCACGTCACACAAACTTCCCGATCACTTGAAGTTTTCCAACAAAGAATATGTAGTTGCTTGCAAGTTTCCAAGATTTTTTCAACATACCCATTTTCGATAACCTACAGTTGTTGCAGATCACGAACCCACATTTCTCTCAGGAGTTGTTTTTGTTTAAAAGTTTACATGCCCTTCTTATGCTTCCACAAGTTACTGAGTTGATCTTTGAGGCACTTACAGCTATAAAAACTAGTAAAAATCCCCATTTTTGGTGTAGATTGGGAGGAGCTAGCAAAGTGAAAAAAACATATTTCCAATATGTTTTTATGGATGTCCATACCCTGTCCCAAAGCTCGTATTTTGGCACAGTCAGAATGTCATTGGAAAATGTAAACTCATCAGGTTGGAGACCTATTTGTTACATGGGTGAAACAATGTATTTGCCTCTATGGAAACCCACGTCTTACATACACTACCGTGATAATATTCCATGAGAAGTTGTCTCATTCTTTCATTTGGTCAAACACTATATAACAGTGTCCACCAAAGCATTTGCAGCTACAACATCTAACAAAAAATCATGTTCCATATGCTTTGATAGTTGTCCACGCAAGTTCAAAGGCTCATTTTTTTTTACACAAGCTCGGAGGATGCTAGCACAGGTCGCAGCTAAGGCACTTCATGAGATGACATCTGGCGAGGCATTTCTTTGAAAAAAGGCGCCCTGAGCAAATGGATCTATGTAAAAAAAACTACGACCCAGCATTACGTGAAGCAACATTTCCTTGAGCATTTTCCTAACAAGGACGTCCCTTCCTTACTCCAATCTCTCTTATCTTTGCATGAGATAGAGGGGGATGAGACCAAAATGCCCCTGGTTTTTCTCTGTCGCCCCAAACTCGCCCATTCCCAAACACATAAGAGACAAACCCTAACTGAATATTTTTGGAGCTTTTCGCCCTTGCCTCCAATTTGGTTTTATTTTATTTTATATTAAATTATATATGTATTTTTTTATTGGATTAAGTGACTATATAAGCTTATGCATTTTTTCATACATTTGCTTATTTGGTCTATGACATATATTTATTTATTTTTAATTTTCCTTTTACAAATATATTTAATAATCTTCCTTTCCTCCTTTATTTTATTTATTTATTTATTTTATTTTTTAAGTTTAAAACTTGCGAGATTGGGTTCTAGATTGACTCGACCAAATTCATCTTCAAGATTGACAAGGTAAGATTGAAACCACACCCTAGCGATAACACTTATGTGTTCCACGGTTCTTGAGGTCTAGGACTCGAAGCAAAATATGGCATCCAAGAAGGCAACTAGTTCTGATTGAGGAATTAAATTTTATAAGAATAACTAGTACTAAGAATCCAAAATGAACTGATTTAATAACTTGGCATAAAATGTTTGAAACAGTCACAAGGTCAAAAGATGACCCTCGGAAAGCTTTCCGACCAAGTGTGGCAAAGCAGGACAGTATAAACATGAACACGCCAGAGACCAACTTGTTACCCAAAAAAATGCGAACGGCAATGAGAATAAGGGGGCACTACATCTCCCTCCCCTTACAAGAGCATCGTCCTCGATGCGACACAACACCAAAGCTCGGAGGGTACGTAGGCAAGAAGCTAATAATGAAACACGTTGGGTAACAAAACAACTAGTTATTAAAACATGACCACAAGGAAGAAAACTAATTTTGGCAATATCTTAATTTATAATGTTCTATGAAGATTGGTAGTTCCAGTTTACCGTATTACTTTGTTAGCATTATATTTTACAGTATTCCTTATCTCAAGATTATAATATTCATTTTTAGAATTTTTCATTTGTCTTAAGTTCGTGGGTGCCCAACAATAACTAACATCAAGATGTCACATAAAACTTAACACAACACAAACAACCCACGAGACATCTTGCTACCTACTTTCATGACTATATCACATCACAAGACCTTTAATTCCTCCATGGAATTACAACTAGTAGTCCACATAGCAAATAATTTCCAACAATTATGTCCTAGACATAGATCCAGTACACACATGTGACTGACAAACAGAATGATCACGCTGATACATATACAATGGGCATCACATGATGCAAAATCCATGACTGTACCAACATAGTGCCAAGACAATATCCAATAGTCCATACCAACCAAGGGAAGCGTCAAGCCTCAAACATAACAAGGTGTCAAAAAGACTCACAAGGGTACACATAACTCACTATACCAACTCCACACATCTCAAAATATCAAGAAATAACTCCATATATCTCCTGAAGTATCATAAAAAAACTCCATATACCTCCCAAACCATCACCAAATAATCTCCATATACCTCTCATAGAAAGAATCATAGTGCCAAAAACAAGTCGGGTCACTCAACCATAGAGCCCCATCAAGAATATCAGGTCACTCAACCATAGAGTGCCATAAAGAATATCGGGTAACTCAACCATAGAGCCCCATCAAGAATATCAGGTCACTCAACCATAGAGGCCCATCTCCTTTCTCCTTTTAATGAGGTGAGGCACCCTATGGCACTAGGCACATAGAGCCCCATCACCCCTACCCAAGTGGTGTAGTGGCTTGTAGTTCAAAAACTACACGACGCTATGACCTCCTTGGGGCATACCCCCATACAACGAAGCGGGCCCATAGGTTCCACCACTCCATGGTGAATCCCATGACCCTATTCCAACACATTATGACATTAGAACCAACATAACAATCCATTCAAATGCCAATTGGCAAAAATTATAAGCCTGGGCTAGGCTAGGCTACAAAAATTTTAAATATGAAAAGAAATTTTTAGAACTAAGAAAAACAAATGGCTAATTAGCCATGGTTAGTGCAAAATCCAAATGTTAATGCAACAATCAAATAAATTCCCAAAATATAAGAACATGTCAATCAAGAAAACGGTTGGTTCTATCAAAAAGAGAGATAAAGATTAATTTACGAATAAAATACGTATTGAGAAAATAGTACATTACAATCACTATGTGGCCTCATACCACCACCAAAGGCGTACTCATCGAGAGTTGCCGGCACTCGAACTTTGAGCCTCGGCTCGTAAAATATACATGTAACAAGAAATGAGTATATGAAATAATGTAAGCTGTCATCACCTATTCCTAACTCATCCCTCCATACTCCCACAAGGATCAACATAGTTACAATCAAATAGGATTGTTCAATGAAAAATCCAATAGGAAAGAGCAAGGGACACTAGTTGCATAAGTTGAGCCTAAGGTGGTGTGCACCCACAATATACTGAGAAAACTTGAAGTATACTAAACAGATAGAAGTGGGTTTTCAGTCTATATAAGACTCCACTTCCTCACTCGTACTCGGCTCAAGATTATGAAAACCTGGTCCACGCCTCCTCTCTCCACACATACACTGTTGATATTTTATCCCCTTAGGGTCATCTAGTGTAAGGTTCACAACATACACATAACTACATCACTAACACAATGGTGATTCACGCACATTAACCATAACGTCTTACGCATGGTATTTATATACAGGGTATAACACAATCACTACTTTCATGGGTTACGATACATCACATTACCACATCCTGCACCTGAGGTACAATCACGTACACTAGGGATCATACTCACCATATGCCCCTAAATCACGACATGAACCATCACATATTACATGAATTATATGTATGAGGAAAACAATGTCTAACCTTACAACATATAGTAAATTGCAATACAACACGATGATGCACACAACTAATCACAATACGGTGATGACATCACGATAAACTGTGATTCACTTTACATCAATTTTTTCATGCAATACATCAAGTACACCTTCATATCACATAATGCCAAAATGTTTTCAACACTCTGCAATCCACAATAACATTCCGTTTCACAACAACAAGGTAGTACATTACACCTGAATTCCCCATTGAGTCAACAACATAGAGAGTGAATACTCTCATCACAAGCACATCAATATGATAACAAATACACACTAAGTGACATACACAACATGTGCATTCACAATTTCACAATTACGACATAGTTCACATCACGCATATATCACATTACTCTTCCAATATCCACCACCATCATGCAACACCATCACAACTCCAATCTGCCCCAGAGGTTCGAGAGCATGAACCTCCACTCTGATACCATATGTAGTGCCCACATTTTACACACACAATTACAACAGTAAAATACCAGGATAATTTTTTTTACTTACATTGCTCACTACACACAACACAAAGAAGGGCTCCAAGAACGAAACTCAACTCGCATATGACAATTACATAAGTCATCGACTCACATAGACACATGAAAACAACATAGGCATGTCGATGCCACACTTTTCCCAATGAATGGTTACTAGTAATGACCCAACCACAAGAAAAATGACTTCAGGAATGGCGAACCCACAACACATCATTTCTTTAATTGTATTTTAGTTACGATTAACATTCCAAGAACATTATTGTGCAAGGATAAATTCCTCATTTGTCCACCTACAGATTCTTAAGTTTATTCCGTGGTTAAAATTACCATTCGACCCTTTTACACATGACTTCTTATTCTTTATAAAATTTTCCATAACTTGTAGGCTTATTTGGGTTAATTTGAATGTAAATAAAATACTTAATTATCTTGTTCTTATGTTAAAAATCCTCTTCTCGAACATATATTGGTGTCTACCTTTTTATTCTTACAACTCAAGTGGATGTGACTTGGTGTCCATATAGCAATATTAGTTTTTAGCGGAGATTTAGATGTGAGATAGCTTTTTACCGAAAAGTATCTCGATCACGAGTTAGTTATTTCCCTACAGAGTTATTCCAATTCAATGACTTGTGAAATTCCATTTTGTTTTATATATGTATTTTGCTTTCTAGAAGGTGTATTCACACCAAAGCAATTCATATTCTTTGAAACAAATGAATATATTTAATTGAGTTATAAGGTCTTCAAGGTTGGCATTATTCCGAACCTCAAATCTCATTTTTACTCTTATATGCTTTATTTTCTACGTCACATTATGGTCTTATTTTTAGCATTTTCTTGTAAAAGGAGTTACGAAGTGTTTGACTAACCTCTTGAAGACATAAAAGATTAGAAGACTTGAAGCTACACACGAACCCTAAGTTAACATCCAAATCAACTGAGGTTTAGATTAATTCCAAATTCATCTAAGGGTCTACCCTCAAGTATATGTGAGTTTTAAGCGAGAAGACATATTTATGCTAAACCACCTTCAAGAAAGGACCAAGGTGCTATATTGTTAGAAACCAAGTAACACATTTAGCTGAGCGGAGCTAAGGAGTTCATTAACAAGAGTTTAAGACCTAGATAAACTAAGTCACAACCTCCATCTATGTCGTGCGGATCAGCGGGCTTTCATTGATGAAGAAAATAAATTTTAGATCTATCTTCAGAAGACAAGGTAGTCCACTAGGATACGAAGGAAGAGTTATCTCTAATTACTCCAAATGAAGTTTGATTGTGTCACTCCTATCAGACAGGTTTATGATAATGTCACTAAACATACTGACTAAGACGATAAGTCCATTCTTCGGCTCTTGTTTACTCAAACTAGGAGGTTCCATCGAGTGTAGAGTTTAATTTCATTCTATGGTTTTCAATGTCTTCTACGGTAAGGAGTATCACACATGAAAAACAAGTTATGCTCCGATATTGTACAAGGGTAGAGTGTTTCGATTAAATCTCTTTATTATATTTACAAAGTATGAATGCACAAGATGACTCGTTAATCATTTATTGAACACTAAATATGCACTACAAGATATTACTTGCAATTTCATTTACCTTATATAAATATCAAACCTTTTTACCATGTGTACTATGAATCAAATTGAACCTATGATTAAATGCACATTTCCTAGATGTCCTTGAAACCAGCATCTCATACATAGCAACAAATTATCAAATATAACCTTCTGTAACATGAGACTACATTATACATTTATTCATTTAAAAATGAACTATATAAATTACAATGATAATTAATGCATTACACAATGTCTTTTTGTCGCCATTATTTCATCCTGTAAAACCACGTGAGCATGATATTAGCGATAATTTACTAGCATGGCATCCACCCTAATCTAACATAATTATCATTTTTCAGTTTCCCATTTACATATGATAATAATTGCAATTTTCGATCGAAATTAAAGGTTTAGAGACATGTATTCCTTACATTTCTTTTCACTTCATTTTGTAACCCAGGAGAGAGAGAAAGAGAAGGGAAGAGAGAGAAAACACCATGTTGTCAAAAGTTCTATTTCACACAACAAGATACACTATAGAGTTTTAAACAGTTATTTACATGTGTTAAAAGTTTCCACGGTGGTTTGGCAACCCGATGAGGGTCCCACAGCTTCCTATTTTAGATTTTCTTACTAGCTACAAAAACATTCAAAATGGGCTCGGAGGCTAAGAAACCGCTTCAAAAAGTTGTCTTTCGAAGGCGGAAAAAAATTATCTATCCGGGTTTCAAATGGCGGTTCAAAACGAAAGCCAACTTTCTAGATTTAATGACTTTCTACTATTGTAAACCAAAGTGTAACAGGGCTCCTATAAGAGCGTCAAAAAGATCACATATGTTTGTATAGGGTGATTCCAGATGTCAAGGTGACTCCTCACATAACAAGGTACACAAATGAAGCTTAACATCTCATTTTCAGAGTTACAAAGGGTACTTAATGAGTCTCTGAAAAATGCAAAAATTAACTATTTAAACCAGGGATGATCAACATTATTACTGGGAAGTCAATTTTGTCTGGTCGATAAAACAATGTTGTAGCGATCCAGTTGGGTAGGAAGTTTTCTACATCACCTCAAAATGAGGGTGGAAGTTCATGTTTTAATGCAAACAAGTTATTTTGACTTTATGAGTTATGACACGACATTTCATTGGTTTCAACGAGTTGAAATAAACAAAGCGTATTATAATCCTAATATTTTAAAATTATATTAAGTTGCAACAAAAAACTAAAATACGAGTGTTATGAAAGATGAGGGGAGGTGAACCATGCCTGTGAGGAACGGAGTCAATCAAACCTGCAAGATTTGGTTCAACATCTCGCTTGGCACTTCATCAACTAGTTCACGAGCCTTGATCTAACCTCCACCACGTCACACAAACTTCCCGATCACTTGAAGTTTTCCAACAGAATACGTAGTTGCTTGCAAGTTTCTGAGCTTTTTCAACATACCCATTTCATCGATAACCTACAGCTATTGTAGATCACGAACCCACATTTCTCTTAGGAGTTGTTTTTGTTTAAAATTTTACATGCCCTTCTTATGCTTCCACAAGTTGCAGGTCAATCTATCAGGGCACTTACAACTACAAAAACTGGTAAAAATCCCCATTTTTGGCGCAGATTGGGAGGAGCTAGCAAAGTGAAAAAAATAGATTTCCAATATGCTTTGATGGATGTCCATACCCTGTCCTAGAGCTCGTATTTTGGCACAGGTTAGGAGTGTGCATTGGAAAATGTAAACTCATCAGGTTGGAGACCTATTTGTTGCATGGTGAAATACAGTGTGATTTGTCTCCGTGGAAACAACACATCTTCTTTACACTGTCATGATGATATTCCATGAGAAGTTTTCTCGTTCTTTCATTTGGTCAAACACTGTAACAGCGTCCACCAAAGCATTTGCAACTACAATATCTGACAAAAAATCATGTTCCATATGCTTTGATAGTTGTCCACACAATTTCAAAGGCTCATTTTTTTGACACAAGCTGGGAGGATGCTGGCATAGGTTGCAGCCAAGGAACTTCATGAGATGACATCTGGCGAGGCATTTCTTTGAAAAAAACAAAAGGCACCCTGAGCAAATGGATCTGTGTAAAAAAAACTACGACCCAACATTACGTGAAGCCACGTTTCCTTCAGGCATTTTCCTAACAAGGACGTCCCTTCCTTACTCCAATCTCTGATCCCTTGCGTGAGATAGAGGGGATGAGACCAAAATGCCCCTGGTTTTCTCTCCTGCCGCGCCCCAAACTCGTCCATTCCCAAACACATAAGAGACAAACCCTAACTGAATATTTTTGGAGCTTTTTGCCCTTGCCTCCAATTTGGTTTTATTTTATTTTATATTAAATTATATATGTATTTTTTTATTGGATTAAGTGACTATATAAGCTTATGCAGTTTTCCATACATTTGCTTATTTGGTCTATGACATATATTTATTTATTTTTAATTTTCCTTTTACAAATATATTTAATAATCTTCCTTTCCTCCTTTATTTTATTTATTTATTTATTTTATTTTTTTAAGTTTAAAACTTGTGAGATTGGGTTCTAGATTGACTCGACCAAATTCATCTTCGAGATTGACAAGGTAAGATTGAAACCACACCCTAGCGATAACACTTATGTGTTCCACGGTTCTCGAGGTCGGGACTCGAAGCAGAATATGGCATCCGCGAAGGCAACTAGTTCTGATTGAGGAATTAAATTTTATAAGAATAACTAGTACTAAGAATCTAAAATGAACATATTTAATAACTCAAAGCATAAATGTTTGAAACAGTCACAAGGTCAAAAGATGACCCTCGAAAAGGTTTCCGACCAAGTATGGCGGGAGGGACAAAGTACAAACACGAACACGCTAGAGACCAACTTGCTACAAAAAAATCCGAGCGGCAATGAGAATAAGGGGCACTATAATGCAACATAGGAACTTGACTCTTGGGGATGATATGAGCCTAACTTTGGCTCACACATGATATAGATACTCTCCCAAAGCTTCTCCCATGCTCACTTTACCTTTCTATGACCTCAACACCATGAAAAAGACTCATATAGACCAAGACAACTCCCCCTCACTCCAATGCTTCTTTTGCACCTAAATACCATGGAGGAGCTTGATGAGAGACCTAACAAGGTCTCAAGCTCTCTTTTTTCTTCTTGAATGATTTTTCTTTTTTGATTCTTCTTTTTTCACAACATACTTCTTCTTTTGATTAGTCACATTCTTGGAATCTTCTTTAGCACCTTGACTAGCTTCTCCCTTCTTTTTTTATGTATGAGTTTGATGCTTGAGTTTTTGAAACTCTTT
Organism: Taxus wallichiana var. yunnanensis; assembly: GCA_018340775.1. NCBI lineage: Eukaryota > Viridiplantae > Streptophyta > Pinopsida > Cupressales > Taxaceae > Taxus > Taxus wallichiana. Next base: position 280,776,227 of record CM031239.1, on the reverse strand, counting down.
CTTCAACTGACCTGCATCACAGAACCTTGCAATGTGCCCAACCTTGTGGCACCTAAAGCATTCAACCTGCCTTCCTTTGCACTCAAAAGCCATGTGTCCAAATTCATTACAAGCATAGCAATAGCCATTGAATTTTCTTACATACCTTCTTGTGTTTGATGGCTCATTTGTGCAATACTTTTCTAGATGTCCTTTCTCATGACAATGATAACACTCAACTCCATATCTTTTTCCAAAAAAATTCTCTTCCTTCTTTCCTTGTTCTTGAGTTTCTTCTTTAGAATATTCATTCTTTTCCACATTAGGATTACATGCACTAGCCATGTGGCCATAAGCACCACACTTGTAGCAATTACCATGAAAAATACCATGCTTAAATGCATTTGGCTGCCTAACAGGTGATATTTTATGAGATGAATACTTTTTACTACTTCCCTTGCTTGACTGCATTTCTCCATTTGACCCTTGACTTGATTCACCTTCTATACTACATGAGTTTTCTATGAAGCCTAGACCTATTCTATCACCATATACCTTTTGTTTTCCTAACATTTTATTCAAATTTTCTGAGCTCTCTTGAAAGGATGATAACTTACTTGTTATGATGCTTAACTCTTTCTTCAGTTCTTCATTCTCTTTCTTTAGTTCTTATTTCTCTTTTAGAGCTTCCTTGAATTGAGTATGCACACATTTGATAACTTCCTCTAGCTACTCTTCACAGAACTCTACATTTCTCCTTACCTAATAAATATCTCCCATCCTTATCACCAAAGATCTCCCTTTAGCCTGTTAATACCACTTCCAAGGGCCTGCTCTGATACCAATTGTTAGAATTGAAAAGGGACTGAGAGGGGGTGAATCAATCCTTTAATAATTATTTTCACTTTTCTATTTCAAAACATCAAGCATATACTTTTATACATTAATGTTGGATCAAATAAAACTCATCAAGAGATGCATATATATCAAGAACACAAGAAAACTTCTTTATTGGAATACAAATCAGATTACAACTCATCAAATCAGATTACAGTCAACAAATATATCACTAATTTTGCTTCATTCACATCCTCCTCATGAAACTCCAACCAGCTACAAACCTATAAGAAACTTCCAGAGGTTTTGGGATATTCCCAAGGGTTTTTGCTTTACATAAATTTTTCTTAAAATGAAGAGAAAGGGGTTTTTCAAAAATTCATCTTAAAAATGAGCTTACATGAATAGATATACCTCTTAGGCATGACCTTTGACCTTCCACTTGCCATGACTCTTCAAATCACTCATTATTTTGTCTTCTAGCTCTTCAAAATTTTCCACAAGTATATCAAATTTTTATTCACATGGTTCATGATCCCACTAAGTCAAATAATGCTATTGTATGCTTAGAAACTTGTCACATTAGCCAAAACATCCATTTAGGCTCATAGGTGTGCCTAAATCAGCTTCTACACAAATAGTCCTAAAAAATCTAACTAGACCACTTCCACTCATCTTCATGACCCAAGTAATATATAAAAATTAATCTTAGGATGTATAATTTCATTAAAATTTACCATAAATATCCAACTCAAGGCTTAACACATCAAGAAACACCACTTTGCAAGACTTGCCTGGTTGGTTTCAACATCTCTGAATTTGGTCTTCAAAAATTGAGCTGATACATACCTCAAATCTCTTCATCATGAGGAAAGTAACCTATAAATGGAAATATATTGAAGTATAATAACTCACCAAATAATTTTCATGCTCCAATTCATCTCATAATGCCTTCATTGTCATTCAGTCATGCTTGTCAATATGCCTAATAGGGCAATTTTGGCTCAATTCCCTTTAAGCAAGAAATTACCTTTCCAAAATGAAAAATATACTTTCACACATAATATTACACATAAAAAAATTATCAAGGAAAGAAACAACATTCATACAATGCACTTCAACATGATTACCTTCATTCTCCTTGACTAGCTTCTCAAAACAACACATTTCTTGGTAAGCTCAAAAATGCACCCAATACTCCAATTTTCTCCAAATCAGTTTCTTAGGTAACTTCATGAAGCTGATTTAGACATCCCTAAAATCATCCACCTCATATTTGAGCATATGTTCCTTTGCAAGTTTTACTTGTACACTGAAATCTTCTTAAAAGCCTATTTTTGAGTGGGGACCACCAAGTGTCAAGAAGCCAAATCACCATAGAAATGTTCTGTTAGGATTCCTATACATGTTCCAATATTTTTCAATAAAAATAGTTTATTTTGGTCACCTAACCAACTCAATCTCTCAAAACTGGTCAGAACTAGGGTTTGGAAGGCTACATACATGCTTACAAAAATGGATAGAACTTCTAAAATACTCAGCCAATCACAAAAATACTTTTTGAACCATAATTTTATCCCAATTTAATCCATTTTTTTCTTATGAATTATCTTAAAGAGACTCCATAATTTTTCTTGACTGCTAAGAAGTTTGGTGCTCAAATTGCATACTTTGAAAAACCTAGTTTTGGAAATCCTTGCATAACTTGAAAAATATTCATCCTCAGCTTCTGAAATTTTTCACACACCTTAAGGACACATCCCTCTAACACCTCCAAGTGATATTTTTCTCTAGTTCATCTTGCATCTTTCCATCCCATCTCATTTAGGTTCCTTTGGTCTCTGATTCCCAACTATTGAACTATGTCAACTGTAGAAGTTCCTAAAACACATCAAAAGCTACATGTAAGGCATTTTAAACATCATATGTCATCATTACATGCTCACACCATTTTTGCATCATCACACATTGGGTCAACATTTCACACCTTGCTTGCTTGTGGATTGGCTTAAGAAAACTCCATACTAACCTATTTCAATCTCATTCAGTTGGTTTGTCTCGTGTTTCTCTTTCTAAACCTCATGTGCCACCTCATGATGATCCAAAAAAATTCCCTACTTTTTTAGATAATTCACACATTTGCTTGATTTACACCATGTATTTACATTAGGACAAAGCCTGGAATGACTTGACTTGGCCGAGACATTACATGACAAAACCATTTGGGCATTTTACTGACACATTAACACACCTCACTTACCTCATAGACCTTTTTTAACATTCATACCACCTTTGAGAGATTCAAGAAACACAGTAGCACCTTTGGAGACCCACTAGATCACTAGCCAACATACCTAGATCACCTAGCCAACATGACATCACCATGAACAACATCATGTCATCATCCTACAACACCCACTTAGTCATTAATGTGGTTTTGCATCAATTACAACACCTACTAGAACACCATGCCAACAATTGTTTGTCCCATGACATTCAAAGTGGTCATAAAGATCTTTTAAGAGGAGGAAATTTCTCTCGATACAATGGGTATGAGAGACTCATATGTCATTTCCACTTCTAATTCTAGGAGTGACACCATAAAATTTATAACATTCCTTTAAAAGGATTTAATTTTTCACCACTCTTTAATTTAAGACTATTTAATTGACTTTGGAGGTAGAGAAATATATTCTCGTTCTTAGCCTCATACATTTTCTTGAGTTTATCACATGCTTCCTTAGATATTAATGTAACATCATGAATGTAGGGTTTCACCTTATATGAGGCTCCAAACAATATTATCAATGTTTCCTTCGATTGGCTATGTCAAAATTTCATCGTTTACCATCATCATTTTCAGGTCGAATGATGGAGACATCAACTACATTCCAGATGTCTTCAAATTCAAGTTGAGTTTTGTTCTTAGTTTTTCATACAACATAAGTATATCCTCTTAGGATATGTTAATTTGGAAGAAATAATTTTGTAGCCTTTTTTCAAATTGTGGGAGATGGGTGGGTTTCTTATCACCCAAATAGATCATGTTTTCTATATATCATCAATCGATATACCACACTTATCAATATATGATCCCTATTTGTATGCGCATGTCAATATGTGGAAGAAGTTCATCATGTCGATATGCTTAATGGTACGTGATGAGAGACGTTAAAGCATGTGAGAGAAAAGTAGTGCAAGGTACCAAGACAATATGTGAAAGAGATTTGTCTAATCTATGACACCTACTTAATGTTTGAAACCATGTGTCATGATTTACATCGAATGATCATGGTGAATGGGTAGAAAAGGGATGGTTGATGAGTGAGTGTGACCTTATTTGTCTCCAAAACTAATAGGTATGATGCTCGGATGTATTTGCATCTCTATTATTTGATGGATACAATAAATCAACACAAAAACCTTACCCATAAACACCATTAACAGGGACCAATGTTGTGATTGAGTTTTGAAAACTCGTGATTGTGAAGTATAATTTAGAATATTAAAACAATTTCACAATTTTTAGGAATTGGAAAAATTTACAATGTAATTTTACAAATCAAGAGAAAAATACCCTCACCGCCCCTCTACCCAAAAAAATAAAAATAGATATTAAAAAATTGTTTTGGAAAAGTATTCCTCCCTTTTCACAGAATAAATTGGATTTATTTTAGTTTTGGCTCTTAGGCCTCTTTTCAAAATTTCAATTTTTAATAATTGAATTTTCCCCATTTTAAAACAAATATTTAAATAATTTATAGCTTTTGAAGGTGGTAGGTTTAACCCCTTAACCTCCCCTCCCACTCCCTAGTGGGTCTTAGAAAAAGTGTTTTGTCAATCAAGCTATGTAGCCCAAAAATGATATATATAATCAAGTTTTTATTTTACCTTCAAAAGTTAGAAATTGGCTTTTCAAAAAACAATTGTAGTTTGGGGTCAACCCACTAACCACTTCCAAACTAATTCTCTTACAATCATTTTTTAGTCACTCAACAAGCTAGAATATTATAATTATATATGAGAAAATATAAATTTGTATGAACTTTCCGCAATATTATTTTAAAACAAAGGACAAAGTGCTTACATGTAGTTTTAGGGTTGGCACTTTGAGAGGAATATCCTCATATTGAATGGCCACTATTTTTGGATTGGATAGGAGAATTTACCTTTGAGTAAGGGAGATAGGATTTTTAGACAACATAAGTTGAACCACCAATATTTTGGAAGCTCTCCTTTTGTGTAGTCGGACTCAAATTATGAAGGGAATGTCGATGACAGGAAATTCACTTTTGATATGTGTTATCTTTAGGATATAGGCCAATATCATGGGATGTGAGGATCCTTTAGTAAAAATTTACAAACTATAGAAAATAAAATTATAATGAAATAAACTTTGGAAAACAACTTGATAATTTGTATATCACGAGGCCACTTTGAAGGGGCAACCTCCTTTGAGAAAGCTCAATACTGATAATATTCATGGATACATTTCATGGCCTAAGCACTCCTTAATATTTTTAGACATTGTTTCTTAGTTTTTTTCACGATGTCAAGTGTCACATTGATGTCAAAGGGATTCATTCATGTTCATTGAGTTAGTATGAGGTTTCATGATGAGTCACATTGTTGAAGTGGTCATGGTGTCTAGTTGAGTAGCATGGTTCTTAGTGCATGTCAAGCAAGTATGGTATAGTAAGCATACTCTAGAGGTTGTATGAGGTTCCTATGAAGTCTAAAATTCTTATAATGATGATTCAAGGGTGTTATTAGGTTTGTAAGATGTTTTCAAGGTCATATCTCTTGAGTCGTGTGTTGGAGGAAGCTATTCTAGGCACCCAATTTAGTGTCCCCGGGTTCATTTATCCTCTCAAGTAACTCTGGGCACCTTTATATCACCACTTCTCCCTTAGGGTATTACTTAAATATTTAATTTAGAGGCCTATCCTAAGTTTTCTCCACCCCATTATATTTCATCCATGGTTAATTAAACATTAACCATGTAATTCTATCTTCTACATTTATTTCAACTACTTATCTACCCCATATCAATTTCCAACCTCCCGTATCATTTTTATCCATCCATCCCACCTATTTCTCTCCCTAAAACCATGTAGTGGGATTTTCCATATTTGAGTCGGAGGGATAATATTCTTATCCTTCCAATTCATTTCCTTTTCGCCACTTTGGGAGTCTGTTCCCTAATCGGCGCCGATTTTTCTGAGCGGCGCCGATTTTTTGGAGCGGCACCGATTTTATCTCGGTCGGTGCTGATTATAAATTTACGACCTAAGATCCTCTCTGGTTAGATTCAAAAGAGCTGGTTGCCTAGAGATTACTTTTTCTGAGTGATTAAAGAGATTATTAGAGAAAGAGAGTGAGTTTTGTGTAGTTTAATCCCTAAGAGGTGCATTGTTACTCTGTCCACGTATCTACAGCTCTTACGGGTCTCCACAACTACCCTGGTCATCATCAATCATCAATCAAGCATTTTTAGGTATTCTTCTTTGTTAGTTTCTGTAATCTCCTTTGATCAACACCGATCTAGTCTGGTCAAATCCGATTAGTCTTTAATCAACGCTAGTTTATCCAAATCGGCATGGGATCGGGCCTTTCTTGGTTTCTAGGTTAGAATCCATCAATTTCTACCTCGGATCCCCTTTTTCCATCTTTAATCTCGGTTTCTGATCAATATTGAGTAATATGGTCTTACATCTAATCCGTTTTGCTTAGTTTGCTTGCTTCTTTTACTTTCTGGCCTTTTGTCTGCCTATGTGTCCAATCGACGCCGATCACTGCCTGATCGACACCGACCCAAAAAATTGACACCGATCACTGTCTGATCGATGCCAACCCAAACAAATGACACCGATCACTATCTGATCAACGCCGACCAGTCTGCAGAAAGATATAGAATTTAGGTAACACAATTTCAGCTTTGTTTTTATAGTTTCCTACTTTCTTTCAGTTTCTGCTGCGGTTTTTACATTCTGTCTACTATTTTTAATCAGAAAACCTAAATATTTGCTTACATCTTTTATCATGTATGTCTTTATTCTTGATTGAAAATGTGAATTAACATCCACCGAGGAAGCTCATTACTTCTCGGACCCGCTTTCGGGTAGTTCACCCATATATCGTCTAATGTCATCTTTTTTTGCCAAGGATTTGTGCATCGCAGGTTTCTTGGATCTACTTTGCGGGATTGTTTGTGTGCACCTATCTTGTCTCCATCGGCATTCTCTCCATCTACGTCTACGGATCTTATCCAATCTATCAGGTATCGATTTCATTTGAGTTTTTCAGGGTTTTTGTGTTTAGTTTGGTGCATTAACTTGGATAGGTAACAAGCGTGGAAATTCTTGATCTACATTTAGCATGCTTGGTGGGACCTACACCAAAGTCCCTTATTGGTAAGTTCATTTCTTTCCTAGTTTTTGAGCTTTTGTTCTTTTTCTTCTTGATTTTTATTTTCCTTAGCATTTCCATTTGCTCTTAAGCATTCCCTTTCATCATTTTGGTTTTGCTTCTTTCATTTCTAGTTTCTTAAAATAGAAATTTCCTTTCCACTTGTATCTTGTTGGATTTTTTTTTTTGTAGTTTCTTAAATAGAAATTTCTCTACTAGTATCTAATCTGGATATATCCTGGATTTGTTTGTGTTTCTTAACCTTGTCTTATGGAGTGGTTTTCTTGTTCATGGGATTGTTCGAGGGAAGAGCTCAACAACGTGCTTTTGAAGTCCACACACCTTGGAGAGCTAAATCTACAGGTATTTCTCTTTTGTGGTGTTTTCTTCTTTTTAAGAACTTAAAAAGAACTTGTTTGTTTGTTTTTATCACACTCAAACACTTCGGTTTCGGTGCTTAAAAAGAATTAATCGCATTGGGAAAGAACTTGTTTGACTTGTCTTCATTGAAATCAAACACTTCGGTTTTAGTGCTTAAAAAGAAAATTTTTCTTTGTCATTTTTATTGTATGTTCTTCATCTAGTTTTCTAAATAGGTTGGAAAATTGATCAAAATCGATAGTGACACTATTTGATTTTTATTTTTCACCCTTGCACACAAAGCCAAAATCACTAGGTATAAAGCATTTAAACAAAACTCCTTCCTTGGGCTCGCCTACTTGGAAGTGACATCCAAGAGGAAGAGCCTACGCGGTACTCGGGTCACGCTATAAATTCACGAAGTTCTAGTATATATTGGCAAAGCACCTGACTCCCTTATCACAGTGGTGTGTGAAGTGTGGGGGTAGGCCCCTATATCAAGCCACGTACCAGTCTTTTACTGAAGTGCCTTCGGGACTCCTCACCAAAACATTCCCCAAACCATCCTTAGTTTGGCCAATTGAGTAGTCCCCATTCTAAAAAGCCTTCCCAAACATTTTCTTTCTTAAAAGGCATGAAAATTTAAAAGAGATAATCACCTATGCTACTTGAATTGTTTGTGCATCAGTTAGGTCAATCTTTTTCGTGTTTTTGCTTGTTTATGATGGTCATCACCCGGTCACAATCTAGAAAAATGGCTCAACTGGCCTCTTCTTCATCCGAGACCACCACTAATGTGGATGTTTTGGCACCCCTCGGGTCTTCTTGGGACCGTTGTTAGTTGGTTCCCCATCTTGGTCATATAATCCTTTCTATCATCCTAAAGTGATCCCATCACGACCAGCTTCCCCCAGTCCTTCAGAGGTGTCATTTGCTTCTGATATAGAGTATGTTCCTCATGGAGATCCTAAATTTCAGGCACTCCTTGACCACAACCCAGTAGCCCTTATGGACTACCTAGTGCATAAATCTACTCACATATCTGATCAGGGACCACCGATCCAGCAAGTTTACGATTATTCTCATGAGCCATCCCAGGATTTTATAGAGCAGTTAGCATGCTTTTTCTCACCTCGAACCATGAAAGAAGGTGGCGCATCTATGCCTCCTTTTTCTCTTCCACTGACCATGTCGACTAGTTCTCAAATGACCCTACCTATCCCTAGTGCCGTGGCTACCTGGCTACCCCATAGCCTACTTTTGAGAGGCCCTCTTCTTCAGCTATGATGAGTGCGTCCACGCTCCCACAAATTGTTGTTAATTCTTCTATGTCATCTATTATGTCTCAGGGTCAATATCTCTCTGTGAACCAACCCCCTCCTACGAGTCAGTCGGTTCCTCCTTCTCGTCCTCTAGCTGGTCTTTCTTCTAATGCTCCAGTGATAGTGACCTTTACCCATCCTTTGGCATCGGCACCCCTAATAACCAATCCAAAGTAGTCAAAATCCTCATTCAGAGTTTGTTTCCCACTATATCAAATCAAATCAACACCCACATTCCTCAATCCATTCCGATTCAATCGGCAAGTGTAGGAACCCACCAATCACAGGCTCCATCTTTCATTCAACCACCTTTCTCTCAACCACTTGTCATCTCATAGCCTATTTATACTCAAGCTCCTTCACAACAAATACCACACCAAGCGTCACCTAGAATGCCTAGTTATTCCTCTTATCATCCTGTTAATTAGCAGATGAATCCCCCATTAACGCCTCAACAAAACATACCATTTTCTTCTTATACGGGACATACCAACATGCCCCCTCCTCAATCTGATGTCATCCAACTTCTTTTCAAGAAAATCGTAGACCTAGAAGCCTCCACCAAAGGGGCTCGCCCTTCATACTCTTTTGAAGAAGTATGTAATGAACCGATTCATCCATCAGTGGCTTTTAAGCCTTATCCTCCCCAATGGGAACTTCCTAAGTTCTCAAAATTTCATAGTGGGAGGATCCTCAACAACACCTATGAGCATTCAAGCATGCTTGCTACCTTATAGTCTAGGATCAGGAGCTTATGCTCCATACCTTTCCTATGTCTTTAGCAGGGCCCGCTTTAGACTGGTACAATAACATACCCCAACATTCTTTTTTCTTTCTCTCAATTAGCTCAGATGTTTTTTGAAAACTTCTCAATAAACATCACACATAAGATCTCGATTACATATCTTTATAACATTTAGTCAATTTGATGATGAGTCTATTACAGACTTTGTCACTCGTTGGAGAGGGATAATAAATCAATTGTCTTTCTCCCTCCCTCAATCTCAACAAATCGAGTTGTTTACTCGATCTTGCGCTAATCATATTTCTTCCACTTTAAGGATTCAAACCTTTCATACATTTGAAGAAGCCTTTACGATGGCATGCAAACTTGAGTCTCGTGCCATTGAACAAGGGAAGCTAAAACTTTATTCTAAGTCTAAACCAGATTTTTCTTGGTTTACAAAATCAAACCCTTCCACTTCTAACAAAGACAAGAATCAGGGGTCCACAAATGCTATCGTATTAAAAACATCACGAGCTGATAACACTTCTAATCAAACACCTCGGAGAGACTCTTCATCTTCTCGAAAAGGACCCTCGTCATCTCGATCTTTTACTTCGTTGGGGGAATCATATGCTTCTATCTTAGAAAAAATGTTGGAAGTTCACATGATCGAACTTCCCCTATTAGAATTTTGATGAGAGCCAAGAACGACCATTCTGGTATCGTGAAAATGATTTTGTCATTATCATAGAAGCAAAGGCCATGACATTGAATGATGTCAGACCTTCAAAAACCTTGTCCAAAAATTCATTGATAAAGGCGAGCTCATTCTAGATAATCCAAATGCTCCCCAAATCAAGCGCTTGATGTTTTTAAACAGCCTTTTCCAAATCATTCCCGAACAAATGATGCTTCAGGGTCTCAAAAACCAAACACTCATACTATCAGCTTCATTTCTACTAATGGTTCTTCTTCTAATTCTAAATCATCCACAAACATGTCGACTGAATCGAGAACTCTCCTCCGCTCCTTCAAATTCGAGATTCCACCATCCTCAGATGGTCCATCTTCGAGTCTTCCTTTATTAGAAATAGAGTCGTCTCCCTCTGCCTCACCTTCTGATCTTCCACCTATACCTGAGATAGTGTCATCTTCATCTGTCTCATCATCAGATATTCTTTGGTGCTTGAGTCATTTACATCCCTTCAAATTCCTACTACGGATACTTCTACTTCTATCACTCCCATTTTTTCCATGACCATGCCTTTGGTTAACGTACCCATAGTTATACCAACTTCTATGCCTTCGGAAGCATCCTCGATCTTAACCCTTCTGTCACTTTTCCTATAATAATTACACCCACAATTACTGCATCTAAAGTATCTTCCTCACAAGAGACAACTTCTTCATTACCTATCTCTTCCACCATCAGTGCTTCCTTGCCTATTAAGGAAACATCTAAAGAGATAGCATCGACACCTATACTTCTAACTCCTGGACTTAGACATAAACAATTGGAGTTTAAGCCTAGGGTCACATCATCGGTATCATCTCCTTTACTTCCTCCAAAATGGTTACAATCACCTTATGCGGTCGAAGTTGTCACCATCCCTGAAAAGGGAAAACCAATATTTCGGACCATCAAGACTCTTGGTGCTTTCCCTCAAAAATCCCTCTCTACACCTCATAAAAGATTGGATTTATCCACTGAAAAAGACATCTTCTTCTACAACACCATCTTCACGGTGCCTCATAAAGTGGATTTACCTACTGGAAAGGTGTCACCTCTTTTATTAGAACCATCATCTTCATCACCAAAATCCAAGGCACCCTTTGTGCCTCCTATCAAATCTATTTTGGGAGCTCCTCCCCATCTAAATCAGTCTTATCTAAATCATCATCTGTTTTGGCCAAGTAGCCTTCTTCATCTCCAAAGACCAAAACACTTGTCATGTCTTCGTCATCTTCAAAATCTATCTTAGGAGCTCCTCCTCCACCAAAATCAATCTTGCCTCACTTGCTTCCATCTCAAGCACCTAAGGTTGCTTCTCCCAATGTCTAGAAAAGCAAAAAATAGTCCTAAAAATACTGTCAAACTAGATATGTAGGTTCTTTTACCTCGGTAGTCTGTTAAGGCTAAAGAGGTGCCTTCATCATCTCTATCCTCATCTTCATCTACCGGATTCTATACTGAAATCCTTCACCAACTTATCCAATCTTCATCTATATCTCTTCCTCCGATCAAACCCTATAATCCCAAAGGAGTAAAACCTTCATGGTTCAACTCTGATTTGATTTGTGCTTACCATCACACTCTAGGTCATGACACCGAGGGATGTAAAGCCCTTCAATCATCGTTCATTAACCTCTTGGAAGAAAGTGATCTTCTATTAGAAGAGGAGGAGGAACAAGTGTCTCCTGTCATCCCAACTACATCTGAGCCTGAATGGTCTACTCAGGCCTCTAATTCTATTCCACTCCAGATGATCTTCCACCTTCTCAAATCGACACAATTCATATCGCCACTAGAGCACAACAAAGTATGATAATCCATCATCTTCTATAGCCTCTCGACCATGGGTCATCATTTCTCTGCCCCGAAGGAGTTCCTCCTTCCTCATCAGCCCCGAGACCTGGGTCTCTATTCATGCTTCACCTCGGGCTCAGATTCCCGTGTCAGTTGAGGAGAGTGTTATGAAACAACTCACCCATGCTCCGGTCAAAATGTCTCTTTTTGACCTCATTCAGTCATCTCCCCAAGCATCGCCAGGCTCTGATTGATAATCATGCCATATCGCAGTGAATTTAGATGAGCCCCACCTTTTGAGATGGTTTTTGGATTGAATAGACCATCAACCACCATCTCCTTTGAGGATTCTAAAATTCCTCCCCTTTCTTCTGAGGATTTAGAGGCTCCTCTCTTTATCACAGTTCAAATCAATAACACTACGTTAAAGCACACTATGATCGACAGTGGTGCTGCACTCAACATGTCATTTCCTCCCACACATTTGAGCAACTTAAGTTACCAAAGAACGTAGTGTCACCACCACCTTTCACCCTTCGATCATTTAATGATCAGCTGGCAGGTTACTTTAGGAACTGTGGTCCTGCCCATTCGGGTAGGCAAGAAACTTCTTCACGAGCTTTTTTACATTGTTGAAGGAAAATTCCACTACAATATGATCCTCGGATGCTCTTGGATCCATACAATGCACTGCGTCCCATCAACCCTCCATCGATGCATAAAATATCAGTATGAGGGAAAAATCTATACTCATCCAGGAGACCCTTTTCCATCCGCACAATGTGACATGACCACAGGGTCTGTCCCTCCAAAAGAGAATGCTTGTTCTCTTGATGAGGCTTCATCCTCTTCCATACCTGTAACAAAACTACCAGATCTACAAAATTTAGAAGAAATGTTGCAGCGTTTTTCACTAGGAGAGCTTCCTCTTCTCTCTTTTGACACCCATCTCAAACCTAATGAGTATGGTAGGCCAGATAAACAACCTGAATATCAACCAAATCTTGGCCGCATTGTCACCATTGGTCTACCCAATCAACAGACTAACTTCATCTATGGTGGTCTTGATACACCTCACTATCATCTGGATTCTCCTCCTAGGGCCAAACCCTATTCGGCAGGGTTTGATTGTCTACAAAATCCCACGTTCACAAAAACTTATCTATATCGATGCGCATGGAAAGGCTTTGGCCTGGGAAAGTATGAACAGGGTGTGCATGACCTCGCATCCATTCCAACTCTTAAACCACATCAAAAATTTGGTTTAGGGTTCAAACCTCTCTCGAAAGCCACCGTCACCATTCTCGATGAGCCTCTTTCCATTGAGGAACCATCTTCTCCCGTCAAGTCGGAAGCATCACTTGATGTGGATGACACCATTTCCATCCCGCCTAACTTTTTTTTTTAGTCAATACCATTTCCTTAGGTCCACTGACCTATAAGACTAATGGAAAATCCACTTCCATACCATTAGTCTTCCCCGAAATAGTTGGAGATGACTCTCCCACTATCAATACTATCCATTGTGTGGATGATGATTCTGTCCTTACCTATCTGGGGGTAGAGGATTCTTATCTTCCTAAAACCATTCCTTCTGACACATCTACGCTTCTCAATGAAGCCACTGTTGACCTTAATATAGGGACTTCTGAAGACCCTCGCATCATTAAGGTTGGCCAATCTCTTAACCCACAGGAGTTAGGAGACTTCACCGCCTTTCTTTCCCACCATCGCCAAGCATTTTCTTGGTCATATGAAGATATGCCGGGCCTCGATCCTAATATCATGGTCCACAATATCGTTACTCTTCAGACATCAAACTAGTTAAACAAAAACTACGTAAGATGCATCCTCGTGTAGCTCTACTTGTCAAAGAAGAGTTGCAGCGCTTGCTTTCCGCCAACTTCATCCAACCCATTGACTATCCACAATGGGTTTCAAATGTAGTACCAGTAACCAAAGCTACTGGGAAAATTTGAATTTGCACCGACTTTCGGGATCTTAATCTCGCTTTCCCGAAAGATGATTTTCCTCTACCTAATATCGACCAACTCGTGGATTTAACTGCAGGTCACGAGATGCTTTCTCTGATGGATGGTTTCTCTGGGTATAATCAAATTCTCATCACACTAGAGGACCAGCATAAGACTTCCTTCATAACCCTTGGGGAATTTTTGTTATCGCGTCATGCCCTTCGGTCTTAAGAATGCAGAGCAACTTATCAACGTGCAATGACCTACATCTTCCATGACCTCTTACACAAAACTGTAGAAGATTACGTCGATGACCTCGTCAGTAAGTCCAAATGCCATCAGGATCATCTTCTCATTCTTGTGCCTCTCTTTGAGAGACTCATTCATTTTTGTCTTCACCTAAATCCATCTAAATGCATGTTTGGCATTCTCACTAGTAAACTCTTAGGCTTTATCATTTCTATTAGGGGCATTGAAGTCGATCCCACAAAAATAAAGGCTATCCTCGAGATGCCTCCCCTTCCAACTTAAAGCAAGCTCGTGGTCTTCAAGGATGCCTTCAATCAGTGTGTCATTTTATCTCGCAACTTTTGGACCGTTGTCAACCTTTTCATCATCTCCTCCATAAAAATGTTCATTTTGAATGGGATGAGCATTGCCAAAAAGCCTTTGATGATCTCAAAGCTTATCTTCTTTCTCCACCTATGCTTACACCTCCACGTGAGGGGGAGCCATTCTATCTTTATATTTTATGTGACTGACCATGCTCTGGGAGCCATGATCTCACATCGGGATGCTAATGGTAAAGAACAAGCCATCTATTATATCAGTCGCACTCTTCATGAGTATGAAACATGTTATTCCGAAGCTAAAAAATTGTGTTGTGCTCTCTTCTTCACAACTTCTAAACTTCGTCATTACCTCCTTAATCACAAAACCTACATTGTTACAAGTGTTAATCCACTCAAGACAATGCATGTGAAACCTTATCACAATGATCGTATCACTCGTTGGCTCATGCTCATGACAGAGTTTGACCTCGAGTTCATCTCACAAAAATCTATCAAGGGTCAGGTCATTATGGATCAATTAGTTGATACTCCTCTTTCGGACACTCAAGTCCCCCTCACTCAATTCCTAGATGAGTACATCCAACAAATTGATTTGGTCTATCTCCATTTAAAGTAAAACTCTTCTTTGATGGGTCCAAGTGTCAAGCAAGGGGAGGCGCAGGTTTTCATCATGATTCCTCCTTGGGGTGCACCATCCCTATCGCACACAAGCTTAACTTTGAATGTACCAATAATATGGCTGAATATGAAGCTCTCATTTTAGGTCTTCAAAATGCCATTAATCTCAAGTGCTCACCATATCGACATCTTCGGTGACTCTAAGCTCATCGTTAATCAAGTCACTGGTGTCTATCAGTGCAAAAATGATATCCTTCAAAAATATCATGATATCATTCTCTTTTAGCTTCAATCTTTTGATAAATTTACTATCCAGGCTATTCCTCGCACTAAACTGATTCACAGATACGATGGCTTCTTTAGCCTCACTTATTCCTCCTTTTACTGAAGACTCATGACTTTATGTGGTTGTTCAAAGCATTTAGACCAACCATCTCATCTCAGGAAGTTGACTTCAATCAACGTTGTCATGACCGACACTCAAGATGAGTGGTATCAACACATTTTTGATTATCTATCCCATTAGTGCTTCCTCCAGATCGACTTCCAATGGCGTAGAAGATCTTTTATCCAACGCGCAAACCGCTATACTATTCTAGGTGGAATCCTTTACAAACGTGGCTTTGATGGTATTTTGCTTCGGTGCCTCAAAACCCCTGAATCATCTAAAGCCATTCAGGAGGTCCATGATGGTATCTATGGTGGACACTTTGGTGGTTTGGCCGTGGCTAAGCACATCCTATGTTTAGGTTATTATTGGCCTTCTCTTAATCAAGACTACTGTGACTATGTCAAGAAATGTGTCAAGTGTCAACAACACGCTAATCTCACACATATCCCTAGCCAGGCCTTACAACCCGCAGTGGATTTGTGGCCTTTTTCACAATGGGGTCTTGATCTCATTGGCCTCATCAATCCACGCTCTCTTCACAAGTGACATCACTCCATCATTACTACCACATAATACTTCACTAAATGGGTGGAGGCTATTCCTCTTTCATCAACCAAAGCTAAACCTATTGTTGATTTTGTCTATCAACACATCATTTGTCACTTTGGTGTTCCTCACAAACTCATTACAGACAATGGAAAGTCTTTCAAAAACAAATATTTACAGAAACTTTGTGACACCTTCAATATTAAACTCATCTTTTCTTCTCCATACTATCCACAATCTAATGGCCAAGCTGAGGCTTCTAATAAAACTTTACGTAATATCCTCGCAAAGGTAACTAGTCGAGCTGGTAGGGATTGGCACTTACACATCCCTTTTTCTCTCTGGGCTTATCGGACTAGCATTTGTACCCCTACTAGTGCTACTCCTTTCTCTCTCATCTATGGGTCTGAGGCTGTCCTTCCTTTGGAAGTCCAGATTCCCTCTCTTCGTGTCTCTCTCAGAGAGTTTGTCTCTGATGAGGACTATCGTCAAAACCATCTAGCACAACTTGAGTTGTTAGATGAACATCGCCTAATGCTCTTGAACATCATCAAGTCTATCTTGAGCATGTCAAGCATGCTTATAACAAGCATTTGTAGTAGTGTGACTTCCAAGTTGGTGATCTTGTTCTTAAAGAAAACCAAAATGTCACTACTCTGGAATGGAGTCAACGTGGTAAGTTTGCTCCTAACTGGATGGGACCATACGTTATCACTCATAAGTATGGGTCCGAGGCTTATCACCTGTCTTCCATGGATGGTATACCTGAAATGGAGCCTCTTAATGCTTTGCATCTAAGGCCCTTCTACTGTTAAAATCTATCTTACATGATTTTAGTCATGCAAAATAGATCTTTTCATCCATCTACAACCAGTCATGCATTTCGTAGTGATTCGAACTATGTGGTTCTCCACGTTATGTCTTTTATACCTTAAATATGAGTACCATGGCTCTACTCATGGCATTTTCCTTATGGATTTGTTCCTTCTCATGGTAGGAATACCTTAATCACTACTTCATCCACCCTAGGTGTTCATCTTGATCAAAACCACTTGGGGGCATGAGTACGTGCTTATATACATTTTCTTCCCTCTATCTGATCTATCTGGTCTAAACTCAGCTTCTTCCAAAGCTCAAAAAAAAAAAAAAAAAAGAGATGTTATCCTAGTCCCAAAAGATAGACTGATCCCTCGAAGGACAGCTATCCATGCCTTATCAAATAAAATAAAAATATAGACCATTCCTCGAAGGATGGCTATCATCAAAATCAAAATACAGACCACTCCCTTGAAGGATGACTATTTGTTTTATGGCATTTTCAGCCTTTGCAGTAACAAACTTCCTTTATTGGCAGTTTGTTCACTTTTTAGCATCTCTGAAAGACTTCCCGTATCGATCAGTCTTTCTATATCTAGCAAACTTCCCGCATCGATCAGTTTTCTTTTCTATCAAAAAAAAAAAATCATGAAGTTGTGATATGAGACCTTTTCGATCATATGGAGATCCTATTTTCCCCATATGGGCACGTATTTAATCCTTCATGTGTTATCATGAGATGTATACTTATCTCTCATCCTTATCTACCTCCTAGATCTGGTTTGTGACTAACTAGTGTCAAGTTTATTTTATCCATGTCTATGGCCTTGTGTGCATCGTCTTTTGATTTACCATCAAGGTCTCTATTTATGGTCGGTTAGGGGCCTAACTTATCATTCTTTTTCCTATCTAGGTGTAGTGCTTTTTATTTCTAAGGGATAATATCATTACATCACTTTCTTTCACAAAAGACATTTCCCATGATTATTTGTTGTTCATCCAGTTAAATTGACATTTAACATGTTAATTTACTCAATCAAGTCTATCATCTATCTATGCTCATCTTATTCATCTCATATAATGTCATCAAAAAAGCATGTATTAAAAACACATGTGAATCCATCTATCTATATCATTTAATTGAATTAACATCTTAAACATGTTTATTTAATCAACCATGACAAATCAATCAAATCACATCTATTCATCTATCATTTATAACATTCATCTATATCCATCAAAATTACATAACATCTATCCATATCTATCAAAATTAAATGCATGAATCCAATCACATAACACAAAATGATGAATATATATACATATATCTATATCTATACAAAAGAATGTGTGGCTTCCAATCAAGCCATATACATCGTATCCAAAGAAAAATACCTTCAACTCGAGGCTACATCAGTATATCTCTACAAAATATCACATCTATATGGTAAAATCGGATAGGTGGAAAACACTATCTCCTCCTCCCTCCTCAGGTCAGGTTGTCTCTCCTGACCATCTCCTACAGAGCTAGAGATGCCCACTACCATGGCCCTACCACCTCCTCGATCTCCTCTGGTGCTCGCACCCTCCGAGGCACCACCTGGCAGTAGTAGTTTATCGTTGTCGTCCTCCTCCTCGCTCCATACCGAGGCACATCCGGGGCATGTTGTGTCAGGGCATCCTCATAATATCTCACCTCGGCAAGGAGAGCCTGATAGGTACTCAAACTCACCATACCGGGTGCTCATGCAATGGCTGCTTGCTTGGTGGTGGTCCTCCTGCTACCACACCCTGTGCCCTTGACTCTGAGGTGGTGCCTATATCACCATATTTGGCCCTGAGGGCCTCCTTGTGCCTATGATAGTGATCTCTCTCTGTTGGATCGTTGTATCCGCTCCTAATGAGTGGTGTCTCTCTCTTGTATATCAGGGTGTCCCTCTCCTCTGTCAAAGTCCTAATCTCTCGAGGGAATCTGGTGTGTGTCATGTCAAGGCAAGCATGCTCTCCTCAGTCTCTCTAAGTGCTACTCTGCTGCTAGATCCTCCTCACCTACCTCTATGTAGCTACCGAGAGATGTCGTGGCAGCTCCACGTGGTACCATGCCTCGTAGCCCTCATCCACTCCTACATCATCATCATCATCTATGGGAGGTGGGGCCTCCCTGAGTGGATCTATTGGAATCAGTATAGGTAGGTCTGTCTCTCTGCTATCCCGTCTGTATGGTGTATATATGGTCGGGATGATCTGAATCAAACCAAACTACCTCATCACCCGTATAAATGGGACTCACTCTAAGAGCTCTAGCCTGCTGGCCCCGACCACCCTGCTGCATCTCAGCTCCACCAGATGGGTGTCCTATCCGGCCCATATTGATAGACCCTGTATGGTCTCCATATCACCTGTGTTGGTGTCAGAGTCTTGAATCTCTCTGAATACCACTCTACGGATCTCCCTATATCTCCGGGGCCATGTCTACCCGCCATCGTCGAAATCCATACTCAAGGGCTCCCCTACTCCTGGCATCCATGGAAGCCCAGATGGCCTGATCACTGATATATGCTCATATGCCCAGCAATGGAGCACAAAACTCACGTCTATCCCATTCTACCTACCTGTGGTATACATCCACAAGCTCGTGAATATATCTGTGCTAGTAATGCATCAACAAATGCAAACACCTGCATGAACTCTAGAATATCATAGACACAATCGAGAGGAGTAGTGGGAACCATCCACCTCCGAATCTAGTAATGCATAGTATGAGATAGCCATCTAGATCAGGGCTATCAATCTACTCCTAGGGTCATCCTGCCGGTACTGTGAGGCTGTCCTCACAGCCCCTGGACACTATCTCTGCATCATCTACCATGTCCCCATATAATCGTACCAGGGCCCTCCTCTGCTACTCTCGTGGGGTGATCTCTATCAGGTCCCCTATAATCGGTAACCTGAGGATCCTATAGATGTCCTCATGGGTGATGGTCATCTCACCCATCAAAACCAAAATGTGTAGGTCTGGCTATCCCACCGTTGCACCAATGCTCGCATGAGCTCCACATCTCGGGGTACCCACCTATAATAATGGAAACCCCTAGTCTAGATAACTCTAGATGATGCCACTCAACATCATCTGTCACATTTGGTAGTATGGTCTCCAGTAGCTTAGAATAGCATCCCACATGTGTAGGACCTCTCGTGCCTATGCATGATATCAAACATCGTCATTAGTTTCATATTTATCAAAATCCACATCATTAAATTTTCATCAAAATCTTTCTCAAAAATAAAAAAATGTCACTTTTTTTCAATCGGCGCCGACTCATGCCAATCGGCGCCATTTACTTGATGATCGATGCCGATTGTGTTACAATCAGCACCGATCGCTTTCTAATCGGCGCTGATTTTTTCAATCGACGCCGATTATGAGGCAGAGCGAGCAGCTAAAAAGCCCTCTTGCCTCCTACTACAAAAAACATGAAAAAAAAAACAAAACGCTAAATGTACAAAGCTAAGGAAGGCTCACTTACCCCTGGTCATGTCCTCTTCCTCTTCTGACCACTTCAGAGGCTTCCATGTTGCTCAAATTCAATTTTTGACTTTTTCTAAATCAATCGTCACAGTGCAAATGAATCGTTACCATTCATCTTTTCTATACTTATAGGTTTTCAGAGCGGTCGGCGCGATTATTTTGATCGGCGCCGATTTTTGTGGTCGACGTCGATTAGGGGTAATCGACGCCGATTGGATCCCATTGGCACCGATCGGGGATATTTTGATATATTTCATCCTCTGGTCCCACCAGATGTGCTTCATCCTCATTTGTTTCTCTATCTTACGCATGTGTCACCCGTCACACATTGCCGCCATCATTACGTCTTTCTTTTTGGTACTTGTACCTGATCACCTTGCATAGCCTCACGTGTGTCTCACTCGTGGCTGGATTTTGCTTTTATTCCCCACCTGGGGCATCTCATCATTATATCTTTTGCATGTGCCACCCATAGCACACCTTGTTCTACCTAGTCTGACAGTACTTCTATTACAAAGTCCACTATAGTGGCCATATGTCGATTTTCGTGGTGGCTATCCTCTCAAGGCCATCGCTTCATCCTTCTTGTCTAAGCATTGATGCTTGGCTTGTTTATTTGATCATTGTTATGACCTTATTTTCACCTTTTGGCACATATTTTTGGTGTTATCACCCATTCCGAGTTCTTCCCGTACATGGGTAACTCACGTTTTTTTACAACCTAAAGATAGTGGGTCTGTAGGCACTAACGTCATCTCATTCGAAGGCCATCTAGTTGTCCCTACCAATGTGTCACTCTTTAGTTGTTGCTATTTTTAGCAATCACCTTTAACTCACTAGTCTGTAGCCACTTACATCATCTCATATGAAGACCATCTAGTCTACCCTACCAATGTGAGTTCCTTAGGTCGCTGCCTTTTTTTTTTTTTACGTGCGTCATCAATGATCAAATCTACCCCAGACATCTCGTTGGGGCATCCTTCTTTCTCATCTACCTTTTTCAAACTCGGGATCGGTTGGCCTATTTGGGGCCACCCCATCCCTAGTTTGAGGGGGATCACATCATTATTGTTCTTCATTTCTTCCAACTCCTTGTTTTTGTCTCGTGGCATTGCTTATCACAAGTTACTCGACAAAAAGGGGCAAATGTAGACACCTAAAATTGGTTACCCAATTTAGTGTCCCCTGGGTTCGTTTATCCTCTCGGGTAACCTAGGGCACCTTTATATCACCACTTCTCCCTTAGGGTATTACTTAAATATTTAATTTAAAGGCCTATCCTAAGTTTTCTCCACCCCATTATATTTCATCCATGGTTAATTAAACATTAACCATGTAATTCTATCTTTACATTTATTTCAACTACTTATCTACCCCATATCAATTTCCAACCTCCCATATCATTTTTATCCATCCATCCCACCTATTTCTCCTCCCCTAAAACCATGCAAGTGGGATTTTTTCCGTATTTGAGTCGGAGGGATAATATTCTTATCCTTCCAATTCATTTCCTTTTCGCCACTTTGGGAGTCTGTTCTCTGATCAGCACCGATTTTTCTCGATCGGCGCCGATTTTTTCGATGGCGCCGATTTTTTGAACGGCGATTTTATCTCAATTGGCGCCGATTATAAATTTATGACCTGAGATCCTCTCTGGTTAGATTTAGAAGAGCTGGTTGCCTAGAGATTATTACTTTTTCTAAGTGATTAAAGAGATTATCAGAGAAAGAGAGTGAGTTTTGTGTAGTTTAATCCCTGAGAGGTGCATTGTTACTCTGTCGCGTATGTCTACACTCTTGTGGGTCTCCACAGCTACCCTGGTCATCATCAATCATCAATCAAGCATTTTTAGGTATTCTTCTTTGTTAGTTTCTGTAATCTCCTTTCGATCAACACCGATCCAATCCGGTCGGTCAAATCTGATTAGTCTTTAATCAATGCTAGTTTATCCAAATCGGCACGGATCGGGCCTTTCTTTGGTTTTTGGGTTAGAATCCATCAATTTCTACCTCGGATCCCTTTTTCCATCTTCAATCTCTACTTTTTGATCAATCTTCAATAATCTGGTCTTACGTCTAATCCATTTTGCTTAGTTTTGCTTTCTTCTTTTACTTTCTAGCCTTCTATCTTCCTATGTGTCCAATCGACGCCGATCACTGCCTGATCGACGCCGACCCAAACAATCAACGATCGATCACTATCATCGATCGACACCGACCCAAAAAAATGACACCGATCACTATCTGATCGACGCGACAATCTGCAGAAAGATATAGAATTTAGGTAACACAATTTCAGCTTTGTTTTTACAGTTTCCTACTTTCTTTCAATTTCTCTCATGGTTTTTACATTTTGTCTGTTGTTTTTAATCAGAAAACCTAAATATTTGCTTACATATTTTATCATGTATGTCTTTATTCTTGATTGAAAATGTGAACTGACATCCACCGAGGAAGCTCATTACTTCCTGGACCCGCTTTCGGGCAGTTCACCCATATATCATCTAACGTCATCTTTTTCTGCCAAGGATTTGTGCATCACAAGTTTCTTGGATCTACTTTGTGGGATTTTCATGTGTGCCATCTTGTCTCCATCAGCATTCTCTCCATCTACATCTTGGATCTTATCCAATCTATCAAGTATCGATTTCATTTGAGTTTTTTAGGTTTTTTGATGGGGACCCAAGATGCTAGGATATTTTATTAGTTCAGTAATGAAGATTTTCCAAGTGGAACAAAGTTTTTTATCATCTTGTTCTTATGAAAAATCGTTAAGAAGCCAAACAACTTTTTAACCCCCATAAAACCCTAGCTCTATACCAACTTGGAGGAAAATGGTTTTAGTGCCCCATAATGAATGGGTTTCACAAATTTGATGATTATAGGTTGTATAAGACTCTTCCACATTTTCATTTATGTATTTTAGAGCTTGTGACAAAGTATGTGTGCCCCACTCAAATATGTCAATTTCTGGAAATTTTAAGTTTGTGCAAAAGTTTCCCATTAAACTATTGACTAATTTACCATTTATTTAATAATGTTAGTTTTAATACATGATCATAATAGTTTCATATCATGGTTAAGTTCCTAAGATGCAAAGTGTGCCCTATTTATAAGGACTAGTTTTTAGGCGGGTTTGAGCGGTCTGGGAACCGAGTGGTTTTGTATACGGTGTTATAGGTGGTTTTATGAATTGGTATGATTTTTTTCATGATCATTACTTCAATATATTTCCTATTATATATGACACTTGAGTTCTTTCTTATCATTTAGGAAGTTATGACTTGTTCTTGAAAGACTAGGTTTTGGTGCACAAGAGTGACCATGTTCTTGAGATGGTTTGATAAGTTTGAGATGATTGTTTTGAGTGTTTCATGATTTCTAGAGATTTTTAAGGCTTAGAAAAAAATCTAAGTGTGTGGCATGCCTTGGTGGATTTTTTTTCTCTTGATCCTTCATGTTTTTATAGTTGCTTGTTTTGGTGCAATTAGGCCTATTGGAGTCCTAACGGAGTGTTTTGGGAATTAATATGATATGATAGACCTATGTGACATTTTTGTGATATACTCATTATTTTTTCATCATTTTTTAATGATATTTTCTATATCAACGCTGACCTAGGTGATTTGAGAAAAAGAGAGAGGTATATAAGTCAGTTTATAAAGCTCATTTGTGTGTGCTGGAGCTATGAGAGGGTGGCAAATTTTGGAAGGAATGGAGAGCTAGTTATAATGGCATAGTTAAAGAACATAAGGCCTAAAAATGATTATTTATTCTTCCATGATGTTGATCTTATGATGGCGAGTTGAAGGAGGTCATCATACATGACCTAGTTGAGAAGAAGACCTAGTTTGTGTGCATGGGCTTGAGTGAGCTAGAGGAGAGTGTGAGATTGTTATGAGGGGTCAAGAAAATGTTAGAGAATATGTATGAGGAGCTGATTATGGTAGATAATAAGGATCTACATGTCATTAGACCTAATCAACACTTTTTGGTGCAAGATTGAGCAAATAAGAAGAAGGTGTGGTTATGGGGGTTTTTGAGTACATGGAGTTGAATTTGTGATCACAATCAGTTGTAGAAGAAAAAAATACATTAGTGAGATTCATTATAAAGTGGTTGAGTGGGTGCATGATCACCTTAGGGGTGGTATCCTCCTTGTATAGTTTTGAAGTGGGTGCTTCACTAAAGAAATCTCTTATGATGTGTAATATTCATAGGAGTCCTTTGTTTTGAGAAATATAAGTAGAGGTTTAGTGGGTTTTCTTCCCCTTGAGGGTTTCCCACTTAAATTTGGTGTTCTTTTGTTCTCTCTTGTATTTTATTATTATGTGTGGTTGTTCAATGTATAATAAGCACACATATAGTTAATGAATGATTGAATGGTTCAAAGTGATGGATCACGCAATTATAAGTAATTAAAGTAAAAGTTTTGTAGGACTGATTCACCCCCTCTTAGTCCATTTTTCTTCTAAAAATTGGTATCGAAGCTAGGTTCTTGTGAAGCAAGTCTAACAGCTTGGAGGAGATCCTAGAATCACAAGATGGCTAAGAAAATAAGAAAAGAGAACCAGGAGTTGAGATACATGGCCAAGAAGGATGAAGAAACAATTAAGAGTCTCAAAATCAAATGGACATTGTAATTGCAAGTTTAAGAAAAAGGAAGAGGAATATGACAAATTGAATAACAATCCATGTGAAGTGTGTTTGCATGATCAAGTTGACCTTAAAGAATTTGTGGTAGACCTATAGGTATAAATGACATTTCATAAGAAGGAGAACATCAATTTGAAGTCAGTAATCAAGGGATATGAAGGAAGCATTAAGGATCATGAGATTTAAGTTGAATCTATGATAGCATCTCTCAAGAGTGTGTCAAGCTCAAGGAAGTGGTATAAGCCCTAAATTCCAAAGATGAGGTGAAGTATGTGTTGACCATTTTTGGTCAATCATCCAAAAGGGGTATATGAAACTTTCAGGTTGCTTAGGTTAAGTGGAAAGTTGGGTAAGTGCATAGGAAACTAATAAGTATGGATGTTGATCCGGGATGTATATTCCTCATATAATATGCCTTTCCAATGTGCACCTTTTCCAAGATCATACATCAACATTTTCATATTGTTGTAGGGTCATAACAAAGATGGGAAGGACATCGAATATCAAAAAGAACACAATGGGACAACAAACATTCAGTTGCAATTTCCAAGTATCAAAGGAAAGTATAAGTTGTAGAGGTGATAACTTGTTTGTTTATCAGTTTCAGATCAAGAAAAGGTACAATTAATTCATTTTATTCCTTTATGATTAAGTGAAATTACATTAGTGTGTTGAGTTGTTTAGGTTCATTCCATATTATGTTACTGAAGAAAAATGAAAAGAGACATAAATAGCTCATCACATAAGGTCAATTTTCATTTATTCATAAGGAAAGAGTACATTTATCCCACACAAGTCGTGGGATATGGCTATCAAAAGAAAGGAAATGCACATAAATGTAAAGCTAAAAGCGTAAGAAGTAGGTGAATTGTCATTGCATGGGTTGAAGGTCATTTACAAGATCCTCCGGATTGCTCCAAGAAGCTGCTCCAATGTTCTTGAAAAGGGAAATTCAAAATATGTTAAAGCTCTGGGGTCTCTCACTACTTATGGTTCTAGTTTTTATGTATATACATCATCACTCGGCATGAAAGAAAGAAGCAAGAGATTATAACTAGCAATGCTCAGCACATGATCAAGTACAATAATTATAGTTAAATGTTTTAGATCTAAAATTAGTTGTAATTTCCATTACATATCAACAGCAAGCTCAATTAACATGTAACAGGTGCGGAGAACATGGATGAATCTCCAATAATGTGCATTTCAGATGATTTCAAGAGTATAAAAAGGTACGAATTTTCATCATGAGCATAAACATGGGATTATAATGCATTAATGGCCACTCATTTCAAAAGATAAATTAGATTTGCAAAGGTTTAGAAATCGAGATAATGACATCCATACAAGTTCGTATTTCCAACATACTAGTTACCCAAGCATAACATGAAAAGATAAAAGATGGTCATATTTCGCATTCAATAAGCTACAATCTTGTATCATCATGTTTTTAAAAAATATTACCTTTTCGAAGAAAGAAACATGCATCTAGAAGTTTTCATTTTCAGCACAAAGACTACCAAGGAAAGATCATATA
This sequence comes from Taxus wallichiana var. yunnanensis, assembly GCA_018340775.1. Taxonomy (NCBI): domain Eukaryota; kingdom Viridiplantae; phylum Streptophyta; class Pinopsida; order Cupressales; family Taxaceae; genus Taxus; species Taxus wallichiana. The sequence continues at coordinate 280,749,430 of CM031239.1, read as the reverse complement.
TATAACTTATTGAATGCAAAATCGTTACTACGGTTTTTAGATATAAGTTATGGAAGAGAAGTATTAAATCTGGGTATATTTGTCATGAAATCCTAAGCTTTTAAAAGTTCATTGAAACTCATAGAATGTAGTTTCCAACAAGAATACTGATTTTTAGAAGTATAGGAATAGTCATGCATTTATCAAAAACAACACTATTACAAGTATACTAAAGTTAGCGGCCATAGATCTCAGAAAGTGGGATAGCAAAATGCAAATTTCTGATCCATTGAATGGTTTCAAAACAATGATTTAACAACAAGGTTGTAGTTATTATTAGAAAAACCAAGTTTTTTTCTAGTAAGACCCCAAGATTCCTTCAATTAACTCATCACATGGAAATTGTAGACTTTTAGATGAGAAAATAATCTAAGAAATTACAGCCATTTACAAAGATTAAGTATGGGTTTCATCATACTTCCAAGTACGATCCCAAAATGAATGCGATACAAAATTAAATGTTGGAGTAAGATCACTAAAGTTGTCTTTTAAGGTTCTCAAACATATGATTCTTAGAGGTATAATTATCATTGTTTTCTTTATAAAAAGCATATTTGAGGAAAGAAAAGATTGAGCATGCACTTTCAGACCCAAAATATTGTTCCGGTGAATTCATAATGAACAAGAAATCCATCAATGGCACATCAATGGAAACCATATAACTAGAAAGCAATACAACTTACATTTATTTCAGATTCTTAGGAGGATAAAAACTCATATTTCAAGAGTAAAGGATTTTATCATGTCAAGCACAACTATAGATCTCAAAGAAATATAGATTTAGTTATAAAAGTACCGATTTCCAAGATCAAACTTCCATTTTATGCATCGCGGTATGAAAAAAAAGCAAGTAAATTATCGCAGCTATCAAAGGAGAGTTCGAACTATAAACAATCATGGAAAATAAATGTAAGCTACTACAACTGAATAAGACAACAATGTTAAACATATCATTGAGGCTTTCACGTTTTTCCACAAGAAGAATGGATCTATCTTAAAAATGCATCTCTCAAGAGGAGAATTGGCTGAGTCGTGAACATATGAACAAAATTACAGCCATATTCAGTTCATATTTATAGTGTTTTCTTTGCATGGAAGTGGTATAAGTTATAATGCAAAGCAATCTACAATTTACAAAAGGAAAGCCATAAACCCATAACAATGCAAAGTAGCTCTATACAAAACATTTGATTCCATGATAAGTCCATACAAAGGGAACACAAATATCTACTTAGTATAATTCTAAAAACACATGATATGGAAGGTACAACATAAAACTCGGTTGTATTTTATAGAGTCTCAATGCTCTCCTATCAAGGGAAATACTAGTAATGCATGCGAGTTTAGGTCACAGTTCTAGTGAATGAAACCTTTCAAATTAGGATTAAATGCGAGGCTTGGCCATATTTGCGATCAAATAAAGTTATAGCTACATAATAAGAATCTTGGTTTTTTTCACAAAATTTTGTGTCATTGATCCAAAGAGAAGAGATTTTTAGAAGAGTACATTGCAATATAATAGTGATAAGAGGATAAACTAGTTTCGGTGAAGCATAAAGAGCTTAGCAAGATTAAATACAAGGGTCACGAGATGACCCACCAAGACAAATACAATACACAAAATTTAAGACTCAAGTTAGTGACCGGATATCATGGTATAAAATCACGTCCAAGTTGGAAGTTGACATTGTATCCATTGAGTTATATAGTAGACCAAGATGGTTAGAGTAACGAGCTAAAACACCAAGTCATGCTCAAAATCTAAGGATGAAACAATACTATAAGTCTCTCTCATGTACAAGATGATTGTGTCTAGTCATCGACAAAACATCTTTCGAATGAACAGTGTAACCTAGATATGAGTTGAGCTTAACTCATGACATCCACTACGGCCTAGAAAGAAAAAGAGGCAATAAGATTACTTCAATGGTGGCCACATCTACCTAGTTTGGTAAATCATAAATATTTGTGCTCAACGAGCCATAAAAATAAAGCTTCAAAATACAACCATGGTGGAGAGGTAATGCACATAACAATTCATACCAAGGTTCCTTAACACCCAAACAGAGCTCATATGAATGAACGAAAGGCCATGGGAAAAGAAACCACAAGTTCACCCCATTGAGCTAATGCAGAGCACAATGGTGAGTTAGCATTATAAACCCCACCCAAGTTTCGATCTACATAGGCCAAACAATGACACCCACAATGAGTCAAACCGAGCTTCAAGGTCAAAAAAATGGTTTTCATGGTAGGTTTTGTATTTTTCATCCAGAGAATTCAAAATGTAGACCCCAAAGCAATGATCGAAATGGAATATTGTTGGTGGTAATAATGCAAAATAGTTGTAGAAATAAAATCATGCACTTTAGACATTATTTATCTTGGTTTCATACTATTATTTAGAAGGTTCTTGAGTGAAGAAAGTACTAATTAACCCCATCTTTTGGCCATCTATTTTTATTTTATTTCTTCATTACTCGACCTTTTACATCTACATGTCCAGTCATCTTCTATCACCTCCCATTAATTTAGCCTCGACTAGGGCGCCCAGATTAATATTGGGACACCTTGGTCCCACCAAGGGCGCTCGGTCCCTTTTGCACTTTCCCGCCACTTTTTGGGCTCTTTCTATCCATTTTAGATCTTTATCTTTTTGGTGGTCACCATTTTGGGGTTAATTATGAAATTAGACCAAGAGAAATATAAAGTTATGAGACCATAATGAGGGACCTAGCATCATTCACTACTATCATCCATCTATTTCATTGGAGATCACTTGCATCCACATAGCTCCATCATCAAGGCATAAGGCTAAAACATCTGCATCACACTTCATAGGGGGATTCTATTCTATTCCATGCATACATACTTTTACCTTTTCTACATTTAGTTACTACTACGCTTCTTCACAAAGTGCAACTGGCACAAGAGAACTTAGGGCACATTATGCACACACTCGTCATAACTACATTTGGGTCTGAAATGTAGTGCAACACTTAGTTAGTAAGCCCATTGTTGTGGTAGTTGAGTGTTAGGAAATAAGGGATAAAATATGTGGAATAATCCCTCACGAGAATCACAAAGAGAAACTAATATGCAAAGAAATATTACATATCTCAAAATAATATGAACACAACACAAAGAGACAATATTTAACGAGGTTCCCCAATTTGGGCTATGTCCACCAAGAATCACTTGCTTAGATTTTATTACAAACCACTGCTCTCTCAATACAATACCTAGATCTATTTGGAGCTATGCTCAACAAACTCTACAAAATTCACACCCGAATTTAAAACACATCTGCAATGTTACATAATCCCTACCATATGCACAAAACCACATAAGTAGACAACTACTTAAGTAGTTTTAAAAAACCGTGGGTATCAAAACCATGGGCCAAAATCGTCCCATAAACCTATGGGTCAAAAATCCCACCCATATGAGAAAAACACATTTCCTAGTATATCGGGCACGTTTTGTTTCAAGGCCAAAAAAATTGCAAAGTGTACAATACTCTTAGTGTACAGTCTTCAAAAATTTGGAAAGTGTACAGTACTCTTAGTGTACAGTCTTCAACACTTTCTCACATGAAAATAGGATCCACAACCTAACAATTACATCACACTTCATAGGGGGGATTCTATTCTATTCCATGCACACATACTATTACATTTTCTACATTTAGTTATTACTCACTACTTCACAAAGTGCAATTGGCACAAGATCACCTAGGGCACATTATGCACACACTCACCAGAACTACATTTGGGTCTAAAATGTAGTGTAGTGCTCAGTTAGTAAGCCCACTATTGTGGTAGCTGAGGTTAGTCCGACCCATTCATTTGCATATTTATTTTTTTAGGGTTTTGATACTTCTTTTGGTCTTTTACAGGTCTTTACATCATCTTGGATTATTGGACGACACTCATTGCAAGATAGCGAATTTGATGTGACGGACAACGAGGATTTTGGACCATCTTTCGAACCAGTGAATATCGGGTTTGAGAGATTTTACACAAACCAGGTGCCCTGGGTTTCTATCGGTTGCGAAATAGGTGGATAAGTGCTAGAAAATACATGGGAACTACGAAAGAAAATATAAAATAAACAGGGCCAAAAGGTGGGATTAATTAGTACTTTATACACTTGAGAACCTTCTAAATAGTATTATAAGATTGGGCCAAATTATGTGTAAAGTGCATAATTTTGTGTCTATAATTACAAAAAGGTGGAAAAGCGGCATGGTTTGCACTCGTCAAAAAATGCATTGCGCTTTTCAAAGTGTTGAAAAACACACTTTGATTTTTCTGCACCTGAAGAACGTAATGCTTCTCCACATGATAATTGATAACATCAATCCAAAAAGGTAGAAAAGCATCATGGTTTGCACCTTGTTGAAAACCGCATTACGTTTTTCAAAGTGCTAAAAACATAGTGTGTTTTTCAATGTGCTAAAAATCACATTTTGTGTTTCAACAAGACAAAACCACAAATGTTTAGCATAATCTAATTACTTAATATTGATAACATTAGTCCAAAAAGTGGAAAAACATCGTGGTTTGCACCTTTTCAAGAACCGCATTGTGCTTTCCAAAGAGTGAAAAACACGCTATGTTTTTCAACTTGCTAAAAGCACACTTTTTTTTACGAGGCACAAAACACACAAGTTATCCACATTCTAATTACTTAATATTGATAAAATCCATTCAAAAAAGGTGGAAAAACATCGTGGTTTGCACCTTGTAGAAAGTCGTACTACATTTTTCAAAGTGTTGAAAAACACAGTGTGTTTTTCAATGTGCTGAAAATCACACTTTGTGTGTTGCACCTTGTCGAAAAGAAAAAGGTTTAGCACATGCTAATTACTTGATATTGATAACATCAGTCCAAAAAAGTGGAAAAACATTGTGGTTTGCACCTTGTCGAAAACTGCATTGCACTTTCCAAAGTGTTGAAAAACACAGTGTGTTTTTCAACGTGCTGAAAAACACACTTTGTTTTTTCATCGAGGTGAAAAAAACACAAGTTAACCACATTCTAATTACTTTATATTGATAACATCCATCCAAAAAAGTGGAAAAACATCATGTTTTTCACCTTGTGAAATCCGCATCAGCTGCGTTTTTTTCAAAGTCTTTGAAAAACACAAAGTGTGTTTTTCAAAATCACATTGTGTGTTCAGACCTGGGTCGAAAAGCACAAAGGTTTAGCACATGCTAATTACTTGATATTGATAACATCAATCCAAAAAATTGGAAAAGCATCGTGGTTTGAACATTTTGAAAACCGCATTGCGCTTTCTAAAGTCTTTGAAAAATACACTGTGTTTTTCAACATACCTAGGAAAACACACCTTTTTATTCGACAAGGTGCAAAACACATAAGTTCTCCACATTCTAATTACTTAATATTGATAACATCCATCCAAAAAACGTGGAAAAACATCGTGGTTTTCACCTTGTGGAAAATTGCACTGCATTTTTCAAAGTGCTAAAAACACAGTGTGTTTTTCAACGTCTTGAAAATCACACTGCTTGTGTGTTGCACCCAAATCGAAAAGCACAAAGGTTTAGCAAGAAAGCGGGAGGCATTGGCATAAAAAAATCCACACTATGAATGCAACACTTGTTTCTAAAATGGGATGGAGATTTGTTAAAGAAGAAAATCCTTGGGCCAATCTCATTAAAGCCAAATACCTTAACCAAGGTAGTGTTATGGGATACTTCAATAACACCGGTCACCCCCTGGGATCAATCTTTTGGAAAAATCTGGTAAAGATCATAAAATATATTACTTCAAGTTGCAAATGGACTCTCGGCACAGGAGAAAACATTAAATTTTGGAAAGACAACTAGATTGACTTCAAAACACTTACAAATCATGACCAATGGGAGCAGCTCAAAGACAACGTCACTGCAGCCTTGGGACAACGGGTTTGTAGCTATATTCAGAACACTGAAGGAAAATAACAATGGAAAAATAGTGAGACTATTATCCCTAAGAAAAAGGATCTTCTTAGGGAAATTCAAACCAACCTAAGTCACATTCCCATTAGTCAAATCCAAACTCAAGATGAATTCAATTGGGTTTTGTCTTTTGATGGTAATTATTCAATGAGATCGGGGTACCAACCGTATGTAAATTAACCTATAAATAACTTCCCTTAGAACAAGATCTGGTTCAAAGAGCTTACTCTGAAAATAAACCAATTCCTTTGGTTTGTGCTAAATAAAGGCATACTCACCATTGACAATCTCATTAAAAGAGGATCTACCATGCCGAATAGATGTTATCATTGCAAAAAGGATAATGAAACTATCCAACATATTCTACTTGCACTATTTGTTTGTTATCTCTCTATGGAAGCACATTTTCAATAGGTTTGAAGTTAAATGGTCTTTTCAGAGGATATTATACAAGCCTAGTTGCAATGGAATCCACCTCGCAGCTTTGGAAAATTATCTTCCCTCACACCATATGGAGAATATGGAAAGCTTGTAACTCAATCATCTTCAGAGATACTAACAGGACCATCAAAAGTATCCTAAATGAAATCACTGTGGTTGCTAAGGAAAACATTCTAAAATTTAAACCTCCTAAAAAGTTGTGTATCCTCAGGAGGAGGTTAGATATCTCAAGGCTAGGAATATTGATTACATTGGTTCACTTCCCCATTCATAAAGCATTGACAAGTCTCTTGTGCATTGGATTCCCCCTTCTGAAGGCTAGTATAAGCTAAACTTTGATGGTGCCTCCAAAGGTAACCCTAGTCCAACTAGTGGTGGTGGTCTAATTAGAAACCACAAGGGTCATCTAATTGCAGCATATGTTGGTCCCATGGGTAAGCAAACTAATCACTATCCCGAGGCCCTAGCTATTTTCTCGGGGAATCATACTTACTAGGAACCTCAACATGGGTAATATCATTGTCGAAGGTGACTCAATGAACATTGTCAATAATCTTTCCAAGTCCCTAACACCTAGTTGGACCATTAGATATTTCATCAATGAAGCCCATACTTTATGCAATGGTCTAAACATCATTTTCCAACATGTTTATAGGGAGGGGAACAATTAAGCTAGATTCGCTAGCAAATATGGGGGTTTGTATTAATGATTACAAGGAATGGCATGATTTCCATGACACACCCTCCAAAGTTAGACACATCATCACAAATGAAGCAAACACTCTCATTATTACTTCTCGGTCGGAGGATCCTGCACGTGCGGAATCCACTATCTAGATCTCTTAGGCAAATCATGTATACCCGAATTTATTCCCCCTAACTTCAAAAATTGATTACTTTTTCCATACCTTGAGAAAGTGTGGGAGAAAGAAATAGGTTTTATCTCTGAAACTCATAGGAATACATGCTTTCAGAGATCTGTCAAGAGACTACAGTTGCTTCTTTCGGATCAACTCTTCGCATTCACAAGTGATCATCCCAATGGGAGGAGCCTGATGTAGAGTAGAACCCATCTTTGACCCATGGTGGCAAGATAAAATAGAACTATGGGAAACCATCAACATTGGGGGTTTTACATATTTCATCCAAAGAATTAAAGGGCACAACTAGTACATTTCATTACTGTTTGTGGAGAATTGGAAAGACGGAACCATTACTTTCAGAGACAAATATTTTAATATAATTAAGGAGTTTATCTCATTTATCACTGGCTTAAGCATGGATGGAAACAAATTCTTCAGGAATAAATTCGATAAGGAAACATAGGAAAAGGTCTTTCTGGATGAAGGAGAAAGTATTGATATCAAGAAGGAAGGCATTTTAGTTTCCTCTATCCCGCAACCTTTTGATGAGGTCCCTGAATGATGGTTCGTTATGTCACACTTGAGGGAAGATTCTCCACCATTCCACTACATCACTTGGTCCTACTAAATCATTTTAGGCATGAGGTGAAGGTGATTTTATCCCACTATATTCTACACTCTATGGAAAAGTCTATTTTGGAAGTTAGGACTGTAAGAAGATTGTTCCTATGCACTAGTGGAGCCATTTTCCTCAAAGAATCGATTACTTTTTAGATGTTGTGGCCCACAACCCCTGCCCCACTTTGGTCTCTCCTCCTCTCTACCAATCTCGCATTCACTCTAAAAACCCCATGTACCATGAATCTGCCTTTGAGCCACCTCCTAAAAGGATCCTTCAAGTAGTAGGAAAGATAAGGAAATTCTTGACATTGGCCAAAAGGGTAAAGAAATTTTTGTGTAGGATAGCCCCCCCACTATTCTTCTTGCCATGGAACAAGACATCTCCTCTATTTTGGAGAAGAAATTTATCATGCAAGATGAGACTATGAAAACCCTCGAGGACAATGTGGAATTTCTTCTTAAGTCTATTGTTAAGGAACAAGCTCCTGATCCTATCCCCGGCCTCAAAGAGGAAATCGCCACTCTGTAATATAAGCTCAAAGACCTTGAGGAAACCCACAACAACTATATGGGCATACACTGTGCCATTCTAGATCTCATGCAATTCCACATACACCAAATTTGTGACTCCAGTGGAATTTCGGCCTCTGCATGGAAGAATGAAAAGATTGCCAAAAAGTTTAAAGCTTCAAACTAGGACCCCACTATTGCTATCGATCAAGCTCTATCAGCCCTAAGATTTGCTTTAAAAGTTTTTAACAAATCTATTTGTTAGTATTTTCGTCTCTTTGTTCTTGGTGCGTTGTTTTGTTGTTGTTGTTTAGTTGTGGTTTTGTTGTTTTTGGTTCGTAGTAGGGCTCTTTGTAGGAAGATGGCCCCTGCCTTAGTTTTTTCATGTTTCTTTTATTTTGGTTGGGGTGTGGCCCCCACGGATCAAAAAACCACATTGTTATACTCTGAATATCTTGGCTTCTGAGCCTTTGGTTGTACTTTTGGGTAAGGTCCCTTTAAAACCTTTTACCTTTAATAAAAAAATTACATGATATTGATAACATCAGTCCAAAAAAGTGGAAAAGCATCATGGTTTGCACCTTGTCGAAAACCGCATTGCGTTTTCCAAAGTGCTGAAAATCACATTGCGCTTTTTTAACGTCTTTGAAAAACACACTTTATTTTTTTGAAGAGGTGAAAAACACACAAGTTCTCCATATTCTAATTAATTAATATTGATAACATTCATCCAAAAAAGGTGGAAAATAATTGTGGTTTGCACCTTGTGGAAAATTGCACTGCGTTTTTCAAAGTCTTTGAAAAACATAGTGTGTTTTTCAAGGTGTTGAAAATCATACGGTGTATTTCAACCAGTCAAAAAGCACAAAGGTTTAGCAAATGTTAATTCCTTGATGTTGATAATATCATTCCAAAAAAATGGAAAAGTATCATGGTTTTCACCTTGTCAAAAATTGCATTGCGCTTTACAAAGCGCTGAAAAGCACACTATGTTTTTCAACGTGCTAAAAAACACACTTTGTTTATTTGAAGAGGTGCAAAACACACAAGTTATCCACATTATAATTACTTAATATTGATAACATCCTTCCAAAAAAGGTTGTAAAACACCATGGTTTTCACCTTGTGGAAAACCACACTATGTTTTTCAAAGTGCTAAAAAACACAGTGTGTTTTTCAAGGTGCTGAAAATCACACTGTGTATTTCAACCGATCAAAAATAAAAAAGGTTTAGCACATGTTAATTACTTGATGTTGATAACATTAGTCCAAAAAGTGGAAAAGTTTCGTGGTTTGCACCTTGTCAAAAACAACATTGCACTTTCAAAGTGCTAAAAACACACCTTGTGCTTTCCGAAGTCTTTGAGAAACATAGTGTTTTTAATGTGCTTTGAAAAATAGAATTTGGTTTTATGAAGAGGTGCAAAACACACAAGTTATCCACATTATAATTACTTAATATTGATAACATCCGTCCAAAAAGGTGAAAAACATCGTGGTTTGCACCTTGTGGAAAACCGTACTACTTTTTTCAAAGTGCTGAAAAACACAATGTGTTTTACAACGTGATAAAAATCACACTGTGTGTTTCAACCGGTCGAAAAGCACAAAGGTTTACCACATGTTAATTAATTTATGTTGATAACATCAGTCCAAAAAGTGGAAAAGTATTGTGGTTTGTACCTTGTCGAAAACCACATTGTGCTTTCCAAAGTGTTGAAAAACACACTGTGTTTTTCAACGTGTTGAAAAACACACTTTGTTTTTTCAACGAGGTGCAAAACACACAAGTTATCCACATTCTAATTACTTAATATTGATAACATCCATCCAAAAAGGTGGAAAAACATCATGGTTTGCACCTAATCAAAAACCACACTTTTGCGCTTTTTCCTCACTTTAAAGAATGCAATGCTTCTCCACATGATAACTACTTAATATGGATTGCATCATTACATTAAAGTGGAAAAACATCGTGGTTTAAACTCGGTCAAAAACTTACATTGCATTTTTCAAAGTGCTGAAAAACACAGTATGTTTTTCAACGCGCTGAAAAACACACTTTGTTTTTCCACACTTTGAAGAACGCAATGCTTCTCCACGTGATAACTACTTAATATGGATTACATCATTACGTTAAGGCTGCATTGCATTTTTCAAAGTGCTGAAAAACACATTGTGTTTTCAACATGCTAAAAAATGCAATTTATTTATCTACACTTTGAAGAATGTAATGCTTCTCCATGTGATAACTACTTAATATGGATTACATCATTACATTAAGGTGGAAAAACATAGTGGTTTTGCACCCTAGTGAAAACCCGCATTGTGTTTTTCAAAGTGCTGAAAACACACTGTGTTTTTCAGCACTTTGAAGAACGCAATGCTTCTCCATGTGATAATTACTTAATATGGATTACATCATTACATTAAGGTGTAAAAATATCGTGGTTTGCACCCTGTCAAAAACCCACATTACATTTTTCAAAGTGTTGAAAAACACAATGTGTTTTTCAACGCGCTAAAAGTGCACTTTGTTTTTCTACACTTTGAAGAGTGCAATGTTTCTCCATGTGATAACTACTTAATATGGATTACATCATTACATTAAGGTGGAAAAACACCATGGATTTCACTCTGTCAAAAACCCACATTGCATTTTTCAAAGTGTTGAAAAACATAGTGCATTTTTCAACGCACTAAAAATGCACTTTTTTTCGGCACTTTGAAGAACCCAATGCTTCTCCACATGATAAATACTTAATATGTATTAAATCATTACGTTAAGGTGGAAAAACATCATGGTTTGTACCCGGTCAAAAAATCACATTGCGTTTTTCAAAGTACTGAAAAACACAGTGTGTTTTTCAACACGCTAAAAAATGCACTTTGTTTTTCCGCACTTTGAAGAACGCAATGCTTCTCCACATGATAAATACTTAATATGTATTACATCATTACATTAAGGTGGAAAAACACCATGGTTTGCACCTGTTTTAAAACCCGCATTGTATTTTTCAAAGTGCTAAAAAACACAATGTGTTTATCAATCGATGTGATGAAAAACACACTTTGTTTTTTCTCACTTTGAATAATGCAATGGTTTTCCACATGATAACTACTTAATATGGATTACATCATTACAATAAGGTGGAAAAACATTGTGGTTTGCACCCTTTCAAAACTTGCATTGTGTTTTCCAAAGTGCTGAAAAACATGGTATGTTTTTCAACGCACTGAAAAAAACACTTTGTTTTTCCACACTTTTGAAGAATACAATGCTTCTCCATGTGATAACTACTTACATTAAGGTGGAAAAACATTGTGGTTTGCACCCTGTCAAAAACCAACAAACACATAATTTAAATACTCTCAACATCATCAAAAATAGGTCCGCTCTACATTCCATATACATGAATTTTAAATATACATAATCTACAATCTCATATACATGAATTTGAAATGTTTACAATTCTAAAATAGGCCCGCTCTACATTCCATTCATTTACTTTCCACATCACAACCTTCTCTTTTGTAAGATACATCTTTGCATATCCATCGCATCTCGCAACATAATACATTAAATATTAGACAAGATATACATGGCTTTGTACCTTACATACAATAAAGGAATGTATTGAAATTAAGGACATTCAATACTCACTTTGCACATACACTAAATTGCTGAAAGATAATTTCCGACGCTTGAGATATGTTTCATCTACATTCAAACCACCTGCAAAATAAATGATCAATATGTTAGTCTTTGCCTCGACAATTAAATTTTCTTACGAAGTCACATTCACACCGATAATTCAATGTTTTACCTGTAGGTTCCCCTTGTTGGGTTTCTCTCCTCTTTACATGATTGTCGTCAAGAAATTTGAAGCATTTGTACTCTTCAGTGGGCTTGTTCAAATCTTCACAATGAGTAGCCTCTTAGTCGCACTATGGCGACATCTTTTACTTGCATTAAACCAGGGATGCATGTGGGTGGTGGTTATCTCATTGACATCTCCTTTGAAAGAAAAATCTAGTGCATTTTATACTTCCACGTCTCTCCTAAACCTTTGAACACACTCATAGTATGCCTTTATCTATTCATTTGTACTCGGTTGTGTATCCAACACCGACATCAAGTATTCTCTACTTGTGTTTAGAATAAAATTTGAATTTATTTTTACCATCAACCTTTTAGCCCCAATTTGTTTGGGAGTGTCTCGTGACATGTAAGACACTATATAAAGTTATTTATTTATACAATGGGTTTTTCAATCTCGTTGTACAATTGAAAACCAGCCTCATACCATCCATGTATGTCAACCATTGTTTTATGGATAGGGGAATATTTTGGCTACAACACTCATTTGTAACATTTGATTGAGAATACACATTGTCACCTACACATGAATACACATTGTCACCTAATCATAAATATTTGTGTTGATAAATATCATTCGCATCAGTTGCCACCCTACTCAAAGGAACTACTAACTTAACATCAAGTGTAAATGACTATTGATGTGGCGAGAAGGGGTCATCCAAGAACGTGTCTTCATTTATTGTGCTTGTCCCTGCATATGCATTGGCTCCTACACATGAATGGAAAACAATTACAAAGTGATTATTATTTGGTTATGACTTACGCTTAGCAATCTACATGGATACTTGTCACATACGATGACATTAAATTACATGCCACTTCTAGTGTTTGATGTGATGAGGAGGGGCCATCTGGGAACGTGTCTTCATTTACTATGCTTGTCTCCACATATGCATTGGCTCCTACACGTGAATGGAAAACAATTACAAAACGATTCTTATTTCGTTATGACTTATGCTTAGCAATATACATGGCTACTTGGCACATATGATGACATTAAATTACCTACCACTTCTGGTGCTTGATGTGGTGAGGAGGGGCCATCCAAGAACATGTATTCATTTACTGTGCTTGTCTCCGCATATGCATTGGCTCCTACACGTGAATGGAAAACAATTACAAAACAATGCTTATTTCGTTATGACTTATGGTTAACAATCTACATGGCTACTTGGCACATACGATGACATTAAATTACCTGCCACTTATGGTGCTTGAAAAGATGACATCGAAAAACATCACCTACGAAATTCCAATTCCTTCAACACGTGCTTACATGTGTTTCCTCTAGTAGCCCAAGCACATTCGCATACGTCCAAGGCACCACATTGCCTTACCAAATACCATGTGTTTCTAGTTGTTTGGCTCCTCACCCACATTTCATGGCCATCGGGCTGAATTGTAATGTAATCTGTATCTGGAATACTCTTTGCTCTCTCAACCACTGTCAATAGTTGTCTTTCTTTTTTAAAGTTGGTCAAGAAGCTAGATTGTTGCAACTTCCTCTTGTGTTTGTAAAATGGCTCAAACTTGTACACAAGTGTGTAGAATAAATGGTCCATCCAGCGAGTGCATTTTTTTCTATCACACAAGTATTTGGTCTTCAGAAAACAATGGTAGGCCTCGATGGATACGTTTTTTCCTAATTTTTGTGGGTGAAGCTCCTAAAATTTTTTTCCCACATAGCTATCAAGTCAAATGATTGGATATCAGTGACAGTATGAACCACGTGTAATTATTGCAGATGAAATTTAATAAGGAAACATGTGAAGGCTTGTACTCACCTATACGTTATTCACTCTCTCACCATGTCTTCTTGAAGTACTCACAGAAGGCTGTTGGTGTCGAATCACAGCACCCCTAGGACTCTGTAACTCGATGGGTTGCAGATTCTCAGTGTGATTGCATAACATGGAGCTTTTCCCAAGTGTGGGACCTTGCGAAATCGAAAAAGCTCTCCGGATGAAGGCCGGTTCCTATTCCTCTGTTCAGATGCACACGTAAAAATGTAGAGGGTCTACTCAAAACCTAATCTAATTTTCCAAGGAGACAGGGAGAGAAAAATGCATAAAAATAAACCTAAGCTAAGGAGGTGATGCACCGAGGAATGAAGAACATATGTTTTGCCAATTAAACACAGACCACAGAAATGCAATGCAAAATCATGCACAGATAAACATATTCACAGTGAAAGATCAGGAGGATGCAAAATGAAACACATAGAGGGTTGAGAAACATCCACAGTCATGCATTTATTTGCTCCGAAGGTTGATACAATACACTGCAAAAAATGCCCAGAGGCAAAGGTGCATTACAGTTTCAGATGGGAGGTTTGAGCTCCACAACTCTACCTGCCAAAGAGAAGAAGGGAGGGGCAAAACAAGAATGTCCAACCTTTAGAAAGAAGCCCCTCCTTACAATTTATAGGAAGAATGAGAGAGAGAAGAGAGAGAAAGTCCAAATCTACCCCAACCACCTCAGGTTGTATTTAATTCATCTCATTATGGTGGTAGGTGAGGACCATATCAAACCCCAAAAGTGGCAAACTGTATTTTGCATTTTTAAGAACTTGTTCCCACCCAATTAAAGATATCCAGTTGTAGTTAGGTAGAGGACGCCGTAGGCTTTCCAAAAATTCCAACCTTGTGTGAATCGGAGCTCCCAGTCAAAAGTTATGGCCATCTGAATATCTGGGTCAGGGTCTGCTTCCTGTCAGCACTCAGAATGTTGCGCCTCCTGAAGGTGCGCCATAGGCGCATCCGTGTGTGTGTCGACATCTTCTTACGTGCGCCAAGGAGCAAATTTTGCCCTGTCGACACTCATTGTCGTGCGCCCTTTTGTGCGCCATGGGCGCATTCTTTCTTATGTCGACACTCATTTCTGTGCGCCTCTTTTGTGCGCCATGGGCACATCCATTTTGCTGTCGACACTGATTGTCGTGCGCCCCTTTTGTGCGCCATCGGCGCATTCTTTCTTATGTCGACACTCATTTCTGTGCACCTCTTTTTGTGCGCCATGGGCACATCCATTCTTATGTCGACACTCATTTTTGTGTGCCATGGGCGCATCCATTTTCTTTGTCGACACCGATTGTCGTGCACCCCTTTTTTGTGCGCCATGGGCGCATCCATTTTTTGTCGACACGATTTTCGTGCGCCCCTTTTGTGCGCCATGGGCGCATTCTTTCTTATGTCGACACTCATTGTCGTGCGCCCCTTTTGTGCGCCATGGGCGCATTCTTTCTTATGTCGACACTCATTGTCGGCGCCCCTTTTATGCGCCATGGGCGCATCCATTTCTTTGTCGACAACGATTGTCGTGCACCCCTTTTGTGCGCCATGGGCGCATTCTTTCTTATGTCGACGCTCATTGTCGTACGCCCCTTTTTGTGCGCCATGGGCACATTCATTTTCTTTGTCGACACTCATTGTCGTGCCCCCTTTGTGAGCCATGTGGGTGAGGTTTGAATTTATTTGGTTTCCATATTCTTCTGCTTGTCTATATCTACCCGAGGGGAAGATATATACAACAGGAACAAAGTTTCATCTTTGAATTCGTTGAATAATTCTGAATCATTCGAAAGGTGTGATCTCCATGCATTCCCATACCATACATGATGGTACCTAGTCTCTCAAAAATCTTCCACCTCGACTCCTTGCTACAATACATGTGCACATTTTTCAACCATGCCCTGCACACATGCCATAGGCATAACAATACATGACAACCAAAAACACACATGATGGCTTGGATTTCGATGACACATCATCCATAATGAATGCATTGATCTTCCAATCGACACAAAGAAGTTTTCCGCGTTTATGGACTTCGCAAACCACCTGTAAATATCTTCAATCTTATTCCTCAATGAAATGGCCCATGCTACGGGAACCCCAACCTCTTGCTCGTAGAAAACAAGCAAGGTGTATAATTAGTACTGCAAGGAATATGACATAAAAGGTTAGCATGGATTTTAATGTAACAAGGGAACATTATTAACGATACAGAAATAACGAATCATTTAAAAATTCATTTCAATTACTTACGACATATTTGTTCGTAGCAAATGTTGAATCCATGGAGATTATGGAATTGTGTGAATTTTGAACCATTCTCTCACACATCCATGGTGTTTGTAACCCCATAATGAATGGAATAGTGGTTCCATTTGGTCGTTGATAGTAGAAAAAAATGTCCCTTTCCTCTGCATGCCATAAGTTCACACTCATGGCATCATCAATGTGATTTTGAGACCTTTTGGAGTGAACTCATTTCCATGCATTCATCACATCCTTTCTTGTCAGGAATTGGTCCCTCTTGCTCAACATACCCACCAAGGATGGATCCTCTATATGTTTTTCATACACTGTGTCCACGGAAACACCCATCAATAGAAGACTCTCAATGTAGCTTTTGCATTCATTTGACAAGTACGGGGCAACAACAACACGGGGGTCGTTAATGGTAGTTTCATTTACACCATGACAACACTCACCATTTACATCGTAGTGAAACAAATTATTGTATATTATTATCACCATTGTCGGTCTCCCATACAAAACCTTCACATTGAAGTGACATTGGAAACCCCTTTTAATTTGATACCTGCTCACTCTTTCACCTATTTTTGGCTTATTTTTATTGTCCTCTAGACCATGTGAATGCCAGTAGCTACAATTAACAACATTAACATCAAAATACTATAAAAATGTTTACGAATAGCACGTACAAAAAAGAAGTGTTAGAAAAGGTTTGAACCTCGAATATGTCTTCATTTTATGCGGTTTAGGGTCAACTATATCGGATACTTTGTGATGTGTCTGGTGAAATTAGTCTCAGAACTATCTATAAAACCTTCTCCCTTTACAAATGCCTCTAGTCTTGCAAGTGGGATGGCTACACAAAGGTCGATTTTAGGCTCATCCCCGATTGGGGTCCACTCCAAGTCTTCATTCAAAAATTGACTCTTTTCCTCTGTTATCTCTTAGACAGGAAGATCGTACATGCTTTTCCATTTGGTCCTCCTTCCCATCCTAACAATTATTACATGAAGTTGGCATCATTACTGAAACAATTATTTCATACTTTCCAAAATGAATTTTGAGTTGTGATTGATCATCATCAACATGAATACCATCTTAATTCATTGGAAGTATCTGAATTTTTGGCTAATTTAAGAAACACCTATATAAAAGAGGGTATTGAAATGCAAGGAAAACAACAATTTACAGGACTGCCTACTACTTCTAGTGTACAAGCATATCACAATATGATCATCTATCACTACAAGAATATGGGTTTAAAATTGTGAATCCAATTTTGTGGACTCCACCCACATTTGTTTTTGTGAATAAATATAATGTGACAAAGACTGTGACAAGATCCACAATGAAAAACATGTGCAAAATCTATATTTTTATAATTGTGGCATTTCCCACAATTCTAATGATAATTCACAATAATAAGAAATTCATATGTGCATCTATAATTTACAATAAAACAATAAGATAATAGAATGTGTGAAAATATAAAATGTATTCAACCTTGCCTCAACTCTTACTCAAAAATTAAGTGCTAAAAAGAGATTGCATTCCTACTAAGATAAATAATCTGAGAAAAATATCACATATTTTCATCTTCGAATAGTGTAAATTAACAATTGTAAGAGTTAAACAAGGTATTAAGTGGTGTTTCATATAATATTTGGGTTATTATGCAGATTATCAACACAAAACATTAAAATTGGAGGTGATGTATATTATTCATGATTGAAATTTTTTACCTTGTTTAAGGATTTATCATCCGTGAGTAAATTATAGTAGTGTAGATTATCTACATCTATAGTTTTACTTATATTTTGTTAGTGTATATTACTTAAAAAATAGAAATAACTAGCATATTAAATTTCCCACAATGCATGTATTTCAAATTTTGTGGATAATACAAACTCAATATTATAATGTGTAGAATTTTCACATTTTTATTTGAAACTTAGAAATGGTGCTAAACTTTTGAATCGTAATAAAAATTATTTACTATACATTATGAACAACTAGTATTCAATGGCATACTAAACTGTCTAAAATATACATATAATTTATAAATTGTGAATAAATTGTGCACTATTTTTAGGAACTGTGGCAGGTTTCAAACTTTCTTTGCGAACTCCCATCTTCTTCAGTTTATGTGGGGCTCGTATTTCTATGTCTTCATTTTACCAACAGGATCGGGAGGAATGAAGCTTCGGGTATTCATATTCACTACACAAATGAGTAACTAAATACAACACCACATGCAAAAAGAAGAATAGAAGTAAAGTTAGTATGTTATATGACAAAACTAGTATACATCATCTAATATGAAAAACATACAGAAAAGAAAATGTCATTTCAAAAAGCTAATATCCATGACAAATTCAGGTATGAATAATTTATCTTCGGCAGATGGCTTTAAAAACCTCTGTGCAATACATTCTACCACCCAACACTATGGGTGTATCGATGTGGCATCCTAAGGGAAAGCCCCTTCAATACACATGATTCTTGTCTTTGCAATAGGCACTTGCCCCCATATACCGAAATGAGAGTGAGAGTATGACAACAGAGAATTTTTGTAGCTTCAACTTACATCATACATTCACAACCTTATAATTTCGAGCGTGTCGTATGACTATTGATGTGGCAAGGAGGGGCCATCTAGGAACATGTCTTCATTTATTGTGCTTGTCTCTACATATGCAATGTCTCCTATGCGTGAATGGAAAATAATTACAGAATGATTATTATTTCGTTATGACTTATGCTTAGCAATCTACATGGCTACTTGGCACATACAATGACATTAAATTACCTGCCACTTTTGGTGCTTGATGTGATGAGGAGGGGCCTTCTAGGAACATGTATTCATTTACGGTGCTTGTCTCCACATATGCACCTTGGATCCTACACATGAATGGAAAACAATTACGTGAGAATGATTCTTATTTTGTTATGACTTATGCTTAATAATCTACATAGCTATTTGGCACAAACAATGACATTAAATTACCCGCCATACTTCGTTGCTTGATGTGACGAGGAGGGGTCATCTAGAACATGTCTTCATTTACTATGTTTGTCTCCGCATATACCTTTGGCTCCTACATGGAATGGAAAAAAATTACAAAGCGATTCTTATTTCGTTATGACTTATGGTTAACACACTGTGTTTTTCAACACGATGAAAATCACATTGTTTTTTTATCATTTTTGACTGATGTAATTAATTATTATCTTATTATATTATTTATGATTGTGACTACCAACACACCTCTTAGTGCCTTTGTAAGGTAGATAGCCACTATTTTAACAAAAAAATGTTTGATCACGTCAAATTTAAACCTATATAGAAATTTTATAACGTACATAAAATACTAAGGGTAAATAGTGCACATTTCTTAAATTTGATGGTGAGTTATGGCCCTCAAACAAGTTTTGTAAAGATCGGAATTTTTTATTTGCCTTTTAAATTATGTATAATAATATTATTATAACAATAATAAAGATGAAAAGTATCGTGGTTTGCAACTTGATAATATAAAGAATTTAAAAATATGTTTATTAAATCATTTATCATGATATAAATCCCTTAACTATATGACATAAAGTTAAATAGATTTAACAAAATATAATTATAATATCTAAAATATATATTCTAACATATAATTAAAAATATGATATTTGTATAATTTTAAGATTAGCCATCAAAAACTCGATTTTAAATATATGTTTACTCACTCATTATAATCTACTATATGAATTCCAAAACATGAACAATAATATTTTTATTATAATTAAGTTAATGAAAGTCAAAATTGGAGCCAAATCGAAAAGAATTACAAATAATATTAATGCAAAATGGTTTACAAATTTCAATATGTATCTCTTCATAAAACTACAAGATAATTATTAATTTGGAAGAAAATAATTAACAATATCATCTTTTCGGTAACCATTTAATTACATATTCACTTTTAAAACTTTTTTATTTTGTTTAATTAGATTACCGACTCACAGGAAACCACTTCCATTTGTAATTAGGTGTTATCCGACAAGCAATGATCTCTTCAACTTCTCACTAAACACTAAAAAAACTAAATTTGATTGGGAACTATTGAATTATTGGAGCTTACGAATTTCCACAAAGGAGTCTTGGAGCTTGGACAGACAATTTCCCTTTCATTATGGGAATTTGAGAGAGTAAACTAAACTTGCCATCAAAGTAAACTAAACTTGCCAAATAGACATTTTTTCTCAACATTTCTCAACTGACATTTAAAATACACACTACAATTTGTTGTTTCTTCTCATATTTTCTTTCTTTTATGAATTTAATTCATTGCAATCTAATTATTGTTATCTAATTACCTAGTTTCTCGTTGTGGTGGAGTGTTGGTGAATGTATAATGTGTGGAGGAACTGTGGAGGAGCTTGAATATTGTATAATGTTAATGGCATATGTTCTCGCTAACTTGTAATCCATTTGGTTCCTATGGTGTCATAATCGTATACAACATAACTTTTGCTAGATTGGCCATGTATAAGGCGGAATAAAAGGCGTATCAATGTTTATTGAACCGGATGAACCGGTTTGGGTGGTAAACTCACCTCCCAAAATGAATTAATGTGGCATTAAAGTAGCATTTTTGTTCACAAAGTGAGTTGGCCATCGATGGTGTTGATGTGGCGGTGATACGACGGATTCGGTGAAATCTTCTACCAAACTCGACTCCTCCGGTACTAACAAAACTTCCTCCGACACTGAAAAAAGTCCCTCCGGTGGTCCTTTCCCTGCTACATCATGTTTTTTCATGGTCATCTATGTGCTTCATGGTATGTTTTTATGGGGGGCGCACCGTACATAGGTGCATTTTGCATGGAGGGTAGCTCTCGATGTTGTTATGGCAATGTGTATTCATGTGAAATAATGTTTTTTATTGTTGTCATGAGTGGCGTTTGTTGCCATTTATGTCGTGTTCTTGTGAAAGATAAGAGTTGTATGTTGCGAAGTAATGGTGGAGAATGTGCTTCCTTGGGATTCTATCCATTGTTCAACATGTTGCTTGTCCAGAAGAATGTGATGTTCCACTTTATGGCTTTGGGACGGGGAAGTTGATCCAAAGCTTCTATAATAGCCACATCTCCTTACCTACACTTTGAAGTGTATCGGTTTGACAAGAATATTGTGAAGAAGAAGATATCATATTTCATTCGGTAGGCATTAGATGATCCATTAAACTACGCCCACTCATACTTGGCTTGTATTTTGCCTAAGTGCGGGGAGAGAATTATCTATCTTGACCATGATTTGGTTATGGTGGATGACATAGCGAAGATGTGGAAAACAAATTTGAAATCTTACATAGTTGTTTCCACTCCGAGTATTGTCATGCAAACTTCATTAAATGTTTCACACAAGATTTATAGTCATATCTAGATTTGTCCCAAACATTTGAAGGAAGGAAGGCTTGTTATTTCAATAGAGGGGTTATGGTAATCGATTTGGTGAAAATGTGGCAAGGAATGTACATGGCGAAGATCAAAGAGTGGATGGAAGTATAAAAGAAGAGATGGATCTATGACCTCAGATCCTTGTCACCATTCTTATTGGTGTTCACGAGAGGAGTGGAAGCGGTGGATCACATGTGGAATCAAGCACGGGCTCGGTGGGGATAACTTGGAGGGGTGGTGCAGGGGAGCTTCATCCCACCCCATCATCTTGCTCCATTGGAGTGGCAAGGAAAGCCCGGTTTTGTCTTCATTTCACCGACTACTCTTTATGTGGTGGATAACTTAATGTGTGATGCATATTGTAATGGTCTACTGGAATATTCTTTAATGCATGTGTTCTTTGTTGTTGTGTATAGACAACTTAATGTGTGATGCATTTTGTCTTCACTAAATTTTATTTCAAATAATTAATACTATTATTTGTTGTGTAATTCCATGGTTTGTTTTGTGCATGGATTCAAGGATGTGTCATGTTTTTGCATAAAATATTTTTGAAAAGAGAATTGTTTATAAGATCCTTGACTCGTGCCCACCCAATCACAGTATAAATAACAAAAATGTCATCCCCTTGCATAGAAACACGAAATCGGCCTCCGAGTAGTTTGTAGTTGAATCTATAGATTAGTTAAATGGAAAAGAGGAATTTTTTTGACTCATAAATGGCACGGCTATGGCTTGTCATGGTGTTGGGAGTATTTACTTTGGCTAAAATTTATTTTCTTTTCTTATTGTTTATGTCGTTAACCCTAAAATACTGTTGTCCTTTTATAGGGTACCCTACCAAAGGAAGGGAGGAATTTAGTTCACCACTAACGAACACTCTTACTTCAACCGGTTTGCATCACCAAAGTTGGTAGAGCAAGGGACATGCACGTAGTTTCCATAAAGGGATCGAACTCTAGGTGGCGGTGATGTCTCAAAATTGGGGCCAAAACTGGCAGAGCAACAATTACTTGGATGGGCAGAGTCTCTCCTTCAAATTCACCACAACCGACAAAAAGACATGTTACCTCTTACAATGTGGCTTCTGGCAACTGGAAATTTGGTCAAACTATTAGTGGAGCTCATATACATTTGTGTAAACTAACTGCCCTAAGTAGTGGGTGTGTTGATGTTAAGGCCATGATTCGATTTTTAGTATGTCTTGGCCACCAACTACTTTTTTCGGTCGGCTTATTTTCTCATGTATAATTATCCTGTGTCACGGTGGCTATAAAATGGTAACCACACCAATACCAATATGAATACTAATATTATTATTTTTGTCTTAGGTAGAATATGGTTGATGGGCATTAAGTGGTAGAGGTGGTTTATCGCCACCCACACTTCGAAACCGTCATTTTCAGTGATGTAAATGTTTGTTGTATGACAATTGTCGCTTCAACTTTAAGTTAATATTTTTACATGTTTTTATAATATTTTCTCTTTCATTTTAACTGCTTTTATATATTTCATATCTACTCTCTCTATCTATTTCCAAGATTGAATAAATTTCCATTAATAGTAGTGTAACCTATCTACCCTCTTTTATATTCTTTGTTAAAAAATGTATGGAATTTGTGGCAAGGTTACGTTGGCCACTTGACCCTTTGATGAGGAAATAGGGTGTCGATGGGATAGTCAAAGTTTTGTTAGATGGATTGGAATGAATGAAAGTTTTTAATGATGTCCACGAGACCGAAGCGATTATGGGACCCAAAGGTAAACACGAGCAAGACATCCAAACACCAAAAGATGCCCGAGAAAACCACTACTTCAACCTTTCTTCCAACTCTTTGCTAATTTTGCTTCATCTGCTATGAATTTTTATCAGGAAATCTGTTGTCTTTGCCACCCTTTCCTCTTCAAACAAAGTTGTAAGATCAGCCCCTGTTAAAATATCCATGTAATTTCTCCTTGTGTCCCCGTAAGCGACACATTCCATGACGAAGTGCCATTCTGATTCCACTGCGCCCGACTTGCAAAACTGACAAACCCTTTCAGACCACTCCTCCTTGGGCATTTTCCATCTCCCGGTTTCACACCTAAGGTGATGTGAACTAGTTTTTAGTTGTACAATTAACATTTTAGCCTTCCACTTTATCGTCGCTCCAATGTAGTGCTTTTTCCCGTGATCACAAGTGGGATTAAAATTCTTGACATAGTATTCTCTTTTTCGACCAAGCTGCTTATTCCACATGGTATTTCTGAACTTCTCTCTTACATACTTCTTTATTTCTTCATTAGTGCTAGGGCACTCCTGCATGCTAATGCCCCATTTGCTCATCCACTCGTTGTTTTGCTTCATCCATGTTTTCTTCCTCCTGTTTAACTTTTCCTCAATTGCTATTTTAGGCCACCGGGAATCCTCCATGATTTCCACTTTTTTGAAATATCCTAATAGTCGGGTCATCACCATCACTTCCACCAAAAAGGCTTTGGCTTCCACTAGAATGATTTCGTATGCGACCGTGGTTTTTATTTTGAAACCACTTGTAATTAGATGCTTTTGAATTCTTTTTATTTGCTTCAATTTATTCACGGATGTACTACTACCCCAAATCTCACAACCGTATAGCATTACCAGGATTACCAATAACTCAAAAAGGTTCAAACGGGTCTTCCAGTCCCATAATTTTGATGTTATGTATCTTTTTTGGAGCATATATAGAGCTTTCCACCCGCCCCCCTAGATTCTTTTAGCTCTACAAGTTTCCTAGCTGAGACAATTATGAAAGTCTAGTCCCAAATATTTGTACTCCTTGACAACTTGCAAGGAGTCCCCATCGAACTCAAATATTACTTGTCTCCTTCTTTTAAGGTAAATATCATGATTTTGGTTTTACCAATGTTCACTTGCATTCCCACCTCTTGGCAAAATAGCTCTAAAGCTCTCAAATGCTCCTATAAACCCTGCTCTATTTTAGCCATTAGGATAAGATCATCTGCATAGAGCAACAATTTCACTACATAGGAAGCTAGATGAATCCCGCCTCTACCCTTTTTGTCAATCCATTCCTCTAGCTTGTCTATATATAACCCAAACAAGGTGGGTGACAATGACAACCTTGTTTGACCCCAATGTCACTCCCAAAGCACTCTGATAGACCATCTTTAGTCCTGATTTTAGCTCATACCTGCTCATATAGTCTGTGCACCGCTGCCCTATACTTATCTAGAATGCCCAACTCTTCCATTCTGTTCCACAATTTTCTTCTCGGAACCGTGTCAAAGGCTTTTTTGAAATCCACGAAGCAACAATACACCTCTTCACCCTTCCTATCCCAAACCTTTTCAATCAAGTGCCTAAGAATGACACAATGATCAATAGTAGAGTGCTTTGGTCTAAAACTTGCCTATCCTTTTGCTCTCTTACCTTCCTTTTTAGCCCAAAGGCTAATTCTACACTCCACCATGCCGCCAAATATTTTTCCAAAAAGCGGATTAATCATAATGGTGTGGTAATTTCCTGGGTTGTTGACATCACCACTTTTGTGTAGAGGGATGATAATGCTAGTTGTCCAGTTGCTTGAAAAACCGAACTGAATAACTCTATTAACAAGGTGTTTAATAAGAAAAGTTACCACTATCTAGCAATACTGGTGATAAAGACGTTTTCAAAGGGGAATGGACCACTACGGATTTCTTTCAACATCGCAAATTAATCCCCTCACATCGAGTCAGCAGGTCGAGCCCTCTTCAAAGGTGATGCCCATCTTGTCTTTCATAGTCGCCGAGGTGAGAGTTTTACGAGGGATACTCTCAAACCATACGCCTAATACGTATACAGATGGAGATATATGATAAATCCCAAAGGATAACTATCCATTAGATGAAACCCATTTGGGATTTTTGGAAGTGGTAATAGTGGAACCAATTGTGATATTTTTCTTCTGATCCGACACACATATGGTCATGCTTATGAACATCAGAAGACGAGTTATGGGAGTAGAAGCCATTGATGGAAGGAAGCTAATTCACATGAAAGGAAAACAAATACATACTATATGGATAATCACAGTCTAAATAGCTTAGTACCCATATTTGACTAGGTTGAGGTATAAACCTAAACTAAATATAGATTGTCAATTTACTCAATCAATTAATAAAAAACACTAAAAATATGATAAACTTTCCATTAGTTATTTGACTAATGTGAACAGGTTCAGGATTTTTTTGGGTCATCCACGTTGGTAGACAAAGAAACTTCACCATCTTATGTACTCTTCTAAACCATTTTGTGAACAGGTTCAGATATATTTTTGGGTCACCATGTTGATAGATAAAGAAACTTCACCATCTTGTGGATTGTTCTAAATATTTTCCTAACCAACTTAATATAAATTACCAATGTCAAACAACCTTCAGTTTAACAATTCTTAATTCAAGCAGAGCAAGTGCTTATTACATGATTCAATCCAATCTCGCAAGTCACCAAGAATGCAACGGTCAATACAAATACAAATGACACACTATTAGCTTCCCCCAAAAATTTCATCTATTGCAAAGTACTTGCCTACATGACTTGAGGAGTTAGACATTTTCTTATAAAAAGTAAGGGACAAAACAAACAAAGTATGATTTCTATGTGAGTAGGTCACGTGTTTTGGAGGCCCTGAAATTTAATATTGCACATGATCCATATTATAGATATGTTTTAATTGACAATGATTCCCTTTCTTCATTGCCATGTGAGGACACAAATATCTCCTCCATGTTGAAATCTGGTGATTTGGATATCCCTATAACGTAAGAACACAATTCAAATGTGATTGAATCGATGCTTATACTTCACCTGGTTCAGATGATCTCCCATCATGGTTTGTGCCAATACTTCCTAGTACTATAACCAAACAAGAATAAATTCAATGTTTCTTGCATACATTTTCCCATGATTCACCCTACTCTCTATCATGGCCAAAAGCTAGTCTCTCTCCTATTAATGAATACAACATTGAAGGGTTATTTTCTATGGCATTCCCACCTTTGTTCCTGACAATAATAACCATGTTTAAACAACCACACATGAGGTAATTTCAACTTCATGAATACGTTGTTTATTTGATGCACTGCTAAGATGATCTCTTTGGCAGATACCCAAGATTCGCGTATTTTTTCTCAACCTCATCATGTGTCATCGAAGCCAAAATACAACAATGTTTTTCATAAAATAGGTCATCAAAAATGGTTTCCCTCCTATAATAGGGGATCTTTGGAAAATACTTCATGATAACCTTGAAACTTACCTCCCAGAAATTTGATGTGATTTGGCAACAATCTTCGTGGAATGCGTTCTTATTGGTCAAAAAGTAGATGTGAACAAAATATATTCATAGATGCATCTAGGACGACCCTTTCCTCTTAAACACATCGCAAATACTAGCTTCCAACCCTCTCTTAGACTTGGAAGAGCTATTGAATCGAGATCAACGCCACACCAAATGCTCGAAGCAAACATGTTTATGCAAAAAAAAATAGGACTCTAATGTCGATACAATGCCCCTTGGGAAATGTGGACGTAATTTGAATTTATCATTGGCGATGATGGGAAAGTTCAGTATTTGCCTTCCAGGAATGATGACAAGCTAAACATAAATAATCAAACAATTTTGTCCATCTGGAGAGCCAATATTGACTGTCACCCCATACTATCAAAACATGTAGTATTAAAGTACATTATAAAATATGCTTCCAAGGTTGGACAACGATCTGAATCCTACCATCAGATGTTCTATATATAATTTCATATTGTTCTGACCCTGACCAACCATCACATGTTTCCTTTCCAAAAATGCTAACAGATAATGTTATTGAGCATGATATGAGTGCACAAGAAACTCCGTCACATGTTGTAAAAAATGTTTTTTGTTCATGTTCAGTCATTATTTTGTCTCCTTTCATGTACGAAAAATGTGTTACAACGTATCGCTTAAACAGAACAACAAGCCAACCAATCATCTCATTTTATTGATGCTTACATGAAACATCCATCAGCTATGGACTCTATTTCACTTATTGAGGTTGCTTGGTCTTGGTCTTATAGTGCACAACATGTTAAAGAAAAATGGAAGGCATGTACTATACCTTCTATTGTCGTGTGTCTCCCAATTTTTTCATATTCCCGCTCCATTCTATGGCTTTTTTTTAAAAATCGGAATGAACTCCTTTTATACTATCTCATTTCAAAAAAATCTTCAAACATAGGGAACACGTGCATGGATATTACTTCAAATTAGGAGCTGCTATGGAATAATTTTCATCCATGGCATGTCAACCAAGAACCCATTCAACACAAGAAATCTTCAGGAGAATAATATGTAGTGAAGATGAAATGAAAACATCATCCACTATAATGGATGAATGGGAACTTCTTTCACAATTGCATCCCCAAAATCATATGACCCATGATAGCTTTGCACATGCTACGCCACCGAAAATTTGACATACATTACAATTTTTTTGATAATCATATTCCTCTTCCTTTACTAAATATTGGGTTGTCTTTCATTGAAGCATGCAATCACTCAACTTCCACACCACCTTCTCTTCGTTTTTCACATGAACAAAAAATAACTTTTGATACTATTCTTCAACACTTCATGCACATAGAACAATTGCCACCGCTTCAATTCATAATTCAAGGTATAGACAGGAAAGGTAAATCATATCTCATAAATATTATTAGGTCAACATTATCTTCAATAATGATACAAATTACTCACCTCTTTTAGTGCTTGCACCTACTGGAGTCGCCACCTTCAATATCTCTACATTGACAATACATGCATGCCTGCACATTCCAATTAAAGATATCAAACCACTTGAAGGACATGCCCTTGCATCTCTTCAAGACTCTCTTAAACATGTTCAATATATTCTCATAGATGGAATGAGCTTCATTGGTCCCAATTTACTAGCGAAGATCGATTTGCGTCTTCATGAATCTTTCCCTCGCTTCAAAACATTTGTATTTGGTAAAAGATCCATCATTCTTGTTGGTGACCTTGGTCAATTATCTCTCCCGTCGATACATCCTAGTTTATGTTGGTCACTCATTTCGTGATAACTTTGTGGAGAGGATTCTCCACTTCAATTACACTAAGAACAGTCTTTTGACAACAAGGTTCCACTCCACAACAGGTTTCTTTCCACAAACTCTTGATCAACATTCAGAACACAAGTCCTACTTCCATTTTCACATTTTTGCATTTCAATGTCTCTTATAATGTAATTGCTTCGTTAACTATAAGTTTTTTTCCTCTTTTTACTTATTTTTCATATTTTAGTAACTTTCTATGTCTTATCTTATTTAATTCATTTTTGTAATGGCTCTCTCTCCCCGCCATCCCTTTCGACACTCACATCGCACACCACATGTGTGATTGCAGTAGAATACAAAAATGGTTTAGATTTAATCAAAGAAAATGAAGAACTCCATCATCAAGATTAATAAGCGAGCACATTGAGATCCAAAGAAATTAAACACTTACCAAACCAAAAGATTCCACAAAATTAATAAAACTTCATTTAAATATATCATAATGACATCCATCAATAATCATATGGTAAAAACTCAAAGGCCCAAAAATGGGAAAATAACATGTTCTATGTAAAGAAAGCTTTAAAACCTCCGCTCAAAAGAGAGGATACAATGAATCAAAAAATTGGAAGTGTCTTGCCAAACATCTTGGTTTGATGTTTCAATGTGAACTTACTAATAAATTGATTTGATTTCAATTTTGAATCCACGTTGATAAGCACATCCCTTTGGGCAAGGGCTAAACTTGAATGTCCACCCTACTTCTTATAGTTTTATTTCTATTATGATTTACTCGCTAATTTTGACCTTCATATGAAGATTTTTAAAAATTTCAATTGTTTTATAAACATATTCTTATATAAATGCCAAACATATTAATTTACTTATAAATGTAGCTTCACACAAAAACAACAAACTTGGGTGCTTAGTGAAGTTTTTTTACATTGAGAGACATTCCTACACACATATTTGTCACCAATTTGATTCTATTTCATTATAATTTACCCTAATTTACCTAAGTTTTTACTACTTTCTCTAATTTATACTCCAATTTTTGCAATTTGTTATCAATTTTTGCCAATTTTACTTTACTTCCCTAGGTTAAACCTTAATTTCTCCTGTTGTGCTCTAATTTCCTTAATGTTACATTATGTTCTTAACATTTTATTTATTTATGTATTACCCTTGCTTTTACTCCATTTTATTGAATTTCGCCCTTCCCGAACAATAAGTTTTCACTATTTTCTTTAATTGCCATATTTTACATGTTTCACCGATTCACCCTATTTTGATTGTATTTAATTTTACAGGTAATTTTCCTAATTTTCATTATTTCCTCTAATTTTAATTTTCTAAGTAGTTTTTAAAGATTGCTAGATTGTGATACAAATAATTTAGGACGTGTGGCATTTATGTTAAGTCACATAGGCTAAATGGGTACAATCTTAAAGTGATGGATTTTATTCATTATTATTTGTAACTATAATTTTGAAACCCTAACCCTAACATTGTAAGCCCAACATTTTACTTAAAATAATAGTAATAGTTAAAAATTCCTAGTTTATTAATAAACATAACACAAATAATTTATATTATATGATTATTAAACTAATTTTATAATGTTTAATTACCTTAAAAAGAAAAAATTACCATCTTTAACTCTATGAAAATGACACTCTACCACTTTTACTTCTCACTTATATCCATCGTTGAAAATGACAAGGGTGAAATGAAAATGATTATTGGAAAATTATATATGGGATCATCCAATAGTTTTTGACTAAAATTTGAGCAATGAAAAAATAATATAAATTGTGTCGTATTTAGAGACAAGTTTGTGTCAATGTTGCATTGGGTTTGCGTGGCTAAATAAAATTGAGAATGAAAAAAACTAACTCCCTTCACAACAAAAAAATGACCTAATAGCCGACATAAATTGCATGAAATGCACTGGCGTGAAAAGAAACTTGAGAGGAAATGTGGGGTTCTCAAGACTCCATGAAATGAGATTAAGACAAACAACATGGTCTCACTACATAAAACATCTTGAAAATCCAAAAACAAACCAAAGCGATGCAAGGAAAGGATCCATTATCGTGAACCCTAACTTAAGGTGTTGTTAGAGCCACTTAATTATCATACTTTTTTTTAAATACCCTTTAATAAATCATGATTTTTTCTATATACAGATTTCCTTTTGAGCATTAAAATTGTGTGGAAAGCATATTTTTAAGGGATTTAAATTAAGTATTTTTTAATACAAAGAAATTTAAGGTGACCCATTACTTATGAATAAAGTCACCATTTATGGATTGCCTATGTGTCACCATTTCATTGGTTTTACTATCCCAATTTTCCCCGGAAAAATTGGTCAAATACGACCTTTACGGGAGAAATGTCGTGGTCGGTTTAGTCATGCGAGCCACTTTTCAAATCGACAATCAATCCCAAATTTGAGGGGCAAAGGGGCTCTAACAATGAAAGGGAAGAGTCGAAAAAGCGCGCCAACAACGCCCGAGGAGATCAAAGCACACAAGAGAAAATGGAGAAAGACAATGTTCACTTGAGGCCCTGAATCAGCTAAGTATAAGAGAGTTAGCGGAAGCCCCCACGTATCTCAACACGCAACTTCAAAGGAAGAATCAAGAGTGGAGGTCCCAAATGTGCCAACCCTCCACGTGGTTAGAGCCTCAAAAGGTTAAATCGTTCATTGAAAGGTCTAAGGCCAGTAGAAAGAACCACGTGTCAACTCAACACAACTTTAGAGGTGAAATACAAAGTGGAGACCCCAAACGTGCGCAAGCCCTCCACATGGTTAGAGTCTGAAAAGACAAAGCCAACCGTTGAATCGGCTAAGTATAAAGATCCTGGGGGAAGCCTCCATGCGTCCCAATGGCACATCTCCAAAGGTCAAGCCCAAAAGGTGGTCTCCAACAAGTGCCAGCCCGCCATGTAGTCAAGATCTAAAAGGGGGTCTCATCAGCCATTAAAAATTCACAAACCCATGGAAGGAACCACGTGTCGCCTCGGCGCGGCTTCAAAAGCAAGACCAAGAGACAGTCCCCAAATGAGCGCAGACTTTCCACGTGTCCCAAGTCCGAAAAGAAGAAAGGGTCACCATTGAATCGGCTAAGTATGGAAGGGCCAGCGGAAGCCTCCACGTGTCTCAATAGCTCACCTTCAAGGGTCGAAGCCAAAGGCAGTCCCCCAAATGAGCGCAGAGCTTCCACGTGTCCCAGGTCCGAAAAGGAAATAGAGTTGGCAGTTGAAAAGTCTCAAGCTGCAGACGGCGCCATGTGTCTCATTGGCACATCTTTAAAGGCGCAACCCAAAGAAAGACCCTGAACTAGCACCAACCCTCCACGTGTCTAAGGTTTGAAAAGGGGACATCGAACGTTGAAAAGTCCAAGCTCGGGACAGGCCCACGGAAGTCGCCACGTGTTAGTTCGGCGAAACTTCAAGAGTGAGATGAAGGGGCTAAGACCTTAAGACGCACGGGGCCGCCACGTGGATCTGTGTAAATAGTGCCCGACCCTCGACCTTTAGGCAGCCATAACTTTCGACTGGGAGCTCAGTTTTGAGTGGGAAAGGACAATTCGTAAATCTCCAGACTCCTACTCACTGCCACCATTAATGATATGGTCCGCCATTTTCGAGGTTGTCAAGTCTCTCACCTACCGCCATGATGAAGAATGGACTCCTTTCTTGCCCAATAAGGAACAACACATGGAGGCATGGGTCTTGCAGTGAAGCCCATCATTGTTATAGGTGGATTTCAATGCTTTCTGGAGTGGTTGGAGTAGGTGGATTCAATGCATTATAGGGGTGGTTGAAGCAGGATTCAAATTTTCCCTCTCTCCTTCTCTCATTCTTCTATATATTATAAAGGAGGGGCATATTTCAAAGGGTTGGTCATTATTTCTCTCATGCCCCCTCTCTCTTTCTCCCCAGGGTTGAATGTGGAGCTTAAGCCTCCTCTCTTGGCTCTGTAATGGCATTTTCTTGCCTCTTTCCCACTGATGATGTACTGTGTGAACTCATGGAGCAATAAAATCTATTTTGTGATGCATTTTGTCCATCCTTGCTTATTTTATTGTCTCTTCTCTCCTCTCATCGTTGAGGGGTATATTGTGCATACTTTTGGTGTTTATTGTGGGTTTTGGGAGTTGTGTTTAATGGGTTCAAAGTGGTGTTATGTATGAAATTTATCTTTGGTCTGTGATGCATCGTCCATCCTCTCCATTGCTCACCTCTCTCCACTTAAGCGGTGAGATTGTGACCAGCAACCTCCTTCTCTGGTGTATCACTGTTTTAGTGTAGGCTTTGTTTTCATGCACTTTCTCTCCCTAGTCCCTTGGAAGGTTAGATTAGGATTAGATAGTTTGTCTTGCATTAGAATAGCTTGTGGCAGGTAATTTAGGAGTAGGAACCACCTTCTCTGGAGGTCCATCTCAAGTTCACAAGTCCCACATCTTGAGAGATGGTCCAATGTTATGCAGATCACACCGAATGCCCCACTCAAATATGAGGCCATTCGGGGGTGCTGTGATTTTGCATCAACAATTACTTTATTTATGTGACTTGATGTGACTTGTTTTATTGGTTAGTTTATATTTAATTTTAAATTTGAAAGTGTCATGTGCTCACTTTAATTGAAACAATTTAGGGTAATTATGACCTCACGGTCATTCGCCACGCATGCACATCATTGGCTCCTTTCCCCTAACCTCATTGAAAAGGATTTAATGAAATGAGGTTACAATGATTGTTAACTACTCGTGAACTCAATAATGCTAACCATAGTATAAGCAAATATTATCTTTGAATGAGTGACATTGGGTCAAGTGGGAAAATCTTGGATCATGAGCACTTTGTGAATAAAAGGGTATAACCCAAAGTATTAAAACTAAAAATTCACGTGTTTAAATAAAACAAGGAGACACTTGGCACACTCTAATTGCGTGAAGCACCTTAAAACAAAGAAAAAAGTAATAAAAGCATGCTCCGGGAGATAGGTGGAAAGCACTTAGAAATAAGATTAAAACACAAGGAAAAAATTGTTGCCTGCAGAGGTGTAGATATCCAAGTAATCCAGGATAAATCAATGCAAAAAAGGGCATTGTTAATCAAGAGGTGAGAAATGTCACCTTCGCATTAACTCTAATTTTAAAACTTGATAAAACCAAAGATATGATAGAAGACAAAATATTGTTTAAAGTAAATCAAAGAAAATGAAGAAAACTAACACGATGAAATCCAATGAAATTAAACACTTACGAAACTAAAACATTCCACAAAATCAATAAAACCTTCATCTAGACATATCATCTTGACCTCCATAAATAATCATTTGCTAGAAAAATGCAGAGGCCCACAAATGGGCAAATGGCATGTTCTATGCAAAACAAGTTTAAACCCCTATACTCGAGAGGCTATAACGAGTCAAAAATTGCAAATACCTTTCCAAACATCTTAGTTTAGTGTTTTGGTATGGACTTACTAGTTAGTTGATTTGATTTCAAGTTCAAATTCACGTTGATAAGTTCATCCCTTTAGTCCTTACCCTATTTATCATAGTTTTATTTTTAGTGTACGGTTTACTCACTAATTTCAACTTTCATATGACGATTTTAAATTTTAATCAAAATTCTTTATAGAACACACACATTTCAATTTAGTTGTAAATATAACTCCATACAAAAACACCAAACTTGGGGTGTTTAATGAAGCATTTTTAACGTCGAGAGGCATTCATACAATGACATCTAGTATAAGGTTGTAATGTCGTGAATGTGTTCGATTTTAATAACCAACGCAACGAAGAAATAAAATAAAATCATATAAAATAAAATCTATTAAATATAAGAAAAATATTTCACTATTTAAATGAATATGTTAGAAGTAGAATAATTAAATAGATATATAAATATTATGGGGAGAGATGTTTTTCTTTATTTTATTGAATAGCATAAAGGCATTTCTAATTAGAGAATATAGACACCTCAAAATTACATAAATTTGAATGTTATAATAAGATATTTTATGTACCCCTAATGTTAAATATTACTTTTTCTTTGATATGTTATAAGAAAGTATAAATTTTGTTGATAAAAATATTTATAAAATATAAAATTATGAAAAGATAAATAAAGATAATGTAATTAATAATAATATGATATCTTTGGCGATGGGGTCTAGGTGGAGTGGTTAAGATGGATGGTTGTATTCGGCTCCACCCAAGGTTAAATCTCACTTAGGCACAATTCTCATTCGAGGTGGTAATGTCCGAGGTGGTGATTAACAACGATGGATTCTAGTTCGAAATTACCTGCGCTAGAAGTGTGTTCTTATGTGGTGGATACGGATTGCTAATTGTCGAATTTAACGACTATATCTTAGTTGAATGTATTCTAGTTCATAACTCCTATCACAAGCGTGTGTGTGTGTATATACATATATATATATATATATCTCTCTTTTAACCTTTATCGTATAAATATATTTAAGATGTTTGTGCTGATGTAATTTAAATGTTGTCAAATTTTATTATAACTATTGTCACTAATATCCAACAGCTAACATTAATATTACTCATATTTTATGGATAAGAATATAAATAGAATACAGGTATACAGCTATAAGATTCCGAAAACGATATTTAAAGCCTTAGTTAAAGGTTCGGCAAATGATATTTCTTTGGAATAAAAGAACAAGACTCAGATATTACTAACTGGCCAAACGAGACTGAATTTAATAGTGATTGACTTTAAATATTTTACTAACCGCACTGACATGTCATGATTTTAACTGTCTCTTTCTACATAGACTTTTAGCGGGTGCATAGTTATCATCAAAAACCGCTTAAATTGGTAACGAAATGGTTATGAGCGGTGTATTTTTTTTTAAATGGCAAATATTCAAGCTAATATAACTTTACCCTTTTCATGACCTCCCTTCCTTTTGAGATGAGAGCGCATGTCTTAGTCTCTTGGAGCTTTACGGGAGCGCTTTGCTTTTTTTTTTAAAGAAATAATTAGTGAACAAGTTGGTCTAGGGCGTGTGTTGGTGTGCACCTTGTTTTGGTATATAAATTGGAAGTGGGTGTTATTGTAGTTATTTGGATCATTTATGTGGGGTGATTGATTCAATTACTTTTGCAAACCGGGGTTGTGGGTATGAGGAGGTTTAAACGGGGATCTCGTTGTGAAACACTTGAATACCGAGGAGAAAACTAATTAAACCATATACATGTTTGAAATTGTTTTTAAAAATTTTAATTATAAATATTATGCATTCGGAAGCATTAGATGTTCAAAATGTATTTACTTATTTATTATAATTTTATACTTCTCGCAAATAAAGTGAATGATCATCCTATGAAACTTTGACTAGAGCTATCATAATATCTATGTAGTTTATATATTCATGTTTTTTTTTTTTTTTTTTTTTTTGTATAGCGAAAAAGAAATATCTACTCTTTATTGAGTACATAGAGACCATGGATGCCCACGTGAGGTATTAACACGACCCAATTTTTGAGTTCAAAGGAAGGAAAGGAATGTATGAATGACCCGAAAATGTTAAAGTTGCCCAAAGACAAAAAAATAGTAACCTAAGCTGAATCAACTTATTCAAAGTTGTAAAACTCATGAGGCTTTACTTGACCTCAAACTATATGAGTTTTTCAAAGACTCTTATTGTCAATATTATGGTTGTAACAATTGTAATATACTATCATCATGTGGCAAACAAATAATTGTCATTTTTATTCAAAGTGTCAAAGGTACGAAGGGGTTTTATTCCAACAAATTCTTTGGGACTCAAGCTCGACCTTGTCCCTTTTTATTCGGGTAGTTTTAGGTCTTGCCTATGTGGATAATGTAATAATCATGACATAACATCATTGGGTGATACACAAATAATCACTTGACTTAGTGTCAAGGCACTAAGGGATATTTATTTTGTCAAATTTGCATAGGATTAGAAAATAACCTCGTCCCATTTTCAAGTTATTTCCCAAACATCATATTTTACTAGATAATATTTTGATCGTGACATATCACCATCCCCTTAATTAGAATACAACCCCTTTGATATTACACATCATTTTTTAGTTTATGTAAAAGATTAAAGGATGTTATTATTTTATTTTCATTAAATTCAATACTTAAATAATTTATACTACACACACACATGTGTGTGTGTGTGTAATGTATGTATGTATGTATGTATATACATATGTATATGTGTACATATGTATATATATGCATGTATGTATGTGTACATGTGTGTGTGTGTGTGTGTAAATGATATCAAAATTTTAACACAAAAGTTATACCAAGTTTTTGATCTATGGAGTACCTATGGGATTAATTGAGAGCATACACTTAGCAAACTAATTTCATTGACTTAAAAAACAACCTATGCATACAATGAGGCTTTGCCCTTATTTATAGTACAAAATTTGGACACCAAACTATCATAAAAAGTAAAATAATAAAGCATAACAATTGATAGATTACTTTATATAAGATTTTGTGATAAAGTTGGACATCTAGTCATAAAGCAATGTCGGCAAATTTATTACAAGGATTGTACTCAAGATTCTATTGGAGTGCACGAGTATCATGGCTCAACGAGCGTATTATGCAATTGCAAGAATCGTGAAATTATAAAGAGGAATATGCAAATAAATTAGTTCCAATACTCAACAAACTCAACATTGAGCCTCCATGACCATCAACTAAAAGCTCAAGTGGGAGCATGTACAAATAGGAGCGTTGTGTAACTCCTCCGTGGGAATATTTCCAAAACAGGAAAGAGAGTTATGTTCCCATAATAGGAATGTAACTCCTATGACAGACTATGACATTCTATGACATGTAAAATATGTCATAGTAACTCATATGACGCACTATGACACCTAAGCAAGATGAGTCAACATGAGTGTTGGATAATCCTAATAAACTAATAAAAGGAAAATAAATATCCTACACTAACACCCCTTGAATCGTAGCTTAGGTGGGTAAAAAGAAGGTGGGTCCAGT
This sequence comes from Taxus wallichiana var. yunnanensis, assembly GCA_018340775.1. Taxonomy (NCBI): domain Eukaryota; kingdom Viridiplantae; phylum Streptophyta; class Pinopsida; order Cupressales; family Taxaceae; genus Taxus; species Taxus wallichiana. The sequence continues at coordinate 280,711,488 of CM031239.1, read as the reverse complement.
AATGAGGGCCGATGAGGTAACCACATACAATGCAAATCTCTCATAAAGTGGAAAAGGAAAAAACCCACCCACCCACCCCCGCAAAAGAGAGAAAATGAAGTACAAGTGAACATCTCCCTCAAAAAGAAGCCCCCTAGAAGTACATAGAGAAGCTCTCATAAAGTAGAGAGAGAAAGAAGAGGAGAGGTATAGAAGGCCCCCAAAAGAGTGTCGATGATGTGGTCTTCCACCTGAAGACTGAAGAAGGTCCATCTGTGTCAAACAATGTTTCTACCCTTAGGAAGAATAGAAAAGGTGTACTGAAATTTTTCCCACTCCACGAAGGAATCCAAAGGCAGTAGTACGAAGAAATCTAAAGTTGGTCCACAACTAAAATGTGACATAGGTCTGGAAAACATGTACACAAGAACTCATTGAAGTAGAACTGTTAGAGAATGGGTATGGACCATTCGTTGAAAGAATGTCCATATGAAGTGAAGGCAAAATAACCCTCATAATAGTAGAATGAGGATCCACAAGATATTAGAAGTGATTGATATCACAGAAGGGGAACTCCCATCAATGGAGATGAAGGACTCCTCTAAAGTAAAAATGTGTGAAGGCTTTATAAATGGAAGAGCATCTCCATGTACTGCAACACAAGTAGGGTCTGCAAAAAGACATCTGAGGTCCAACAAAAACTCATCCCAAAAGGGTTACTCGAAAAAAAGAAGAGCAATGTCTGATAGGAATGTATCATCAACATAAGAATTAGGAGGAGTAGAAGATGCCTCACATACTAACTGTAATGTATGTAACAGAAGTAAATGTAATGAAAGTAGGTGGAATGCCAAGGAGATTCAAACATGTTTGCATGGTGTCGATGGATCTCCGAAGGTGGGAGAGTGAGGAGATTCAACATTCTCTGAAAGGTGATCGATGAGAGGGAGGAGATGTATCCTCATCAATACTCATGTCATTAGAACTAGAAGAAAAATCCTCATCATGTCAAGAATATAATCAGGTAAATTTGTATTAGTAAAACTATCATCGCATGAAGTGGAGGTGGAAACAACAGTATCAGAAGGAGTAATAACTGCAATCTTTGAAGGGTCTCCAAATAAGGACTAAAGAATGCTCCAAATGGTGCGAGGAAACTTTGTGTGTGCCACATGATGGTGGAGAGGCATGGAAATGTACATCAACAAATGACCAATAACCATGCTACAAGTGTCAAGCCAGTCTTCAAGTTGATTTGGGTCACTAGGGGTAGGTACTTATCCATACAAAAATGGATAAAGGTAATCTGAATGAGAAAATGTTCCATGCTCGAACGCCACTGTGCATAGTTAGTCCTATCAAGTAGAAGAGGTAGAGGTTGTGATGTAGTATTAGTCCTATGAAGCATAAGTCTGGAAATAACATCCTCTATTGTGCATCCGCAAATGAGAGAAATTAGTGCAAAAGAATAATAGGCAAAAATGCACACTCGGATAGACATCCGACTCAACCAAAAATGTGTCTCCATGTGATTACAACCCTCCTTGAAATTTGTCCTTTAGTCCCACCCTTTGGCACTTTATAATTTCATCATGATTACAAAAATGTTAGACCAATGGAACAAGAACCACAAAACATGAACTTTTAAGAAAATGATGCTTGATTTTAAGCTCTCGATCAAAAGTTGTTACAATATTTGTTTCTCGTCATTAAAAGGCCTAACTTTAAATATTTACACTTACAAATTTAAATACACTATTGAGTTGTTTTTACAAAGTTTAGGTGAAGAGGTTTACATATGGGACCCTATTAACTCCAAGCACCTTACTCCAACAATCCTATACACCCTAGCCTTATAAACTCACCCTTGCATAAATAACAAAAAAATCCTATTTTTAAGCCTTTACAAGATAACATAGGCTATCAAAAATAAATTTGAAACTCATTTTGTAATGTTTGATCGGGATTTTGACCAAGCTACTAGTGGTCAAGACCAAGTCACTCGGTTGAGTGGCATAGTTGGTGGAGCTTGGATGAGTCAGTTGAGCAAGGATTAACAAGGTCGAGGCCAAGTTGTATGAAGCAAGGTTTGAGCTAATTGAAAACAAGATTTGAGAAAGGATAATTCATGGTCGAGCAAAGGGAGGAAGGGTTGCACGAGTCAAGGCCGAGTTGAGGGAGGTGGGGTTAAGTTGTCCACAGGTGAGGCGAGAGCAAAGCAGAGCCGAGCCAGTCTAGACATATATCAAGGAATACCATGGCAAACAAGGCCGAGATCCATCCATAAAACACTAGATTTGAGCAAAGGACCAACACACGAAGTCATTATATAGATTTTTACCGAGAGTAGGGGTGAGTTTTGTCTTAAAAACCAAAGCCGAGTTAGGGTAAGCTGTAACAAAGGATGAAATGAGATCGAGAGATGAGTTTTGGGTGTATCAAAGTTTTGATCCAAACCCAAGTCAATTGAGTCGAACCAAACACAGAGAGATGCGATCCAACAAGCCGAGCCACACAATGGTGTCGAGCTTTTAGATCTAGCACGAGACAAGATGGATGGTGAAACAGGGGTTGAGATGGCTCCAAACCGAGCCACTATTTGAGTTGGGTAGTAAGTTGTGCAGGATATGAGCTAAAATAACTCGCAAGACATAATTTGAAGAAACCCTTTCCACACAAACACCAAGATTCTTAAAAAAATAATTTTTTGTAAACCCCTAATATTTTTGAAAACCCTCATCAATGAAATCACCAAACTTTGCACATAACCTCAAGAGAGATTAATAAAAATGATATTTCAAAATAAAACTTGCAATGCATAAACTTGACAAGCATATACAAGATCCAACTCTGATACCATATTGGAGTACACAAGGATCTTGACTCAATGAGTGTACTATACAGTTGGAAGAATTGTGAAATTGTATAGAGGAAGATGCAAATGAATGAGTTCCAATACTCAATAAACTCAACATTAAGCCTTCATGACCTATAACCAAAATTCTAAAGTGGGAGCATGTACAAATAAGAGTGTTGTGTAACTCCTCCATGTGAATATTCCCATAATAAGAAGGGGAGTTACATTCCCGGAATAGGAATGTAAGTCCTATGATAGACTATGATGTTCTATGACATGTAAGACATGTTATAGTAACTCCTATGACACACTATGACACCTAAGCAAGATGAGTCAACATGTGTGTAGGATAATCCTAATAAACTAATAAAAGGAAAATAAATATCCTACACTAAAAAATTCCTTTTAAAGTGGGAGATTGGGCCCACTTCCCTCTATTATCGCTGGAAGAGTTTTGTCATCGTTTGACAAATTATGAAGGAAATATTGTCCTTATTTGTTTGTGATCTTGGTGACTCATAGTTTTCATTCCATATGTTACACAATTATGATTGGAATGGTATGAGATATCCATTATCTTTTTATCCCTACGCCGATCAAGATTGCATACTTAGCTTAAGTGCATACAAAGGTTTCGAGCAATTTATGCAAACTCAAAACAGCTCCTATGTCCTTCCAACCACAATTCGATGACACATGTCGAAGTCTTCATCCGAAGAATGAGCTCTAACTGGTCCAAATATTTGTGTTGGTATTGGACGATGTCTTGACAACCTCCTTCTTGTTCAAGTATAGGTGGTAATGGATCGTCATCGTCACTTGGAACAAACCTATGATGGATAGAATGAAACCGACATTTAAAACCATATCCCATTCTAATCTTCTTGAAACTTCAACATTTTTATTACCACCTCCATATTTTGGATATCTATCCATGCATATATTTTTCCTTCTCTATGGTAAAATTCCATTCTTGGAAGTTCATATTACTAAGGATTTTCTTGGCATTCAACCAAATTTTGATTAATCTAATCCTCATATCCTTCCTTCAAATTATTAAAGAAATATTTCATTTCTAGTTCCAATTGATGGTGTTGAAAAACAAATTCTTTAAAAGGGATCCTCCGAAACCAAATGTTGTTAACAAATCCTAAGGAACAACATTTTCCTATTCTTTTTATCATCAATGGGTCAATCGGATGCTTTGAATCCTCTAATATACATATCAAAATTGAAGTTGTAATTTGGCTCAAGGTTTATAGCAACAAAGAATATTTCAAAGCATTCATCTAAGTAATTGTCACCTTCGCCATTCTACTTCCACTCAAATGATTTTTTATTACATTTTTCTTTGAGTTTAGCCATTTTCCGCATACCAATAGGTGACTAGTGTATTCTTGATTTCATATGGAATATTTTCCCATCTTTTTCACCATCGGGGTCAAAGCTAGAGCTTCCTATTTTTGTAATAAGATTAACAAACTTGTGAGTTAAGCGAGTCACCTAAATTATTTTTCTTTGCTTTAATTCATACCAAGTCAAACTCATAGTTGGACAACTAAAGGTGTCACCTAACAATCCCGCCTTGGGCTAACCCTTTATCAAGCTTAGTCCTCATTATTCCCATCATTGTTTTACTATCAATCCTAATGGTGAATTTGACTGGTTTAAGGGAAATCTTAAACTTTCTGTTTCCTTTGATGACCACTAATATTTCTTTCTCATATATGGTATATCTAGTCTCTATGTATTGGAAAAAGTTCTAGACCAATACCCACATACTTCTTCTTGTTTTTCTAGGTGTATATGTAATAACTGCTACCCATGTGTGGCTAGATGCATTTGTCTAAAGTACTAATGGAAATTCATCCTTTCGTGAATCGTAGGGTAGGCAAATTTAAGCACCTTTGCTTGATTTTTTTGACGGTTTTTATAGCTTGCTCATCCCAATCAAATTTTCATGGTTTTAACATCTTTTGTATGTAAATTCTCCATCTCACTAAGTCTTCAAAGAAGGGACTAGCATAATTCAAACATCCCAAAACAAATTGTAATTGTTTTTATTTATTAATACATCATAAAATGCTTGAATTTTTTTACAATGTGGCCTTGGAGTTTCACCTTACCTTCTTCCATAGATAAACCAAGAAATTCGGCATTTTTCTTGTCTATCACCATTTTGGATTTAGACAAGAAAGTACAATTATGACAACAACCTCATAAAAAAACTCTAAATGTTTCACATATTTTTATAGAATTTGGAATAGATTAACACATCATTAATGTATACAACACAAAATTCATTCAGATGTCTTAATGTGTCATCCATTTTTCATCGAGAGTATGTTAGTGTAGTTTTTAAACGGAAAGGCATTACCTTCCATTCAAATAGTCCTTACGGAGGTTAGAAATTTATTTTAAACATATTGTATGCCTTGTTTTTACCTACCAAAAGCCTGGTTTGCAATCAAATTCAGAGTAATTTTTGCTTTGGATGGATTGCTTCATTAGATTTCAACTATGAGGCATTAGATAATTGAAAGGCTCAATTATGTCATTCGGTGGTCTAACAATCTCAAAATGCTTAATTGTAAAGAATGTTGCTCAAACAAATGAACTTTTACTAGGAATAATAAACCCTCCATCCAACGACTCTCGAGTTGTTCATCTATCTATATTCTTTTCAAAGAGTAAACTAGTATGGTTGTTCCTTTAGAGATTTGTGTGTCGGTTCTAGTTTAATCTTGATTTCACATTCTTCTAACTCGGTTTCAGAATTATAAAGGGTTTAAAATACAAGTTTTTCTAAAATTTTCCTTTATTGTAGTTAACCTATCATCTTCTACAACAACCCTTACTAGATGCATTATTTTCCTTTCTATTTTTCTTCATTCACTTATTGGTATACATATCTTACCTCATTTTACCATCCAACTTCTTCACCAATTTTAATAAAGACATTAGTATGAAATACTTGGAGTATTGGTATGACAATTGGCTTTCCTTTCTTATAGATGATGATTTCATTTATTTTTTGTATGAATGGCTCATACTCCATTAGAAATATATTTCATATGATACATTCAATTACATTAATGTAGAACCTTTATCCTTGGATATAAATAAGAATATTTGGAGCATTAGGATATGGGGAGGGGCGGTTGGGCCCATCTAGATCTCTCTATGGGCCCTATATATCCATCTGATTTGGGTGCCTAAAGACCGATCTATAGGGGAGGCGCATAAATGACGACCGAAATAGGCATATGTATAATAGCAATAGCCCCCAATTCTCTATAGATCCTCCCGGGCAGAGGACTTTTCAATGTGGTGTGGTCGGCGCCCTCTAGATCTATATGCCCCCCAGACCATATAGAGATAGGGCCCTATACTCTATAGATATGGGGGGCCCTCGGCCAGATAGATCTATAGGGCTCCCGAGCAGCCCTGTAGATCTATCCAGCAATGTGGTCGGCGGGGCACCTATAGATAGTACCGGAGGGGAGGGACCCATAGAACTATAGGGGCCCTCTCTATACTCTATATGGGGCATTTCTCTCCGCTTGGGAGGGGTTGGTTCAGTCTGGACTGACTAGAGAGTGGAGATTGGTTCCAGCCCTATCTCCCCATCCATCTATGGAATAGATGAGATGGACGCCCTCGATCTATCGAGTACCCCCCCCCCTATCTCTATATGGGAGTAGAGTAGATATATTCTCCTCTCCCCTAAGTATTAGGCATTAGGCATTAGGCGTGCATCCGCCCTTCCCTTATCTAGATAGGGATAGGGCGCACCCCATATAGAAGGAGGGGCCCACCCCAAATAGATATACTTCATGGAGGGACCATAGATGGGAGGTAAAGATTTACCTTGTAAGTTTAACTATGGAATGCCATGCTATATACTTGGCCAAATTCTATGATTTCACCTATATTTGTTGTCCCTTTGATATCTTATGGATTGTGCTCCCAAAAATTTGGAGATATAACATTCGTTTTAGTAAAACTTACGGGAGATTATATATCTATGAATGCATGTAGAGTATATTCTAATTACAAATAAACTAGAATATGTACAATCGTATAGGGGCAACGTGTCCTTCATGCTCACTCTAATTTTTCTAACCATGATTTTTTCAATAAAGCATGTACTTTATCTCCTATGCGACGAAACATTTTATCTTGTCTAAGGAGTAAATTACAGAGGTCTTTTATATGAATCCTAGGATATCTAGATTCGGTAATGATCGAGTCCATATCAAACATCTCTTGTTTTTAGATTTTCTAACTTTCTTCCTGTTAACCACTTTCTTTCTCCCTTTTTAGGTGGAGAGTCTTGAGAATATTCTTGATCTTCATACTCACTTTCTTGACCATTGTCTTCTTCTTCATTTTCTTCTTCTTCTTCAAAGTTTCTTTTGTTCACGTGTTATTGTGGTTAAATATAATTATGTTTGATTATTGACCTTGTTTGTAAGGAGCTTTGTTGTTGTCTTGACAATTTATATATCTTGAAATTTTTCTCTAGTTCTTTCTTCTTTTCTTCAAGAGTTGTTACTTGTCATTCATGAGTTGATAAGGATTCATCTAGTTCCTTTTACTCTTTGTAATTTTGAATTTTTTTGCGTTGAAGTATAACTAGCTCATTTTCTCGCTTTAAGTCGAGTCTTGATCATGTGTATCACAAGGTCCTCTTCTATATCACTAGAGGGTAATTCTTGTTTATGGCTCTTGAGAGCCATTTCTCTGTACAACTTGTCTTTATTATCCCGAACCATATAGTACAATTCTAGTGGCAATTCTACCATTTGGGAGTATTAGTCTTTCGAGTGTTGTAATGCTTCTTCTAGTCGTAACCATGCTTGAGCTATTCCAGACTCAAAAATGCTTTTACACGGAATTGTGCATTTTTTCTAGGGCATTCTATTGCATAATCATGACCAATAATGGTTTTTAGTTTTTTCGATGCCCAATTTGAAAATTTATGTTTGGTAATGGGAATAGCCTTATATCTTTTCTTGCGATGTGGGTAGTCATTGGTATAAGGAGTACATTCGTGATAGGGGCGTCTGCTTTTAGACTTGAAAGGTCTGGAGCTTTGCGAGGCTTATGATGATTAAATTTGGAACATCCACACATCCCCAATTTGTGCCATAAGAAGTTGATTTACATAACTTGAGTAAATTACAAGAATTGTTGTAGTCTTGTAGATAGTCACGAGATAGTCTCTCAAGTCATTGCTTACCCAATTTATGGACAATGTAATTTCTGAGTTCACTAAATGGTTTTCTTCTACTATCTGTCCATTTTTCTCCAAACGGCTTTCACACCATTCACCCAATCTGTAGGGGAGTGAAGCCAAGTACTAGTTTTTAACCATACCCAATCATGAGCAACATAAACTAGTGATTCATATTCCAATAAATAGGAAATTAATTTACTTAAATCACATAGCTTCAGACTATATAGTTTTTCCTTGGTCTATTCTAATGGGTTTGGTTTGCTGGAGGAAAATTCTCCAAGTATTCCTTTTCTAGGACCCTTAGTCCTGCCATTGATATAGTTGTTCTTCCTAGTAATCGTGTCCTGTATGGGGCAGTTTCACTTTCATATGGTAGGGAGTCACACCAATCTTTGATTTTTCTTGAGAAAACTCTTTTGGCATATTGAACATGATTTGTATCTGACCAGTTTTCATGTGTTAATTTAAAATTTCCTTATATTATCTATCCATAAAGAAATGGCTTCATAAGGATCAACTAACTTATCAATATTCAAAATATAGCATGTTGTTGTTATTGATCTTAATTGGGATGGTCCAAGTGTCTCATGAGGGTCAAGATCCATCTCATCTTCTATGACTGGTTCCTCCAAGATAATTGTTTCAATATCTTCTTTATCCGATTCTTCTAAAAATGTCTCATCGCTACTGACTCATAATCATTTTATGTAACCTTATTGATTGGATTAGGTTCTCTTTGGGATTCTAGTTCTGTTTCTTTTCCATAGTGAATCAGATTATATTTTTCCTACCTTCTGCTCGGCAATTTATTATTTGCTTTTGTTCCTAATAGCTCCAATCCTAATATGTTCTTTTGGAGGTGAATCAAGTATATCCCTCCTATAATTTCTACCTCTCCTTCATTTGGTTGGATCAATAGTTTTTTAACTTTTTAGCTTAGGGATTTCTAATGCAGGTGTTTCTTTTGTGTTGGCTTTCTATTGACTAATGTAGAGCTAGATGGTTCTTGATCATCATCAAAGCTATCTTTATTAGCTTGTGCTAATATGATTTTCTTAACATAGGCCCTGACCTTTTTAACTCGGCTACCACATTCTTCAACTGTTCTTTAGTAGATTCTTGATTCTGCTTAATTTCTTCAACAAAGTTATTTACTTGAACATTTTGTGTGTAAAGAGAATCCTGGTCTCTTTCTAATTTTCCTACAGAATTCAAGACACTTTCAGATGCATCAACTTTTCTTGTAGTTAAAAGTGTCTAATTCGTGAAAAATTGTGGAATTGCTTTGAGTAGTAGTATCTATCTTGCTTAAACCAGTTGCATGATTTTTAGCACAAGTTGTTATGTTGTTAGATTTTCCAGGGATCTTTTAACTAATTTGGAGGTCTTGGATAGAAGTTCTCAACAAATTAGTGGTGTCTCTGACAAGTATAATATCTAATTGTACATTACATCACGAGCCATGTCATCTATATGACAGCTAATTCTTACTATGCTAACCAGTTTCTCTGGGATTCTGATGACTTGGGTTGTTTTCCTAGTAGAAAACAACCCAAGTCGTATTCAAAATGACTTCGCCATCTACCCGTAACATCTTTTTGTTCTACATCATATTCAAAAAATGATGGAGGTGTTGGCCACCTACCCGTACCATAACTTTCTATTGTCTTTTTCTCATTTCCGGCTTCTAAATCATATTTCACTTTTTTCAACTTTTATTGGCTGGGTAACACTTTCTTTCTTTTTACATCATATTATATCTTTCTACAAACTGGTATTCTTGTTCCAGGGAGACGGAGCTAGTTGATGACTTTCTTCCTCTTTGGGGGCAAGAGTCAAATTCTGGCTTACACGGTGTGTAATAATTTCCACCAGCTGGGGATACTGAACAATCTGATTCAGTAGTTTAGGTGTAATAGTTGTCGGTGTAGCCAAAACATTTTGTGATGGGTATGGGTTGACTGCATCAAGGGTAGGACTGGGAATTGTCAATGATCTTGAACTTTCAAGCATATGGATTCATACTGTAGTAAAGTTTGGTTGTACTGAACACAATCCATCAGAAATAAGGATTCCAGTAAATTGGGCAATCACAACATTATCCCAATTTGGATTTCTGGCATAAATCAAAGTAGCAAAATAGCTTGCACCTGTGTCAAAATTTGAGTGAGGATGCATTATCAAATCTATTTGAGAGAAATGAATATGCAAATATCCAACTTTTAACCATCTCTCAATATCAATTTTATCAACACAAAGGCAAAATAAAGTCCTCCGATACCTTCACCTTTTGCTAGCAGATTAACCTCTGATTGCTTTACGAATCAAAGAACTTTAAGCTTCATATCTAGTTTATAGATATAAATCTTTCTTATGAACTATCTTCCTGGCATTCTTGTTCTAACATAAAACAATCCAAAGTCTAAGTTATACCTAAAAACTGCTTAGAGGAGTGTTGTTTCAACTACGCGGTATCTGTGGAGGTCGTTTCCCTTCAGCATGACTTACGGCTACCCTTACGTCCGTAACAACCACCTGCCTCAACAAACTTCACATGGGTCTCACTTTAGCACAACCGGTGTCTTACACGACTCCAATGTTACCTCTGACTACCAACCTTCAACATTCATAACAAATATCACTCAACTTCGATACCAAATTTTGAACACAAAAATTATACCAAGTGTCTGATATTTAAATAAGGTACTCAATTGATTATATATATATACACGCCTTCCATACTTTTTTAATGAATTGTATTTAATCATGAGTATTTTTATTATCATTTTTGCTATACAAATTATAAAGAGAATAGTTTCCCCCTCGTAACAATAAGGTGGGGATGGTAACCCCAAGTGCATGAGTATTTGGAAGTATGTTTTGATGGGTTTTTGGAAATTAAATTTTGATGAGGTTAAAAAAGTAATATAAGGCTTGCATGAGGCGGGGTTGTTGATGAGATGCATTAATTGAATTTAATCTACTCCTTCGATGTTGGTGTTCAAAGAAATAACTAGGAAGAGGGTGTTAGATGATGAAAGGTGTTGAAATTATGATTGAAATGGTTGGAAGAAATTAAGAATTGAAGGTGAATTCATGATACTTTTGAGGCCCTGGAAAATGGATTGATGGGATCCGTGTTTGCATATGATTGTTGAAGAGGTCGTCTTCTTGTTGAGAGTTCTTGAATCAATATTGATTAAGTTTGTAAAGAGGGGAAGAACTAGGTCACTAATAAAGTAGCCAATGTGGGAGTCAATTTATTAGAAAACAAAGGTGTGTTAGATAAATCATGGAGCTCTAATTTCCCCTCATACCTTTTACAATTAGTGGTAATGGATGCTAGGAAAATATTTTCTCACACTTAACCAACAATCAATGAAATTATTTATGGGGTGTATAGTCATTTATTGTATTAGTAAGTGATGGGATGACAATGTTATAATGATATTTGGCTTGTACATGAGAGATTCTACATCAATAATTAAAAGAAATACATGTGATTCATAAATATTATATAGGAAACAACCTTATAAAACTTACACACTCCTAATTTCTTACCCTCTCCTGGAACAAAAATGGAAAGGGATTCAAACAATGAGAGGATGTACATTAGGGTTGAGGGTGAGATGAAGATTTATGGGAAGGAAGGACATATAGTTAAATATAGGAAGCAAGTGGTCATTGTTGAGGATGTAGGGTTGTCATTTACATATCTCTTGGAAAAGAAATAAGAAAACCTTAGATGAGAGAGAAACTCGGACAACATATAGACACCTAAATTTTGTAATGTCAATATTGGCCTAATCGGTAAATCACATCTTGTGCATCCGCATTTGGCAGACTTAATTGTTATATCCTTAGTCTTATCATAATATTTGTTCTCCTTGTTGCACTAAATTTGTTGTGTATGATGCCATTATGGGCACCTAATTAATTAACTGTTAGAATTAATATTAATCGTGTTTGTCATTTTTAGGAGATTTATTTGAGTTAGTTTTGTCATATAAATTTTAATTATGTGAAAATAATATACTTTTAGACATCCCTTGTTTTAAAGTTGGAAGTCCTAGTTAGAGTGTCAATGTACATTTAACTAAGGTCATATCATTATTCATTCATCTTAAGAGATGGGGTGTCGCTTCTAAGTATAGATGATTGAATTTAGTCTTATTTTAGGTCATTTATATTTTTAGGAGAGTTTAGGGTGCTTAGTTTGACTAGTGTGCATGATGGTTGTGCATGTGTCACTTAAAATTCTTGCATGTTCACAATATCTTATCAGTGGATGATACTTGTCATCTTGAGTTTATTTGTAGTATTTAGTTGAATGTAGTTAAATTAAGAGTTGTAGATGTTAAATTATTAGTTTTTACTCGTCATGCTGAAATAGACAAGTTCAGTTGTAATGGCTAATATAGCCTTGTTTGTTAATTAATTCAATAAGAAGTAGTTAGGAAAAAAATTTCCAAGTGCTAATAATTTTTGCATTGAGTTTATCTCTAATTTTATTTGTAGGTATTTACAAAGAAAACTAACAAGCTTGAGCATCATTATTTGAAGTTATTCAATGCATATTTTGTCATCAATCTCACTTACAACAATACTAGATTAACTAGTAATTTTGAGCAAGATTAAATTATCACTAGCTTCATTTACAAGGTATTTTAGATCTGATTTGCACTCCATCCATATAAAAAACCTTCATTACTTTATCACTCATATAAAATCTCACATTAGTCGAAAGAAATTCATTCATCCTAATTTTTGTGCACAAAGCTTTATAGCACCAAACTTCTTTCCTAGACCAAATAATCCAAATGGGACCAAGCTCACGAAATAGTTTGGTCCCAAAATAATTATTTTTTAAGGGCCACCCAATGATAAATTTCTCAATTTGATATCGTTTAATGGGTTAGTACTTTACATATGGGTCGACCTTGATGCAAAATTATACCTATAAAACCCAATATTAGTAAGTCAAAACCACTCATTTACACACCTAACATTTACTTGGCACTTACTAGCAACTACCCTCAATTGTTGTAGAAAGATCTCCTAAATCTTCCTAAAGAAACAATAAACATTAGGAGAATCCCCCATATAGGTTTGAAGCAGTCAAAACTATGTTCTACACTCAAGCTTCTCGAGCCATAGGTCTTCAAATCCTAATCAAACATAAGCAAAACAAGTCATTACAAAACATACAAGACTTGATATAGTTGTATCCATACAATATTATATCTCTAAGTGGATAGCAAAGTGTGATTTAAGGACACTTCAAAGTAGTTCCAACATTGGTGGTGCAAAAATTGCACTTAAACCCAAACACTAGCCTTTTAAGGGGTTTCACCCATGGTTAGGGTTTTGAACATTTTTGTTGATTATAAAGGGTCTTACACATTTGCAAGACTTGGTATTCTACAACGAAGCATATTCCAATCACTCACGGGGCATAGAAATTTTCCAAGTTCCATCAACATCTTAGATAGAACCTCTAGATAAGGATCAAATTTCCAAATGGTTTTGGCTTATTGTCCCAAAGAAATTGTGTACTTCCAAAATCATAAATGAAGTATTTATAGGAAATTTCTAGCTAGTTTATCTATCTGTCACACCCATATCAACTTCGGACAATGAATTAGCTAAGTGCACTCATCTTCTTATGTTTTAGTACATTAACAAATGTTTTGATCAATCTATCTTGCAATTGTTATATATGTATATTTTGATATGAATGTTAATGTTTAATTAATAATCCGAATATACATCATGTTTCTAACCCTAATATGGAAAAAGGAATTCTTTCTCCTTCATTGGGCTTATTTATTTCTTTAGGTAAATCAAAACCATAGACCATAACGAAGGAAACAAATGAGGTGGATCCGGTGGACTTGGAAAATGGAAAGATTGATGATTGACCCTATACATTACTTTGGTAGGAGAAATGTTTGTTATATGGCTTAATGTGTGATCAATACCAATATCTTGTTTGACTTAATTGGGAAATTTTTCTAAATCTTCAATTAGGTTCATGTTGCCATGGAGAAATTGATAATAACCTCTTATGATGAAGGCACCTTCCACGACCATATAATCATGGATGGAGTTAGAGAAATTTTACAAAGAAAAAGTTCATGCTAATGGGGTGCAACTATCAATTCTTGCTACCAAAGCAAATGTTTTGTTCTACTAGTGTTAAATATTCTAAGTAACAATGATGACGTAAAATCCTATGGGTTCCCTTACCGTCACTCTCCATCCATCTTGAGTAAAGTGGAGGTTATAGATATGGATTAAGTAATGCGATTAATTATATAGTAGAATTATGTATATAGGAGGTAGTAGGCACCTTTGTAATTAGCTCAAGCGACCATTTACTCTCTTTTTGAGTAAAACTCAAAGGCATGGGAGTTTATCCTATTATTTGATAGTTCTAGCCATAGGTGGTTAGATCTATCAACTAACTTATATATATATATATATATATATATATATATATATATATATATATATATATATATATATATATATATATATATATATATATATATATATATATATATAGTGGTTTTTGTTTTGAATATGGTTTCTACGATGCCTAGATTTTTGTTGAGTTTAATAAGCCCATTTTTCTCTTTAATGGATTAGATTTTATATCTTTTTCTACAATTTATGTATCAATATTATTCACATAGTGAATGAATATGAAGATTGAATGGATAATTTTATAAGGAATTTGTACACAAGGCACCCTAATTACACATTAGGCTCTTTGATTAATTGTCACCTTTACTCGAGGTACTCAAAGAAATCTCATGAAGCACACATGACACCATGAATGAGTTTAGGATTTATACGTGCAAAGTTTGAAATTTAAAAGATCCTTTTGTTAGAAATTTATGAAGATCTACATAGATTCTCATTGGTAACTCCACACACAACATTTCAATTCACACTACAATGCATAAATCTATTTACTAGTTAGCGATAAGGGATCAAATGCAAAATCTTCACACACACTCACTATTTTATATGATTGTTGATGGTTTCAATGCATATTGCAATATGAGTTTTCCTTGGTGTGTGAAGGATGACAACTTGATTTTTCATATGATGCATGTTGTAATAATGGAAATGAAGGACTAGAGCATTTAGGGATGAAAATATCCTTTCCTCTCTTCTTTGCATTTTACTTTTGTATCAACATGATAAAATGCTTTTTCATGTAAAAATCTTGTTAAGACTTGAGATAATAAATTACCATGATTTTCATGTTTTGTTGCTTGGGCTATGGCCCTCTCTCTAGGTAATTTAGCCAAATGAAAATAGTAGTTGGTAAAGGGATGTGTTGTTTTTATGTGTTACCGAGGTTTAAGTTTGCTAAACACTTTACGAGTAAATGAATGGATGAATGATTTTTAGTAACATCCATAAGACCAAGTTGTCTATCAAACCAAAATGATAGTAATAAAATTGTTATATGCAAAAATACCCTCTAAAAAAGGTTGTTCAATTTACATGTGTGTGGTATCCATTTCCTTTATAATTATATCTTTTTGCTATAGATTTGATTGAGAAAATCAATCGTCTTTTCCAATCTATTCTCTTCAAATAAAACAATCAAGGATTCAACTTTCAAGATGTCAGTGTACTTGATTCAAATATTCTTGTAGGCTATACGAGTCCATTATGTCTCCACTTGACCCTAAGGTTTAAAAAAGACATTGTTTTTTTCCCAATCTTCTTTAGGCATTTTCCACCTATCAATCTCACACCCGAGATGATGTGAGCTATTCTTTAGCTAAGCTCTTAACATTTTTGCTTTCGTATTATTTCTACTCCCATATATACTTTTTTTGTCACAAGTGGCATTGCATTTTATGATATATATTCTTTCTTACACCTAAGTTAATTTATCCACATGATTTCCTTTGACTTTTGTCATCATATGTTTTTTACCTCATCGGTGTTTGGAGACTCTTGCATGGTAATGTTCCAATTACTCATCAACTTGATATTTTCTTTTATCCAAGTGTTCTTTATTTTTCTTTATTTTCTTCCACTCCCATTTTAGGCAAGCAATGAGAATCCATGTTCTCGGTTCTCTTTAGGTAACTTATGATCCAAATTTGGATATGAAATATACCAGATTCATGTAATTTATATTTGTAAGCACTTGTAGAAGGCCTTTCTCATAAAATCACATTAGATCAAATTGTTCCCAAGATTTAACCATGTATGGACTTCATCATATGCAAGTTTTGACTACATATTTGGGTTCCTCTTAAAAACATACACACTTTTTAAAAATGACACCCAATTTCCAGTTAGTATTGAAAAGTTATGACATCTGGAATTCAAATGACATATTTTTGTTACAAACCACCCATGGAAGTGGAGTAGTGGTTACATAAGCGCCAACAACTATTTTGTAACAACTGATTTGTTGAAACCAATGGTTTTTTCACACATCTAAAAACACGTGGAATTAAAATGGTTACAAACATTTCAAATTCCACTATCTATTTCTTGGACTTCTTGGAAGTTTCTTGAGGCAAAGGGAATAAATATAGGTTTGATGGATGATTGGGGGTAGAAAGTATCATAAAGGAGCCATAGAATTGGATTCCCATTGGAATATTTAACAAGATGGAGTCTTAATCCATATCCCATTATGAGTTTTTTAATAGTGAGTGTGTTGTTGTTAAAAGTTTCTAAAAAGTGCTAAGCAATATTGGGAGAGAGAGAGAGAGAGAGAGAGAGAGAGAGAGAGAGAGAGAGCCTATCCATAAATGACATCAATGGTATTAACTTGTACAAATCAATGACTCACATAGTGAAAGGGGAGTGTAGTTGTCTCACCCACCGTAGTTTTTCCTTCTTGGGGTTTCTCCATGATAAATCTTGTGTTCATTTATGCTTGACATTTCTTGTTACAAATTTAGATTGGGTTGGTTCTTCTTGGGGTTCGAGAAACTCTGTCATCCTCCTTTGGGCGGTTATATATGTACTTGGGTACCTCAACAGGCCTCGTTGCCATCTACTACCCACCTAAGCACCCCTTAAGGAGGTCTTAGTGTGGGATTTTTATCACTACGTGGTTTTACCTACACAGATCTAATAACTTACTTAGGTTAATCATATGTCATTATGAGGAATGTACTTTAAGTCATTTTATAATTGTGAGTTCGATTAATTACCTTTTTGGGCAATTTAATTCATCACTATATAATGTATCTTCGGATAGAAAGAGTTGGAGTTGGCTTACAACCAACCATGTTAAATCATGCAAGTAAATCAAGAGCTTACTTAGATTTTTAATAGTGATGTTAGAGTCAGCCGAGAAATTTCAATCCCGATTAAGTAATGCAACAATTCAAGTCACCATAGAGAACCTATCAACCAAAATAGTTTTTACTACGCAATTGTGGATGAAGAGCTCCCTGTGATCAATATGTCATCCACATAGAGAACCAGAATCAACATTGAATCATCATGCAAAAAAATGTAGACACTCAAATCATAATCACATCTAATGAACCCAACTGAAAGAAGAAAGGAGTCCATTTTGGCATACCAAGCCCAAGGGGCTTGTTTGAGGCCATAAATAGATTTCCAATGTTTGAAAACTAAGGAATTCCACAAATCCTTATGGTTGCTCCATGTAAATTTCCTCTTCGAGGTCATCGTGAAGAAAGGCACTCTTCACACCCATTTAATGAACATCCTAGCGATGTGTTGTGGTAATGGCAAGAGTGATTCAGATTGAGTTCATTTTGGTAATTAGGGAAAAATTCTCGGTATATTCAATGTCAGGTACATGAGAAAAACCCTTTGACACCAAATGTGCTTTAAATTTGTCTATATACCCATTTGTTACAAATTTTGTTTGATAGATCCATCTACATCGAACAATTTTTCTTCCCTTAGGAAGAGGGACTAAATCCCAAGTGTTGTTCCTCAACAAGGAACCATATTCCTCTTCCATAATAATATCCCACTCGGGTGTTCTTAATGCCTTATGATATGACTATGGATCGAAGCATATACAATGAATACATGTGGGAGATTCTAGAATAGTGAAAGTGTCTACCTATTGTCTAATGGATCTCCAACCCAATTACCAACACTTTGCAGTGTCTGTCTAGCCCAAAGAGGACTAAAAGTCAAACAATCAAAAGGAGATTCCTCATCCTTTGAAGATATTTTGGGAGGAGGAGGTGAGTCCCCATCACTACTCTCATCATCAAAACTAGAAGAAGAATCTGGATCATCATGAAGTTGCTCAAGTGGATTTGAGACATCGAATTGTCATCAAATCCCAATGCATCCAAGGAAGAGGGAGAAGTGTCAAGTGTGGAGTCAAAAGACCCTCTTGAAAGTAAACACTTCTCTCAATGAACAACTCGTGAGTGGTGGGATGGAGAATCATGTATCCCTTAACACCCTCAAGATATCCCACGAAGATGTAATTTTGACTTTGAGATTCCATTTTCTTACATTTCTTATTAAGAATGTGTGTCATAACATGGACACCAAACACTTAAAAGTTCTTAATTGTGGGTTCTTTGATTTCTCTATGTTTCAAAAGGAGTGTCTCCCTTCAATACTTCGTGAGGAAACCCGTTCTAGATATAACAAACATAGTTGATGGCCTCAACCCAATATTGAGGTGCAAGAGACTTGGAGTGTAGCATACAATTGGCCATTTCCTTCAAGGACGTGTTCTTATGCTTTGTAATATCACTCTGTTGAGGGCTATATAGAACTATACCTTATAGTTCAATCCCCTACGAAGTGCAAAATTGCTCAAAATGGTTATTGACATACTCACCACCATTTTCGGTGCACAAAATCTTGATGGATTTACTTGACTATTTTTCAACAAGTGCATTGAAGTCTTGAAAATGATCAAATACCTCATATTTCTACTTAAGAAAGTACACCCAAACATACCTTGAAAAGTCATTGATGAAGGTAAGTATATATTTTGTCCTATTGAATGAAGGTGTTGGAAATGGACCAACCGTGTCACTATGAACTAGCTCCAATATCTATGTAGCTCTTCATGATTTACCTTTGTCATACTTATCTTTAAAGTGTTTACCAAGTATGCAACCCGACATAAACCATTAAAAAAAGAACACTGGCAACCCGAAACCATGTTTTGATGATTGGGTTGCTCCAAAAATGATAGTTAAGATGGTTGAATCAATCATGTCATAATTTACTCGACCCCATCTATATGAATGAGAAATGCGATAGAGGGTTAATCGGGAGAAAATGTGAGAAAGTGTACAACCTAGATTAGTAATCTGCTTTTTTGAAATGTAACTACAAAGTCACTATTAGCTTCCCTACGAACTAAAAATTTGGTGTGAACACAAATCTCTTTCCTGAATTGATGCAAGTGATCGATAAAAAAAAAAAAGATATTTATGGACAACGAGGTAACATAGAACATCATGAAATGTCCCATCATCCACTTTAATTGAACCTCTCCCACTAACTTATGCGACAGTGTTATCACCTAACAAGATGGAAGGCATAAAACAAGGCTCCAAGGACAAGAAACGGTCTTGAGATGAAGCCATGTGGTGTGAAGCACCAGAATCAATAACCCATGTGGAACTTTGGGATGCAACTGTAGTAAGTACTTTGCCCTTATCTTTTCCCTTTCTCATGTTTTTGGCTTTCAAAGAATCCTCGAGTTGATGAACTCGATTGACTAAATCATAGACATTTATATTGCACTTCTTGAGCATTTTTGTTAGTAGGTCAATGTACTTCTTCAAACATTTGGTTTCATCGTGCCCATATTTCTTATAGTAGGAACATGTGAGTCTTTCTTTATTAGGTTTCTTTCCCAAGAGGACTCGAGTTGATGCTTTGGACTTAACATCAAATTTCTAATTATTTCATTGCTCGTGGTCCTCCTTATTTTGTTTCTTTGCCTTACAACTAGAAGCGTTATGTTTTTCATGAATCACAATTAAGGCATGTGATTTAGAGGACCTCATCGCGCCCATTTGAATAAGCTTGTCTTGCTTCTCGAGTCAATTCAATAACAAAGTCATCTAAGGACAACATGGTCCATGTAACTCTTATGACACGCTTCATGGCATGGAACGTAGAAAAATAGAAAGAATAATCCAAACCTAATTTGACAAGGATGAAAAGAATCAATTAATCATCCTCTTTGTCTATGCCGCATAGTTTCAACTATAAACTAAGTGATTTAAATTTGGTGAAGAAGTCCTATATCATGTCAAAGTTGTTTGGGCTAAAACTAATGAGTTCATTCTCCAATTCATGAACTCTCATTATGTCCTACTTCCCAAAGAGTCTTTGCAATGTGGTCCATACTTCATTAGGAGTAGTTACGTATTCAATGTGAAAGAACAAATCGGGAGACATGGATAGACATAATAGACCACATGCTTCATCACTTTTGTTGTACGACTTCACCTTCTTTGCATCTAGTGTCGATTTTGTTTCTATACCCATGGTGATCTGGTGTAAGCCTTTACTCCTCAAGAGGATTTTTATTTTGACTTTCCACTCATGATAGTTGAACGGTGTAAGAAGAAAAACTTGAGACTCATCCATTGCAATACGTAGATATGTGTTATAATGTGTGTGCTTTGAAAGCCAAGGATGTACACCCCCTAAAACTACAAAGGTTTAATTTTACAAGGCACTAAAATACTACCAATATGTAGAGCTTGAAAATTTTCACATTTTAAAAAAATGATGCTTGAAAAGGAGTTTCTAACTGAAAGTTATAGAAGTTTGAAGTTTCTTGATTGCAAAAAATAATCTTCACTTTGCATATTTTTTTGGTATGCAAAAAGCTTAGTCCTACTTTATGATGGAAATGTCAAGCCCCTTGGGTTGGGATAACCAAGGGCTTAATTCTCATGTGACAAGGGACTAAGAGTTAGGATGAGTGTGTACGTATGTAAGTTATCAAAGTTTTGGCCTTGTTAGACACCTTAGAAAACCTGAAATGCACTAGTTGGGGCTTGGACTTGTTCAACACCTTCAAATTTTGAAATATACTAGATCGAGGTTTCACTCATGTGACACCTCCAAAATCTCTCGAATGTCTTTGCGTCGTGGTCTTGATAAACAAGTCGAGAATCCGAAGCATGTCTATCAAGTGTCGAAACCGACATGTGTCGAGTAAGTAGTGGAACCCAAAGTGTGTCAAACAAGTGATGGGACTTAAATTGTCTCAAGTAGGTGGCATAACCCAAAGCATGTCAAATAGATGTCGAACCTCAAGCGTGTGAGAAGTAGGCGTCGAGCCCGAAGCATGTCAAATAGGTTGAAAATACCAAAATACACTACGTTGACCAGGATTAGGGGTTTGACTATAAGTTGTAAGTTGTGTTAGTGTGTAATAGAAGCCCAAAACCCAAACTTATCATTATGCACTAAAAGCCCAAAATCCCAAAATACATTGGGCGTTAATCAGGGGTTAGGGGCTTAAGCGAAAGTTGTAATTTGTGTCGACGTGTTGAGATATCTTGATGTTTCGATTCCACGAAATCCAAAAATGCACCGTGGAGGTGTGTGTTTGGGTTTTCAACTTGACAAACAACATGAGAATCCTAAAATGCACTAATTCAAGTTTTTCACCTTGTTAATCAACCCGCAAAGTTCAAATTGTACTTATTCAGGTTTTCCATCTTACTGAGTAGGTGTAAATGGTGAGAAATTGCAAGGAAAACCCCGGATCTTGAAAATTTTGTACGTCTTCCACACAAAACAAAAAATACCCACCAAATATTTTGAAAAACTAAGAAATGGTTTTTAATTTTTATT
This sequence comes from Taxus wallichiana var. yunnanensis, assembly GCA_018340775.1. Classification (NCBI taxonomy): domain Eukaryota; kingdom Viridiplantae; phylum Streptophyta; class Pinopsida; order Cupressales; family Taxaceae; genus Taxus; species Taxus wallichiana. The sequence goes on along the minus strand of CM031239.1, from coordinate 280,689,577 downwards.
CTTGAGCCTAAGATTGGATGAATTTTGCAAATTTCAAAAAAACATTCAAACCCTACAAAAATGGCACAAATCACTTTTCGCGAGAACTAGGTCATATTTATAGTTGAACCCATGGTTTTGGACCCTTTTGAGTTCAAGGACATTATTTGTTTTTCATTTATAGACTCTAGAGGGACATATTTGCACATATTTTCCGAAACCCCACCAAACCCTTAGAAACCGAAATCAATGAAAAACTACCAAATGAGTTAGAATGCTAGATCTCACAATAGATGTTATGCCATTTGACTACCAAAATAACTCTAATACCATGTCGAGTGAGCCACAATTGAGGATCACTACTAGATAAGATCAAATACACAAAGTAAAACCTTGTGTCTATTTGTGAAATCCAAAAACTCAAAAGGAAGAAGCTTGTCTTCAACAAAACAAGAAATTGTTCATTGATGCATAAACTCATTAGTCAAAATATGCATAAGAAGATACATTATATAGTGAGGAATTAGGTCAACCAAAAAGGTAATTAACTCAACTCACAATTAGAAAATGACTTAAAGTACATTTCCCTAATGACATATGATTAACATAAACAAGCTAATTAGATCGTGTAGGTAAAACCATACAATGGGAAAAAGCCTACTCTAACACTATCAAGTATCACCGATATTATAAACAACCCAACACAAGATCCTCTTGGTTTTATTAAGCCTTTCAACCTCATTTTCATTTATGATAGAGATTACATCTTAGCCAATCTTAGAATAATCAAGCCAAATCATTTTATTATTCGTGGTAGTAGGCATTCTCCTTTGAAGATGCTCCTGTTGGAAAGTGTCAAATTGACAAATCCAATGTTTACAAGTTCGAATTTTAGATATTTATAGTTGCAACAATATTCACAATTAATATATTTGGTGAAATAGTGTGAGTTGTCTTGCATATCTATTTGCTAAAGCAATGCTTTTGTTGAACAATGTTTGGAATTAATTAATTTGGTGAAACAACATGAATGCAGAAGTAAATATTTGCTTTTAGCCGCCTCCCTCAACCGCCTTCTTTGTTTTTTAACCAAAACAACATACAGACGGGAGGAAGCATCCTAGAGCGATTCACCTATTCGTCCTCATTTAAAAAAAAAATTGTAAATATCAAGATAATGCATTCAATGTAATGTGAAGAAGAATCCACTACGCAAAATTGGCAGTTGTAATTGTAGTGGCTTTTGCAGGTAACGATTGTCGATTATTTGGCCCTGTTTTGTCGATTATTAGGTAACGACTGTTTCTTGATTTTGTTTTTCATTTGATCCACCAAGAAGGAACGAAATAGTTTTTAATCTATCATCGAGTTGCGACATGGTAGTTGTTTTGTCTAATTCAATTTGTATTTATATGTCTATTATTTCTTCATGTTTTGAGATCTGTAAAATTTAGTCCTGTTTGGATGTCCTGTTGCATCTGAATGAATCATTTATTGCTTACGTTTAATTTAGTATTTTCTTTTGTGTTGCTACAAAAAAATTTACAGCGCCTAGGTTGTACATAATTCTTACATATGAAGCTATGTTTTAAGTATGTGATCTGTAGTTGCGTTCATATATTTGACAAGGTTCAATTTATTGCTTCTGGTTTCTTGATCTTCACCTAAAGTAACTGGTTACGCAAGATTATGCTCACATATTTTTGTTATTGATGAAGCTAGAAAAAATCGTGTTGCTTGCCGATAAATCTTTATCAGTCATTTGAATGGATTTTGTGTCGATAGTTTAGAATTTTATAGGTCAATCGATGTATTGTTAAAGATCAGTGTTCAGTGTACGAATTCGATAGAAGCTTTAAGTAATTTGTGTCTATGAGGTTTTTGTCCGATCTTTTGAAACTTTGTATCAATCTTGTGATTATTTCGGAAGCCTCGACAATAGCCGGTATTGTTTGACATTCCCAAGTACTATCGCTAATAAGGACTCCATTTTTGCATATTCATCATTATTTTTAGTCGATGCATCATAATTTGCGGTGACTCTAATTTCCAAGGCGTATATCAACCCGAAAGTATTTCTCCTCTCTTCCCTTTAATATTTGTCATGTCTACTGCTTCAACTATTATTTTTTGTCTCATTTTTGACATGTTTTGTATTACGGATCTTTATCCCCTGGTTTTTTGAAGCTCACAGTTTCAGATGTTTTCCATCATGTTTTCAAATGTAAGTTCCTGTAATGGCAGTAATTCCAAACCTGGGTCCTGGATTTGAAGTAATTGATGATGCCAAAGCAAAAATAGAGAGAAAATGTCTAGGTGTGGTTTCCTGTGCTAACATTAACTCACTACTTGTTTGAGATGCAGTTGTTGCTACGATAATTACATTTGACTACAATATTATCTTTTACGGTTATAAAGACCTGTTAATATTTTACAACAACATATTAATTGAGTGCTTCCCCCTTTCCTTCTTGTTCGTACATTACACACTACACTAAATGTATCTCATTATGAAATTTTCTTAATAATCATGGAATCTTATTCTTTGTGTACATAAGCCTAATTCATAATATAAAATCATGCTTCTCTATCCATTTTAAATTTTACTTCTCACTATTAATAATGGTTTAGAGATCTAGCCTCAAAACATTATGTTGATGATAAGAAAATTGAGTTTACTTACCAATTCTTATGTCAATTCTTGTACTTTTTTATTTATCAATTTCAAACAAATCCATGCATGAATACTTCTTGTACTTTACAAATTGGATGACCATTTTGGCGGGTAAGAAGTGGGCGTAGGGATGGAGTGACATCTATTCAGAATGAGGTCTTCAACAACCTTCCTGGCCCGTTTTCAACTTCTCGCAGCCCAAGACCTCTTTTGCAAAGAAAGGGCTTAGTGTGAAAGACCACGTTTTACTTTCAGGGGGGTAACAAATTCCTACACCACTTTTTGCATTACAAGAAAATTTGATAATATCTAATAATTATGAACATGCAAGTGGACATACAATTGGAATAGGTCACTGTAATACATTCAACAATAGGCTCTATAACTTCAAAGGAAAAGGAGGCATAAACCCTTCCCTCAATCCCTCCCACACAAATCACTTGAAGATTAAATGCACCCGTCTTACAGACATGACCACAATAGTGGAGATGGATCCAAACAACTCCCTTGCTTTTGATAGTGCTTACTATAAAAATTGCTCAATTTATTTGTAATACTTGTAATGATCACTACAACACTAGGGTACTTATGTATGTGTAGAAAATTCAAATTCACACACTACAACAAAAGGGGTATTTAGAGACATTAATTAGAGGAAAAACTATATTTTTATTTCTAAATACCATCCTCAAATCGTACCCCTTATAAAGTTTTATATTTTTCGCGGTAGGCGTTCTCCTTTGAAGATGCTCCTATTGGAAAGTGTCAAATTATGGCGGATCCAATGTTTACAGGTTGCCAGATTTTAGATATTTGTTGTTTGCCATATTTTGGATATTTATAGTTGCAACAATATTCACAATTAATATATTTGGTGAAATAGTGTGAGTTGTCTTGCATATCTATTTGCTAAAGCAATGTTTTTTGTTGAACAATGTTTGGAATTAATTAATTTGGTGAAACAACATGAATGCAAAAGTAAATATCTGCTTTCAGCCGCCTCCCTCAACCACCTTTCTGTTTTTAACCAAAACAACATACAGACGGGAGGAAGCAACCTGGAGTGATTCACCTATTCTCGTCATATATGGGCATTACTATTTCATTTTGGTCATATGTGCGTATTAATATTGTATTTGTTTGAGGCCTTAATGGTGATTGTTCATTGTAGAACACAATTAATATATTATGTTTCCTTCATTTTTTTTCCTCACCAACAGTTATAAATTCATAGAAGCAAGAAAATCAGATCCGCATAAGCTACCAGTCATTACCTTCTACAATCCGCTTCTGCATGGACTATATGAATAAATATGGACATGCCGACACAAATATACACTGAAGAAGACCTTAACGAGGTGGTATCTAGACATGTGAATGCATGAAAACACAGAGAAGAAGAAAAGAAAAGGGTACATACCTTTTGTTTTGTCGGGATTGAATTTCTAGATTTTCCACCATTGCCATTGTTTCATCCCTTTGTCTTTTTTAAGTAGAAACCCTTTTTCTAAGTGGATAGGGAATTGTGTGTCCTAAAGACTCTTTGATAGAACCCATAAATTGGGTGCATTACGAGCTGAATTGGGTCAGTAATTGCAAACTCTCACCAATTTACTGCAAAACCACAACCGTACAGACTGAATTACCTTATTTTCAGTGTAGAACATAATGGAGAGAGAAAATTGCTTGGAAATGTAGAGAAGGGAAGAGTAGGGCTAACACCTTTAGTATTTTATATTTATGTTTGTGTGGAGTGGCTTTACTGTGTAGAGGTGCCAATGGGCTTTCAGAAGATGGCACCACACTATACAGCTGAAACAGTCATTGTAGGGATGTGGTCATCCTGATTTTCTTCTAGACTGGACCAACGCCTCTTCTGATCCCTGTTCATGGCAAGGTATCGAGTGTGCAACTACTTCAACCACAGGAAAGGGCAAGGTGATTTCACTTTCTCTTCCCAACAGAAACTTATTCGGTCATCTTTCTTCAATAATTAGGAAGCTCAATAGTTTGGAGAAGCTAAACCTTTACAACAACACATTATATGGACATGTTCCTCCTATGCAACAATGCACCATTTTATGGGTTAGTTTGTCTTGGCTTCTCTTTAGATGAAGAAGTGACATATAATGATGGTGATAAATTTCATATGGCACTGGTTTAAGATCTACGTTGTGCCTAAAACCGACTAGTTCTATGATATTGTGTTCGAAATCTGTGTGAGACAGACAGACACATAAAAGAAATCATTGTTTTAAAGCTTCTCTTCCATTTCATTGTCATACCACCACACATTTAATCCCTTGTTGATGATCTATTATCTTGAATGTTACACATTTTGTGTTTGCAGACATAGATGTATTATAGCATTATAGGTACAGTTTTGCATTCTCTGCTCTTTGGTTGCAACATTGGGGTATTTATGTATTTTTTTATCTACAAACTTCTTTAGTATTTATAATGTTTATTGGCAGGGATAATTTACTTTTAGCTTTTAAAACTATTGTGGAATCTCTAGCATCAATTGTGACTACTACATGTGCCAACATTTCAGAAACTATCTCAACCACTCCTTTGAATACATTGCTTTTAATACTATACACTTGTTTTGCAAATTAGATGCCTCCATCTTTTTTAAACCAACAAAAAAGCCAACATATGCTTCTAATTTGTTTGGCCAACTCAACTCCTATTGTATTATGTTGTTCAATATTGCTTCGCACAATACACTACTAAAACACACAAAAATTGCTTCCCACTTTTCCATACTCCATTACTTAATGTTGATAACGTCACCATACATTATTATAGTACCCCAAACTTTTATATCCAAAGATTAATCATAAAATATCAAATACATTGTCACACTCAATTCCCTCCATAATAAATTTACAATCTAACCTCACCCCATCACCCCCTTGATTGCAACTCATGTGCAATTGCTAGCTATATCTAACTATACATTTTCCAAATCTTGCTATTCTTATACTATACTATGTGAGTATAAAGTGGCTTGTAATTTTATTTTATTTTTGGAATAACGCCGACTCCCATAGAACCGATCGCTACGTGAATTGACGCGCATTGTACGCTGACAGACAGAGACATCACCGCATATTTAACATTTGATCAAAACTTAAAGGAACAAGTTCTCTCCCGACACGTTGGAGACCAAAGAAATAAATACATTAAAAAAGCAGGACAACCAGAACAGCGGACTGTCCGTGCACGATTTCATTTAGGTCCTCGCAGCATGGAGCGCAAGAAGGAAAAGGAGTAAAATTTCAGGAGATCAGTTCAATTTTTTCTACGGCTGTTGGTGGGGATTCCCTTTGGCAATGGAGAGAAAGAAATCTGCAAAATTCTTTCTGGGAAGACAGTCGTCCCTCGCGCCCGAGCGAGATGAGGGCCAAAATGGAGTAGTAGAAGAAAAAGAAGCAGGCGAAAAGGAAACAGAAATGCCAACGGATCTGGACTCTACCATACAGTTGCTGTATCTCGCAAATAAGGGCGATGTCGCAGGCATACAGGCGCTGCTTGACGCAGGTGTGGATGTCAACTCGGCGGATTTTGATAGCCGTACAGCCCTCCATGTGGCCGCATGCGAGGGCCGTAAGGACGTTGTTTCTTTACTTCTCAGCAGAGGAGCCAACGTGGATTGCAAAGATCGATGGGGAAGCACTGTATGTATACAATCGCTATCATTTAGTAACTTCGTTCTTTACAAATGTTGAAGTATTTCAATATTCGTCGCTGGTTCGATTCACGTAATGTTAATTGTGACAGCTCGACGCCGCGTGCAAATTATTATTTTTGGTTCCCTATTTTCATCAGTAAAGTTGGTAGGGCTAATGTTGCCTGCGAGATCAAAGCCAGAGTGTTAAGGGAGTTCTATTTTTAAGAGGGAGCGAGTTTACCAGAGTGGAAATTAAGGTCAATTACGGCAGCGGCGTGCACAACTTTTGGTTTTCTGACGATTTTGATTTATTATGTATTTTTTTGATAATTTTAATTTATAATTTTTTAGGGCTAATGTTCCCTGCGGGATCTCTCCCGAGCATCAATAGACTTCCAATTTTAATTTTTTTTATAGGGAGAGAGTTAACTAGAATGCTAGTTGAACTCGAAGCTCCATTGGGCATACACCGTCAATTGCTATTTTAGAGAGTTTTAACCACTTTCTTTGTCTAGCTGGGATCTCTTTTCGTGTATGCTATAAATCAGAAGAATTCCATGTAAATCCCATTTTTAGACGAATGGGCTGTTATGGACGAGGGCAGCATATGTGGGCAAATCCCCCTTTAGAGGGAGGATCATGTACACCGTCAAATATACCTATTTGGCATACACTGTAATTAATGGAAGACAAATTTTAGTGGGTGGAATTCCCCCTTTCGAGGGAGGACAATGTATGCTATCAAAATTACCCATTCGGCATCCACCGTCATTGACGGAAAAGAATCTATGCCCATGCCCTGCCCTTAAAATTACCTTTGCTACATATGCTGTCATGCACGGAGAACAATCTATGTCATCAAAGTCACCCACCAAGCATGCTCACTGTCATGGATTGAGAACAATCTGCACCCTGCCCTCAAATTCATTCATTTGACATGCACTGTAATGGACGGAGAACAATCTATTCTACTCCAAATTATGCATTTTGAATACGCTGTTATAGGAGGATAATCTATGCCCGTCTAAATGATTTATTCTCAAAAATCTTCCCACTTATTCTCAACAGTCTGTTATGGACAGAGGACAATCCATGCCGTCAAAATTACCCATGGATAGAGCAATGTATGGCATCAAAATTACCAGGGGTTCGCACTAGGCTTTTACCATTTCGAACCCTAATTAACGCTATTCCTATCTGAATGCAGGGAGCAAACCTAGACTAAGAAAACAAATAAAGTTCAGACCATAGAATATTAAACTTTAAAGTATTTCATTGAGGTGTTTCAGACTTGGTTTGATATGCGTGAATTTAACTTTAACTGCTACGAAACAAATTAAGTTATTTTTTAGGGCATTTAAAAGCTTGAATCAGACTGTGACTAGGTCTATCTATAAGGATATATTGACTCACCTTGAAGGTTCCCACCCCATTTGATCTCATTGTTTTACTTCCACAGAAAATTGGCATGGAGGAAATATAGCTGTTATGTTTCCATAATTATACTCCTTTTTATGCTGATCATAATATTGAATGGTTTTCCACTTTGCTGATGGAATGTATCATGCAATTGTGCCAGTCCATGTGCTCTTCCTTAGGACATTGAGCTCCTCAGCTTCACGGTGTCTCGTCCCATGCATTGGCACATCGTGTTGTAGACTACCTTGCAGCTCCCTAGTGATGCGCAACGTCTACTGAGGCGTGCAGCCTTGCAGCATACTCGGACATTGGTTCCATGCTTCTTAGCATATTCCACAAAGCCGCAGTTGCACGCAGAACCTCCAGACTCAATGTCCACATTTTAGCTTCCCCTGGTGCATGGCAGGCCACACCATGTTAGAGCACCTGTCAGTATACGTGCCACTGGAAGTCTAACTGCCACGCCTATAAGAAGTCCAACTGTCACTTTGGCTGAAGATGAACCATTCTTATAACCATCTTTTGGTATCGCCATTTGTTGTAATTGCCTTTGTGTAGTGATTGCCTATAAGCACCCGTTTGACCTTAAATAGGACAAGATAAATGGACATGGTGATCTCTCTTCCATGCTAGCATGCCTTGAGTATCTAACATTTGTTTATCATTGTGATCTCATGTTCCAGTCTAGGAAAACTAGTATCTATGTTTTTTTCCCCTTTTCGATCGTGGGAATTCTCATTCTCAGCCTTGCCAAATATTGTACACCATTGTACTCTACCCTATTCTTTTCATCGAATATAAGTTGCACTGTTTTGCAAATATCTTCCACATTTGAATGTGTTTTTGGTTTACTGATGTAATAGTTTTTTTTGCATGTTCAACAAATGATAGTTTACTAACCAAGTTATAGGGTTGTCCCTCGCATCGACATCCTGGGCCTCATGATGCGGATCATTGATATCAGAGCAAGAGCTTTCATATGCCTACAAATACACGTGCACGACAACGAATAGGACACCTACCTACTCAGATACATTTCCAGGTACCCAGAAGAACATTGCAGCAAGAGTAAGATGGCTGATGTACAAAAGCAAACCACCGAGCCATCACCTAATGGGCAAAAGCTTATTCGGAACGCCCTTAAGGAACAACACACCAAACTCTTTGGCTAGTTTCGCTAACTCATGAAGCAGCTTGGTTCGACATCGCCTCATCCTTCTATGCAACCCGCACATCAACGGTCTCAGCATCAAAGCCCTTTCAAGGTCCAAGTCAATCTCGACATCCCAATGTTTTAAGGAAAAATTGACACTGTAACGTTGGAGAGTTGGATTTGACAACTGCCAACTTGAGGCCTACTTCTCGGTCAATTGCTTCAATGGCTTGGAGAAGATCACCTTTGTAGCATTGAAGATGTCCATTTCACTTCTCACGAGTGTGAAATCTACAAAGCACAATGCAAGGAACGCTATGAATCCATTGATATGATAAGTGTGTTTGTCAATGCTATGTAGGAGGAGTATTACCCCATCAAACACTTTGAGGATGAGTATATGAAGTTCTAGTTGTTGTGCCAGCATAAGGAGTAGTTGACTGAAGACTACACTAACGGGTTTCACAACTACACTACACATATGCGCGATGACTTCATAGAGCAATATAAGGTGCTGAAGTACATTAACAAACTCTCACTTTATATCTGTATGAAGATGAAGTTCATGACTTTCAACACATTGGGGTAAGCATACTGAACGCTGCAAAGATTGAAGCCAAGTCAAAGATGAAGCAAATGTTTTCTCTTCATCTAGTGCCATGTGCAGAAGCTAGTCTGCGAAAAGCACACCATCTCACACCCTTGTACACAAGCTCACACAACAATTTTAAATGCTACGTAATAGAACCCTTGATCGTCCAATCTACATTAGGTCTTGCGCAAGTAGATGACATAGATCCAATTGCTACTTGTTTGAGCATCAATGCCTCTTCCACCGACACTTCGGAGGAATGAGAATGCCTCTTTCACACCAAGTGTTGGGTCAAGGGTCAGCCTCTTCATGTCATCGTCAACAATGGGACCTAGAAGAACATCTTTGCACAAGATGCACTCTAGCGCCTAAGTCTTACCATTGAAGCACATCCTCAACCATGTCTCGTAGATGGCTTTAGAAGAAGGAACGATATCTTGGTTTGAAGACAATGTACATTCTAATACAAATTCAAATTGTTGGAGGTAATATCCACTTATGACATTATGCCACTAGAGGTATGTGGCATTTTTCTTGGAAGGCCGTATGTGTATGATCAAGATGCTACATATCGTGTAAGACCACAACAACGGACCATCCACAAAAGATTGCATGTTCAATCTTGTGTAGTCATCTTTAACTACCAAACTCACTTTGGTCTTTGCAAAACAATGCCACAAGCTCATTTCGCACATGTAGAAGTTCGTGCTACTCATGGCCCATATGAAAGCAATTGTGTAGGTGAGCAAGTGCACATCAAGCGTTACACCAAGCCACACAAATGTCATCATAACAACTTGACAAGTTATTGCATCGATATAGAGATGTCTTTACAAAAATGAGAGCCCTCCCAACTCATTGCATGGTAAGACATCCAATCATTTCAGTTCTGGATCCTTTCTTTTGAATATTCCATTGTAGACGCATGTCCATTTTAGAGAACGATGCAAGGCCGATGCCAAATACAAGAGCTTCTTCATTAAGGTAAAATTAGGCCAAGCCATGGCAACTCGATAGTTCTTGTGCAAAGATGGCACATGGCGCTTGTGGATCGATTACTTTGCGCCCAACAAGATAAAGGTGAAGAATTGGTATCCATTGCCATGCATCGACAACCTCTTGGACTAGCTCCAAGGTGCATAAAATTTACTAAGATGAACTTGAAGTCGAGGTTACCATCAAGTACCTTTCCATCTCGAAGACAACTCAAGACAAATGAAAGATTGCACGAATGGTTAGTTATGCTCTTCGGCTTGACCAATGCGCTAATGGCATTTATGTGCCTTATGAATGACATTCTTCGGCCCTTCACTAATTCTTTCATCATTGTCTACTTAGATGACATCCTCATCTACAACAAGACTTGGGAGGAGCATGTAGAACATGTATCGCATGTCTTAGACACATTGCATGAATACAATTTACAAGCCAACTTAGCCAAGTGTACTTTCATGGCTGCCTAGATTCAATACTCGGGCCACATTATTGACCACCCAAGCATGCATGTAGATCTAGGGAAGAGCTATGTAATCCAAGATTGGCCAACTCTTTTTGCAATCTCATCGAGTCAAGGAATTTTCTTGGACTTGCTAACTTCTACTATAGGTTTGTCCTTGGGTTCTCACACATATCATTGCTCCTTGGCTAGATTGTGTGCTCCAAAGTAACCTTCCACTGGAGTCTTGTGCAACGTGCTTTCGAGGAGCTCCAACTACACCTTTGTGCATCACTAGTTTTGGCAATACCCAACATTGTCCAACCCTTTAGGATTCAGATTGATGTATCGACCATGCACTCTGTTCAACCATACAACATGGACATCCGCCCATGTATCACTCCCAAGATTTCAGTGACATGATTCAATGCTACTCCACCTATAAAAAAGAGTAGCAGCTGAGCAATGGTGCCACTACATCTTGGTAAGGAGACAATCATCCATTATGATCATAGGCCACTTTGGTTCCCGCACACAGAGCAAATTGGAGAATGTGTGCCACATGAAGTGGATGACTTATTTGCAGTAGTTCCATTTGGTGATCAAACACAAGAAGGGTAAAGAAAATAACATAGTAGATTGCCTCAGTCGCCCTCCAATGCAAGCATTCATCACAATGTTCAATACACAAGGCCACTTCTCTATTTGGGTATCTCTTTAGGTAGTAGAAAAGGTCTTCGTAGAATCCTACACCGTGTTTGTGCAAGGTAAATAGGTTTGCAAGTTCTACATGTCCAACAAGCTTCTCTTAAAGGTTGGACATCCACGTGTTCTTGATGGTGCACCTCACCAAAGACTTAATCTAGGAGGCGTGCTATGCCAAGACAACATGCCACTTCGACATTACCATGACATTGGTAGCACTACAACAACACTTCATCTAACAGGTCATATGCACACAAACATTGAGTGCCACAACAAGTCTTGCATTCCTTGCTGCATTGCAAAGCCCACAAATAGGAAGTTGGAACTTAAAATACCTTTGGCAGTTCCACGCAAGCCATGAGTCTGCCCACATAGATTTGATGACTGGACTACTTATGGTGAGTCACTGGAATGACTTTGTGTTCGTTGTAATGGTTAGGTTTTCAAAGATGGTCATCATGGTTGCTTGAAAAAGAGCATCATCATGCAAGAAATTGCTTGCTCATTCTTCAACCATGCTTGGGTTGAGTTTGGACTCCTAGCATCCATTGTGTATGATTGTGATCCATGCTCTGTTGGCCATTTCTAGTAAGCCTTGCAGAAAATGATGCATACACAATTGGACTGGTTTACAACATTTCATCCTTCTAAATGTAGACAAATGGAAGTTGTCAATTGCACCCTTGTTCATTTGCTGCATATATACAATAGTGCACATCCGTGCATTTGGGATGACAATTTGCTTTACATTCAATATGCCCACAATAGAGCTCTACACAACTCTATGGGGCATAGTCCATTTCGGAGATGTCTTAAGTACATACTCTTGTAATAACAATAATATAAGTGCAAAGAGCACCATGAGCGTTGCACACCTCATGAGATTAAGGTGAAGCGATAAGGTTTGGTTGCATCGTTTGATGGAATACTTCGAGGGTCCACATTAGGAGATCAAGCCTTGGTGCTATGGTTCTTGCACCATACTATGTGTAGTTGGTGAGAATTCCTTCGTTCTTGATCTTCTATAATAATCACGTCTACATCAAGTGTTTAATGCGGAACTTCTCAAGCTATACTTTCACCTTTGCTTGAGCCAACAACAACTCAACATCCTTCAAACTTGGATCATGAACATTTGCACACAACACTGAATGGTCAACTCATTTAAAGTGACAACAATGGGCACCTACCAAGGCACACATTTGTTGTTCGAAGTGGTCAAGGTAGGACATTGCATTAATAAAGCTAAGTGGTATAACCTTTGCTGAACTTAAAGTTCAGTTTTGACAACTGACTAAAGACACAATGTGGACCGTTACTCCTCAAGAAAGGGCAAATGATCCATGCGTAGCCGCGTTGGTATGCCCACTCTTTCATAGGACATTGAGATCCTTAGCTTCACGACATCTTGCACCACGCACAAAGAATTAGGCAAACATCATGTATTGGTGCATCACCTTGCAGACTATTGCACGATTGTCTAGTGATGCACAATGCATATCTAGCTTTGTGCCATGTTGTAACCTTGTGACATACTTGGAAATTGACACCACGCTTCTTAGAATAATGTACACCACCACAATTTTGTGTAGAACTTCCGAGCTCATCATCTATGCTTAGCTTTCCACTACACGATTCGGCATCTTTATGTGGCACTCTCCAAGTGTGCGCCATGTTAGAGAACTTGTCAACATTTGGTGCCACCTGGAAGTCTAACTTCTACATGTGCAAGAAGTCCAATTGCCACTTGGGATGAAGATGAATGTTCTTATAATTGTCTTCTTTTGTAATCGTAGTCTATTATAAGCGCCTTCTTGTAATAATTGTGTATAAGTATTTACTCAACCCTAAGGGGGATAAATGATTGGATATGGTGATTTCTTGTACGTGTTAGCATCTTTGTGAGTATCTAATATTTGTTGATCATTGTATTCTCACATTCCAGTCTAGGAAAATTAGTTAGGAAGTGTCTTCCCCTTTATGATCACATGAATTCTCATTCTCGGCCTTGTTAAACATTGACGCCATTCACTTTACCTATTCTATCTCATTGAATAAAAGTTGCACTATTATGCAAATCTCATCCACATTAGACTATGTTTTAGGTTACTATTGTAATAGTTTTGGTCGCATGTTCTATAACTGTAGTTTGCTAGTCATTGCTCCCCGCACCAACATTGTGGGCCCTACAATGCGGATGATTTTAACACAAACTATGATCTATTTTGGATATGTTGACTTTTTAGCTATGAGGTGAGCTAAACAATACTTGAAAAAATGTAAACCTAATATCTTTTGACGATTAGAAGGGGGAAATATGCCTAAGTGAAAATTAGGCATTGTCAAGAATGTTATTATGACTTATTGAAGGAAGATAAGCAAGTTGTTTTTAGTGGAATTCCTTCTAAATATGATCAAGAATTAGCTTTTATAATATCTTGTGCAATAAAGTAAAATAATCGCTCAATATTTTTCAATCATGCTATAATATGTTATTGGATTTGCCTATATAGGGGTGATATAGTTATGATTCGGCATAGGGATGGATGCATGGGTGATTCGACCCTAGATTTATCCACGTTATTACAATCGGGTTGTGGATATGCTTGGATTTGTTGAGTACGAATCCGAGCATATCTGCAGATACTGGACAAAGTTGGGGTGAATCCGACTTAAAAACATTTTTAAAAATATATTGTTGCTTAAAAAGTCAATTGTGGACTTCAAAAACAACCCACAAAATGAGTCGAGATGCATTTGGGTGAATCCGTAGTCCTACTATTGTACCCTAGACAAATTCGGGGTGAATCGACATCAAAAATGTTTTTTAATATATATTTACCTTTAAAAAAGTCAATTGTGGACTTCAAAAATAATCCCCTAGAGACTGTGGATGAATATGCTGATTTGTTCACATTCATCAAGTTATCTGTTACACTTAAACAAGAATAAGTCATTTCACACAAAAGGGAACACCATAAAGAGAATGCTCTAAGAGAATTAAATGAATTACAAAATCATTTCAATGCTAAATAATAATGCAATTTGTCTTTCCGGTATATAATAACCACAATCACTAACAATGCTCTTATTAGGATTTTTTCACCTAGATGTAGAACAACTAAGCAAGGAGATAACATTAACAATTCTCATCCATCTTTTACGGATGAGGCACAAAAGAAGTCATAGAATTGGAATGTTATCTTTTATTTTCAACATTCATTTGTACTCTCGCCACAACACTGCAAGCCTATAACATCATGGGTTAACACTAGGCCTGGCATGGACTACACTCTAACCTACAAGCATTTAATTTTTTTGAGGGAGGGAGAGAGAGAGAGAGTACATTTTCTTCATTTAATTTCATGTGTTCAAGAAAATCAGTTTAGAGAGAGAGAGAGAGAGAGAGAGAGAGAGAGAGAGAGCATATTACTAATTTACATGTACAATTTTTCTATTCAATAAAAGAGAGTTATAGAGAGTAAATGACAACACATCGTTCTTCGATGCTAAGCGGAGCGGAATCATGTAATATCCCCTTTTCAAAATTAATTAATCCGGATACTTGAAGCAAAGGCTAAGGGGAAATTAAAAGAGGAAAATAAATTAATTTAAGTGGTCCAAGGATATTTTTATATTTTAATTGGAAAAGGACACTTAAATTATATTTTAATCCAAAAACATTAATAGAATAAAATAATAATAGAAGGTTGACTTCTATTATTGGGCACTGAGTTGGAATTAATAAATAAATAAAGAGAGTTGCATGAATACCAAAATCCTAATTTTAGGATAGGAGGTGGATAAAGTATTTTTAAATGTGTTTAATCCTATTCTTAGGATGGGGCACCAACATGGAGGAGGAATTTATTATTTTTAATTGTTCAAAGATCATGCATGTAAGTCTAAAGGGGGCACCCACTTTGGAGAGTGTTTGGAAGTTATAAAGGCAGATTTGGGATTCATTGTACAAACATCTTGGAAATTTATGAGTTATTTTCTTTGTCTCTGCAATTAGCTTTTGCTTTACAACATGGTGTCCCAGAGATTTCACCACGAAATGCGGGACTACCCCTTTTAAAAATTTCGTTCTTTTCAAAATAATGGGTCGTTTTGTGTTTGTTTTTCCAGCAGTTGTTTGTATTGCTGTAAGGTATCCATAGAAAGTCATAAAAGCCAAATTTGATAAATACCCACATGCCAAAGCTCACTCAATTCCTTCGCCAGACCTTGTCTACAAGCGTTTTATTAAATAAATAAAGTTCTTTTAAAAATAGATTGAGCTAAAATTGGAGGATTTAGGTTATATAAAACACTTCACCCCATCATTATTACCATAGAACATTCACGGGGGAAGAATTTTTGCAGATCAACTAAGTGGAGAAATGTTTCTAGCAATTGCCCACAACTATTTTTGTTTTGTTTTATTTCTTTTTGTCTGTGTTTTGGTTTGTTTTCTTTGGCAATTCTTGTAGCTTGTTCATTCTTCCTGTCGGACCTTTTCCCAGGCCTGGGGTTTTGAAAAGCTATCCAAGTATTTTTAATTACTAATATGTCTAAAGGCGATCAAAGCTCATGATTCTTTCAAGAGATTGCAAGAAGTTGCTTGGTCTAAAAGGTGCAAAAATGGATTTTATGAAAATAAGAAAAATATTGCCATCAATGTGTGGAGCTCGAGAAAATATGCACTTTTAGAGAAAACGACTCCTTAAATGGAGCCACAAAGTGAAAATTATGGCACTTGCAAGTTTTGGTTGCTACAACTTCTCGGACCCTTTCCAAAAATGGAAGATTTTAATCTATACTTGTGTTTTCTTCACTGAAAATCCAAAAATGGAAATAAAATATTGTTGATGAGTTTTCATGTGACTTTAAAAGCAGAAGTCATGCAAGTCGCACTTTTTGGAACAAAGTTTTCTTCCATGCAAGTCGCATTTTTGGAAAGAAGCTTTCTTCCATGCAAGTCACATTTTTTGGAAGGATGGTTTTTAAGTGCCAGTGGGAATTTTGGCGCTGCCTAGAAGGTGAAAAATTCCCATGATGGAAGTCAAGTCACTTAAGCTGCCAATGGGAATTTTGGTGGTGGAAGGAAGGTGGGAATTTTATGTCTGCCTGAAAGGTTGTTTTTTCCCATCATTAAAGTCAAATCACTTAAGCTGCCAATGGGAATTTTGGTGGTGGAAGGAAGGTGGGAATTTTATGCCTGTCTGGAAGGTTGTTTTTTTCCATCATTAAAGTCAAATCACTTAAGTTGCCAATGGGAATTTTGGTGGTGGAAGGAAGGTGAAAATTTTATGCTTGCATGGAAGGTTGTTTTTTCCCATCATTAAAGTCAAATCACTTATTTTCGCCAATGAGAGAATTTTGGTGGTGGAAGGAAGGTGGAAATTTTATGCCTGCTTGGAAGGTTGTTTTTTCCCATCATTAAAGACAACTCACTTAAGTGAAAGATATGATTTTGGAGCTGCCTTCTTATATTTAACATGACTTTTAAAGACAACTCACTTAAGGGTAAAAATTCCCATTACTTTGCCTTATTATATTTAACATGACTTTTAGCCAAAAAGTGCGACCCATTCTGACATAGCTAAATGCCTAAAAGCTGACTGTTTTAATTAATTGCCGGGAAGCATCCAGTTTTGGCGCCTAGGGTTGGAAATGCTTCCTTTTATTATTCTGGCTATCTGCATGTTGATGTGAGTGCACAAGTGAATAAAATAATATTTTTAGCTCACTTGGCATGCAAGCAAAGTCTAAAGATAGAGGGCAGCGGGTTTTATAATCAGATCTCAATGAAGAAATTAGATATTCATGCTATGAGCTTCATGTGTGTCTAAATTATTTGTAGGAATACTTCATTTATGCCCATATTGGTGAAGAAAGCAGAAGTCAATGTTTGATACATTGAATATATCTTCAGAATCAGAGGAAGAAATAGATCCAACTCTCATAATTGCAAAGGCTTCCGACAAAAATTCATTCTCTTGTTTCTAATGTAGCCCATGTGGAAGTCATTGCATGGAAAATTCCTTTCAGGAGCTTGTGCATGTGCTCCCAATCTTCCAGTTGAAGCCTTCATTGAATTTACTTGTATTTTCCTTCACCCGAAGTGCTTTCCAGAATTTAAAATTGCTCATATGCAATTAAAAATAAAATGTGATGAGTTTTTTCTGAATTGTTTACGACAAACATTTTATTGGTGCATGTATTGGAGAAGAATTGCAAAAGCTTCAAGGATAAGAGGAGAAGACAGGTCAGAGGCAACAACCACAAGAAAATCACAGTCAGTTGCTTCCAGATCCAGTTTGGTGAGAATCAAAGGAAAGGATTCAACAACATATGAAAAAGAAAAAGCATCTTGGATTCAAGGCAGAGATATCATTCAGATCATTCATGAGGCAGAGGTGCAATACAGGTTGGATCAACATGCAAAGTATGGAAGAAGAACAAGATTGAGAGTGTTGCAACAACTTTCTTCTAATTTCTTCTCCTCTTTCTTCTTCTTTCTCTTATTTTCTCCAACAAAGTAATTGAATAATCAATTAAATTGTAAAACTTAAGTGATTGGTTTAAAAGTCGTTACTTCAAGTTACTGGAAGAAGTCAATTACTTGGAAATAGGTGGCAGACATGCAAAATAGAAGGTTCTATTTTCAGTTATAAATCATGCATGTCATGCAAAGAGGAATTCCAGGAGGAAGATTGTCAACTACTTCCCTTTTTCATAGCTTCCACATGTGGCAATTCATTAAAAGCTTCTTATTTGTAATTGCCCTCTATACACTATAAATAGAGAAAGAGCCTACGGGTTAAAGGGGAGGGATCACAATTTGTTAATCAACATTCTTGAGTTCTAGACTTTGTGCGCATGACCCTTGATGCCATTTTGTGAAAGCTGAGGAATTGAATAAAAACGGATTTCCGAAGAATTTTGTGTCCATGGTGCATTTGCTTCTTACTTTTGTGTGGATCTTAGATAAACTTTGTGTTATTTGAGATTTAGATTAGAAGCTTTCTGTTCCTTTACTTTTGAATATTGTGAGATCTACTTGTTTATTTAATCTATGTATGAGACCAACTCTGTAAACTATTGGTTGAAATTGCATATCTTCCTCTCTTCTTTCTTTCTATTATTTCCCCCTTCTGCAAAACATTCCAAAACAACTGCTTACTTGCTGCATAATTGCTAAGCTATGGTTCATGAGCTTTGTAATTAAAGTAAAACCTCTAAAAATAGTTATTAGGATTTATACTCACTAGATTGATAAACATCTTACACGGGAGCCTCACCGGTAAATGAGAGAGATTTATCTCATGACTGCCTAGGTTTTTAGCTATGTAGAAAATCTAGCCAACACAACAGCAATAGAGGACGAAATCCTCATTTGCATACGGATTTGAGGACGGAATCCCTCACTTCTTCACTTTGGCAATTCCATTCGGGGTTGCAATGTTCATTCGTGGTGCAAGTCGGTTCAACTCCAAACAATTGTATTCAGACACTGGTATTTTTATTGTAGCTGGTTGGAAATAATTAAATAAAAGACTGATTTTTACGCATTATGGTTCGCTGTTTTTATTTAGAAAAATCAGATTATTGCTGTTGTTATAAAAGTTAATTTTATCAATACTGCTGCCCTAGGATTTAACAGAAATATCCAGATTTGCTATAAGTATTTTTCAGGGATATTACAAATCACGACCACCAACAATGTTTAGGGAGACCAGGTTGATATACGTCCAAAAGCGTGAACTAACCAGCTGCGTTTGGACACAACCAATCATGAGCGCAATCACATGGTGGCCATTAACCCATAAGATTACACCCAGCTTGAGAAGCCTTATATTCCTTTCTCAAGGTCACTAATATACCAAGGGTCAGTTCCTGAAACCAGATTGGTGACCACGGTTAGAAACATCTTGTGGAATTTGAAACTAGCCCAAAGGATCTAGTAAAGGTTCAGTTCAAAATTAGCTGAAGTGGCTATAGAATGGCCTTTGAGAAAGGCCACTTAACAATTATACATGGGATCTAACATTTCCATCCCCTTCTTTGAGATGGTGTTATAGGTGAGAACTTAGGGAATCTGATGGAGTCATTTTTTCTGTTAAGTGACGCTCATTTTAGAAACACCGTTATGGAGGAAATTTATGAATTTGGAGGTTAGGTTTTGAAAATAGCATGCCGAAGTGGCTTCAAAATTGTTGTGGATAAAATGCATCCCCATGGGATAAGATAAATCTAATTATGGATTCATAAATTTAAAGCTAAAGGGAAGAGGTTGGAGTTGACGACATGTGGAATTTTGGGCCACATGTCCTTAATGCAGGCCGATTCTAGAGTGGTTTTGTAAGGTTGAGTGGTCACCTCCTGCGAGTGGCTCATCAAAGTGGCCTTGAAACTCATCCAAATAAAATATCAGACTATGGGAAAGGTGCAATCTAGTGGTTTTTTTGACGACTTTTAGCACCATAGAGCACATCCAAAATTTAAAAGAGGAGGGAAGGCTACATGTGCTTTCCGTGCGTTGATTCCAAAGTGAATTTGCAAACTTTTAAAGAGGGCTGTTTTAAAGGCAGAAAGCTATGTTTAGTTTTGTATTTGATAAGGGTACGGTTTGGGTTTGATTGTGGTGTTCAACAAGATAGAGTTTTCTAGAGACTGCCCTTCATTTCGCAAAACATTTCATACATTTCTACAATACGGATAAACAAAATAGATATATCACTTATTCACTTTACAATAAACATAACTAAACTGTAGTAGAGACTATTATAAGTGGGACAAGAATCATTACAAGAATCAGGATGCTAGTAAGAAAGGGAAAAGTCCACGCTTGTGATTAGATGAGGAGGCAATTCCAAGGAGAGATGCTTGAAGGTTGGTCCAAAAACTCTGTTTGTGTGTATCCTGCGATCAATGCATTCCAAGGGGCTGCATCCCAAAGTAGCGTTTGACCCAAACGGCTCATGTGCTTTACAAGCACCTAACAACACTTCCACACCACCTCCATAGGTTAAAAACTGCATTTTGTTGATAAGGTTAGAGTCTCTGCAAGATCACTAACATGGCCACGAGAGTCAACTATGCACTCACATGAAGCTCAAAAGCAGGCTAAAACATTTGTTCCATTCAAGTGTTTCTGTCCACATGTTGTGCCAAACAGCACTTTGTTGAACAATCTGACAATACCAAAGTCGTATACCGCCAATTTTATCTCACACCCACAGCCTTGTAGAGAGGCTCCATTAATGACAAGTCTACACACATATACCAAACATTGCAGATCTGCGTTTTCAAGAAAAGCCCTTTTTTGCATGACATGGGAGGGCGCCACCAAGGGCTGTTGGTGACTGGCTCAAGTTTTGCCAAAGTTCCCACCAGAAGCAAACCTTGAGCTGAGAGGTCAATCTTATGTCTCATACAAAGCACAAGTTAGGAAGGACCATGCAGAGGCAACACAATTTCAAAATGTATTCGCCCCATTCCAAACATGAGCCCCTTGTTGACTACCATGGTGACTGTAATATGGGCTACTGCTGTGTAGAGTCATACACAGGGCAACCTCCGCCACTCTCTGCAGAATAAAAATAGGTGCAGACCCACAATTCGCCCATTGTTGCACAGAAGCACAAAGCTACCACTGAGCTAATTGTCGAGTCAGGAGGACAGCTTCGCGCGCCAAGTTACTGGCCCAACTTGTTCCCTAACATTCCCACCTGAAAGCAAATACCGAGATGAGATGCCAATCTCTGTCCGCAAGGCACAAGGTCAGGAAGGAGCACACATGGGCAATACAATTCGGAAATGTAGTGGCCTGCTACAATTGCAAGCTCCTTGTAGGCTACTTTGGTGACCACAATGTGGATTGTCGATGGGCAATTATCCATAACAACTTCCACCCATAATTGTAAGTGAAAATACCTCTGATGGTTTGGGAGGGGTGCCGGATGAGAATCCCGTTCATTTTCCAAACAAGCGAGTTCCTAACAGAGTTTGTGTCAATAAAAAGGGCACACCCACAATTCACCACTCGTTATGGAAGAACACAGGACCTTGCGTGAGTGCATCACCTGAGCTGCCAATCTTTTGTTCTGTCCAAAGCACAAGCACATGAAGGCACATGCAGAGGCACATGATTTCGAGTTGTATTGTCTCCATCCCGAGTCCAAACCCCTTGCAGGCTACTAAGGCGGCTGCCATAAGAACTGCCAATGGGAAGAGTCATTCAAGGAACAACTATTGCCCATAGTGGTTATGAATGAAATGACCCATGACAGGTCTGATAAGGGGCCAGACTAGAATGATGTCCATTTGCTTAGACAAGTAAGCCTCTCCCCCATTCCATTGCCATGTCGGGTCTGCCACGTACTCGGCCGCCATGCCCCTCCACCTACTTTGCCATCAAAGCTCTCATCCACTACATTCCATCTTCCGCCACCTTGCCATCTCCCATTTTATTTCTTTCTCCTTTATTTTACCCTTCCTCTTTTGTTTTGTAATTATTATTATTATATTTATGATTGTTACTATAATAATAATAATCTATCTATCTATATAATTATACCGTTCCTAGTTACTTACAAAAGGTGTCCCAGGTCAAATAACTCACAAGCATAAGCCCCGCATGCAGCACCAAACCGGGGTGGTTAGTACAACACTTACAAACTCTTCGACTTATTGTGGTTGTGCACATGCTAATTCTGGAGGGGTGTGTGTTTGAACTCGGCTCCACCAACTTGTAACCATAGGGCCACACCAACCACCATCCAGGGAGAGGTTGCATAGGGCTCTACTTACACATTGTAACATTTGCAGTGTGCACTATACTTGTTCTAAGACTAATCTAAGTTTAACCACTGAATATCATGACATTTGGCATTGAATTATCTGTATGTTTTGTGGTTATTTGACTTATTTTCTAATATTTTGTTTACTTTATGTATACTATGTGGTTAATTTTGCTAATTTTGCTATATTTTTAATATTTAAAGTTTTTTTTTTGTACAACTATATCCAAAAACATATCCGAGGCCAAAAAAAAAAATTCGCTGTACCGGCGTATCCGATTCTTTGTACCTGTACCCGTTCTCAAATCAAATCAGCGACTTAGATTTTATTTAAACTTTTTGAAAGAAATTTCTTCTTGTTGCCTGACTGAATAATTATGCCCCTTTCTGAGTTCTTTTCCTTTTTATTTCTGCGGCAACTTGGATGGAGGGTTCGAAGGACTTGGCTATTATTTTTCCATAATTGTACTCATCTTAGATCTAGGTTATATTGTGGAATTATTTTCCACAATATAGTATGCATAAAGTAAACAAAATATCTCAGATCGAGACAAAGAGTAGGTTATACAGTGCTAAATGCAAACAGAAGAATCTGCAAACTTGATATTTATAAGAAAAAGGGAAATTATGCCTTTATGTAGGTGGAGAATATAAAGAAGAAAATTTGCTCTTGGATAATCTGGCTTATATCCCACAGGTGAGAGTATTTCAGTGCAATTTTTTATTTATGTGAAAAATCTTGTTTAACAATTTTTCCAGTGAAGAATTGGCAAAACTCGCTACAATGGCTTTCCTTGTAAGCAACGTTTATTACAGTGGCTTTCCCTGTAAATATTTTTAATAACCAGTCTTTTTTAATATCTTATTCTGCATAAAATTCTTTAAAACCGTTACCGTTGTAAGAACTTTATCCAAACTTTGTGTCAACAAAATTATCCTAGACTGATTATTTAGCCTGAAGCTTTGTCAATCTGGAAATATGTCATATCAAAAAGATTCTTCACAGTTGGTTGCATTCTCTTAAATGTTACCGAGAAATTAAATTCTTGTGATATCTTATTCAGTGGCAAATCACAACACAAAACTCTTTATGTTCAAAAATTAGCTTAAACTTTCTTTGAAGAAAGTTTTCTAGATTCAGCATTTATCAAAAACATCGCCAATCTGGAAGCAGCCTTTAGGGTGGAAGTTTGAGGGCCTATGCAGTAACATCCGTATTCTTACTGACACTAACATTTTTATATGGATCTCCATTTAAAGTGGGTCTCCTGGGTGTCTGAATAGTAATCTTTTATTTCTCTTCCATACTTTGGGGGGACATCTAGATGTTTAATTACCATACTCCATGACTACTGTCTAAATATGAGCAAGTACTGGCTAATTTATTTGCTGTGTCCTGAAGAACAGCATTTTATTAGTCTTTTAACTTCAGCCTTGCTTTATCTAATCTACTTCACCTTGTATTGGTGTTCGCAGCCACTTGCAGATGCCAGACACTATAAAAACTTAGATGTTTGCAAACTTTTGGAGGCACATGGTGCAAGTTTACCGGTAGGGTCTCGTGCCCTTGTTCTTGTAATCTCACCAACTGTTTTTGTGTCTGAAATAATATCAACTGTTTAAGCTTTCTGAATTATTGTTGTATCTGAAGATTTTTTTCATGGAATTTCTAATAAGTTGATTATGTTGTTTTAAAATAAAACTCAAAAAAATTAAAAATATTTGCAGACAACTGCGATGCTTGTTACAAATGTACGTGAAGTTCCAGAGTATGAAGTTAACCCCGAGAGCTGGATTTCACAAACAGTGTTCAAATTACAAAGGTAATTTACAAGTCAACTTATTTATTTATTCTTACAATCCATTGAAGACTGAAAAATTTAGTAGAAGAACACTGAAGATTAAGAAATGTTTGGTAAAAGCTTGAGTGAATGCATATCTTTATCCATTGTATGTTATATTACAGTAGAGAACTAGATGCTTTGAAAGCAGCCATATCTAATAATCATACTTGGCAATATTTCCCTTCTGTAGGATAATCTGATTATTTTAAGCTTGCAGGGAACATATCAAATTGCGTTGTGGCGAGGAATACGAGTTGCTGTAAAGAGATTTAGAGAGGATATCTTTGCAGACGGAGAAAAAGTGTAAGTAATCAGGAAGAGCTTTAAAGCTTATACAGGTGACATGTAATTTTTGGGTTTGCTAAAGTGATCTACCAGAATCACTCTTGCTTGATCCTCATTTAGCAATCTGTTTGTTATTCGTAATAGAAATATAAATCATTTTCCTTGACAGAAGGGCATTTAGGGATGAGTTGGCCTTGCTGCAGAGAGTGCGACATCCAAATGTCGTCCAGTTTCTAGGTGCTGTAACTCAGAGCAGTCCCATGATGATTATTACTGAATACTTACCAAAGGTTCGTATTCAATGTTTGAGTTTGTCCTCTCTGTTTGCATTCCAGGAAAATTTATCATGCATTGGTTTCATCAAATTTCTCTTTTGTTAAAACTTAGCTTACTTTAGAGAATTCCATGGAGTCAAAGTTGAAATCATTGACTGTGGATTCTGATAATGAGATTGTATGTTTATGCTGTGTTGTAAGGAAAACTAGTATGGCTGAATTGCGTTTGTTCTGAATGTGTTGTAGTGGTGCCTTTTGGATAGTTGCTAGTTTGTGGACCATGGTTAGGTCTTTTAAATATAAAAGGTGTACTCATTCTACCAGGATGGAAACCACAAGATTGAATGATATAGAAAATTGGCATAATGTATAAATCATGGTTTGAAGACATCTTGTAATTACTTTTTCAAACATAACCGTCATACCCTATCTATTTTATTTTACTAGTAGTTGGGGCAAGCACCTCGAGGAAGCTAGATTACACATTTTTTTGAGATAAAATTCTCAATTAGAATAAATTCAAAATTTTATAGGATAAAGGTGCGTCAATCTTTCCTAATGTACATCCATAGAATTTGCTATTCTGATTGGCTCTGTATCAATATGTTTCTTTTCTTGTGGATTTTTGTTAGGAGATTGCTTTGGAATTTTGAATGGTTTTCTCATTATGTGTTATCCTAATTGTGTTTCTTGCCTTTATACGTCTTTAGAATAAGCTAATATGCTTTTGGTGGCCATGCACAGTTTCTAATTTGCTGTGACTATGGCTCTATGTCATCCAATTGTCACTATGTTAAATAACTGTTCCCAGTAGGTGCCTGTGTAAGGTTTGGAAGTGACATTTAAATTCTATGTCAAATAATCTTGAATAGGGTGGCACCCAAATTCAGGTGGTCATTTTTATTACATACTGGGTGTAATACATTGACTGAAATAAGAAACAGCATGGATTTCATCATTGGAATGAACAGGCAAGATGAGTTCTATAGCCTACAAGTACACTGTTATATTAGTTAAGTTTCTGAAATGTCGGTTATTTGGTGCAGGGTGATCTGGATGCATATTTAAAAAAAAAGGGAGCATTGAAACCATTGAAGGCACTAAAACTTGCCCTTGATATTGCAAGGTATGCCGTACACTCATCCTGAACTACAGTTAATCCAGGGAAAACTTTGAATATTCCTGGCATGTTTTCTTAGTTTCTTAGGAAAGAAATTAAGATATACATTGTGCTATTCAAACAAAAATGTGATTTTGATTAGTTCCGTAGGTTCGAAAGTTTATATCACAACTGCATTGAAGATTTACCACGTAAAATGCTTTCATTTCTGGCTTTTTAATGGTTCTTTTTCTTTAACACATATTGATCCCTTTTTCTTATTGACTGGAACAAATCTATAAGGGATGGTAATTCCTAGACCTATTCATGTTTTTTCTTCGTCACTTGTTAAAGCATTTTATCCTTGTCAAGATGAGCAATTCATTGGAAAATTTTGATACTAGTCCCAGGCAGCAGATAAGGAAATTAAGAAGAAAGAAAAGAAACTATATTAGTGTCCAAAGATGACCAATGTAGGTCAATGGGACTTGAGGATACAACAATTAACATTAGAAATTTCTAGGAAAGAAAGAATCCTAGAAGCAAAATAAGTATAACAAAAAGTCCAAAAGACAAATAAAGCACTGTGTCACTAACATAGGTGGTAATGAAATCAATACAAATAGCAATAAAGGGCAAACAATAGCCCCCAAAGCATGTGCTGAAGAAGAGTTGAAGGAAATCTTGTCGATTATCTTTGTGTGTGCTTGAAGTGGAGTCATTTGGGCCATCATAGGTTGCTGCGGAAGATCTGACAATGTTGGCTGGGAAGTATCGAATGTTGGAGGTGCGAGGTTGGGAGATCCTAGGAGGAAGCAAAGTGCTTCCTCTAGAATCTTTCCTGAAATCCAAGGCCATTGTAACTCCCGTCGTAGAAAAGAAGCTCATAATATGAGTGTGCTAATGTAGTCTGGTGGTCAGCCAATAAGTAGTAGACCCATGTCGCTGAGAACGGGCGGAGCCATGCCAATGGGATGGATCTGAGCCATGAGGCTAAGGGGGAGTAGGCTCTAGGGTGTGAGTACTCCAAGTGGTAATGGTGCATTGAGAGAAGCCTTGCCTTACTGATCTATCAACTCTGATATGTGAAGTACCAGTGTCCAAATGACGCTTAGTGCTACTTATCGCCTGGGTGGGCTGGAAAAAAGGTGATCAGCAAGGGGGCTCTAGAGCCTCTAGACCCCTCCTCTAGGTATTTGTGGCAGAGGAAGACAACCCTGTGAAGATAAAGGGCTAGACAGCGATGGTCTGCATATATGAAGAAAGTAGACAAAAGTGTTGCCTAAGACCCTATAGAGGTAGTAGTATCTTCCCCGCATTTCATAGTAAACGGAACATCTAAAAATGAAGTCTTCCTCAGTCTCCACCTTCTGGAGGGTGCAAAAACGACAAATTTGGTCCTTTCAGAGAATGTGATGATTAGTTTCAACCAGTAATTGGTGGGAGCACACTTTAATTTGGCCAAGCAGAAATCTCAAGTAGTGGGACTAGTGGCACTGCAGATAGTGAGGGCGAAGAACATTACCACCCACCACTTGTATGCTTGGCATAAAAGCTAAATTGGGCTGAGGTGCTGAAGGGGTGAGATCTAGGGGGCTTAGATAAACTATCTGTGGATATCCTATATGCCAACTTTGGTGATGATGTCCTTTGTGTGAAGGAGCCTGGGGGCATTTAGGGAGTACATGAGAGGGGTAGCCTATCAATGGAGATGCTAATAGAAAGGAGCAACTTAGCCGCAAGGTACTGTCAGTGATGACATCTAATGGGGACCAGTGAAGCAATCATCCTCTGAAGAACAAAGTGTAAAGTATGAATATCTCTCACAACACAAATCTGAGGTCCCCAAGGATTTGAGTTTGTGGATGTAGAAAGTAAGCCTGAAGATAGCCTCAAGAGGTAGCGGCCGGGCAGCAAATTCAGCTTGGATGATGCACTAAGGAGTTGTCTTCTGGCAACAAATTATGTGCTATAGCATGAGAGTTTGAACCCTCTCAATACGAGCCCAACTAATGGCTCCTAAACTAGATCTGCAAACCGCTGAACCATATATCTCTGTAGGTACAAATTTCTCCTTCCCTTTATTTGACTCCACTCAAATATTTTTGCCTGTTTTAAACAAAAGCAAAGTTAGAACTGATTGGGCCTATAGTTATTTACTTTACCAGCAGTATGATATGGTTCTACACAAGTAGGATCCTTTTTGTGTGCCACAATAAATTATAAATCTGACAGTACTGTTTCTTTTCATCTACTGGGTCATATCCTATCACCTCATCTCAGGTTTAAGAAATCTCTAAAAAGGCTAAGGCATGGAAGGAAGTCAGCCAAATCCATCAAGCAATCTTTGGACCAAAAATGGTTAATGCTGTTCTTTACCCCACTCCTCCAGAAAAAGTATACAGCTTTTAACCAAGGCGATAAGAAGAGCAAGCCTTGAGGAAAAGGATAAAAGTCCCTTTATGCCACCTTACACATGATTTTATCAAAAGGAGAAAAGGACAAGGAAACACACTGAAGTTTTCTGTCCATCAGAGGATTCAAGCTGACCAGGTTGGCTGACCTAGCCAAAGGAAAACAGATTATTGTCAGAAGGGATGATGACACGGAGTACATCCTAGCATGTAGCGCGAACATTGCCAGTTCCAATATCTTTCCCATCCCTTTGCTAACAATTCCCAAGCCTTCCACATAAGCCCTAACATTGAGACGAGTGATAGGAAGTTAGCCAACCAAACTATGATTAGTCAGGCCATGTGTTTTCAAGCCTACAAACCCCCTTTACATCCCAAACACACTCATGTCAAAGTGCGATCCTTGAAAGACCTTGGAACCCCTGCAATTAGAACTGTCAATAATTTATCTGCCCCCTGCATTTTAAGGCCATGCCTCGCTCAGCTCAGACCACTCATGCCTCTGGGCTCAACTTTGAGTTTCCCCTTCCTAGCTGTGTTAACTTCTGTCTTTTGGGCTTTAGGACATCAGCTTCAGTGTAACTCCCAAGGTCAATACAGCCACTTCCTCTCCAATTAGAATGGT
This sequence comes from Taxus wallichiana var. yunnanensis, assembly GCA_018340775.1. Taxonomy (NCBI): domain Eukaryota; kingdom Viridiplantae; phylum Streptophyta; class Pinopsida; order Cupressales; family Taxaceae; genus Taxus; species Taxus wallichiana. Next base: position 280,660,612 of record CM031239.1, on the reverse strand, counting down.
CCTCATGACAAAATCCCTGCAGAAAAATCCGTCAAAGAACACACCATCGTTTCTGCCTTGCACACTATGGATGGCAGCTTGAAGTTCCTCAACGACACTGCTTGGGAACATGACATTCAACAGCATGTTATGAAAAAGTGGCGGGAGTCCATGAAAATATGCATTGCCTTTCTTAGTGCTGTTTTCCAGAAGCAAAACAAGAGAATTGAAACAATTGAGCACACAGTGTATGGTGATGTTGAGGCTCAATACAACTATCAGTCTGCTGCCACACCATGCTTTTCGTGAGAGTGCCTTGGGGAGCTGCAGCGGTTTCATTCCTGTGCACAAACCCATTCTGAGACAAGCCCCTACCCAATGGTCTGCTGCGGAGATTCCTAGTGGAGAGGACACAAGTGGATCTACCTCTGCTTAGGGGAGACCCTTACGCCCGGCCAAATTTGATGGCCTGCGTGAATTATGAGAACAAGCATTATCTTTACATGAATTTCTTCCTGTTTACTTTCTAGGTTTTTGTCTATAAGTTCAGTTTTATTTGGAATGCAAACATGTACCGTGACTTGAACAGCAAAGTTTGGCAAAGCTATATTTTACTCCATAGGTTAGATAGCCTCCTTTTTGCTAATATGAAGCTTTGTTTCGGCAATATTAGAACCTCTCTTATTATGGTTTATATCTCTAGTGAATTTTTCTGATTTTGGGTCGACTAATCTATTGTAAAATTCTTCTCACCGGTTATCTCTGACCCATCCTCAAATAATTCTCAGAACTAGGAGGGTTTTGATGTAATTTGCTTCACCTTTATCATTATATATTGATTTTTATTTTAAAAATACAGCTATCTTATTATTACTTTTATATTTCGGAGATTATTTCCACAGGTTTTTATTTTGAAAATCACTTTTTCAGCTGCAGTTTCAGGTCTAACTTCTAAATCCTATTCAGGGAGAAATCAGGTCATAAGATGTGATAGGTTTTCTGAACATTATATATATATATATTCAAAATGTTTTAGCAACGCATGATAATCTGCCTATGGTTTGTAAAGATATTTACAGTTAATCAATATAAAGGCATACATTGTTGGCATTGCTACTGATTTTACATTATTATTTAGGTTTTTGATAATGGATTTCCATGTCTTACTAAAATATAAGGCTCATCCGTGTTTAGGTTATTATGATGTTTTTCAATTTCTACTGCTTCCCATCAATGTCTGGGTTATTACCTGACAAAGTATATGTATTTAATTGGAAATCTTTTGTTAAGTTGTTGGCATTACATTTTGGCTCAAATTCGATTTCACATATTGTCTTGGTGATGGTTTTGATTGCCATGTATTTTGCATTTTGCAACGTGCTTCTCTAAATTACAAATAAACTGGTATGAGAAAAAGGTAAATTATGTATTAGTAGCTGTACAGGGTCTGCTGATAAATTGATGTTTTCTCCCTAGAATATTGAAATTTAGTCTTTATTGTGGCCTTAGTTATTCTATAAGATGGTTATGTATTCTAACACGAGTCAACTTTTTCTTTTTCCAAGTTATGAACTCCCAATAAGTCGAGGAATGCACATGGGGTAAACCGTCAATACCAACTTACGGCACCTGACCCGACAGGGACACCAAGTGAGGCCTGCCACAGAGATGGCCAGCCTGAGCAAGACCTCAAGACCTCCCATGTCGGCAACTAGCACTCAACCACTTGGGCTAGCCAACCAGGTTAACAGGAGCCAACTTTATATATGGAAATCTAATACTTAAATCTTTTGGATAGGGTATATGGGAGAAATGTAATTGAAGTAAAGAAACCTGCCATATTTGCTTGGTTTATTTTTACTTCATTTTTAGTAACAAATGTGTTTGTGCAAGCCATAACTTGTGTTTAGGTTATTTTGATGTTTTTAAATTTCTACCAGTTCCTGCCTATGTCTAGTTTATTACTTGACAAAGCATATGTATTTAATTGGATGACTCTTATTGATATTTTATTTTGGCTCAAATTCGATATCACATATTGTCTTGGTGATGGTTTTGGTTGCCATTGTATTTTGAATTTCGCAATGTGCTTCTGTAAATAACAAATACAAACTGGTACGAGAAAAACCTAAATTATATATTTGTAGTTGTTTGCACCCTAGTTAGATTTTAGAATGTTATTGTACAACAACTAAAAAGGATGTAAGGGTTTGCAATAGGTAGACTATTATGATCTAATTAACTTCCAACATTAATCATACACAATCAAAATAATGCATTCATACTTGAAATAATAAATAAACAATAAGTACTTGCTCAAATACACAAGAGGAGAGATGGACTTAGCTGTACAAGGCAGAACAAGGATGATATGGGTGTGCAAGATAGTGGAATAGGCTGATCTGGAACTATAGATGCTTCAGTGAAAGTTTTGGAGTTGCAAACCCAATAGGGGCATGACTGTACAACTTTGTACGATCCAAACCTAATCTGTACTGTCCAGATCTGGAACTGTATGGTGTTGGACCCTTTGAATATATGGACCTGCAACTCTCTGTGTACTTCACTCGTAAGAAAATGACCTTCGTTGTATGTTGCTCTTGTTTGCACAACTTCAGGATGACCTGTAATTACCCTGCAACAAATGTAAAAACCCCAACAACTTATAACCCTTTATCAAAGCATTAACAAACACAAGGAGAAAACATGTGTGTGTAATGAGGTTGGACTACTGTGGCAGTCACACCCCTAGCTATTGAACCAATCCAAGTGCTGCACTACATGCCCTTATTGCGGAATCAAGTCTCATGTAGTTCTCTTAGGTGCTTGTGCAATTGTGAATATCTAACCAACCCCCTAGGGGTGCCCTTGTGTCTTTTGATACCAAGATAGCGGGCTAACTGCATAGTATAGAATGTACCCAATGCGGTAGTAGTGAGATGTGGTGTGCCTCAACTATGTGACCTAACCCTTTGTTGATTGAAACCCTTGTGCAATGCTTGGAGTGACTTTGCTCTTGCTAAGACATGGCTCTATGACCTTTGCATGCTTGGAAATGGAGGAAGATAGACTCTTTAACCTGGTTGAGTGCTTAGACTTGTAGTAGGGACTGCTCTAGATGATGTGCAATTGATTTGGGCATATTTAGGAACCCTTTGAGTGTTTTTGGAAAGATATTTGCAATAGTAGCTTGTAAGAGTGCTAGGTGAGTTATAAAGTGACAATGACTTGCTTATATAGCCTTCCATAGGTGAAATATTTTAATAAGGACAACCCTAGGAAGATGAAATGACCCAAATAAGATTTTGAAATTGAAATCAGAGTTGGTGAATGTGAAGGAAAGACCGTACAAGTCGGTCAAGTTTGGACTTCACATCCCACCCTTACATACATTTGTGAACCGGAAAGATGAAAAGATATACTGAAAGTTGTGTCGTGAAGAATTGAAGCTTAATACTTTTTTGATTAAATAATATCCTCAGAATTGGCAATGAAGCAAACTATAAAGATAAGCAACTTGTAAAAGTGCTAGAGAGGTGAGGAGATTGGATTTGGAATGTGAGCATGTCTTAGCAAGGAGCATAATCAAACTTGACATTGCACAAGGGCAAGCTACCAAATTTTAGTGTCTACAGTAGTGATACTTGGCCTATTGATAAATTGATGTTTTCCCTCAAGAATTTTGTCCTTATTCAAACTGGTACGAGAAAAAGCTAAATTATATATTGTTAGTTATACTTGGCCTGCTGATAAATTGATGTTTTTCCTCTAAAATTTTGAATTTTAGTCTTTATCATGGCCGTAGTTATTCTATGATAAGGTTACCTATTCTAATGTGAGTCAAGTTTATATATGGACATTTAATACTTTAATCTTTTAGATAGGGCATGTGGGAGAAATGTACATTGAAGTAAAGAAACCTTCCATATTTGCTTGCTTTATTTGTACTTCATTTTTTTCTAACAAAAGTTTTTATGGCCAACTGCTTGCATGTCCGTTTCCTTTTTGATTTTCAGGGGAATGAATTATTTACGAGAATAAACCAGCACCAATCATTCATCGTGATCTTAAGCCCCGTAAGTAATGACTCTCAATTAGCTTTGTCACTTTGATAACCTCTGTTATGTTCTAGGCTTTTGATAGCCTTCATTTCTTTTACTCGTATCATTAAATAGGTTACACGGTCAGTTTTGCAACTATATCTTTCTTGGCAAAAAACCATTATGGAAAGCTTCTTACAGTTCTGATGCCAGAGAATTACCAGAAATATACTGCGGGATGATTCAGGGAAGTTGAAAGTTGCTGACTTTGGGATAAGCAAGCTGCTAAAGTTGCCAACTGAAACTGTTAAAGAAGATGGATCATTCAAATTGAAGGGAACTACTTGTAAGTTTTCAACTTTACCATTCTCTAGGGGTGACAAGTGCTTGTGAGATTTCTTGAATATTGTATTTTTTCAAGAAATAGTGTAGATTTGTATTACAAAGTTCATAGTGTGTTGCACCCTGCATGGTTGTTCCACTTGTCATGTCTGATCACTGTCATAATTAACTCTGCTAAGGCAAAGAACACACTTAATAAACCAATAAGATTATCACTAGTATGGTATGGTCCCATTTTCGCTAAGAGCAACTTGAATGAACTTTAAACTTATTCAAAAATCCTAAATTCTTGAAGCTCCGATGCCTTCACAGTAAGTTTCTGATGACAATACTAAATTCTGGCATAATGGAGTTTCAACTAGGATTGAATAGTTTTAAACTCAAATTTGTGCTAATTGAACTCTAGTGGAAACCATTGAGAGAAATGTGCACTTCTTTCAATTATAGATCCTCTTGTAATAAAGTTCTCTAAGTTCGAGTGCAAAGCTTAGAGGGAAAATTTCTTAGGAATTCAATAGCAACATGAGGGAATTCCTGTCAAATAAAGAAAGCGAAAAGTTATTTCAGGAAGACAAAATCTGTACCACACAGCTATTTTATTGACTTGGTATCGATAGTGTCGTTATAATTCTCGTCTTCATTTATGTATTGTCTAGATCTTTCGACCAATGCACTATGGTGCATGTCTTATGTTATATAGCGTGTTGTGATCATATGGTGTTGGTAAAATTTATATTTAAAATTTATATAACTAAGGGAATTGCTATTTTGCCTGCATCATAGTATATTACCTGATTTGGTTACCCTCCTGCTCATGTACTGAAATTGTTACAGAAATGCTGAATATATGATTTACAATAAAACCTCAAAGTTCAAACCTTAGCTTCCTATTTGCTTGTTCTCTTAGACTTGTAGTTCTTCTGTAAGTGAGAGGGACTGGTCCATTTATAGCTTCATTCACTATCTCAAGAGAAATAGACTTTCCTCAAAAGGGGAGAAGCTGGTAGTGGCCTGCATCTTAAGCAGAGGAATACCTATTAGTATTTGCAGGGACCTGCTAGATGGTGGGATGTTGAGGAAGGTGAAGATCTTCAGCAAGGATTAGTTGGGGTGCCCCACAGTGCATTTGATCATCTAGAGGATACTGAGAATGATGATTATACTGCCACATATGTTGTTGAGCGTTGAGGCTGCTTTGGAGCTCAAGGAATATGATCGAGTATTAGGAATGCAAAGATGGGTCATCAGACAAGCTTTATCCATGCCTTTTCTTTTATTATTGCGATTTAATATTTAGTTGGTAGAGCTGATTTCTATTTTGATATCTTGATTGGATTTGTCTTTTATGATTTATGATTTTATTGGATACATGATTTATGATGTCGACATTGAGGCATGTCACTTTACTATTTTAACTTTCAACTTTCAATCTTCTGAATATCAAATTTCATATGTGACGACTCACTGTATTTTGAATTGTCAGTTAATTTTAAATCTCGAGATTAAGAAGTTAGAATTAGAACACAATATGATAACATATGATGATCCTTCTTTCTTGAATTCATTGCTTATTCTCTATAATAAATAAACTTATGATATTTTTGTATTATTGTATACCTCCCAAAGTCCCTAAAAACTTTTGAGGCATCTTGGCAGCGTCTTGGTATCCCCACATCCTAAGTCATAGGGTTCAACGAATTTCAGGCATAAAGTTTGAAATTTACTGAATGTTTGATGTGGTTGATATACATCGCGAATGTTCAATAATATTCGATGACATAATAAAAAGGTGGTAAAACCCTAAAAGTGCCCTAAAACCTTTTCTCAACATCTTTATATTCATCGTTTCTCTATGTAAATCCATTCAATTGCAACTGCGGAATGTGAATGTGTGCCTATGGTTGCGAGTAACCCTGTGACTTTGACATGGCCATTCAACATTATTTTTGTCAGGCAAATAAGTGAGTTCATGGCCTGTTATTTCTCTATTGCTTTGAAGTGAGTTCATGGCCCTTTTGTGACTTAAAGTGAGTTCTGCTTCTACTCATGGAATTCATTTCTGTTTGTGCCCTAGCCGAGACGTGAGATGCCTTAACCAAGACGTCAGAAGCCCTCGTCGAGATGTGAGGATGAGAGGCCTATGTGGGAGCTTGTGGGAGGAGTTGTTGCCATTGTTGAGGAGGTGTGCTGGGTATGTTAGTGATTAGGTTTAAGTTTTTAACTTTTAACTTGGGTGCATGATTTATGATATCAACATTGAGGCATGTCACTTTAATTTACTATTTTATCTTTCAACTTTCAATATTGTGAATATCAAATTTCATATGTGACTACTCACTGTATTTTGATTTGTTAGTTAATGTTAAATCATGAGATTGAGAAGTTAGAATTATAACACAACGAATTTAGTATTTTTGATTATGTAATAACATATGTTGATTCGTCTATCTTGAATTCATTGTTTATTCTATGTATAAATAAAATTATGATATTTTTTATTATTGTATACCTCCCAAGTCCCCAAAAATTTTCAGACATCTTGGTAGTGCCTTGGTATCTTTGCATCCAATAAACTTTATGTAACATCTAAGTCATGAGGTTTGGTGAAGTTCAGGCTTAAACTTCAAAATCTGCTGAATGTATGATGTGGTTGATAAAAATTGTGAATGTTCCAGAATATTCGGTGGCATAATAAAAAAGGCGGTAGAACCCTAGAAGTGCCCTAAACCTTTGCTCAATGTCTTTATATTTGTCATTTCTCTATGTGAAATCCATTCAATTGTGACTGTAGACTGTGAGTGCTTGCATGCGGTTGCAAGTAACCCTGTGACATGGCCCGTTGATGTGGTGTGGCCTGTTATTTCTCTTTCAATTAAATGAGTGAGTTTGTGACATGATATTTCTTTGTGGCTTCAAGTGAGTTTGTCCCTTTTGTGGCTTCGAAATGATTTTGTGGTATACGTGACTTGAAAGTGAGTTCAACTTCTATTCACAAAAGCCATCTTTGTTTGTGCCCTAATCAAGACATGAGGTGCCATAGCTGAGGACGTGAGGACAATAGGCCTACGTTGGAGCTTGTGGGAGGAGTTGTCGCCATTGTTGAGGAGCTGCGCTGAGTATGTTAGCAATTAGGTTTAGGTTTTCAAGTTTTAACTTCTAATATATTTTGAAAATTAGTGATTAGGTTTATGCTACTTTATTTTATTAAAAATATTTTAGTATTTAGTTCAACTTTTATAATATTTTGAAAAATTATATTTAACTTCTATAGAATTTATTTTAAAATGATATAAATTTAATAATTATTACAATAGGTTATCTTTAGATCAACATATTTGATTTCGATGGTGGCATCCTATGCCTCCCATTAAAATTAAAGCTTATGCTTATCCATAGAAACAAAATCCATTATGGTTGAAAAACAATTATACCACAATCTATTCTAGGGAGAAGATGACCCAACCAGATCGGGAGTTGCTTCTGGTGGAATCATTTTACCCCCAAACTTACATTGAAACCCTTCTTGGCCACTTGATAGAGCAAAATTCTGTATGTCCACTTTGCTTTTTCCAGCCAAATACCTGTGAGTCTTATGGCTGTCAGGGAGGATGGGCCATTGCAGTGCCTCAAGGTCAAGTATGGGAATGCGAGTAGAGGACACAGACAAACGGAATTGCTTCATTTCTTCAAGACAACATCCAACCCAACTTGATGCCCCTCTTGGATAGAAATCACCCCTAAAGCCAATGCAACTCCCTTGTCTGCCTCGACCTTCAAAATGTTGTCCAAATACTGAACCCACCAAAGAATTCACTCTCGCGCAGGCGTCCAAATTAAGGTAATTTGATCCCAAAAGTCTTTGGTGGCCTTCCATACTTCTTCCGGATGAGGGATAAATATGAGCTTTTCCCTCCGGGATAGGAGAGTGGAAAGCCATTTCCCTATTTTGCCCATTCGGGAAGAATTTGGGAAATTGAAACCTGTCCATAACTGCGAACATAAACTAGTTGGGAGAAGGGCTTCGAGAGGTAGAAGAAGAATGCTGAATTGCACGCCGAGGGATTTGGGTGTGAATGCCAAATGCCCGCAAGTCTATTTTAGGCACTACAAAGACCCATCACCTTGTGCAAATTCACGAGAAGGATGATGATGATGGACATGTGTGAAAACCCCACCATCCAAAAGAATGATTGCCATGTATTTGAGCGTCGATAGTTTAATAACAATTGATCGGGCAAAGAGGATGGTCTTTGATCAAAGGGGTTCTAGCCCTTGCTTAGGGGCAAAGACATTTTGAACCTCGATTGCCTCCGATTGCTCCACACCCGAGTTAGCCAAGAGATCAGCTACTTTGTTGGCTTCTTGAAAACAATGTTGAATTTCCCATGAAATAAGCTCGTCAAGATAAAGTTTGACTTGACTTAGAATGTTGTCAATTCTCCATGTTTTTGAATTTGTCAATCGAATGACTCGGACAATCACTTCCGAATCTCCCTTGATGAGAATGTGTTTTATACCGAGAATCTAGCGCCGTTTCGATGCCTCGAAGGAGTGGTGGCTTGTTTCACTATTCCTTCCGTCGGCAAGATGGAAAGAAGTTGCTTTGATTAGTGATCTTGAGATGTCCTTGAGAATACTTTGGCATCAAATTTTCGGGATTGTCCCGAGAAGCTCCATTGAAATTGAGTTTAAAGATACTGGTTTTGAAGGTATCCACTTGGAGTTAGCTTTCCGAATTTCCTTCCTACATGGAAAAGATATTGTTGTCCTGTTAATGGGGAGATCGAAAGGAAAGGCCATGTGTTTGTGAGTTTTATGTCTCGGGCCGAGAAATTCCGAGGGTGTCTCGTAACATTTATCATGATATTTTTAGTGATTGAAGCTTTCATTCATAGTAGAATCAAGGAAGGTGGGGTTGATTCTCCTTGAAAAATTCTTTTGTTTCGTTCCCACCAAAGGTGTCAAATCAACAAAGAAAAGCCGTTTTCCAAATGGATCCAAAATGATCATTGGAAACCGGCCAAGATTGGAGGGCCAACAAAATAGTAGGTGGGGCTCTTAATAAACTGAGTTTGTTGCAGAGCCAATCCCAACAAGTTTAGGAGAATGGGCAATGAAGGAGGACATGATCTATATATTTCTTCATGATTGTGACGTAAAAAACATGTGGTAGGGTTGTGGATACCCATATGCTATCTGTGATCCTGAGTGAGAATTTTCCTTTGCAAGGCAAGCTAAGAAAAGGTTCGAGCTTTGGGAAAGCATTTGTGGGCCCAACATTTATGCAAATATTGGTCACTCAATTTTTTTGAATGAAGGATAACAGTGTATCCCGTTTTAATAGTATAAGATCCAGATTTTGCAGCCATCTAACGCAGAGTATCAAGCCCCGGGCTATAGAAGACCTTCCTATGAGCCAAAGAATTAAGTAATTTGGATAGGATGTCCTGGGAGAGGGAGCATTATTGAAATTATTCCATTTGACCTGTATAAACTGTTGTCTTCCACTATATCCTAATAATCAACTACTTTATGCCCCTAAGCTCGAGTAGAGTAGATCTGAGCATCCCTAAGAGTTGGATCCTCCATTAGAGGAGGAGACCTATTCCAAAAGTCAACTAATTCATCATTCCTAGCCTCCCATGAGATAAACCTAGAAATGGTTGATCTGCATTCGATCAGAAAATACCAAAAATGGGATCCTTTTGGAGGATTACAAGTGGAAAAGATCATTGAGGGCTCATATGTGCCTATTTATTTGGACTAAAGAAGTTTGCTCATTTAGCTTTTGGGTGACTATACGTTTACCAAATTAGCTTAGGCCCCAAAGCCTGTTTTTGTATATCTTGTTATTTTAATCCAGTGCCCCCATCGTGTTTGGGCAAGGTCACCTTCACCCATTTGATTAGAGGGATTTTTCCACCCTCCTCAGTGCCTTGCCAAAGAAAGGTCCGCAATATACCCTTCAACTTCTTCCAAACGCCAGCAAACAACTTCAACACAGACATCATGTATATAGGAACAGTATTTAAAAACATATTTAATGAGGGAGATTCAACCCACAAGGGACAGTCCATAACCCTTCCAAGCACTATGGCTGCTTTGGAGGGATGGAATAACGAGCTGCCGGAGGAAAGCTTTGCTGCACCAGTGAAAAGAGGGATGCCTAGGTACTTATGAGGTAATGAGATGATACTTAAACCCAAGATATTGCTGATTTGCAACTGTAAACAAGCCTGAGTATTGAAGAAGAAAATGCTCGACTTGACATTATTGATCTCCTAACCAAAGGCAAGGATATGTCTCTAGAATGTTCTTGAATGCCAATGCTTTCCACCTTTCAGTTGGTCCGAATAAAATTGTGTCATCAACAAATTGCTGATGAGAGAAAGGGTCCATTGCATCTGCCCTAAATCTTTTGTGATGCAAGGGCATTGGAAATAGAATGGCTAAATGCCTCAGCCGTGATAATGAAAAAGAAAAGAATGGGGTTCCGCTAACAAATTCCTTTGGTGGGGAGAAGAAGTCGGCTGGTGATCCATTGACCAAAATAGAGAAGCTCGGATTGGAGATGTAGTTGAATATCCAATCAAATAGATCTTGAAAGAAGCGAAAGTTCTCAATGATCTTCATTAGAAATCGCCAATCTACCCTATTATAGGATTTGCTTATATCCAGCTTGATCAACATACCTTTGAGAAGCTCCGTGGTGAGAGAATGCATGATTTTGTGGGTGAGAGAATGCCTTTAGAGATTTGTCACCCAAGATCAAATCTGCCTTGTTCGGGAGAGATAATATGATGAAGGATATATTTCAAACTAGAGTTAATTACTTTATATGCAACATTACAGAGGGAGGAAATATGTTTGAAGGCAGCAAAGGATTCAGACCAATCCTTCGGAATCAAGGTGACAACGGTGCAGTTGAGTTCTTGTAGAATTCCTTTGGACTGTCTTGAAACTTCCATTGCTTCGTGCAAATTGTTACCCCCAATGTGCCAAAAATCCTGATAGAAGGCTGCTGGAAATCCATCAGGACCAGGAGCTAAATCTCTTGGCATACCGAAAAGGGGAGATTGAACTTATTAAATCGTGATGGGAGCCCTTAGGGACTCATCATGCGGAGGACTAATGATTGAAGGGATGTTGTTAGGGAGGGAGTTACGAGTAGAGAGATGGGAAGCCTTTATTGGAGCTAACAATCCTTTGAAATAGTTGCGTGGTTATGTCCTAATGTCTTCCTCCATAGATAGGACAACTTTGCACTGAAGAAGAGATAGCTAAGATTTTGTTATGATTTCTCTAAGCCCTCTCCTAATTGTTAAAGAACTTCGTGTTCCGGTCCCCTTCCTTAAGCCAACCCTCCCTTGTCTCTCTGTTTCCAATAAATTTCTTCTCAAGGAGTAGCTCCTTGAGTTAAACCAACAATTTTGTCTCCTTCACATATGTGTCCTCGGTCATGCCCTATTAGAATATCGTCTCATTGAGCTCTTTTAGGTCAAGCTCCACCCTCTCTTCTTCCTTAAAGATGTTCTCTTGAAGCGTGTTTTGTTCGAATAAGTCAAATCTTTACACGATTTTATTTTTTTGCCAATATATACATTTTGGAGCCCATCTTTGCGTTACACATTCCACCATGATCTCGATTAACTTGTGGAGATGTTTATCTCGAAGCCACATCAACTCAAATTTGAAAGGGCAAGTAGGAGTAGTCTTTAGTTCCACCATTGAAATTGGGAAGTGATCGAATCATGAAATGGGGAAGACAACATTTTGAGACCCATTTCGCTTGGACTCACTCCACATTGACTAAAAAATGATCAAGTCTTTCGGAGATGTTGTCCGTTTCCAATTTGTGATTGGACCAGGTGAACCATCCAAGTTTTGGTTCGATATCCACAAGGTGGTTGGAAGAAATAAAATGCTCAAAATTGTTTATCGACTGGAAGTCATGGTTACCCCCACACTTGTCCTTGGGGTAGAGAATGACATTAAAATATCCACCGCAAGATTCATGTTCAAGCCAAGTGATGAAGTTCGGATGAAATGTTGTCTCACAACATTTTCTTCAAAATGATATTGGTTGGTCCATATATATTGAGCATCATGAAATCCATATGTGATTTTAAAGATTGAACTCAGTGAAATCGCCATTGGTTATTTTGGAGAGCCGAGTGACCTTAACTTTATGGTCGTCCAAATAATTCTAAGATTTCTTGAAGCCCCAACAACATCAATGAATAGGTCGTTCTAGCTAGACCAATCCTTATTCCATAGTTTCCTTGCTCCCTCAACCAACATTTTGGTTTGCTGTAAAAGGAGTATATCCGCTTGTTCAACGCTTGATTAAGCATTGCTTGTTAGGGCCATTTGTGCATCTAACATTCCATGAAATGAGCTTCATTTGGAGTGTGAAGGGATCCCATACTTTCTAGAAATGAAGAAAGAGTTGATGACATCTTGGGTCCTAACATCAACCTCAACTTTTGCCTTATCCACCTTATATTTTCTTCCTCTTTTATTTTTGGAGCCACAATTTGTTTTCTTCAAGATGGATTATGTAGATCGAATCAAGAGCTTCGTTGGAGTTTTGATTTTGTCCTCATCATCCAGATTTACGAGCTCGCTTTGTTCATCCATTTCTCGAGTTATTTGGAATTTCCAATATCTCTTCCTAAATGATGGTGTATCATTGAAGCCAAGGTTATCGACGTTTTGCAATGGATTCAACTTCCTTAAGAATAGTTATAGGAGACATTTTATCAAACCGAGAAGGCGAATCATGTGGGGAAGTCCTAACTTGCACATAAACATCTCTAGAGGTGGCGGGGGGAAGTAGTAGTATCATGCCTTTTTAGAAAGCCCTCGGATGGGGCATCCGGTTTAGGGTGCTAGATGAGGAGGGATGGGCTTAGACTTTGATTGAAGAGCTCAATAGTTTCTTTAGAGATGGCAATACTAGTGATAATGAAAGCAATTGAAAGGAATTTTGTCAATGTTGATCACTTGAGACCAACTTCCATGCAATGATTGAAGCTTGATGGATTTAGGGAGAGGTTTGGATAAATCCAGGGTAACACAAACTCGAGTATCGAAGGCCATAGCTCCTTTAAGAGTTGTCTTGTCGATTTGGATGACCTACAACTCTTGATTTTGTTTAAAGAATCTCCCCCTCAATATTTTGTCGGGGAGTGCGTAGAGGCGAATCTGACAGGGGTAACACCCAACTTGGAAGTGAGAGCGTTGCGGTGGGGACACATGGTTGAAGGAATAAGCCAACATTTTCCAAATGCCAACCATGATGATTGAGAGCTTTGGTTTGTTGGTTCTCCTCATTGAAAATTATCATGAAGAAACCTTTAGGGAGAAAACAGAGGGCTATCTTTGGATCCCCACTGAGTTTTGAATGATAATTTTCAATCGTGTGTTGATGGCACGCCATTTACCTACAAATTTTCCAATTAAGGCGTGTTTTGGAAGGGCCTCAACATTTTCGTCACATTCCTTCAAAAGATCTACTGTCACGGAATTGTCGAATGAGCTTCCTTCCTAGATTGTCTTGGCGGCTATCATTGTCTCCATCGATCTTGAGTCCTTGGCCATTATTTGTCTCTACTTTGCTTGAAATCCTAGGTGCGTCGCATGAGCGATGACCTTCTTTGTCGATTCACATCATGAGCCCTTAATAATCACTAAAGCACTCGGTTTTGACTATATTCAATTTTAAATATTTTTATTTGTAAAATATATTACCTTTTAAAATATAATTAATATTTTAAATTTCATTTAGATTTTAATTATTAATATATAAAATTTACATATTTGCAATATTTAAATTTAAAAAATTTATTCTTTTTCTATTTTAATATTTTTATATGTATCATAATGTATTCAAATTTAATATAATATTAATTTATTTACATGCAGATTGTCATGTAATGGTTCCCAAAATCATCTTCTAAGGGATGGAAACATGTGACCCCTAACAACAACAATGTAAAATGTCGCATGACGGTCATCCTTTTGATGGAAGTTTAACAAGGAACGGACCATTTACTTGGCATTTTAGGGGTTGGGGAGGAAGTGTTGCTCCATGTGGATCGGTGATTTTAGTGATTAGAATTGCTCTAGAGAAAGATAGATTCTCTTCGATTGCACAGGAAAGATGAAATCCACACAAAAAAAGAGAATCCAAGAGGATATGTCTAGGTTCACAACATCTTTTTGTCTTCCTCTTCATCCAGCACACTTGGATCAGCCCTCCGAGCGGATTACGTCCTAAGATGGCTTTCTATGTTGCACATTTCCTTAAGGTCAATGATGGGCTTATCATCTGGCCTACATATATCTCCCAACACTGGTTGCAGGCACTCCGCATATCCCTAGGTCAATTCAGAGTGGGCTCTCATAGACTTCATGTGGAGGACCACCAGCTGGACCGCTCAAAGAGGATTTGCCAGCTTTGTTCTCTCCAGGAGGTTGAAACGGAGGAACACTTCATTTTCAGGTGCCCCATCTACTATGAGATCAAAGGGAGATTCCATGACCGATTCGGGAGCATCCGTCCTTTGTGGCTTTCTTCAGGTATTGTGATCAGCGGTGTCTTTCTCTCTACCTACAAGAGGCTCTCAAGCTTCAGAATGAGACCCTTTAGTCTCCTCCTAAACAAGTTGCTACTCGATAGATCACATCTTTCTTTCCAAAGTGCTCCCACCGGAGAGGGGCACCAAGTGGCATCTTGACACCAAGTATGGATCCCAGACCAAATCCGTGAGGACCTAGGATTTCACCTCCCAGTCCAGAGGCTTCCATGATTGCACTCGGTTTGGGGCCCTCCCCCACGGATCACGGTCAGTCAGGAGGATACAAAGGGCTCGTCTTGCTCGTCCTTCTCCCAGACAACGACATTTCAAACTCTCCACAGTTTCAGATACAGGACATAGGCATATAGCTAGCTCTTTCGAGTCAACCTCGGATGCTAGATGATAGGGTCGAAGATAGGGCTTTTCCGCCCCCTCTTCATCGGCTCCGTGCATCCGCACTCTTGTGGCCATTGTGGTCCTTGCTTCTTCTTCTTTCCTTTCTTGTTGTTCGGATCTCGATTCAAAATCGCCGATAAATCGCGTTCAGCCTGCAAAACGATTAAACTTACAAAAAATCGCGATTTTCGAAATCTGATAAATCGCCGATAAATCGCGGTCAAAAACCCTCGAAAATCGTTGAAAATCGCGGCTAAAATCGGCGAAAATCGGGGAAAAAAAACGCGGCTAGGGTATAAGACGAAAATAAAGTAAATCGATTTGTTTTTTATGTTGTTTTCTCTTTCCACGGGCTCGTTTTTTATGCTGCGACTTTCTTCGTGTACAGTCGACGCGTGAGGGCACGCAAATACAGCTCGCATTTTTTCCCTGTTCGTGCGCGTTTTTTACCTGTTCGTGGCGATTTAGTTCGTGGGGATTGCATTTTCTTGCCCATTTCCAGTTCGTGGCAGCCTGCAGGTATGAATATGTATATTTATTATTAATGTATGTTAATATTAATACTGTTACACTGTATAATATATATTATAAATAGTAAATATTGTAAGTGTAAAACTGTAAGTGTATACAGTAAATATTTATTATTAATATTTATATTAATATTTATTATAGTAAATATTTATTATTCGTATGTTAATATTATAAATAGTAAATATTTAATTATATTTTATGAATTTAAATGTTTTTAAAAGTAGCGATAAAGTTGTCGATTTTTTGCCGATTCCCGATTTTCGATTCAAAATTTGGCCTATCGATTAATCCCGATTTACGATTTTTTGAACTATGGTTCGGATGACACTTTCGGTCTCCCCTGTTGGTTCTTTTGGCATTGTATTGTGCTATCCCATTGACCTACTTTTGTGGTCATTCGTTGGACATTAATAAAATTATCTTATCTAGTATGCCCAAGGCCATGATAGGTGGATCAATAGGAAGCGGAACATCGAACAATTTGTGGAAACTAGTAGAAAAACATGCGGATGATGCATGTTTTGATTTGCTTTATTCGATTGTTATTCCATCCAATGTGGCCAGGAATCCACATTTTCGAAATGCAATTCAAAAAGTTACAGAGTTTGGCAAAGGCTACACACGGCCCTCTTCAGAGGCGTTCAAAACAACTGTTTTGTAGAGGTCAAAAGATAGGGTGATTGAGAACTTAGCTGAGGTCAAAGCCTCTTGGAGTGCTACAGATTGCATTGTATTGAGCGATGGATGTACAAATACGTGTCGAGGCCATTGATTAATGTTTTGGTGGCTTGCCCTCAAGGTGTTGTGTTCTTGAAGGTGATTGACACCATGAACCATAAGAAAACCTTAAGAGTTTATTTTTAAAATATTAGAGGAAAGCCATCCTTGAAGTAGGTGTGGAGAATGTGGTTCAAGTGGTTACTGATAGTGCTGCAAATTGTGTTGGGAGCTGGAAAGTTGATCATAGAGAAGTACCCACAAATATATCGGAGCCCATGTGTAGCAACAAATATATTGGAGCCCATGTGCAGCACATTGTTTGGATTTGTGGCTTGATGACTTGGCTAAATTCCCATAGGTTGGCTAAATTCCCATAGGTACATGAAGCAATTCATAGAGGGAGAGCAATTGCAAATTTTATAA
Source organism: Taxus wallichiana var. yunnanensis (assembly GCA_018340775.1). NCBI lineage: Eukaryota > Viridiplantae > Streptophyta > Pinopsida > Cupressales > Taxaceae > Taxus > Taxus wallichiana. The sequence continues at coordinate 280,643,598 of CM031239.1, read as the reverse complement.
GAAAACATCGTCTCGCATTGAATCTTTACCAACAACATGCATCGAGGGAGTTGTTTAGACCATGTGAAGCAAGGTTTGCTTCATTTTATATCACTTTGAAAAAAGTGGCTGAAGAGAAAGTAGCTTTAAGGTCTGTTATTTGTTCTAATGAATGAGAAATTTCTATGTTTCTAAAGGTCCTAAAGGGAAGAACATAGAGAAATTATAAACAATAATTTTGGGAAAGTGTAACAAAGGTTCTAAATGTGTGTGGACAAATTGTTGATGTGCTTCGCATGGTTGATGGCGACACCTCTCATCTCGGCATGCTTTATGAAAGCATAGATCGTTGCGTAAGGAAGCCGTTAAAAAATCTTTGAAAAATATGAAAGGAAACTACATAGAGATATGGGATATGATTGATTTCAGATGGAAATTGATGCACACACCTTTACATGCAACAATGTGTTATTTGGAGCCTAAGCTATTTCAAATTGATAGACAAAGTGATTGTGAAGTTATGGTGGGGCTTTATGAAGCCATTGAGAGGTTTGAACCAAATCCAACAACTACAAGTCTAATAAGAGACCGGTATACGAAATACAAGATAGGTGAATGGATGTTTGGAATGTTAACAACCAAATATGACATGTCACGAGTTGACATGCTTGGGTACAAATGGTGGAGGTCCTATGGAGCATAGACTCTTGAACTACAATGCTTTGCCATTCAAATATTGAGCCAAGGAGCAAGTTCATCAACTTGTGAGAGGAATTGGAGCTGCTTTGACCACATCCATTTTAAAAAGAGGAACAAGTCGTAGTCAAGAAAGTTGGGAGATCTAGTTTATATTCGTAGTAATTTACACTTATGTATGAACAAAGAAACAAAATACTCCTCTTCTTCACAACTCCAACAAATTAAAAAAAGACAATAGATGCGAGATGAGCCAAACTTTCGATGATGAATTGACGGGTGCATCTAGCGATGATAATTTTGCATCAACTCAACCAAGTGCTATTGAGGACTTGGATTTTTTTTTGAAGTTTGAGTGTTAACTCCTAGTAGCCAATTGTCACTTTTTGAGGATTTCGTATGTTTCTTGTAGTTTAACTTTGATAAGTTTATCATGGTTTATATAGATTTCAAATCTATTCAGTAATGTTTACATATTTTGACAATTTAGTGGTTCTTATATTAAATAAATTTGGAAATTTATATTAGTCAAATTTAATCACTATTTTTTTTTCTTTCGAATGTTATCTATGCTGAACTTAGTCCAAATTTTATCTTGGCCGAACTCGAATACGAACCTTGTGACTTAGTCTAACATTATATATAATACATACAATAATATGCTTTGTATGGTGATGCTTATTAAATGTTTTTATTTAAAGAACATATAATGTTATACCTAATACATATATTATATATATATCATAGTAAGAAACCTCGGCGAGTACTCGCCATTCGTTTGCCCAACCAAATACTTGCCATTAAAACTCGCCGAGTATTGGCCAAGTAGCTATGTGTTGCTTAAAATTTATGTTTTTTAAAGAAATTTGCGTATTTTTTAAGTTGCCAAGTATTCCCGAGTATTGGCCGAGTTTTTGCCGAGTCAAATTTTTTTGGTTTGCCGAGTATTTGCCGAGTACGAGTATGCGAACTATGATATATATAACTATATTAAATAATGCACTGTTATGTTTATTAAATGTTTGGCACCTAATAATATATACGTCGTGAAACCTTGCAATATAAGTAATTTTTAATTCTATAATAATTATGTTAACTGTATAAACAATAACAATAATCTTGCAGAGAGACAAGGTTACCTTATCAATAGATGGAAACTCGATCAACATCCCTTGATAAAGGGGTTGCATCAAAAAGGAAAAATAGACAAGATGTTAAGTGGCATCCCATGGATCAGGATTGTTTTTATTTGAACTTTGATGGGGCATCTACAGGAAATCTAGGCTATAAGCAAATGAAGCATCATAAGGAATCATTAAGGTCACATTTTGGATGCCTGTGTTATGAGTAAGAGCTTCTCAGTTGATGTAAATCTTTGAACTCTCAATGATAATTTTATTGTTTTTCTCTTTAAATTTTAACTGTTTTTATTGTGGGTTGGGAGACATAAAATCCCTGTTGCTTGATAACAAACTACATCAATAAAATGTATATATATACTGACGTGCTACGTTATATTTAAAAATATTTATTGTCTGGACCTCACAACCTGAAACACACTGGCATCAACACCCCTGTTTGTCATAACCTTGACATGATAAGGTCCACAATACTTTTAGGCAAGAATCTTAAATAAGAATTTTTGTGTTCACCTATTGATTTGGGAGAACATGGCAGATGTCAACTTATTTGGAGAAATCGTTGCCTGTTTTTCCATTTCATATTTCTCTGTTTTGGCAAAGTTCACATTTTATGCAAGATCATTTGCTTTGATTGGCTCTATTGGTTTGGATGTAGATGCTAGAAGTTAAATTATTTGGAAAAACAGTACTAGGTAATTTGTTGTGTGAAAGTTACTACCTTTTGTGTTTCTATTTTATATTTCCCTGTCAAAGATCATATCCTATGCAAGACCTCTTGTGCTTTGGTTTTATTATCTATTTTGTAGATAGAATTCATGTACCAATCACCATATTACATGCTAACCTAAAATGTAAAAAGCTTTTTATGCACCATGTTTGTGCTTTTGCAAATATATTTTATTTCTGACATGATACAAATACATTTGTAATGATACACTACCCATTGCTACCATGTTCAAATCTCTTTGACAATTGGCTTCTTGTTGAACAGTGAGGTATACAGCACCAGAGGTTTTTCGACAAGAAGAATATGACACCAAAGTGGATGTCTTTTCATATGCTCTAATTTTGCAAGAGGTATGATATTCCCTCTTTGGTGAGAACTGAAAGAAATGTAAAGAGTTGAGGAGACAAATTTTCACGTATTTATTAGTTTTTTATTTCTTTCATAAAAGCACCTTTCATTTCGGTTATATTTTTAACATTTTTTATATTTTGGAAAAGTCTTCATGCATACCTCGAATCGCACTTGTTAGATGATTGCCCATGTGTTTGGAATTGTACGGGGTATCCTATTGCTTAAATACCAAAGATGGTAATCTGATATAAAATTTATGAGAACAAATACCGTGGGCTATTATGAATGGCATAATTGAGAGACAACAAGGATGCAATAGCAAATAATACTTTTTTGTCCTTTGTTCATCATTATAAAATTCTCCATAGCTTTCCAAATGATAACATATATAGGCTACAAGGGAGGGGAATATGTTTTCACGATGTTCAAGACAATGAAGGGTATCTTTGTCAAAATACCATAGTTACCAGGAGACGGATATGGGTACTTGGATGAGGAGACGGGAACATGTACGTCATTTTTCAGAAAAATAGGAGATGGGTACTTGAAGACTATATATATAATTATAATTTTAGAGAAAAAAATATTATATAGTGTAAGAAAAACATAAATAACGTTTTAAAGTAAAGATATTAGATTTTGACAAAAGATATGAGTATTTAAATAGATATTTATCTTTGATATCCCATCAGATCTAGTCAAGGTCAAGAGTATATATATATATATATATATATATATATATATATATATATATATATATATATTAGAAAAATACTAAAATGCAAGTCTTTGAGATGAGTACCAACAAGTACCAGTCTCCGAGACACATTTTTTTGGTAGGAGACGAGTCTCCGTGTGACAGTGCAAAATACAGAGATGATTTTGTTTGAGATTAAATAATGATTAATGACGTCATAATTACATACATTTTACAGTAGTTTACATTGATGATATCGTCTAATATGGAAATAGTAGCAAAATTAGGTAAAAAAGGCTTCACTTTTTCTACCTTGGCGGACCTAATTAAGTTATTTGGACAACCTATGTTTTGAGTAAACCCTTATTATATTGTTTTGTGGCTGAATAAGAAGGCCTATATGAACACACACACGCACACACACACACATGCGCGCGCCTAGAAGGCTTGTTGAATGTTGTTATCTCAAGAATTCAGTCCAGAACAAAGAATCAGGGACAAAAATGTGGCAGTTCATATGGAGATTGAGTGGAACCAAATAAGCTGATATAGATGTAGTCTCTTTTAGAAGTACCTATCATATCCATCTAATAGAGTGCTAGCCTCCAAAGATACCCATGGGCCAATGACAATGTAACATGCTATACACTTTGATGAAAAATTGAAATATTAAAGGGTGGTATTGGTGATGAACTTCAGTTTTTCTTGGGGCTTACTCTCGTAGCAAACCTTGCCCATAAAAAAATGGACTCATTCTCATCTTTATTAGCAAGATTGGAATAGTTGCATAAGTAAAACAATTTTATTTTAGAAAAGGATTCATCATGGATGACCACCGGCTAATAAGAGACTCCATTGATTTCGAGGGATAAATGCGATTCTTGGCAGATTCTATTGGATAGAAACAATGCCCAATTGAAAACAGATTGTATAATTTTTTAAATGGTAAGTAACAACTCAAGTTTGTATAACACACTGGACGCACTTACTGTGCTAAACAAGCTGTGGCGAGGATTTGATGTCTTGGGCCATTATGTAGTTTGGGTATTGTTATCCCAAATTAACTCTCCCAGCATTAATTTTGATAACTTAATTATAAATGGACTTAGTCATTTCGAGCTTGGGATGGTCAAATGGTCGTCAAATTCCCCTTTCCAAAAGCATCGGCCGTTGGCTTTCAAAAATCCGCGAGGGACTTAGCTAATTCATTGGCGGGTTCTATTTAAAAGCCGATAGACATCCATTTGGTCATCAATTTCAACGCTAGGCATTAGCCGAGCCAACGTTGTTCAGCAGAGGCCATGTGGCGGGATTCCAACTTTCTTCAAAGCAATTGAGCTTAACGAACCTCAAGACCCCGGAATCAACTCGGTCAATAAGGGCGTTGGAGTCAGTAAAGTCAGCAAAGTCAACAAGATACGTGGCAACATTTCATGGGGCCAAACAGTTTAAGTCCGCCCAAGATAAAAGTTGTGAAGCGAAGCAACAGCCAATCGAAGCAAGCACGAAGCAGAAGAAGACTCGACATGAGACACACGCAGAGTAATCTCATTGGTTCATGTTTCGCAAGGGGTGAAGGGCTAGTTAAAGGGAAAATTGCAAAGCTACATGGAGACATTTCGTTGGTTAATACTTCGTAGTGGCGTATATGTTCAAGGACAGCTGACATCGTGAAGGAACATGGCAATATTCTATTGGCCCGTTTTCATTAAGGAAAAGTAATGGAAAACAAAAATAAAGCAAGGCCCGCCTTACGAGCCAACCAAAGACCGACAAATGGCAAAAGTGAGAGCGGTGCACATGAGAGCACAAACAATCTTCGAGGCCAATCAAGGGCCGCCACGTGTCGCATTTATGTGCTTCCCAACATGCAAAACTTCAAGTGGCCATATCTTTTGATCCAAAGCTTCAAATCAAGCAAAATTTATATCAATGGAAAGGTCTCCTCGAGCCCTTCAATTTGGTATCAACAAAATCAGATTTTGGTGGCGTTTGAGAGACATAAAAGAGGAGAAACAATTTGGGCCATTAATGAGTAGTGAGGTTAACTCAACCACCAAAATTGATTAAGTATGGGCGTCACATTTTCACTTCTTGTTTCTAATGGCATGCTTTGGAGCTTATCTGGTACCCATTCTTTTTCTGCTGATTGGTCCTTTTAGGCGGTGGGTGGTTGAAACCATTAAGACATGCCTGTGACCTCTCTCTCTCTCTCTTCTCTTTAGAAATTCTATAAATGTAAGTGCTTGGGCACATTGTGAGGAGAGATTTTTCTAAAAACGTAAAGGAACTCTGTCAAAATTGTTCCAGAGCTTTTGTGAGTTGCAGGCCTCAGACTTTGATGTTTTGCAAGTCGATTCTTGCCTTATTTCTTGCATTGTAATGAATTGTGCATCCCTCAGGCAATAAAATTCATGTTTTGTGGCTTGTATATGCCCTAGCTTGTGTTGTATTGCATTTCTTGCCTTTCATTACAATTGTGGGTGTATTGTGCATACTTTATTCTTCTTGTAGGGTTCAAATCTGTTGTGCTCCACGAAAATGGTTGTTTGAATGTTGTTTTGGATTGTGGCACTTCGTTTGCCCTTCCTTCCTCCATTTTCCCTCTCATTTTCACTCACTGGAATGTCTCCACCCCCTATTTTTGGTGCTTATCACCTCCCTTAGCTTAGGATTTTAATTTTATGCATCCTCCTCTCTCCCTGGTCCCTTGGAATTATAGGTTAGTGTTAGGTAGCTGCATTTTCCTTTCTAGGAGTAGTTTTAACATAAAGAGTAAGTAGAGGAACCGACCTTCTCCAGGAGGTCTGTCTCAGTGTGAGTCCCACAACTTGGAGACAGTCCCATGTTGCCTCAAAGCCCCAGATCAATCTGATTTGGGACGAGTGCAAATTTGAGCTCCAACAGTGCATGTAGTAGAGAATGGGTTGAAGATGAAAATCTCAAACCACGTCTCATGACATACACCTTTCGGCTTACTACTTGAGTCATAGTGTGTTTGTAACTCTGTATTGATATCTATCTCTCTTTAGAATCAAATTGTTGTTAGTCTTTGGGAGCATCATCAATTGCATCAATTTAATTAGTGTTAATGTATGAAACTACTGGTTATTGAGGTGGCGAGACGGTTTTTGATTCGTAATTGAATCTTCAAGCACCGTCACCAAGTTTGGTTAGGGCCATACCCATGGTAAATGCGAACGTGAAACCGAGTGTTAATATTGTTTATTAATTTCCTTTCAGCCTTGAATTACATCTTTGAGCTTTTCAATTGTCTTGTATAAACTTATCAAGTCACATACATTTGATGCTTTTGGCGAGCTATAAACAAGGTGAAAGATTTAGATGCTTGTATGATGCTTAATGGATCATTCATAGGTAGTGGAGGTGCCAATATTTTCTATTCCAACACCCCTTCTACAATTTCTCGTCATTCAACTTTGAAATGCTTTTACATTAGCTTGCTTCGACTCTTGTAAAGATTTTTGCTTCTAAAATGAAAGAAGTAATACGATGAAAATTTGTGTTCAAATATTGAACATGGAAGCTCAAGCCTGATAACTGAATCAGCATGCCTTGGGCATTATGATTCGAGTTGGGTATATTAAAGTTATTATGTAAGAATTTGTTAATTAGATATAAGTTAATGTACTTTAGTTATACAAAGTATGACTACCTCAACTGAATGTAACCACTTTGTTATTAATAAAAAGATGGACACACACAAGATGTTAGTGTGTTGTGTGCCGTATGCCTTCCATTTCTCTTCATTCTCTCTCTCATATTTACTAACATTTGTATTAGAGCCATTGTTCTAGGAAGATGTAGGAGAAGGATACGTCTTGCAGTTAAAGCTCCCTTCTGCCTTTGCACTCGAGGACCGATTTCCGTCCGGCCCGAGGAAACCTTTGCACGCCTCCGTTACCTTTTGGGAGGCCTATGCCCTGTCTCTTACCATAAAAATAGCTGCATGTGCAGCAGCGCCAACTATGAGAAATCCACCAATCCACATGTGGTGCGTGAACAGAGAGAGTTGGGTACCATAGTCAATAGCTAGATACGGATAAGGGGGCATAGAATACATGTGGTGAGCTACGACAATAGTTAAAGAACCTAACATAGCTAGGTTAAGAGCTAATTGAGCATGCCATGAGGTGGTTAAGATCTCGTAAAGACCTCTATGACCCTCCCCTGTAAATGGACCTTTATGAGCTTCCAAAATTTCCTTGAGGTTATGGCCAATACCCCAATTAGTCCTATACATATGACCAGCAATCAGAAAGAGGACTGCAATAGCCAAATGGTGATGTGCAGTATCGGTCAGCCATAGACCCGATCGGGAATCTTTGGAAAAGGGTACAAAGCTGTGGAAGAGAAGAAGAGGTTCATACTCGTTTGAGGAAGCCTTGGGAGAAGGGTATGAATGGTGTGAGGGAGGAAGGAAGGCTGTAGTAGTCTTGGTGGGGTCTCGAGTGTGTTAGGGTGCATTTTGTGATTGAGGAGAACATTTGATGAGGTTTTTTGTGATTCAAGGAGGACATTTGATGAGGTTTTTGTGATTTTAAAGGACTTTGAAGGAAGTTGTAAGCGTTTCTAAAGCTTTCCGCAACTAGACACTAGATGTTAGGACATGACTTGTTCTTCTTTGGAAGCAAAATGATTTCATGGAATACGTTGATCAAGAGAGATTGTTTGAAAAGCATCATGAAAATCATCAAAATGAACATGTAAGCGATAAATGTGAGTTTTGATATTATAAGTTTGAAAATCGTGATTTACTCGGTGTAAGGGGAGTGAAAATATATTTCTAGTGAATTATCGTTTAGATGTCGGGTAGCATGCTATTACTGTTATAAGGTCGGTCATGCGAAAAATTATTTTTGGAAGCAAGAATATGACTTTTCTTTCCATAACAAAAAAGGTGTGAGGTTAGGAAAATGTGGCAGCAGTTGAAGAATGAGTTTATGAGGAAGAGTATGCCCTTGGGGCATTCTGCTAGAAGGGCAGTGCTACTGATTGTTTGTTCATTGTGACATATCCATACGTTTAACATGTCATTGGGAATGGTATGAAAAATTTATTACAAATACAAATTGTTATGATTCAGTTACATTAGCCAATGGAGTGTCACTTGTAGTAGAGGGAATGGGAGATATACACATTGTGTTGAATAAAAATCTCTTGTCTATTCATTAGTTAACAAAAATCCCAATATCACTATAAATTTCTTGGGGCATAAGTGTATGCGTCGATGTGACACAAGTTAGGCTAGTTGTTGGAGGGATTGGGAAAGGTGGCGTGTACAAGCTTGTTGACCCCACCACAATTAAAGACTCCACCATACAGGATGTGCTAGAGGATGAAATTCCTCACAAGCTTGTTGACCCCACTCTAGTCAACTTACATGCACTACTTGTGGAGGGAATATCCACTATACATGATATTCCTCAATTAAATTCTCCCATTTTGGAAGGAGACTCCATCATCTAGGATGTGCGGGAGGATAATGTGCCTCATATGTGGGAGGATGAATCGCCTCATTCAAATTCTCTCATTATGAAGGGAGACTCCACTATCCAGGATGCATGGGAGGTGTATGGTGAGCTAACAGGTCAAGCCACGCAAAGAATTGTGGAGGGTGAATCCTCTATCCAAGATGCACATGCTGAGATGGTAGGAAAAGCCACCCAAAGAAAGACACTATCTCAGAGGATCGGGAAAAAATGTTGTTAATCTAACAAAACATGTTCACTTTGCTCTTGCATCTGACCTTTTTACGAAGGTTGTTAATCTGACAAAACATGTTCATGTTGCTCTTGCATCTGACCTTTTCACAGTACTTGCACCACAACTACATTTTGAAGCAGAAGTCATACCTAAGTGGGAGACGACAATGCAAGTAGAATATGACATCTTGTTGAAGAAACATATGTTCGAGTGGTGGAATTACTGCCAGGTATGTTGGTGGAGTTACACATTGGATACAAATGGGTGGATATAGTCAAAAACAAAGCCAGCAGTACTTTGGACAAGTACAAGGCCCATCTTGTTGTGAAAGGCTTTTCACAACAGGAGGGAAAAGACTGAGTTCTTTGCTCCTATTGTAAATACTACGAAGATGGTCATATTTTGGTTGCTTCTCTCCAAAGTTTTGGACAAAGAGGTTTACTTGGTGCAGCCTGAAGGTTTTCAGATATCTCGTCGTGATCATCAATGTTGCAAATTGATTAAGTTCTTAACAGACTTAGGTAGGCTCCATGAACCTAGTATATTCAAATTGAATAGCATCTCCAAGATTCTCGATTTAGAACTATGGAGATTGGGTGGAAGCTATCAAGGAATGATGATTTCACTAGTCAATGAGTTACTCTACAAACAATTGGTGGGCAGCCTAAGATATCTTATACCGACACGGACAATTGGTGGGCAGCTTTTCTTGAAATCTATGTAGTATAAGTCACAAATATAAAAGCTTGGGGTTTCATGGCCTTTGGATGCAACTTATTGTGGTCAAAATTCTTGTCTATCAAGCTTTGCTCAATAAAATTGTCTTTTTGGCTCATTCTCTATTGTCCCATATTTTGGTTGTGAAAGGCTTTGTTTTCTATTCTGCGTGCAAGTTCTCCAACATGGGAGTTTATTTTTAAGTACTCTGTTGTCTTCAAAGTTCATGTAATTAGCTTTTTAGTATTTTACAGATCTCTACTTCGTTGCAAATTGCTTTTGTTCCATAATTCACATCGAATACCTTAAATTTAAGCCTAATAGGTGTCCATTGCCCAACAATGAAAGGATTCCATATCTGATCTCAAAATAGAATATGAATAACTACACAATTGATACAAAATCAAAATTTCAAAGTTGAAGATTATTGGAAATCATTATTGAGAGTAAACCCTCTTTGATTAATTAGCCTAAAGTGGGAAGGTCTCTGACCTTAATAGATACCCTGAGATACAACCTACAACTGAATGCTAATTCAGGGGACAACATGCACCACAACCAAACTTTTGTATAAGTGGATGTTTAGTGGCTTTTACCATGCTTCCAATCTTATTATGTGAAATACAAATGGATTTTATCTTGTGCCTCTTCATGGTCCAATCTTTTTGAAAGATATGCCTTCATTGAAAGGGGAAAAGACTTTAGGAAGTTCATTCGATTTAACCTCATGCTAGATCTGTAATGCAATCTTCATTGAAATTTATTTAAGAATGTTGAATTAGAATTAGTTATTGAATATTTGTATTGACCTCATCAATATATTTTATTTTGGGTTGTCTATATAAGGAGCCCTTATTTATAATCTTATCATTCTTCTTGATGATGGATCGAAAAGTGTGGTCCAAAACATTGATACTCTGAACACTATATCATTTTCTTGAACATTATAGATTGTGGAAGCTTGAAGCCTTTAGTGCCTTCACTTGTCGATTGGTTCTTTAACGCAAAATCCTTGGTGGGATTTGAAAGAATTTTTGTTATACAAATGCACACTAACAAAGGAACAACAATCACAAAGTCGTAGATACATACCGCATTGTAGCTTAAAGAATACAAGAGTAACCACAACTTTATTTCAGAGGTAGTGCTCAATGTATTTTGATCGGTATAGGGAAGAGCTATTACTCAATGCCCTTACCTTGACATGTGACATATTGTTTGAATGACAAGTCTCAACAGTTGTTGGTTAACCCAACCGTCACAAGCAAACATAAAGTCGCCACACTACTGCCTAATGCTGACAAAAGATTAACATACCAAGGTCAGCTACAAACAATGCATCAATTCATTATGATAGTCTACATTATTGCCACTTTTAGATAAGTTGGAGTCCCTTCCAACAACCATCCAAAATCTACTCAAGAAGGAGGCGAAGAGGAAGTCATCCCTATAAGTCTTGGAGCTCTATTTGGAGGTGACCACGATGAGGCTGCTTGCTTTAAGCGTCAACTGCTGAAGTATGGCACAAAGGGCATAGACTTTAGTTGTGTGTTGGTTTAGACCATAGTTACCTAAGACTTGGGACAAATATATATATATATATATATATATATATATATATATATATATATATATATATATATTACAAATATAACATGAATAAACTAAGACTTAAAGCTGAAATCTTTAAGGTTGAAAGCTAATATCCAATTATTCATCACATAAGCCAAAATGCTATGTTATTAATTTTATTATTCATATTTCATATTGAGTCATTGACATTAACATAGAAATTAGAATCGAGATACATTGATACTAGATAGTGATACAATGATACATCAACAATATGACAATGAAAAACAAAAGTCTTCATTAATCAACATGAGAAGAGTACATATGTCATAAGTTCATAACCAAAATGGAAAAACTTGAAGATGAAACATAGTCTCGCAAATTGCAACTCAATGTCTGAGTCCTCTATGGAAATACTCGTGAACCGCTCCTCTTCACTAGAAGTATCAACATCATCTACATTCTGGAAGGGGATCCCAACCAATCCATGCTACTTTGATATTCGTGAATTGTCCTCGAATTCTTAGTATCTACTTCTCACCATAATGTTGGGCTCTCCTTGTTTGTAGGTGTTTTGCGATCCATGAGACACAAGGCACTATGAACAACAAGGAGTTTCTCTACTCTCTTAAAGGTAAGTTTATGTAATGTCCCCAATTCTGAGCAGTTGGCCTAACGGCCCTATTTTGGTCTTGGCCCTGGTCATTCCCAAGGGACTAACGACTTTGGAGGTTATTGGGGATGGTTGTCTGGTTTCCTACTAGGGTTTTGTTATATTTTGGGCGTTGGGAGGGTCTAATGGGCCCTTTGTATTCTATTTTGTCGTTGGGATCACTTAAGTGGACACTTCTGGCATTTAATGTTATGTTTCTTCGTTGGGGCCACTTAAAGTACCTTTTTGGCGACTTGAGGGATATGTATTGCATTTAATGTTATATTTCTTTGTTGGGGGCGCCTTTTTGGGCCAAGGCGCCTAGGGGGAAAAAGTAACTTTAAAATATTTATTAAATGGGCCCTCTCCATGGGAAAGTGCGCCTTGGGGGGTTTTAGGGTTTCTTTGACATGAAAAGGTTATAAAAGGAGAAGAGGGGTGAAAGGATAGTCACTCATGCATACACTTATATTTCTTTTCATGGTGCAACTGCTGTTTGCAAACTTTTAGCTTGTGGAGTAAGATCCCACGGGAACCCTAGCTTCGGTGGTGAGAGATCCATCCCTAGCTAGCAGGGCATTCTTCGGTAGTGAAAGATCTACCCTAGCTTGTCATTTGGAGCAGATTTCAGGGCTGGTTTTACAGAGATATTTTCAGAATTTTCAGAATTAGGGTTTGAGGATTTTTGAGAGTTTTTGTGGAGATTTTCAGCTGGTTTTCGGATCAGACCTACGGCAGCCATAGAGGAAGGATTCGGCATCATCTACAGAGGGTTTCACAAGGGTTTTGACCATTTTCCAAAGGGGGCGACTTGTTTGGGAAATTGCAGCCCTAATTTCTAGGGTTTCCAGCTGGCCGTTTTCAGATCTGAAGGTTGGAAAATCATCTACTATATTTATATATGTTATTTCCAAAGTTTCATCATTATTGCATTTGTATTCGGAAAGATATTAATTTTCGAAGTTTTCCGGCTATTTTAGGCACGCTGTAATTTTCTGGCAGCGTTATATTGACTGAAAAATTCCAAAAATATTTCCCTTGTGTTCTTCATATTATTATCTTGTTCCAGTTAAAATTTCAAGTATTTTGGACGGGTATTTTGAGAGTTATTCATATTTTTCTGTTCGCTGCCCTAGCTGTACTTTTTCTGCATAAAATCTGCACAAATCAGATTTAGTATTTTGCTGCAAATTTCTGTGTTGTCAATTTTGTGGTAAGATCCCAACTAGGGATATTTCAGTTTATTCCTTTTAAGAGAGTGGATCCACCCATATGTTGACCAATTCCTCACAGAAATACAGGAACTAGAAAGAGAAAGAAAGCAAACGACAAGTGTACGCAATAATCCTGGAGGTCCATATAGCCGCCACCAACTCACTAGACTCTATTGTGTCAATTTTGCCCATATCTATCTTCATGGAGGTTTTGTAGCCCACAAAATAAGTAATATATAGCAATCAAAACCGGAGATACAATCAATGTGATATATCTCACATTTGTCCAAAATGCGTCTCTCACCGCCATTGCTTTCACCCTCTTCCTCTGCTCTATCTTAAATCCATCCCACTTAGACCACTCCGATGTCATGACCATACATTGCAGGGACTCTGCAACTCAAGCATCCTATCTAGCAAAATAAAGTAGGATGCAAAACATGTGTCCATTGACTTGAGGAATTCCTTCCTCGAAAAGCTATAAAAAAGTGCCAATGATGTATGGTGGTTGCAGATGAACATTTGCACCTCTCTAACTCCCCGCCACTACGTTTTTGACCCAATCAATCTTTCCAATGTCTTTCGGTGCATTGTTTATGGCATGCATGCAACACGAGGATCCAAAATATATCCTCGATAGTGAGCCTCAACAAGCTTACTTGTTTCCCTACACACGTAAGCTATATCTGTAATAACATATACAATGTTGGCAAGGCCAACCTTCTCAATGGCATCGCAAAAAGCGAGTAAATTGAAACTTTGCATCCTTCTTCTTTCTTGAACAGTAAATGACCCTCAAAAAGTAAGGACCCTCTCTACATGAAACAATGATACCGATGAGTGAGTGGTGTCTAATATCTGTTCACCCATCCATGATGATGTTGCAATCATGAAAGACCCATTGGCACCTCATCTTCTTTATCAATAAGTTAACCTTGAAATAGTTTTGATCCAAGATTGTGGTCCTCAACTTCGTGTCTTTTGGGGAAAATAACATACACTTGTTTTGGCTAACCTTAGCCATAGTCTCCTTGCAATAAGGGGAGCGAGCCACATGAAATGAGATGCCAACACGATAAAAGGATTTTCCAATGGCATCATCGGCCTCTTCTCTTACGCTTGTATCATACATATTGACAACTAAATTGGAGGTCATAACCTTTCTCTTCCCCCTACCAAAACCCTCCACTTTGGTCACCTCAAATGTTGTTGCTATATTTGAGAAAACACTCCTACTAGTTCTCTAAGAACTAGAAGGGTGTCACCAACACCACAAATTGCTAGAACTTTCTCTATGGTATCTCCATTATACAACCTCACTATCTTTGCCCTCTCTTCAAGTGATAGCTGTCCACAAAGGCCAACACCTTTCCTTGAGATGTGTAATAAATGCACATTCAACCTAGTAATGCTGCCCAACCAAGTCAATGAGCATATATTGCACTTCCATGTTTTAGTCCCCCTTGAAGTGTTTGATTTAGGACCTTCAACAATTTGAGTAAATTGTTTTAATTTTTTTTTTTGGTCAAATGGTCCTTCAGCATATTTGCTCAACATCTTGGAGTGGCAGCTAAGCTTGTCAACACTCCCATGTGAATTGTCAGTTTGTCTTTCTCCTTGCACACCCCCACCCATCTCATCACTCATTTGAATATCATAGTCAGCTTTGTACTCACTATTTGAACTCATTTTGGGGCTGCAATAGTGAAAAAACAGCAATATAACTATTCTAAATTCTCATATGACCCATTGTGGATTTGGAAAAAAATAACAAAACAATAAATTAATAATGCCCTTCTTTAACCCACTTTGCATTTGAAAAACAAAACAAAACAATACAGCAATGCCCTTCTTCTTTAAGACTAAGTTTTTAACCCACATAGTCTTTGCATTTGGAAAACAAAAAAAATCAAATGAAAACAACAATGCCCTGCCCTTCTTTAAGTTTTAAAATCTTAACCCACTTTGCATTTGGAAAAAAAAACAGCAATGAACAATGCTCTTGTTTAACCCATTTTGTATTTAGAAATAGAAAAAAACAGCAATGGGAATAAACTTCTTTAACCCACTTTGAAATTTGTATTTGGAAATTAAAAAAACAGCAAGCAAGGGATCATTGTATGTACCTCTTGCTAATGTTCTTGCTCTTGCTCTTGCTAATGCTCTTCCTCTTCTTCCTCTACCTCTGTTTTCTCCTCTTGCTCTCCCTCTTTAGCTTACTGTGATTAGAATGAGTATAAATTATGCTTTCTATAATTTTTTTGGAGTGTTTTAGGGTTAAGGATGTAGAATAACACTCTTAAGTGAAAATAGGAAAAAAATTTATGTTTAAAAATGTGGTT
This sequence comes from Taxus wallichiana var. yunnanensis, assembly GCA_018340775.1. Taxonomy (NCBI): domain Eukaryota; kingdom Viridiplantae; phylum Streptophyta; class Pinopsida; order Cupressales; family Taxaceae; genus Taxus; species Taxus wallichiana. Next base: position 280,627,782 of record CM031239.1, on the reverse strand, counting down.
TTTAAAAAGTTGGAAAAGAGTTGAGTTTTAAGGGATGTCAGAATGTCCCCAGGATGTCCCTTGGCCGTCCCAAGAATGTCATGGTGTCCCCTACACCATCCCCTTTCTGTTGAAGCACACAGGACGTCCGGGTGCATTCCCTGAATTTAGGGAATGTCCATGGGGTATTCCCCTTTTTTGGGCGGGACATGGGGGAGGATGTTTCCTCCCCATCCTCAAGCACCTGAAACATCAGGGACAACTTGGGGATGGGTGGTATGCGTCCCCATGTAACACTGCTTCAGATGCTTTCGTTGCTACAGGTTCACACTCTTGTGAGCTCTTCATCATCCACACAACTTCCTGAAATTTGTCCCTCCCTTGAGTGACCTCCTGCTCAACTTCCTGCAATTTGGTCTTTACCCTAGGTACCTTCTGCTCACATTCAACAACCTTTTGAGTCTGCAATTATGTAGGGTGGGTTTGCTGGTTGAGCAGCCCCTGGAAGTGACCATGCTGATCCTTGAGCTGACTCTTCATGACTGCAATCTCGATGGTAGCATTGTCCCGCTACCATCAATGCTACTCACATATGGATGACTGAAGCAACAAATACTGATACTTGAAGTTATGCTCAATGATGTGGAGGGACTCTAACACACTCTGCCCATGAGAAGTAAGATGGGTAATGAGAGCCAGCAACTGCTGTACATTCATTTTGAGTGTGTTATATTCTGGCCACCCTTAGTTGACATAGATCTGTGTAAACTCTAAGTGACACCCTTTTTCCATGAAAATTCACCATGCGAGCTGCCTCATCCAAAATCATTGGTATTTATGATGGTCGACCTGCAACATCCAAATGCCCAACTATGTTGGAAATGCCCTATAGTTCTTGGACCATGGGTTAGATGCCCTATAAACAAAATACCATAGGGATTGGCACTATTTGATGTAGGAAGGAACAATGGAATGACCCCATCATCTAGATTCTTTGGAGCATGAGATTTAGTGGGTCGAATCTCTGAAGGGCCTGCCTCTAAATGTCACTCTGCTTCAACTGAAAACTGGACATGTTCTTCCTCGTTCATTTAGCATTGTCTACTCTACGGGCTACAATGAGATGAATCAGACCTCTTCCATTTCTATATCGTAGCTTCAGTTAATTGACCCAACCAGTCCTCTATTTGTTGCTCATCATCCCTAAAGGCAAGGAAATAGCTCACAGACTTAGATGGAAGTGCATTAACCGGCTCAGTCAAACTCCTAGGCCACTAAGGAAAAAAATCAAATAACAGTATTATGAAGCTCCAACAACCCCAGTGTTTGCTCACCATCTTTCTCATCATCTGCATCTGTGTTAGAGACTTCTCCCTCGTCCTGTCATGAAGTGGGCAACTCTATTATCTACTTTCATTTCTTGGCCATTGCATGACATTCCGTATTATCTTCCTTGGCATCAGCTCAATATATCTCCATCGACATACTGATTGCCAACTAGGGTCGTATGAACCATCTGAAGTGATGTCCCCCTCCAATGTCAATTGTAAATACACGGTATCCAGGAATTGTCCAATGGCATTCTGTGTCATATAGAAGCCTTTATATGTTGAGCAAAGGAACTCATGAATCTGAGCAGACAAGAGCTCCCCTAGTTATAGATCTCGTTCCTCATTAATTCGAGCACGCAATGTGTCATCCATACAACAGTCTTGGATGCTCGAGTGGCACCCACTAGCTGACATTGTAACATGTCTAAAAGGCATTGCCACCCTCTGTATCAAAATATTCTTTCTTTATACCAGTATGCCCCTTGGCCCACATGTGAGCCAAGTCATTCGCAATCAAATTTTGTCTATGTAAATTCTGTACAAAATAGTCTTTCTAGGCCTGGGTAATCTAGGAGTTCCGTCTGTTTACTGACCGATTGTCCATATGAAGGCACTCCAAAGACCCGTCTGAAATCCTCGGTAGTGTAAGTAATTTTTACCTCTTTGTCCATATATCGAACATGTTATAAGTTTATAACTAGAAACCATTTGAACCAAGTAGGGCTCAAACTCTCTAGCACTGAAGTAGGGAATTTGTGAAATTTTGTGCACACCAGCTTTGCACCATGCCACTTTCAATTTATGCTTAGGATTACTTGCCCACCATGTCAGGATTCTGTGGTTGGAAGGATTTCGCAACTAAGCTCACAGGCGAGGCTGCGCTTCAGATTTATACTTTGGTGAGGTTTCACCAATTTTCTGTTTCTTCATACCTTTGATTGCCACCAACATGGAACTTGTGCCTGCTACCAATGAAGTGTGAACCATCTTTGGAGCCATGATAGAGGTTGGCTTGGGATTTGTACGTCCTTCCCTAGCTGCATCAAATTTTCTCAAATGCCGTGTCCAAGGCGTGCATTCTTTCAGACTCTTAGGCGTGCAGAAGAGAATGTTGTGCTTGAAGTTGGAGGACTCCATAGCCATATCAAATTCCTCAAATGCAATGTCCAAGGCATCTTTCAGAGTCTTGGCTGCCCAGAAGAGAATGTTGTGCTTGAAGTTGGAGGGCTTTTGTCTGACATAACTGCTGCACGAAAACCACAATCTTTAATTAAAAAAATACATGCTAAAAACCCTCTTGTTGCAGAATTTTTGCATACTAGCATTCTATTTACTTAGCATTGACACGGCATGGCAAAAGTGTGAATGGAATTCAGTTACCCAGGTCTAAAACAGGAAAAATTGGCTAAAATTCAGGAAACTAAATAGAAATGTAATATTTGTAAAAATAGAGGAAAAATATTGATTTTGTTATTTCTTTCAAATATAGCATAGAGAGATATAAATAAAAATAATACATAAAAATGCCAATCACAAATATAGCGCATTGCCGCATAGAGATATCAATAAACATCATACACGAAAAAATGGCAATTTCAAAAGAAAATGCATAGTGTTAAATTTTTATTTTACTTTTACCTTAGAGGGTTTATCTAAACAATGAAGGACTGGCCGTAAAATTGTAGGCTGTATTGTTGTGGAGCACAACCTACAATTTTAGGGAAGCCTTGGGTTTTTTCACCTAAACCCTCATCGGGATATCAATTGTGGGTAAAAAAACCCATCAAGATGTAAAATTGAACTTGTAAAATAAATCCATTCAATGTAGAATTTCAAAAGAAAAATTGCAATGCCTACATTAGCAATAAATTAGACATTTTCAGTTTACCCATTTTCAGAATTTTTCTGCATCTGAATGTCAAAATGAGCCAAAAGGGACAGGTATGTGAAAAAATTGGGAAAAACTCAGAACATGGCATGAAAAATGTGGTGGTTCGCAATTACTTGTGATGCATTTTGATTTTTGAGAGGAATGCTATTTTGGAACTTGTTGGCCCCTTGATTTTTCAAAATTTCCTGAGACCCTGTATAGAGGGCTTCCATGCACTTGGGCTGTTCTCTGATGCCAGGACTGGCATTGCATGTTTTTTTAATTCAAAGTTTCCTCCTGCCTTGGAAGAAAAATTCAAATGTTTCCCGCACACTCTCCATAAGTTCGGAAGGTAATTTATTGCGCAATGAGTAGGATGAACAAACAGTTTCTAGCTGACCGTGCGGTGGTGCAAAACTGAAAAGGGCGTATGGCAATGTTAAAATTGTTTTGAAGTGTACAGTTGAGGCATGCAGATGGGCGTATGGCCTTGTATATGCAACATATGACATGACTCTCGAAGGGAGTCATACAACTGCATGATGAGGATGAATGTATGGTAATGAACAACATGCTGAGGCATATGACATTAAGCCATTGGGCAGACGGTACAGCTGTAGGGTAGGGCGTACAGCAGCAAGGGGAGAACGTAAGTGGTTCAATGGAGAGGGCATTGCTTCAAGGGAGGGTGTATGGACTTGCTGTATGGGTGGTCCTATGGTACAAGGGTTTGTTTAAGGATGTTCGACACAACAATGAATTATGAGGGTTCAGTTGAGATGCATAATGTGCAGTGTCTTCAAGAGGTAAGGTGTGTACGATCTAATGTTTTGTTGGCCTTAGGGTGTGGTACTTTACTTGATATGGTGGTGGGTTCACAACATAGATGTACGACTCTTTTGCCTTGTCTTCACTTTTATCTTTTCCGTTATTTTATTATTCTTTATTTCACATTTCTTATACTGTTTGTTTATCTTTTTGCATGGTGGATCCCTTAGTTATTTTATCATCAAGCTTGATATCAATCATTTTGATATCATTATGTTGGCGAAATATTTTGTCAAGGACAAAATACGTGCTTCGTCAATGCTCGCGGGATTGAATCCCTTCGCTTGGGAATGGGGTGGCTCCCATTTATTGAAATCTGGAAACTATTTACACTAGACTAATATCCTTGGGTGGCCAGAGGCTGGGGAATGTGCAGAAACACCCTTGTTGTAACTGCAACGCTAGACTAAAGAGGGGAGAAATTGTAGGTAGGGAGAGGGAGAAATGAGAAGGGAATTGTATTGATAAGCAAAACTCAGATTTCATCAACTACAATTCAGAGGTGATTCCAGTTTCAATTGGAGGAAATAGGCAAGCACAACACAACATCACAAGATAATGAAATGGATAATTACAAGACAAATACAAAGTTTTATCAAGTTTTATTCATTCCACAAAGAAGACACAAAGTCTTCAACTTCTTACAAATGCTAGCATGTGCTCGGTTGAGTGACAAGATGAGAATGGAGGAAAATTACAATGCAAGGGAATGGAAGAATACAACTTGCTAGAGAGGGCAAAAACTGATTCTCTTGGAATGGAGAGAGCATTACAATTTATAGCCAAAGCCGGTGGCTCTTTGCATTCCCATGTGACTTTTCAACTTAAAGTGCAATCCCCAATGAAGAAATAGAAACTTTAAGTAACTTAAGTTCACTTTTGCAAAAGTTACTCCTCAACGGTGAAATAGAACATTAGAGAGAGAAAAAAGAAGAAAAAGAAAGAGAAGATAGATGCTACAGATGATGGAGCCTCGCTCTTCCTTCATTGTGGAGATGAATGTTTAAGAATTGGATAGGATTTTCTCAACTGCTTCTCTGAATAGAACACATCTCTTCTTGGACCTAGAAATGATGTTTCACACCTTATCTTTACTGATCATCGTTGGTCATGCTTGGAAACTCTGTTTCAACTCTTCATCTCTGAGAAATGGTAGGATGCACAAATCAACTCTTTGTCATGAACTTGATCTCTTGTCTCTTCACATGAAAGAACACTCATCCTGCAATCATTATGAAGTATGCACTCACACCATACATGCCTTGTACTTGGCATCAATGAGATCCTTTGGATTCGACCATATCAAAGATCTCTGAGAATCATCACTAACAACATTGCAATCTCTCGAATGGAGACACTTCCTCTTGGTGAGATAGAATTGAACACTGAATGAATGAAAAATGCCTTCTTGAAGCATGTGAGAACTTCTTGTCACGCCTCTTGAATGGAGATCAAGAATATATTGCAACCATGGTTCCCATCATAAAAATCTTTGAATGATTCATCTGGATGTTTTGTGCACTTTGACTCATAGTGATGCAAATGAGTTTTTCTTCTTCCTTAATCAGCTTCGGATCATTGAAATCCACGTGCTCCACTTTGGGAACTCGAAAAATGGGCTTGTATCCGAGAGGATGGCTTAATTTTGTGTTTTTATGATCTCATTGGTCTTAGAAAGTGGCAAGAATTCTATGGTGCAAGTGAAAATGGATTTCATAATAGTTTTGAAAATCCACAAATTTGAGTGTATTTCAATGTTACGAGCAATTGATTTCATATTTTGGGCAAAACAAGAGCAAATCAAATCCAAATTGGACGCGACTTGATTCGTTGGAAAGCTATTCCCAAGACGAATAGACGCTCTAAATTTGGTGAGATTCTCTCGTCGAATCAGTAGGAATTTCAAAAACAAGTTTGGTTGTGTGGAAGGCTTGCAAATTGGCATTAATGGAGGAAAGGGAAAAATTTCAATTTGTCATTCAGGAGCAATTCTTTTCTGATTTGAGTGATTTTTGATTCGTTAGAATCGTATCGGTGAGGGGAAACAATGCTCAATTTTGAAGGATTTTGGAGGTTTGAGAGAAAATGACAAAACAATTTTTTTAGCACATGGGGTTTGCAAGTATTTTTAGCAAGGAATGAGGGTTTTGATCATAAGTGTAACAATTCTATCCTTAGATCATGTCCAATGGCTCAAAATGACGGGATTGAGGAGAGGAATGGATGCTCCAAGTTTGAAATGATTCTCTCGTGGGGATTTTTCACAATCTTCTTTGCAAAAATGGTGTTTTTGAGCAAATTGGGGGTATGATGGCTGGAAAAACAGTCATGAATATCTTTTTAATGGGGAAACCACCTGCTATGAATCATACATCAGCTGAAAGGTGCCCTCAAGAGGAGTGGATGGCCAAAATTTGGAGTGATTCCGCCCACGGGATCATGAGATATGAGCAAAAACCTTCTTGAGCTACCTAGGGCACATGAAGAGTTTCAAAGGCATGCAAGGATGAAAAACCAGCTCCAAATGTGTTTTAATGGCTGCCAAAGAGTTTTTGAATGCACTTTATGGAGAGTTGGAGGGAAAACAAGTTATTTTGCAAGTTAAGTGGTGGAGATGGGAAGTGGAAGTGCAAGGTGGAAGTGCATGGTGCAAATGCACATGAGAAGTGTGCTTCCACCAAGCTTAGGCGCACTTTTGGGGTGCAATTGCACCTCAAAAGTGTGCCCAAGGTGCAAATGGGGTTTAGATGTGCACTTTGGGTAAGTTGGGGGCCCACATGCCATGCACACTTGACTTTACCTTCATATTTCATGTTTTTGCTTTATTTTTTTTTGATTTTTGCTTTATTTCTCTCCACTAATCAGATAGAGGCACACTTTTGGGGTGCAATTGCACCTCAAAAGTGTGCCTAAGGTGCAATGGTGCAAGCAAAGTGTGCCAGTGCGCCAAAGCGCACTTTGAAACTTCATTTGCACCGCCTTGTTTTGCTCTCGGAGACTTTCCTTTGCCCCGGGGTCCGTACTTGATGAAATTTGGCCGTATAATATATGATTTCACATGGAAACAGGCCAATGAATCCAATGAGCCTATTTAGGAAGTTTAAGAATGAGTGCTTCAATAATTTTTTCTTGTACCTCCATTTTTGCCTAGGCGATGTGCCGGTGAGTTGAGTTTCAGAAGGGTTTTCAACAAACACAAACCGAACATATTTATGGGTCATGAAGAGGATTGATTGCACTCTCGCTTGAGCTTTTGTTAGGCTTCCAACTCTGGCCGAGGTGTTTGAAACCTTTAGTTCAAAATTTGTGTAAAAAGGCCACCTTGTGCCAGTGTTGGAAAGGTTTCCCCTTTTATACTCCCAAAACTCCACCTTACTTATTCCATCATGTAGTAGGCTCGAAAATCTTTCCAATGCCGAGGATATGAGCTCCCAACACCACACGGTGTTCCCGAAACCTTTCGCTGAAGTCTCATTATACACCCTCTATATACCATTTTCCAACTCATGTATAGTAAGGAGACCACAACACGCGAGGTAGGATTTCTTCCCAATCTACACCCTCTATATAATGAGACTTCGGGATCACTAATATCGAGAACTTTATTAGCAACTTCTATTTGGCAATTCACTTGTGGATAGTAAATCTTTGGAGAGTGAATGGAAGTTTCGAAATAGTGAGGTCATCAATTAAATCACATGGTTGACAAAATGCCCACCTTCATCACTCATCATTTGGTTTAGAATTCCAATCTTGTGACTAGTTCATAAATAAATTTAGTCGTACTTTTTGCGGTTATGTTAGGTAACACTTGAGCCTCAATCCACTTTCTAATTACACAGTGGCAACCACGATGTACTTGCTTTGTTGGACCTTGCTGAATTTTATGTCCAATGAAATATGGATTTCACAATTCAAAATTTTCTTGACACTTCGAGACAACCTTTAAGGTAGAAACTCCTTTTGAGTGGCTTCCCAATCCTTTGACATGTGTCACACACAAATGCCCATGCTTTAGCATCCATGTGCAAGTTTGGCCACTACAATCTTGCTAGAATTACATTCCTTGGTGTAGTGTCGGGTCTCATGTGGCCACCAATCAAGCCTATATGTGCTTCTTGAAGTACATCACGAGATATATTCACTACACACTTTGCCACAACATGTGGTCGGGTCTCATCTTGTACATCACCCCATTTACCAATTGGAACATTTGGGCCTTTAGTTCCAACCTCCTTCGCTTGATAGGTTGCATGTTCTTTGGAAAGGAAGCATTGGATAGATACTCCCGGATACTTTCATACCATAATGGCAAAATTGTGATTTGGAATAAGTGAGCGGATGGAAAATCTTCATGCACACCGTTGGGAGGTTCACTGACTTTATCTTGGTAAGTTGGTCAATGATCACATGACTTTGCATAGGCTGACAATGAACAATGAATTTGCATAGGAAAACAATATGGCCTAGAAGTTTACCTTAGGGACCATGAACTTGCCTTTATTTGGATTCAAAGCCATTTTTTTGTATGGAAACATTTCTTGCACTTTGTTAGGGCTTGAGACGAAACTCCTTGTCCTAGTTTGAGAATACAAAGGTAGGTGAACTTTTTGGTGTACCTTTTTGCTCCTACATGTTGGGCCATATGAAGAGCTCCTTTCCTTGTTATTGTGTACTTGGTGATGAGAGATTTGAGCGAAATTCTCGATGAAGCATTGGTAATGCCCGACATGGCCCAAAAATGACTTATCCTTGTGATGTCCGTTAATGCTTCCATTTCCACTTCGACTGTATCTTGTTAGGGCCAGTCATCAATCCATATTTGTAAACAATATGGTCTATAAGTTTATCTTGTGCGACCATGAACCTTCATTTCTTTGGATTCAAAGCCAATTTGGTTGTTTGGCAACATTTTTTCACTTTGTTAGGGCTTGTAGATGGGAGTCTTGACTTTTGTAGATCAACCAATCAACCAAGAATGCTATAAAATTGCAAGTAAATGTGTAGGATAATCTGATGGGAGATAGCCATGGCATGGCAAAGTTCGAATGTCATCTGGTTATAAGGATTGACTCCAACTTACACTATGAAAGTGGTCTTCCTTTTATCTTCTTCAGCTGCTATTCTGGTTATACATAGAAAAGCCCTCAGTAAAGGAATAAATCTTGTGTTCGACCACATCTTCAAGCATAGAGTTTGTAAATGGATTTAGGAACGAGTCCTTGAAAGTAAGCGTGTTCAACTTCAGATCTGCTGAAGTCAATGAGTATTCATATTTTCTTAGATTCTTTTTAAGATTGCTTACTATTGGGGATGCTCATTTGCTTGTCTCCACTTTGAATATTATACTTGTGTTGAGCATTTTGTCAAATTTCTTCGTGGACTTAGGAAGCATAATTCTTATTCATCATGTATGCTTTCTCCACACTAATTGTGCCCCCCGTACTAAAGGAATTATATGTACATGGTTCTTTGGTGGTACTCCATTCAAATCTTTGTATGTCCAGGCAAACATATCCTTGTAATCCTTAAGTATATGGAATACTGCAATCTTTAACATATGATCCCAATCATCTCCAACCACGATCATTTTCATATCTCCTTTTGATCCCAAGTTCACCTCGACGATGGTAAGCTCCTTGTATTTCATATTCTCGACGATTCCAAACGGATTGGCAAATTTCTCATCTATCTTTGCATCACCTACTCTATATTCAGTGAACTTTGGAGGATAAGTCGAGTGCGACAATGAATGTTCTACATGATTTGGCAAATGTCGGCTTCAATTCCCAAGTTATCATGGTGCTTGCATGTTGGCACCCAAGGGTTTGTCATTACTGCTTCATTTTTAGCCATCACCTTGCCATAATCCCAATAAAATTACAACCAGGCTGGAGCACTTTGTAGTTCTAAGCTTTCCATTGCTAATGGAAGAGACCTTTGAGGGAATCTGTTTCATCCTCAAAACATGATGCAACTCCTAGACCCCTTCATTGTTCGGTGCCACCATACCTTAGTTTCCATTTATTGAGCGTTCTTTAGAGTTCGAGTTTGATGATATGTTGCTTCCTTTCTCACTACTTGATTCTTTAAATCTACGATATACTTGCACATCCTTATAGGAAATCTTTGATTACGTAGCTTGTGATAGAGTAGATCTCATAGAACATCTTCCTCAAACAATTGTCCTTGGGATGACCTTTTGTTTTGTAGTTTGTTCACCATAGGTCCTTTAGTTCCTCCTTGGTGTCTATTTTTTGGTTCATAGCCATCCCGCTTGCCATAATCTCAATAAAATTACAACCAAGATGGAGCACTTCGTAGTTCTAAGCTCTTCATTTGCTAATGGAAGAGACCTTTGAGGAATTTGTTTCATTCTCAAAGCATGATGCAACTCCTAGACCCCTTCATTGTTCGGGCGCCACCATGCTTTTGTTTCCATTTATTGAATGTTCTTTAGAGTTCGAGTTTGATGATATGTTGCTTCCTTGCTCGTTGCTCGATTCTTTAAATCTACGCTATACTTGCACATCCTTATAGGAAATCTTTGATTACGTAGCTTTGTAATAGAGTAGATCTCATAGAACATCTTCCTCAAACAATTGTCCTTGGTATGACCTTTTGTTTTGTATTCTGCATTTTACCATAGGTCCTTTCATTCCTCCTTTGTGTCTATTTTTTTGTTCATCAAATAAAGCACGACTATTCAAAGGGCTTGAACAAATCGGGGTTCATTGTCGTTGGAGTCAAAATCATCATCACCTTCGCTCCATTTATTCGAGTACGAGGATGTCTTGTTCTCGCTTCCAATATTTATGGCTTGATTGTATAGGTCCTCATAAGGTGAAGGTGGCCCCGATCTTTCTCCGCAACGAGGGTACCAATTCTTCAATGAACCATTTCTTCTTGAAGTTGTTGGCTGGTTCTTTTTCTAGTTTTCCTAATAGTTCTTTGAGCCTCCTATTGTAGGATGGTACTTTCTCATCCTCACCTTTCAATCTCAAAGACAATCTTATGGTCATCTCTCGGGAGCTTGAATTACTTTTGAATGCTTTCTTGAGTTTCTCCCATGTTGTTTTATGAGTACTTGGTGCATCGGGAACCAATAAATAGCCACTACCTAAAGTGATGTTGGAAAGCACCAAATCAATGCTCATGTGTGTGCCCATTGGTAGTCCATATTGTATTGCATGCATGTCTTGTAATGTCGTGTTGGATCTTCCATTCCTTCACTATTGAAATTTGGTAGCTATTTCGTTTTGGAGATGAAAGTGATGGTTATGGGCATGGGTTGCTTTTGATGCGGACTTCCGAATACGTTTCTACTTTGTAGGAAGGTATGTTCTGGATGTTCCTTTGCTCTTTCAACAATATCGGACATATTGCTTTACTCAACCCTTTCTTGAAATGAACCACCCACTATCAAAGTTCTCTTTGAATGCTACTCCATTTATGATTCAAGCTACATGGTGTATCCGGATTTGTAGCTTTAATAAAAATATCTTTTATTTTGCGGATGTTTTCTCACATGCAACTCATTCTTTTACGTGAAAAGTTGTTATCAACTCCTCAAAACAAAAACTTCCCTCAAAATGAATGGGCTTTGTCAAATCCTTGCTAGATTCTGTGGACTTTTATGTAGAACTAACCAACCGTATTTGGTTGAAAAGGTTAGAACTCTCTCAATCTCCACCTATTGTGTACTTGTGAATGGTGTATAGTATTATGGTACAAATTGAACCCTTCCTTGATTTTGGCTCTAGCTTAGATTCATGCTTTGGCTTTGGATTTCACTATTGTCGCATACTTGCCTTGAGGAGTTTCTAAAGGCGGCCACCTCTCGCAACCTTTGCCTTCACTCTTGTTTTTCCAAGATTTTGGTAGTCTGTTGAGCTTCTTGGTTTGCAACCCCGATGTGTTGTCTTCTCTAGCCTTTGTTTAGGCTCAAGGACATTAATGGCCTTTCGCTCAAGGTCAGTCTTTGGATTTTTCTTCCTCTTCACAACAACACCTCTCATCATACCATTGTAAGATGTGTTGTTGTACTTCACTATCATGTTTGGCATGAAGGCCATACAAAACAATATAGTGCGCATGGCAAGGAGTCTTTGTAAATGATCATGTAATCGATCCACTTCTTATGTTACTTGCAAGTTGCCCTAGATAGGATTCGTATCGACACTTGGGTCCTTTTGTATTCTATCTTGATGTGCTCACGTATAGAGAGATCCTACAAATACTTGTATTCCCTCTTAGTTTGTTTTCTCTTTGTTTCTTGGTTTCAACTGCTTCTTGAATTGGTTGAACCATTAAGCATCCATCATATATGTGTCATCATAAATAAGTATTGTCGATTGACGTTCACTTTTGAACCAACTCTAACTTGACGCATCATTCTTTAAAGGCAACTGTGCGAGAATTGTTTGTTATACAAAGTACACTACCAAAGGAACATCAATCACATAAAATTCGATACATACCACAATGCATCATAGAATATATGAGAGTATTCAGATAACTTTATTTTATAGGTAGTGCTCAAGATAATTTGTTTGATATAGGGAGGATCCGATACTCAGCCCTCTTAGCCCAACATGTAACATGTTATTTGAATGACAAGATTCAATGGCTGTTGGTTAACCCAACTGTCACAAACAAACTTAAGTCAATACAACACTACCTAATTCGCAAAAGATTAACATAATAAAGTCGGCTACAAAATAATACATTTATTCATAATGACAGTATACAAAGAATGAATAAAATATATCAGGGCAAAGAAAAAATGACTGCCCCTTCTTTCCCAGACCTTAAAGTTCAGCAAGGGTGGAAAAGGAATGACTGTTCCTTCTCTCATCAACTTTCACTCAACCTTCACTCTAGTAGCAACAACAAGAAGTGGAAGAATATTGGAGTCCACTTCCCCCTTCCCCCTCTCCCCTCCCCCACTACTATACCACCCCCATCAAGCGGATAGTAGAAACAATTTTCTTTCTTCTAGTCAAGTCAAAATTCTGAGGAGGTTGGGTAAGGGGCCACAAACCCTTTTCCATCTAGTGTTCAATATGCACCCAATTGATAAATTTCATAAAATTTACAGGCCAAATCAAATTTTACCTTTTGGTTTCAAAAAGGATGTGAATCCAGTTCCATGTGTCAAATATCAAAGTTTGAAGCCAGATTCATTACGTATATTGTCAATCAATGGAACTTAGATTATGCATAACTCTACTCCAGCTACAGATCTCTACCATGTGTCACATGTTGATGCTTGGACAAACACATGTTAGTATGGAAGATAACACATGTAGCGTAGTACATTTGCTTCCAGTTGGGTAGCTCAAAAATCGGCTTATAACCCTGAAGGAAGGCGAAACATTTAATTTCCTGCATCCGTTCTTCTTGCCTCTAATAATAGACAAAATCCAGGACAATAAATATTCAGTCCATGTTATATTTAGGGGCCTTTTAATCTTTGGAAAATTTATTAGGATTTTGGGATCCTTGGTGTTTGTACCAAAAGAGCAAAGTTGGCAAAGAGAGAGAAACTTGCAAGGATGTGAGTGAGTGCATCTTGCAAGAAAGATTTCCAAAAATGTATGGAAGTCAAGATGTGTGTAGGGTGTTGTTTTTTTGAGTTTGAAAATAGAGTGTAGAATTGGGGTTTGTTAATATATTCTACCAAATTGTTGTTGTAATGGAGGTTTAGGTGTGGAGTGTTGTTTTTCGAGTTTGAAAATAGAGTGTAGAAGTGGGGTTTGATAGTATATTTTGCCGAATTGTTGTTGTAATGGAGGTTTGAGTACTAGTAAAATTCTAGAATGTGCGACTTCAGCTGGTTGGTGTTGGTGTATACATTTCTTCCAAAATCAATTCAGTAAAAATTTTATTAGTATCAATTTTTCCATCCTTATTGTGTTTCTGTACTCTGACCTGGTTTGAGTGGTTGATGGTTGTTAATTTAACCCTCGAAGGCTCGACCATGACATCGCATACCCCTGATAACAAATCCTTGTCTGTTCAAGGTATTTTCTTCTTCATGTGGTCCATTATGAGAAGCATATTTAATAGTGTTTGTTCAAAGTATTTTCTTCTTCACGTTGTCCATTATGATGGAGCTCAAATGAGGCCAAGCTCTTACACATCTAATAGTGCTTATTTTGGTAATAGGCTCAAATGTTTTCTTCATAACCAGTTTTTTTGTGCATAATCTTTAGCAACAAGATGATCTTTAAAATAATCCATCTTCATTTGCACTGTCCTTATTCTATTTACTTTTAAAATCATATGGTGTCTTTATTGTTAGTCAATTTTCCATTTATGATTATATATTCATTATAGTATCACATTCTTCTTCGATTGCATTATTCCAAACATGATGTTCATTGTTTTTGCTTTTCTTCTTAAGTTTGTGGCTCAAAATAGTTTATTATATTGAACACGAGAACACAATTAATGTCATTTTTGGCTGTTTCTATTTCTTTCTGGTCTTCTTTGACCATATCAACTAGTTACACTACTTTAATTTAAATAATTATAATGCATAATAAGATAAATAATAACTACAAATCACCCATTTGCAATTTTTGATCACTTCCTCTCCATTTCCACATATATGAAACCTTGAAACCCCGAATCCGGGCAGGATACGTATCCGATACGGATACGATTCGTATTCGCCCGGATCCGTACGGGATATGCCCGATCACGTGGTGGATACGTGCATCTGCGTGTGCGCATCCACCACATCCGGCCGTGTCCGCAGGGCGTATCCACCACGATGCATGCGTATCTACCACGTGTACGTATCCACCACGTATCCGGGCGTATCCCGTACGGATCCAGGCGATCCGCTCTAAAACGTTTTTTTAAGTTCTATTTCATTTTTATTAATGTTTGACTTTTCTACTCCCTAAAACCGAACCCTAAACACTAAATGAATAAAATAATACACCCTCTCCCCCACAAAAAGTTATAAAAAGCACCCACCCCTCTCATTTGAAATCACACAAACAATTTCATTGTCTTTTTGCAAGTGAATGAGCAAAGAGCCAAAGAAGAGTTGTGAAGAGCTTAGTGGAGGCAAAGATTGGAAGGAGGTTTTGCAAAGAGCTTAGAGGAGGCAAAGATTTGAAGGAGGGGCAGCGATTGCTTCTATTGTTTGGAGTCCATCATTGCAAGGAGGAGAACTTAGAAGGAGAAGAAGCCATTGTTGAGACTTAAGAGGAAGAGATTGTTTTAAAATTTTAGAGGCAACCAGGATCTACGATTCTACACTACACTCTATAGGTATACCGTATTTTAATTTTATTTTTACTTTTAATTCATCCTTTCATTTTATTTTTTTATGGTTATTTATTTATTTATTATGTTGCATTTTTTTAAAATTTTATAATTTAAACACATCCTAAATCTGTGTATGCTCTCACCTCGCGCCTTTATGGCGATCTTAGTGATAAAAAATAGATTAGGATGGCATAGTTTAGGGTTATTTAATTTATTAATTGGTAAAAATTTAAAAATCATTTTTTTATTTTAAATGCATTGTTCAATGTTAATGTATTTTTTTTTTTTTTTTTTAGCTTCCTAAATCTGTGTATGCTCTCACGTCGCGCCTTTATGGCGATCTTGGTGATCAAAAACAAATTAGGATGACATAACTAATTAGTAATTTATTTATGTTAAGGCAAATTGTGTTTTAATTTTTTAAACATCCTAAACCTATGTATGCTCTCACCTCGCGCCTTTATGGCGATCTTGGTGATCAAAAACAGATTAGGATGACATAACTAATTTATTTATGTTAAGGCAAATTGTGTTTTAATTTTTTAAGCATTCTAAACCTGTGTATGCTCTCACCTCGTGCCTTTATGGCGATCTTGGTGATCAAAAACAGATTAGGATGACATAACTAATTTATTTATGTTAAGGCAAAATGTTTTTAATTTTTTAAACATCCTAACTCTGTGTATGCTCTCACCTCGCGCCGTTATGGTGATCTTGGTGATCAAAAACAGATTAGGATGGCATCAAGTTCTGCTTCGGGTGGAGTGCAAGGCCAAGCTGAAAACACATCAGTTCCTATGAGACATGATCCTAATTCCCCTCTTTGGAGACATGTGACAGTGGTAGACAACATTGCTGGTGGTGGGTGTCGGGTATGGATATGTCATGGTTGCCAAGCTCAGTACAGATCCTCATATAGTCGAGTGAAAATCCATTTGACTGGTGTTGGAGGTGTGGGGATAAAGAGGTGCCCAAAAATATCAAATGAAAAAATGGCAGAGTACCTAAGAGAGCAAGAGGAGGCTGATAAACAAGCTGAAAGAAATAGAACTAGAACAATTCCTTCGCAAAGAAGGCCTTCATCACTACCACCCACACCTAGACCTACTTCTCATCCTTTCATTCAAACTCAAAGTCAACCATTTGATGAAGAGAGTCCAGAGAGCTCACGAAAAAGGCCAAAAGGAGCATTGGAGAAAGCATTTAATATTGAAAAGAGGGAGGTTGCTGATGAGGTTGTTGCTCGATGCATTTATGCATGTGGGCTGCCCTTTAATGTATTGAGATCTCCATATTGGCATCAAATGGTGAAGGGTATCAATGAAGCTCCACAAGGGTACAAATCCCCAGGTTACGAAAAAGTTTGAACCACACTCTTGGGAAAGGAAGTGGAACACATTCACAAGACTTTGCAGCCAATCAGAGACTCATGGAAGGAAATAGGGGTTTCCATCATTTCAGATGGATGGAAAGATGCTAGAAATAGACCCCTCATAAATGTTGTTGCAGTATGCCCTAAAGGGGCAATGTTCCTTAAAGCGATTGACTGTGAAGGGCAAGTCAAGGATGCACAATTTATTGTTGACATTTTAATAGAGGCAATTGAATTGGTGGGCCCCCATAATGTTGTCCAAGTCATCACGGACAATGCTAAAAATTGTAAAGCAGCAGGAATGATCATAGAGGGTAGATATGAGCACATTTTTTGGACCCCTTGTGTTGTCCACTCCCTTAACTTGATGCTCCAAAAGATTGGGAAAATCCCATAGATTGAACAAATTTATTTTGAGGCAAATGACATTCAAATGTTTATCACAAACCATCATATGTCACAAGCCATTTTTAGGAAATTCTCAAAGTTAGAGTTGCTGAAGGTTGCAAAAACTAGATTTGCCTCTCACACGCTTGTTTTGAGACAACTTGTGAAGGTGAGAGAGGCTTTAAGCAGTATGGTGATCAACAAGTGTTTGGTTAGTGTGGAGGCAGTCAAATACAAAGAAAGCTACAAGGGTAAAATCATGGGTCCTTGATGAGGATTGGTGGGCCAAGGTTGAGTACTTGTTGAGTTTTACAGAACCCATTCTCTCCATGATCCGATATGTAGATACTGATGAAGCATGCTTGGGAGAGATATATGATGGCATAGATTCCATGCTTGAGCGTATCAAAGATATAATACAAAAAAAAGGTCTAGATCCAGAAGAGACCTTCTACGGTGAGGTCAAGACTGTGGTCATGAAGAGGTGGAATAAAATGACCACCCCATTACATCTCCTTGCTTATGCACTGACCCCAAAGTACTATAGCTCTGATGTACTTGGGCTACCAAACAGGCAAGCACCATTTTCTGACTCCGAAGTTGGAAATGGAACCAGGGCAGCATTCAGAAGAATTTTTCCTGATCCATCTATAGCCAGTGTGGTCAGAAGTGAAATGGGCATGTTTACTGGTTCAGAAGGCAACATGGGATCGATTGAGGCTCTTTTCGACAAGAGTAGCTTGACTCCAACCACATGGTGGCGTGTACATGGCCATGATGCCAAGTACTTACGTCCTATTGCTATAAAAGTTCTTTCACAGGTATAACATTTATAAATTTTAAAATTTAGAATCATTTCGAATATTTTAAATTTTATTAAGTTAGAACTTAGGATACTAGTCTTTGAATTTCAATTTTCTAACTTTGTTGTAATAGGTGGCTAGTAATTCTTCCGCAGAGCGGAATTGGAGTACTTATAGCTTTATCCACTCAGCTAAAAGAAACAAGTTGGCATCTAAAAAAGCTGAGGATTTGGTATATGTGCACTCCAATTTGCGCCTCTTGTCACACAAGTCTGAGGAGTATGCTAAAGGGCCTCACAAACTTTGGGATCTTATTCCAGAGACCACAGACTTGGATGCCTCCGTAGCCACGCTTGCCCAACTTTCATTATTTGATGGCGAAGATGACGCTCAAGGGAGTTCGCAAGGAGCAGAGAGTGGAGTTAATGAGAGTGGAGCTAGCGCAAGTGGCACACATGAACTTGATTTTGAGGAAAATCTAGATGATATATTCTAGATTTGTTTGTATTCCTATATCATATGTATGGCAGCCACATGAACAATGAAATCATAAATGTAAAATCTTAAGTATATTGTTTGTTTTGAAAATTTGAACATGGATCTAGTTACTATTTTTCAAATTTCAAGTTTTGTTCGTATTCATGTTAACATGATATTTGTATATCATATGTATGGCAGCCACATGATCAATAAAAATGCAAAGTCTTAAGTATATTGAATGTTTTGAACATTGATTCAAGTTTTGTATTACTATTTCAGTTTTTTATGGACTAAAAAATGAGTAAAATGAGTAGATGTGTATATATATATATATATATATATATATATATATATTTTTTTTAATATATATGTACGGACGTATCCAAGATGTATCGTACCCAAGGGTTTTTTAAAATTGACGTATCCGCGTATCGTATCCGTATCCACGCAACGTAGGATAAGAGCGCTTTAATATGCACAAGATTAAGATTAGTCGGTAAGTTGATACATAACATTCTCTGAGATGAGTAGTTTTTATACCTTATTTTGTGGTGCAGAGTTAACATTACTCTTATGCTTTTTCAGATGATCGAAGGATGCCAACCATTTGCATCATTGTCTGATGAAGATGCTGCAAAAGCCTATGCTTATGGTGATAATAGGCCTGAATTCAAAGTTTCACCAAAACACTATCCGAAAGACTTGAAAGAGTAAGATATTTCTTAGTATTATGGTTAGAAGTTCTTTTTTATGTTGTTGAATCTTTACATGCTGAAAAAACATGAATTGTAACAAAAATCTCACTTGGTATATTGAGTTGTCAATAATAAATGAAGAGATAATTCCAAAATCAAGTCAAAGCATTTTCCATTCTCTGTCTCTTGATTTGAAAAGATTAATTTGGAAATGAATTAGAATGATGGACAATAGGTGCGATTATAAAAGTGAGCTTAGATGCATAGCCTGTGTATCGATTTATAGATTATAAATTTATAACGAGTTAATTCTATTAAAGCCAAAAATAACTATCAGCAGTATTTTAATTGCAACTATTATTGCTGACTATAGCAAGTGAGTTTCAAGTAGTATGGTGGCTGTAATATAACTGTTGCCTAATTTTGGTCACATGATTGAAAAGGTTTTATAACTCATTATGTCTTTGTAGATGTTGATTCCTGAACAGTGTATTTATGATATTCTTCTTAATGTGATCAATGAGTTCCACTATCAATAGACTTTACTTTTATTGTGGTTCAGACATGTATGCGAAGTCTAAAATCATATGCCTGTTAATCTGTTGTCAA
This sequence comes from Taxus wallichiana var. yunnanensis, assembly GCA_018340775.1. NCBI lineage: Eukaryota > Viridiplantae > Streptophyta > Pinopsida > Cupressales > Taxaceae > Taxus > Taxus wallichiana. Next base: position 280,608,142 of record CM031239.1, on the reverse strand, counting down.
CGTGTAGGGCATTACCTTGTAATATTTTGCCACCTGTAGTCTGCTCTCTCTCTCTCTCTCTCTCTCTCTCCTCTTTACATATCTTATCCTCAATTTCACTATTATAAACACTAATTTTACTTTCATAAATTCTACCCATTTCATTCCAGTAGGCCCTTGCTTCAGAGAGAAGCCAGTCATTGCATATTCAAACTCTTGGAGGAATGTCTCAGACAAGGATGTGACAAAAGATCCAAAGTAGATCCAAAAGACTTGATGGCATATCATCTTTGATTTATGATATTGTTGGACCTTTTACGACATAATCACAGGTCTAAAATGATTTTCTTACTTCTTGGATATGAACTTTATAATTCGGCCATCTGGAAATCATGACAGCCTGTACAACTATTTGGCCAATTAGTGCCATGTTATCCTTAATAAATGACCTTTAACACCCATAATAGTGAGTCTCATTAAATGAGCCATGTTTTGAATGTGGTCTTCCATATTGATTGTCTCTAAAGGGTATTGGCTGTTTTGACCCTCTATCGATCATATACCAAGGGCTGATATCGACCAAAAAAACTATTTGTTGACGAGATTGTTTTGGTTGCAGTTACCATTTCCGATGAGAATCTGTGTTTCTATGACTACTAACTGATGGTAAGTTGATTAATATGACTTGCTATTGACTATTGTACTCGTGCTTTGACTTTCATTACTGTTGTTTACTGTTTAATTTGAAAATTCAATATCTATAAATGTTGTACAGCATCGAATGGAAGTCCCATTTGAAATTACCATGGATCCTTTTTTATTGGGGATGTGGAAGGTGGACCAAAGAAGAAATTATTGGTTATTGAGGTGGCTTCCATAAATCTCCACACGTTCATCATATAGAACATTAAAGGATATTTGTAATTCCTCTTATTCGGGGTCAGAATCATCCTATGAGTATGTATTGATGTGAGATTCAGTGGTGTTTGTAAATCCTATTGTTATTGGCGGTTTTGTAAATTTCCACATGATGAATGGTCCCTAGGAGCATGCTTGCAAATCCTCTTGTTGTGAAGGGGTCTGTAAGCCGCATCTAGGGGATATGATATGATTAATGATAGCTTAGATGATCGAAAATTGCTATGATTATAATTTTTGATCTGAATACATTATTGATTTTGGGCTGTATGGTGGATACAGTCCCAAATTACTGATTTATTGTCAGTGATGAATGTCATAGGACACCTGGTTTTATGAGAGTCTTCATCCGTCCTATAAACCTATTCAGTTCTTCATTACTAACATCATGTGGTCTTGTAGAGATACTAGTATTGTTTTCATGTATTTTCCCATTGTGTAGGTATCCAAGTAGGGTTATCCTTACTAGTGTTATTGGGACCTGTAAAAAGTTTCTCACACCGACACATAATAGGGAAAACAGCGATGATAAACCAAGTTGATAAACAAATTATGCAAACTTTTAACATCATAAAAGCTGTGCAAAAGGAAGGAGAGACCATGAAAATACATATTTAAAGTCAATTGCAAGAATTGAACATAATAAAAAAGGTCGACAGATGATAGGATATAGAATTTGAAGACTATCTGTCAACCCTTCCTCTAGAAAAAGAACAAAGAATTACAACCCATAGAACTTTGAATCCAAAGCTAATATAACCATTCAAGTGTGGTCCACGTTCATGGAAACTTCCTTTATAGTGTTCTTCTCAAAGGACCAACCTTTGAAAGAATTGAGCTTTCATTCTTGAAACATTTTTAATTCTCATATTTTCAACGGCAAAAGGAAGGCCTTAAATTATGGAGAATCAGCAAGGAGACTGATCATAACATTCTCGAAAATAACAAATGATGAGTGTTCTTTACTCACACATCAAGAAGATTGAGTATCATGTGGAGACCTACTATGATTTGAGGAAAGTGGAGACTGATAGGAAGGCAAATGGATAAAACATAAGAGAGAGCAAGTCTTTAGGGTTGAATAACATTAATGCCTGATACATTAATATAAGGAGCAAAATTATCATGGTCAGAATCCTACCAAGCGGCCAACTCTGGCACTTTTCTCTGGGAATAATGAACTCTGTACTGCACATACTCTATGCTACCACTTGTGTCATGAGCTTAGACTGGGATGGGATTCTGTCATCTGAGAGTGTATTTGGAATTTCCCACAATAGGAATTATCAGAAATATTCTCATGAATGGGTGGTGACATGAGCTTTCCTGTCTTGCTTCAAATGCAATATGTCCTTGGCAACGATCCGCTATAGGTTCCACGTAAGTTGCTAAATAACAATAAGATAACATGGTAAAAGAAAGATAATGCTATTGATGCTTGCATACAGGTGACTAATCAATCATTACAATTTGGTAGTCCATATCTGTCTTATATCAGAAATGATGTCTAATAGAATAAGATGAAAGGTTAAAAACTCTAGAAAAAACACCAGCTCTTTTGTTATTCAATGATGAGAGATGTATATTTTGTACTCAGTAACTTCACTGATTACTGGCTTGTCAATAAAACAGTGTCATTTCTAAATGACTTTCTTTGTCTGATTTGAAATATTGAAAATGCCAGCTTAGATGAAGAGACAATACTCCCTTTAAATGAACTGGTGCTAGCCATCCTGGATCTAATGTTTTGCATGTATTTTTCACTGGTGCAGGCTGATTGAGCAATGCTGGGACAAAGACCCTGCAAAAAGACCAACATTTGCAGAAATTATTCATAATTTAGACACAATTATTTATATTTGCAATCGAAAAAATCGTTGGAAGGTGCAACTTCTCTGCAGTTCATTCTGAGAAGTGTAAATGGTGTTCAAGTTATGTATCACTGATAATCTAAACTAATTCAATGAGAACATGTTGCAGTGTATAGGGACATTAGTTTAGGGGTGGAAAGCCAAAATATGCTTGAGAGAGTTAATACTTGTGTTTTTAACATTGTTTTAGGGCCAACCAATCAAATATGTCCGGAACTTTAAGTTGTTGTGGCGCGTGCGACAGCGAAAGGATTTCTCACGTTCGAGTACCTTCTCGTATGTCTGATGAGTTATTGCGTTTCTCTTGCAGTCATCCCAGTTAATATGCCCGTTTTGAATTTTTCAAAGGGGAATGAGGATTTGTGGAAACAAAACACATCTTTCATCCCAATTAATACTTGTATGTTTTTAGAAGATTCCTCTGGGGAACTCTATAGAACAATCGTATTCTTCTATTCATTCCTATTACCGTGTTTCTCTACACAGCTTGTGGTGCATGTGATTTTGAGATTGAAGATATTAAATAATTGGTGATCCATATATCTTTCAAGTGGCCTATTGTCACGAGTTTGTGGATTCACAGTTAAATAACTGTAAATCATATCTATTGTTTATTCTTATGTTCATTCTTTATTTTGTTAATTTAAGTTCTTTGGCACTCTGATTTTGGAATGTGTAACTATTTGTGTAAGTCGTGAACATTTATATGGAGAAATGGACATATACTGACATAATATCTGTGTCGAAAATTCCTCCACCATGAATATTGTTGGCAAGAAAAGAAGATTAATTTTTTACTGCGATCATAAGCAATTCATAATTATATAAGTAAATCTGATTGAACTGGATGGAGGGTCTTATTAAATAATTTCTCATCTCCACGAGTGACCTCGATGGAAGATCTCATAAAAAGTTACAACAATTCAACATTCATGGTAATCTACGATACATTAGTGAACACAAATCTTCTACCATTAGCAATATCTTGGCCAACAGAACCCTGGCGTGGGCAATCAAGCGTTAACACAGCAATAAAAATCCCGGGTAATACTTCGCAATATGTTGGTCAACAAAGCCAGTGAAGGCTGAAGTTGTTTGCCTTGACTTATTTTTAGATTTTTAGGCCCCACTATTGGTCAAAATAGCCAATTCATTGAACTCATCATTAATGGAGTTTCTTGGGTTGTCATGGGATTTAGGTAATCCAGTCTTTATCTATCAGGTTATGTCGAAGAGGAAATAGTGCTTTTAATACCTGAAAATAAAGAAGTTAATGATAATTTTATCAATAATGGCATAGTTTATATATGATGTGATCATGGGATTGATAATGACATGTTTTAACATTTTTAGGAGATCCATTGTATTGGCTTAAAGTATTTATAATAACTTAAAAGCGAAGTAAATTCCACATAAAATTTATCACGAGCGTATGATTTACTTGTAATTGGGTTCTCCTATTTTGTTAATAATTGTGAGATAAAAAGTGATTTATAAGTATTACATGTTTCAAAAACTTTGTTAATGAGAAAAAGGGCAAGAAGTTGAAAGCCTATCATTATTACTACAAATATACGAGAAAAAACTGTCATTTGAACCTCTCATTAACAAGAGATTCATAGTTTATGAGTTTTTGTTGATATTGTATACTACTAAAACTGGTCCGTAATATGTAGGACCTAGATAGGTATATTTCCTTATTTAAAAAGAGGAAGGGAAATTTATGTTATGTTCTACAAGGATTGAGATGTTTCTAAATCTTGTTAGTTTGAGCTTTTTCCATATTTGTTTTAGACCCATTTAGTAATAACGTCTTATGTGATACTTTAGTTTGCAAAAGTCTTATCCATTGACTCGAGGTTCAAAACCATAAATTAGTTTGAAGGGATTGATTTTTGCAACTAATTGTATATTGTATGTGCAAACAAATTTTATCAAAGTTAGCTTCACCGCCCACAATGCACTTTGTGAAATGCAGGCCTTAACATTTCTTTGAGTTTTTTTAATAATAGATTAAAGGAGCGACAAGGGGCCCTCATCTTAGAGTAATAAAAAATAGTAGAGCGGAAAATTATCACGTCTGGCTACAATACTAAAACATACAACATGATTAGAAAGATAATATTTCTTTAAGAGTAAATATACTCTCGAGGTAATCACTCAATTTTATTTAGGTTTAAGTGTTAATATGCTCTTTCTTTTGTTTATTTGATTAGAGTTAATCACTCCTACATTTATTTGGGTTAGTGTTTAAGTGTTTTTAACATAGATTTGATTTGATCTTATTATCAATTACATTAGGATTTATATAGACTATGCTTTTATAATATTTCAATGTTTTAGATGTTTTACGAGATTTGGAGCTTTATTTCTTAATAGTATGAATATCTCCTCTAATACCATTGTTTGGTCGTATTGTTAAGGGTTTTCGGAGCAAATGTATCGTAAAATGTATACATATTCATTTCTATTTATTGATTGCTCTCAATTTAAACATTACTAACATTATGATAGTACAAGTCAACAAGGTTTAACTACCTTTATATTGGTGAGCATCGTACAAGAAAGAGAGTTTAAAATCAACATGTACTTAAAGAAGCATAATTTCTTGTACAAAACTAGAAAGAGGGAGGATCATTTTGTAATGAAGGCTATATGTGCTAATAGGGTTGAAAGGTAATTCCATCCTCGCCACCCTTAATAAGCATTCCTTTTCGGCAATCAATCGTGCTCCAAAAATGAAATGAACTATACTTGCATTGAGATCGGCATTTCCCCATCCTTTTTAGAATTTGTTCAATGTAAAAGTGGAGACCTATGTTTCTAGATTTCCCACCAAAACATTGCCCCATGGACAACCTCATTGTGAAAGTGAAGGCCTATGTTTCTAGACTTGCCACCAAACCATTTCCCAATGGACAAAATGTTCTTCAATTTTCGTGCTTGATTTTGAGCTCATGTGCTTAGTTGACACATCTTCTATATGATTTTATTTTTCAAAAGTGGAAATTATTGCTTTTTTCTTAAGACTAAGCTGTTGCCTATGATTTGGTAAATCCTTTTTCAAGGATTTTTTAAATGTAATAGCAATTTGTCTTTCTTATTGAAAATGTCTTTTTCCAAAGTGTTTTCTTTGGGAACTAAGAATTAGATGTAATTCATTTTATCTATTATTCCTGTATAGGTGTAGTATGATGGTAGTCACAATGGAGGAGGATTGTAATTTCCGTTCATAAATAATTAATAACAACATTATATTTGAGGTCTATGTGATAATCGTTAAGAGGTATTTTTATTTGATTTGAGAAGTTAATCAAAAAATTGTAATGTCTATGTCATAGGTGCGATTTTGAGTAATTTTTGAACCACGAGCCTTGAGACATGTAGAGTGATTGGTGGCATTTGTCACTAATCATTAAGATTTTTTTGAAGAAGGCAATGGAGTAATTAATCAACATTCTATACAAAGAGTCCAAGGTAAAAGCCGTGAGATTAATATCTATTAACATTTTCAAATAGATGTATTAAGATATCTATATTATATACTAGTTCGGATAATAAGATAACTTCAAAGTTACTTTAAGACAAGATAAGGACTTCACATCCTGAATTTGTTAATAAGGTTTTTGTAATTGTCGACATCATTTACACACATTCATGCTTTCATTAGATTCAACAAAGATATGGTAGATGAATTCAAGTTATTATCTATACATCGATCTTGTCCAGTTCTATAACATCCTACACATCAATACAATCCTTATGAAGGATTTGGTATATGAGATACACATATTGTGATGCTTGCATTGTATATTTAATTTTCCTTCATTTAGAAATTATGAGTATATATTATTTGCATATTTTTTTAAAAATTCTAAAGAGAACTAGGTTTAGTGATCCTAGGATTGTAAAAAATCATTCACTATTGGTATATTCCAATCAAGGCCTCAAAATAAAGAAGCACCGTCTCAAGTAAACATTTTTGCATTTTAAGTCAACTTTAAGATTTATTTAAAAACATATTTAAATGACATTTATGTGACAAAATTTTCAAGTTATTTGTCTTCTCAATTCATTTGTATGACATATTTATGACATCGTACAATATTATAAACACATCATAAATTAGTCGTTATGAGGATTGTTAAAGGAACATCATGTTTGGGTACCACATGTTCAATTACATGTATGACACTTTTATGATACACTATATATTTCTACATTTGTTGTTGGGATGTTGTTTGGGTGTTGTTTGCATGTCATAATATTTGTCATATTTTGGTCATAAATATATTATACATATATGTCATAGTTTACAAATGGTATACCACTAGCTCGATGAATACCTATTATACATATATTGGAGGGTGTGGTATACCCTCCAATGTGATGTATTGATGAAGAGCTCGATGAATACCTATTGAACACTCTACTCCCTTTGAAAACTCTTAAAATAATGAACACGCAACATTACTTGAACACACTGAGAAGAGGAGTGAGCGAGCATTACCCTAACTCTACAACATTGCACATTGTGATCTCATGCCTTGGTGATTGGAAAATGGAAGGGTAGATGAAGACAATTGAATATGATGAGGGAATATTTCCCTTACTTGAATAGTCATTCATCTTTGAAACAATGCAATGCCTCTAAACTATTATGTTATTGATGTAAACTGAAACCATTGCCTATATAGTTCAATATTGTGATACCGACCCTTGGGGAAACATAGCAACAAAAGAGATGTGGTGAAGAATACCTCAACCATGTGATGAATGAAGGTGAGAAAATGGATGGAACATTATTTCAACTTATGATCAACCCATTGGACAAAGTGAGAAGCACACTGAGATCCAAACATACTGCTGCAACCAAAATTGAGGACCGAGAGGGATTCTCTTCTATTTGAGACACAATGCCACTTTTCACCCTTTTGAAAGCATGAGTTTGTCCTCTACAAAGGTTGACATTAGTGAGGAATGGAGGATGAACAACCATGACCATTTTGATCCTTTTCCGGACTCTTACTATTTTTAGTAAGTTCTTCTGGGTGACTAGTTTTGGCAATTTCACCAAATTGTCACTTTTGAGCACTTTTCCTCATGGGGAATGAAATTGGTGTCTTGAATAAATTAATCCTTAAGACCTACTACTATATAAGTGTATTGAATGGGGAATTACAAAAAAATGCATTTTCCACGAGGTGTCAAATCATGCCGAAAAAGGTCTCCAAAAATTTTACTTCTCACCAGGATGCTTTGCTCCATTTTTCAGGGGTTTCTCTCGTCCGAGATCTACACGAAAGCAGAACTTGAAGGTATGTGTTTTATTCATCCATTAGGGTATAATTAAGAAAAATAAAATTCCTTCATAACTCCAATCCTACCCATTTTCATGGGGCAAGAAAGTGCTCATTGGAAAGCTAATTTTTTGAGGATCTCATGCTCGATTTTTAGCTCATTTGGCTTGCTGACTTCGTATATTTGAGGGAGAGGTTTCCCATAGATGAAAGTTTTAAAAATATAGAAAATTATATTTTTCATTATTGGAGATATGAAAAAATTCCACTTAAAGGAATTTTTGCAAGGAACCTTTAGTTCAAACCTCATAGAGAATGAAGCAAGGGTTTGCGAGATATGAGCAAAAGCGTGTTCTTGAGCATAAGGTTTCTTAGTACAATTTTGGAAAGACCTATTTCCAAAAAAATGGAGGGAAAAGAGATTTAGAAAATGGATCCAAAATGGATAATTATGATTTAAATATTAAAAATATATCCCAAGTTAGAAAACCCACCACTTAACCCACCTTTGACACTGCTTTCTTAACCTGGGTTGAGGGCAAGTTAGGAGTTACTAAATGGGTCTGAGAACCTCTCACGTACCTTAAAAAATTTAATGAGGGTAAACGAAGTGAAAATGTGCAAAATTATGGTGAAAATGCCTTGGAGGTAGCTATCATGAGGAGAGGGACAATGGTGATGAGTGAGGTGAGTGGAAAACATGACCTAGGAAACAAGTTGTGAGTTTGTGAGTGAGGAGAGAGGGGGAGCTTCCTTGGTGGCACATTTTTTTGCACCTGATTAAACTTTGCACCATATGCAAAGATACAATAGGTGTGGAAAATTGTGCCGAGGGTGAGGTTCAACATGTTGATGGGGTAGATGGAAGGTGTGAGTGCATAACACTCATCTAACACATGAGGTGGTCACTTAAGTGACGAAAACAATTCCCTCCCTTGGTGGCACATTTTTTGCACCTCATGCAATTTTACACCAGGTGAAAAGGTGCAAATCAGGGCCTTCTAGGTGTGCCATGGGTCATGCTCAACATGGAGAGGGGGCCAAAATGACTTGTGAGTGCATAACACTCACCTAACCACCCAAAAGACCTCTTAAGTGATGAAAGATTCTAACCTTCTCTCATCACCTTGGTGGAACAATTTTTTACACCTCATACACCTTTGAACCAAGTGAAAATGTTAAAAAAGTGCATCATAGGTGTGAAAATGTGCCATGGACACTTTTGGAAACCTTGCCTTCACCAATAACTACTAAAAATAGACATCGGAGAGTGATTCTTTGCCTTGGGAGCTTCCTTGAGAGTTACCTAGGAAAAACTTATATGATTTTGACTCAAAAAGGTCTTATGAGATCATTCCATAAATTTTCAAGAAACAATTATGCCTGAAATTTTAAATTTACCCCCTTTTTAATTTTTCTCAAGCCTGTACCTTTGGTGAAAGGGGCTGACATCAAAAATTATGATGATGAAAATTAAGAAAAACACATTGTGAGTGAATAGGGAATTACATAATTCACCTTGGGATTTTAATCAGGCCTCAAAATATCCATATAAATCTTTTAATTCTCATTTGAATCCCCACTGGGATTGGGGATCTTCATCCACATTGTCAGGCCAATATATCAAAATATGGAGTGTAGAATCTCTTGAAACCTTTTACAAGGTGAAGTAGGCATTATTATATTTATGATGAGTATTTGGTCACTTAAAAAAATATCCCGAGGCTTCTGTAACTCCCAAAATAAATTGACTATGTTTTTATTTTGTACATTGAGGCGTTCTACCATATTCCCGAATACGACGCCATAAAGTAGCATTATTTTGTACTCCCGAGAATACGACGCCATAAAGTAGCATTTGGGCGTTCTACCATATTCTGTGTCCTCTAATTCTTCATACTTCACAGTTGGTGAAAGTTCTAATACACAGAAGCCTGTAGAGCAGAATAAAGAAAAGACATTTCTCTGTAGTCATAGTTCTTTAGTACATGACCCATCACAGATTTTTTATGGTGCTCAGACTGTGAGAAATTAGTAAGTCAAAGATATGCTCCTACAAATGGACCTACTATTAATATGGCATCTGTTAGTTCTAGTTCTAGCACTTCTTTGCCTATAACAGATCAACATGAATTGATCTCTCCTGACCAAACCCAGAAAGCAGTTTTCTGGTACCAGAGGACAGTAAATAAAGAAATTGAGCCCTCAGAAAGCTCCAAAATGATAAATTGGACTAACAAAGCTGTCAAAGCAGTCCATGAAGAAGTTGTTTCAAATTCAGAGAAGATTGCCTCATTAGAAAAAGTCTTGAAGGCAATAGAGTTGAGAAAAAATGGTGACTCTACAAATTTGCTTTAAGAATGTTGAATGATAAAGTAGACACTATAGACAAATCAGTCAAAAGAATAGAGACTTTAATACAGCATAACCACAGAATAGTCTCTAATGAGCTTCCAGAAGCTCTTAGTCAAAAAATGACTGATTTGGTACAACCACTAGTTGATCACAAGTACCGAGTATCAAGAGTTCAAGTATCTACACAATTGACTCATACTCATGAGTTAGTTGAATCAAGTGTTTCACATCTGCATGATGAAAATGAAAAAACTCATCAGAAATTAGATGAGATTCAAGAATGTTTGACACTTGAGCTACCCAAACTTCTTCCACAAGTACGGGAAATAAATGCCAAGATGTCGGTCCTAAAGAGGGTGATTGGACACGTGCGATATCTTGTCCGATGTAACAAATCTTGCAGTCCTTCTAGCAAAAAGTCCTATAAAGAAGTTCTTGAAGAATATAAGCCATTATTCTTCAAAGACAAACAAGTTAATATGCTCAGGATTGAAGGATCTCAAGAATCTAGAGTAGAAGACCCTCGAGTATGAAAATCCAACTCCTGTTTTTGATGAACATATGGAAGAAAGCGCACGGCAAAGACAAATCCTCTACAAGGAATGACAAGGGTTCAAACCCTTCACCGAATTTCTATAAGTTAGAATGCGAGAACTATAGCGAAATCAAAGAAGTTGTGCATGCTATGATAGGATGGGGTAATACCCAGTTAGAATCATATGGAAAATCTCCTAGAAATATAGCAGCCACAATAGCCAATGGTTTTGTTGGCATTCTAAAAGAATGGTGGGATTTACTTCCCAATAAAGAAATTATTCTTCAAGCAGGCTACACTGGCCTTACAGCAGCAATCATCAAAGAATTTATTGGAAATATTGATGATGATAAGATGATGAATACAGCAATGTTCCTCCGTGCAAGATTATGTGATATGACACGGGTAAAAGAGTATCAATGTTTTATGCAGAAGCTATACTATAGCTCTGGCAATATTAATGATGAGACTATGCGTCTCAGATACATTGAGTCTTTTCCACCATACTTTGCTACTCAAAGTATAAGAAAGCAATGCATGGATTGAGAACAGCTGAACTTAGCTTTGGTGCAATCAATCAAATAATTGACCAAACTAATGCCAAGCTATGTAAAGATAAATGGGAGCGCAAAGCAAGCGCTTAAGCATCGAAAGCATTAAGTAATGTCTTTTGTGAGAGCGACGCACTTGAACCATTTGGGTGTCCAGACCTGGAAATCACTCCTCACCGGCGCAAATCCACTTGTCGTGTACATTTGGGCCAAAAGTACGCGGAGGACGCGAAAAGCCGAAAGAGCCGAGAGCCGATGAAATATCGCCACGTGTCTTCACCTCATCGGCCGTAGAAAATTTTGAAAATTTTTCCAAAGGAAAAAAACAAAAGGAGATGGTCGGGAAAGGCCGCGCCTAATGAAATCGTGCCATGTGATACTTGAGTGGTGGAGCGCGGGGAGGAATGGGAAAATTTTCCCAAAGTGAAAAATGCCAAATTTTGACAAAGGACAAAGTGCGCCCCTCGGGCTGAGCCAATAAAATAGTGCCACGTGTCCAAGTGGCAAGAAATTAAGGAAGGGCCCGAAAGAAATTTTCAAAGGATGAACCCGTGAGCGAAGCGGAGCACGAAGCGTGTCACCCAAGTGGCGAGCATGGAAAAAATTCAAATATTTTCCCGCTGACTGTTTTGGCCCATTTTTGCCCTAAATCTTGAGATCGCCATAGCTTTCGATCCGAGCTCGTATTTTCACGTTCTTTATATCAATGGAAAAGCTGGTGAAATTCTCTACATGATTCCGGGGTCAATATTGCATTTTGGTTCAGTTTGGAGAGATAAAAGGGTAAGTGCACGAAGTTGGTGGACAATTCCGTGGACATAAAAACCCGAAATAAAGGTACCGCGATCGCGGTCCTAAAACCGCGATCGCGGTTATTGAATTCTAGGTTCGGTAATTACCGAACCTAGTTCCGCGATCGCGGTTTATAACCGCGATCGCGGAACTCTGAGACAAAATTTAACAGTCCCGCGACTCGTTATTTTCCTAATTTTCATTTCGAACCGTGACTTTTCCTAAACGTTTTTCACTCGCACTTTCAATACTATCTCAAAATTGCTCATCGGACTTCTGGATAGCGATAGATTCAACCATGCCGCCAAGACGAGGAGGTAAGTCCCCGATTGTAATCATTTTTTTGCATTTTAGGTTGTTTTTTTGCATTTTAGGTTTTTTTTGGCATTTTCATGGGTTTTGTGAATTGTTTGTTTATGTATACAATTTTATTGTTTTATCAGTTGGTCGGCAAGCTCGGGCTCGTGCAAACCGTCAAAACATTCCTCAAAACCCACCGAACATTCCTCAAAACCCTCCTCCAAACATAGATCCGCCCCCTGTGGCTCCTTCTGTCCCCACTGAGCCAACAGGAATGTAAGATAATATCATTGGAAGAATCCAAGAAAATAAAATTGTCATTGAGAACCTAATTCAAACTATAAGACAAAATCATGCTACAAATCCATCCCACATGACTTTAGCCAATACATTGCAAACATTGATTGGCGAAGTCGAGTCTGCAACCAACCAAATACATAGATGGAACACCTTTAGAAGTGACTGTAGGCGGTGGTATGCGGATAAACTATCTCATGCGGCCGTCAAAGACAAAAAAATTGGAAAATACCTCATTTGTGCATTATTTACCGACCCTAGAACCAATGCCCCCCCTACAGTTACTTGCAAACGGTTCCCAATCCATTGGTGCCATGATGATAGAATCAAAAACAATTTTTGGGACCGATGGTGGATGGTTTTTGATTATCCACCATGCAACAACAATGAGGTTCCTCTTTATTTTTTGAAGAAATTATATTGTGAGTTTGTGCTCAATGAGGTCCCGAATTATTTTGACTTTTCAGACTTTTTTGGTCGAGGAGGTGGCTCTACACAGAGCAGACCTGGTGCACGCGTAGGTCAGCCTAGGATCCCCCATGCCCCAAAACCCCCACTGCCTTCAGTTATCCCTCCTACAGTGAAGGAGGTTGTGGAGATTGATACATTGCATGCATTGAGGGAGCTCACTGACACTCTCACCCAGCATAGCACCCAGATTGCATCCGGTGATGTTGGTGGAGGCACCAGTTCTAGTGCACCACACCACTGTGGATCATGTGGTGCCGTATGCACTGCAGGTGAGACATCATTTGCTGGTTCACAGGATTTCTTTTCTATAGATGAGATGTTTGGGAATGTTTTTGGAACTGGAGCCACTGATATTGGTCTTTCACAGGTAAATTTTAAATAAATTTAAATAATATATATATGTACAATAGTTTAATTCACATGTTTGAGATATTAATATATATATGATTGTACGTCATGTACATACATGTAAAAAACTAATTTTTTATTTTATTTTAAATAGCAAGAGCCGGTGAAGGAAACATCCGGTGTTGACATGCTAGCTACTGCGGTTGGGCGTGTTTCAAACGTAAGTTTCAAGTTGTACAAACTTACATTTTTAATAAATCATTTAATTGCACTAGATTATTATTATAATTTGTTTCACGTGTATGTTGTACATGTATTAATATTTTTCTCTTTTATACACAGGAGCCTGGCGGGTCATCATCTGCTCAGGGAACTGAAGCTACTGGCATGCCTCGCATGAGTTTTACGCAGGTTAGTTACAAATCTCTTTAATGAATGATAAGAGTGATGAAGAAATGTAAAAAAGGTTAAATCCTCTTGTACCCTTTATCTAAAAAAATCTATGCGTCCTTTCCATATGATTATAAGTTTTATATGGATTGGTGTACTGAGATTTAAGAATTTACAACATCATTGTATGATCAAGAAGTGAGGTTTGTATTTACTTGTTTCTTATCTATTAATCCAACATTTATCAATACTATATTGAAATGGGGGTAATTTGTAGTACCTAAATGTATTCCCAACACTTGGAAACATGACGTGTTACAACTATAATGATATATATCTCATTCACACATAACTTGAACAACTTAAGGAAATGTCTCACTCTATATCCACTTCGCTTCTACTAGATAACAAGTATTCTCCATCCCAACCCCTCACAAATCACTTTGCACATGTTATTGAACATATGCATAATCCTCCATGTGTCTCGGACCTAATTTTATAGACATCATGGACATGTTTGTAGGTTTAGGACAAGTTAAAATCCAACCTATCCACCCCCTACGAACCTATCCCATACACTTCTAATATTAACTTTTCAAAAGGGTTACTTGGCTTAGTCAACCTAGGTAGTACTTTTAGGTTTGTTGAGTAAGAAATCTAACGATTGGTCATATATAAATATTCATTCACTAAAACCTAGTAGGGTGACCTTGGAAAATTCAAGGATCCTCTATTCTCACTCTAATAAAATTAAGAAGAAACATTGGACCATTTGATTCCTTAAGAGTACCCATAACAACAACAAACTACCAGTTTGAAGTTATCCATGTTTCTTCCCATAGATCAAACATGAGCTAAATTTGTGCATGTTTCCATGTGTGAGAGGATGAATCAAGGGCTTGTATTCTATTATATATTATGCCACACCTCATAATGGGTTTGAGGAACTATAATGTATTGGTCATATTTATACCCTTATTTAAAATTTCTACGAAAACTTGGTACAAGGATTATAAACAGGTAGACTATTATTATCTAATTAACTTCCAACATCAATTAAGCATGAAAAAATAATTCTTTCCAACTTGAAATGGACTAAGTGATAAACAATAACTTTATCAATATACAAGAGGGAGAGAAACTTAGCTTGTTTAGGAAGATTCTGGGATGAGCTAGATGTGACGAGTAGTGGAGCGGGGAGAAGATAAGACTTTAGATTCTACAAAGAAGATTAGAGAACTGGAAAACATGTAGGTTCAAGACCATATACATGATATGTATGGTCTATGTAGTAGTAGTAGTAGTTGTCAAAATCTTATGAAGATAGATGGCCTCCGTGCTAACATTTATAGATCCTATGTATTTAGCCTAAATAGAAGATAAAATTTAATAATGTATTTTTATTCTTTCTTGAGTAACTAAATATTGATTTGTACATGTTTTTTGTATAGCTCTTAAGTAGATTTTAATAAATTGATTTGTACATGTTTTTTGTATAGCTTATGAGCTCACACTGAGAGACTCCTCCACATATGCAGGTGTGGAGGCTGCTTGTTGTAGATCTTTGCCATAGCATCTGCAAATCCACTAACCGAGGTACACAATTTTTTAAATTTGTTAAATTTTGGAGGTTCATTATTTCTTATTAAACTTAAATCTACAATATCAAATTTTGTAGGTATATATATGTGTGAAATATTTAATTTGAAAATTAATTATTTGTATGTAGCTTACCCCTCGTGAGTCTATTGTTGTCCCTGCGACGCGTCAACAACAAATCGATAGGGATCATGACATTGCGGTAAGATTGCACATGCATTTTAACTAAATTGTACAAGTTTCTAAATTTTGAAGGTATTTTAAAATTTTGGGTGTTAAAAACTTGTTGTTTATGAATGTGCAGGTTAGGTTGCAGGCATGCTTGGAGACACCTAGGACCACACGGATGAAATCCGTAGTGGCATCTCCCTCCACTACATCCCCAGGTCGTGGACGTGCTACTTCTAGCAGGGCGAAGAGAGGGAAGATGTTTCATGAGTAGATTTATAGTCCACTTGGATGCCACATATATGTGGTCATGAGTACATCTATTCACAGTCCATTGTATATATATCTAGCCTTTTGCGACCGCATGTGGTTCATCGACACTAAAATTTTCCTCCAAAATTTCCATTTCATTAATATATGTATTAGGAATAGGATGTTGTTAAGTGTAATTAGTAGTAGCGTCCGATAGAAGATAACGGCGCCCGTCGATCTGGTCGCCAATAATGTGGAGTACGGTAATAGTCAAAGTACAATAGGAATGTTGTAAAAGTAAATATTTGTCATAAGTGGTCCGGTAATGTTAAAATGTCAAAGTTTGGGTAATTAGAGAAGTAGGGTCTACATGATTAGGAATTAGAAATATTATATTGGTAATAAGGACAAGGAGTGAGGTCATAAATATTTTGTGTATTTTATTTGTAAAAATTCTAAAATGTGGAACCCATGTAAAATGATAAGGTTTATCTTATCTTAACGAGATAAGCTTACATGTACGAGATAAGAGTTAAGGTATGGAATATGATTCGTCAGAGTGGATTTCTTATCCTATCTTAGAGATAGGATGGATAAGCCTAGAAGTTCTATAAATAGAGAGGCCACCCCCCTCATTTAGCATAGAAAGAAGTAGTGAGAAATATTGTAGGAAGTGTGCGAAGGAAGCCATCAGTTAAAGGTGTGTTGAAGAAGCCATCAAGAGGTGTAATTGTAAAGTTTCTCCCATAGTCTTGTTGAAGTATCTCATGGGTGAGATTATGTGATTTCATGTTAATATTATAATTTGTTTTGATATTTCAGATTTGTCTTCATTTTGTCTTATCATAGTCAATGGTATTCTTGTGTTCGGTTGTTGTTTTGCTTCAGATTACATCCACCAAACTAAAGGTGTGCATTAGTAAATAATCATAGCACGAGGAGTTCCCGATGAAGAATTATCATAGTCGGATTGCTTTGATGACATTTTGGTTCCGTTCTAGGGACCATTCCTCATTGGTGGATTTTACGGAGAGATATTCCCACTAAGTCAAAAATCAATTGGAGGGTAACCTTGTTTTTACTGCATGCATAGTAGTTACCATGGTAAAGTCATTTTTACCGTGAATAGTAGTTACCATGTTAAAGGCATTTTGCCATGAATAGTAGTTACCCTGCTAAAGTCCTTTTTCTTTGGGAATAGTAATTACCATGATAAGGTCACTTTTACCATGAATAGTATTTACTGATAACTTCACTTTTTACTGTGAATAGTGTTTACCACAGTAAAGTCAGTTTTTACCGTAGTAAGTCAAGTTTTACCATAGTTTACCGTGGTCATTTCTATTTTACTGTAGAAAGGTGTAAAGTCACTTTCTAGTATAGTGATTCCAATTATTTGTGCACATAAGTCTTGTTAATTGTACTTGTGGGTTGGTATTTCACGGTGGTTACTTTTGAAAATGGGAAAGATTCCTGTTTTTTCAGCTCAATCTAATGAAGATGCTTCTTCTTTCATTCAAGAGTTTAAACGATCTTGTATTTGTAATGGCCTTATAAGAAGGGAACAATGGACTGAATTTTTTCCTACCTTTTTGGATGGTTCAACACTTAGGTGGTTTGAAACACTAGGTGATAATGTGAAAAATTCATGGGATTTATTAACCGAAAGTTTTCTTGAAGAATTTGGTGAACAACAGAAATATGCAGATCTCATGATCGAGATCACAAAGCTATCCCAAGGAGAGAAGGAGAAGATAAGGGATTATCATGCTCGTGTTCTAGAGCTAAGGAGGAAGCTCAATGCCCAGATCCGGAAGGAAGGACTAGCGGATGGGTTGATGAATGGCGTGGATAATCTCCTCTGTAAGCACTTCATTCTTGGGATGAAGCCAGAGATCAGACAACGAGTGAAGTATGACCGCCCAGCCACCATTGAACAAGCAAAGGAGATTGCAAGAAGGCAAGAAGAAAGCATGGAAGAGGAGCCCAAAGAAATTGTTGCTACACAGTGAGAGCCTACACCAGCACCTTTGGTCCTGAATCCACAACCACTCCCGGTGAGCACAAATATTTCTCCTAATACATCTACTGAGTATGAAGATCTGCTCAAAAAGATGGGTCAGTTAACTATTAATCTTCTTCAAGGAAAGGAATTTAGTTCTCAGGGAGGAGATAGAGGTCCAAAGAGAAATATTTCTGAAGTTGTTTGTTATGGTTGTTATAAAAGGGTCATTATAAGTATAATTGTCCAGATAGAGCTTCTACATCTGGTAAGGGAGATAATGATAAAGGAAAAGTACCTGTGAATTCTTTTGATGTAGTAGATAAGAGCAGAAATAATGAAGTAGATGTGTTTGTAACAAAAAGAAAGAAAGAAAAAGATAATCAAGATGGAAATGATCCTAAGAAGATGAAAGAAGAAACTAGTAAGAAACATAGGAGAAGAAAGTTGGGTGTGCAGGATTTTCCGATTTCACGGGGCAAGGACCATACTCCATCTTGGAAGATCTGTCCAAAAGGCACGCAAATATTACATATGGTCAACTCTTGGCTATGTCTTCGAGAAGAGGCGGGAGTTGCGAGGTGGACTCAATGCTCGAAGAAGGAAGGAGGTTGAGGTCCCCTGTTTTGGAGGCGAGGCGAGATCCCTATGCTCCACAGTGAGGTATTATGTAATGGTATTTCAATTCATGATGTCTTAGTTGATGGAGGTGCTGCAGTTAATGTAATGACTGAGTCTGTAATGAATATGTTGGGGTTAAAAATTGATCGCCCTTCAACACTTATGTTAAGGTCATTAAATAAGGGAAAAACTAAACCAGAAGGTGTAATTTCAAATGTGGCAATATCTGTTATGGGTGTGGTATGTGTGGTAGACTTTCAGGTGATGAAAAATGGTACTGTTGCGTACCCAATGCTGCTGGGAAGACCATGGCTAAGGAGAGTTCATGCAAGAAACTATTGGAATGAAGGTTTCATGACACTTGGACGTGGTAGAGAGAGGGTGAAGATAAACGTGATCCCTCGACATCATAAAGTAGAACCTGTGGATTCAAGTGATGAAACTGATGATTAGACATCCTCTGATTACTCTAGTACCAGTGAAGTGGACACTGAAGATGAAGAAAGTGAGGTGGATGTTTCAGTCATGGATATCCTGCCAGTCACACCAACTCATGACCCCATAAAATTATCTGAAGAAGAAGTTGATGATCGTCTCCAACAAATAAAGATTGGTGATCTTTGTGATGGAGAGTGAGAAGGAAGCCTACCTCCGGCTCTTCGAAGGTACATACACCTATTCACTTTTGATTACAAGGAACTCCGCCAAGTAAGTTGGGTAGAACATTGTATTGAGTGGTAGATGGTGCTAAGCCCATAAAGCAAATGCCATATAAAATGAATCCTAATTTTTCCAAGACCGTAAAAGAAGAAATAGATAAGTTGCTTGATGTTGGATTCATATTTCTTTGTGGAGAATTCGAGAATGGGTTTCTCCCATTGTGATCTCAAAAAAAGAATGGGAAGCTACGCATTTGTGTTGATTATAGGAAGCTCAATAAGGCAACAAAGAAGGATCATTACCCTCTTCCATTTTGATCAGATCTTGGACGAAGTAGTGGCAGAGTGCTATAGTTTTGCTGATGGATATAGCGGCTATAACCAAGTTCGTATAGCAGAGAAAGATCAGCTGAAGACCACGTTCACCACTCCTTGGGGAACGTTTGCTTATAGAGTTATGCCTTTTGGGTTGTGTAATGCTCCAGCAACATTCCAACGTTTAATGAATAGGGTGTTCGAACCCTACATTAGGACCTTCATCAGAGTATTTCTGGATGATTTTTGCATCTATGGGAGCAAGTTGGACCACCTGCACCAGATGGAGACAGTATTTCAAAGGTTAGATGAAGCACAAGCCTCACTAAACCCTACAAAGTGTGTCTTTGGATGTTCTAAAGGCGTTTTGTTAGGGCATGTTGTATCCAGAGATGGTATTGGTACTGATCCTGATAAAGTTTCAAAAATCAAAGATTTACCATTTCCTATAAATAGAAGTAAGTTGAGATCATTTTTAGGCCATGTGGGTTACTATAGAAGGTTCATCAAGAATTTCTCAAAGATTGCATAGCCACTAACCCAGTTCTTGAAGAAGGATGTTGCTTATGAACCAGGAAACAAGGCGCATGAAGCTTTTGGACAATGAAGGAAGCCCTGGTGTCTTCACCTATTTTGAAGAATCCAGATTGGAGCAAGCCATTCATTGTGTACACGATGCCTCGGATGCAAAGCACTAGGTAGTACTTTGAGCCAAAAGGATGAAAATGGGAATGAACATCCAATTTACTTTGGGAGCAGACAAATGAGCAGTGCTGAGGTAAACTATACTGTAACTGAAAAAGAGGCTCTGGCTATCATTTTTTGTCAAAGAAGTTTAGAAATTACTTGCTAGGGCAGAAATTTATAGTTGTAACGGATCATCGAGGCTCAAATATATTATCAATAAGCCTAACCCATCGGGAGGATAGCAAGATGGATAATTTTGCTACAAGAATTTGAATTTGATATTATAGATAGGCGGGGAAAGAAGCATGTCAATGCAGATGCACTCTCTCGAGCCTATGATGGTTTAGGATCATCTTGTGATGATGATGATTTTCCCGATGCAAACATTGTTCTCCCTTGACACAATCCCTAGTGAATACATAGATATTTGGAATTATCTGAATGAATTCAAGTTTCCTGATGGTGCCAATGCAAAGACTAAGAGAAAGATTACTCAAGCCAGTCGTCCATACTCTATTCTGCATGGAGCATTATTTCGAATAGGACCTGATGGACAGTACAAGAGGGCAGTTGGACGTGATCAAGGAAAAGAGCTTCTAGAAGAATTCCACAATGGTACATGTGGAGGGCACTTCTCTGGACAACTTACAGCAAGAAGGATCTTGGATGCAGGTTATCACTGGCCCACTCTTTTTAAAGACTGTTATAATTATTGTAAGACATGTGATATTTGTCAAACACATGGTAACCGTAAGACTTCATCAGCTCCATTATGTCCTATTCTTCCCCTTGGTCCCTTTGAAAAATGGGGAATAGACATTGTAGGTCCACTTCCAACTACATCACGTCAAAATAAGTATATTGTAGTTGCCACAGATTATTTAACCAAGTGGGTTGAAGCTAGGCCATTGAAAGCAGCTTCCATGGATGAAGTGGCAAGGTTCATATATGAACGCATTGTCACCGATTTGGTTGTCCATTAGAAATTGTAATGCAGATCAAGGAAGCCACTTCATTAATGAGGTGGTAGAAGCCCTAGTCAATAAGTTTTCTATCAAGCACAGGAAGGCAACAACATACAAGCCAAGCACAAATGGATAGTGAACGAACAAATTTTGTCTTTGTGTCAAATTCTAGCAAAAGATGCAGCCTTGCAGTACATAAATGGGATAAAAGGATTCATGTAGCATTGTGGGCATATAGGGCAACATCAAAGTCAGCAACAGGATACTCCCCATTTCAGTTGGCCTATGGCATTGATCCAGTTCTTCCTATTGAGTTTGATATTCCCACCATGAGAGTTATGAAAAATGAAAGGATGGATGAAAGTGATTCAGTAAAAGAAAGGTTGGTACATCTTCATTTGCTAGAGGAAATGAGGGAAATAGCAAAGGATACAAGCCATAAGAAGAAAATGAAGCAGAAGGAGTACTTTGATCAAAAGATCCGGTGGTCTCCATTTCAAGTAAATGACTTGGTTCTAGTATATGATTCCAGATACAAAAAAAGAAGACAGAGAAAATTTCTTCCAAAATGGATGGGGCCCTACAAAATAGCAGCTGTGCATGAAAATGGTACGTACCGACTGGAGGAATTGGATGGCACTCCCATTACGAAATGGGTCAACCACGACAAGTTGAAGATTTTCCAAGCACCAGAATAGTCTACTCCGAGGACGGAGTAGAAGCTAGGAAGGGGGAAGATGTCGACACTAAAATTTTCCTCCAAAATTTCCATTTCATTAATATATGTATTAGGAATAGGATGTTGTTAAGTGTAATTAGTAGTAGCGTCCGATAGAAGATAACGGCGCCACAAGCGAGTCTGTGCCAATAATGTGGAGTACGGTAAGCAGGTCAAAGTACAATAGGAATGTTGTAAAAAGTAAATATTTGTCGTAAGTGGTCCGGTAATGTTAAAATGTCAAAGTTTGGGTAATTAGAGAAGTAGGGTCTACATGATTAGGAATTAGAAATATTATATTGGTAATAAGGACAAGGAGTGAGGTCATAAATATTTTGTGTATTTTATTTGTAAAAATTCTAAAAATGTGGAACCCATGTAAAATGATAAGGTTTATCTTATCTTAACAGATAAGCTTACATGTACAGATAAGAGTTAAGGTATGGAATATGATTCGTCAGAGTGGATTTCTTATCCTATCTTAGAGATAGGATGGATAAGCCCTGGAAGTTCTATAAATAGAGAGGCCACCCCCTCATTTAGCATAGAAAGAAGTAGTGAGAAATATTGTAGGAAGTGTGCGAAGGAAGCCATCGATTAAAGGTGTGTTGAAGAAGCCATCAAGAGGTGTAATTGTAAAGTTTCTCCCATAGTCTTGTTGAAGTATCTCATGGGTGAGAGATTATGTGATTTCATGTTAATATTATAATTTGTTTTGATATTTCAGATTTGTCGTCATTTTGTCTTATCATAGTCAATGGTATTCTTGTGTTCGGTTGTTGTTTTGCTTCAGATTACATCCACCAAACTAAAGGTGTGCATTAGTAAATAATCATAGCACGAGGAGTTCCGGTGAAGAATTATCATAGTGTCGGATTGCGATGACAGTCCCATATGTACATTATGGCACGTGCTTAGTTCGAGATGTATACATACATTATGAACTTATACATGTACATATATATTTTCAGAGACGTGCGCGTCTGGAGCACACTTTATTTGATTCTTTATATATATATCCATGTGTGTTGGTTAAATAAGGCTATAAATTTGGTTATTTTGGTATTATTGCTAACTCTGAGAAAGTGGGTTTTGATCTCTGTTCGGTGGATTTAGTGTATTACTTCTAGTTATATATTTTCTAGTATCTTTCTGATTATTATTTGTGGTATATTTCGTGCCATGGGCATTTTGAATTTTTATTTTTCAAACTAAAACAATATTGAACAGCTCTATATCAAGCCAACTTAAGTATTAGTAACTAGAGATGTGCTATGTATAACGTGCATTGATTCTTGAGGTACCAATTTACATGAAGAAAAAGTAATGAAATGGCGGACTTAGAATTTGGGAGTGAGAAAGATGCTTTAAGCGTAGTCAATAAATGTGTAGTTTTACATGTTGGATATTTTTTAAATGTGAGAAATATTGCTTCTCTCCCTCTCTTCAATCATTTGTAGTTTTACATGTTGGATATTTTTTGTAGGTTGATTACTTTTTATTTTTCTCATTATTTTTCTCTAGTTTTTTATTTTGTTTACATGTCACTTCTAAAAATATGAATTATTATATTGATTCCATAACTTCCACACCTTATTTATAATATTGGATGCTCAATGAATCAATTTATAAGTGTTTTTCCTTAAAGACAATTGAACCCACTTCAGATATACAAACACAAATACAGATACAAGTCTGGGTCAATCGATTTTCATAAAGTAAGATGAGGGGATATTTGAGCTACATGTTTTTCTCCCTGTGCAGGTTGATATAACCCATAATGGAATGATTTTAGGATGGCTATTAGCAGGAGATCCATGTAGCACAGTTTCCTGTAACATTATATTTATTAAATTATGGGAGCACAGAACCCCTACTTTACCATTTTTAATAAAATAGTGCTCTTCTTTTGTACTTGTTGCAACTATCCAATTATTGTTAAATCTACAACATTAACTTAGGTTTTTCCATGGTTAACGCCTCTTTATCTCGAATGAATTATTTGTATTATTATGCAAGGAAAATGCCATGTCAGAAATGATGGGAGGATTCTCATATGATTTCCAGGAAATCCCATGCCTTCACACTACCCCATACCAACCCCTACCATAGACCTGCCACACTCCACTTCCCTCCATTATTTTCCTCTTCCATTTCAACCACGCACCAAACTGTACACAATTACTTCCCCCATTAAATTAATTTTAATTTTATTAATCTATTATTTGTAATCTTAGTTTTTTATAATATCCATGGTTGAAAATGATATGTCATTATTTGAGGGGGTGAAAGTTGGGGCATTATAGACTATAAGAGTGGGACATGTAGATGATGATTTAGAAAAGGTCGTAAGGTATCTTAATGGTCTAAAATTTACCATTCAAGATGAGATCAACATGCTTTCACCCAGGATAGCTGAATAATCCTATCAATTGGCACTCAAAGTTAAAGAGAGGCTTTCAAGGAAACAAACTTCATATAAAAGAGGACTATGTAGAATTCTTAGAGGTAGAGGTGACCAAGGTAGTAAGAGGTAGTTGCAATCATATTTGGAGGAAGCTAACAGATCCCAGAGTTCAAGAGGAAGCTATGAACTAAAAGGAAGAAGACCTTATCAAAGAGTAAGAGGAAAATTCTTGGGTAAGTGTTTTAGATGCAATAAATATGTAACTCATAGGTCTTATGAATGCCCTGAAAATTCGTCAACTAGAAAAGTAAGAGGTTTTCATGTGACTTAAGGTGAAGAGGACGAATAAATGGAAGAGTCAGAGGTTCATTAAGACTTACCAGAAGTTAGTGAATCACTCTTGATGAAGAGGTTCGTTCGGGCGTAGTCCCTTAAGAGCCCTGAGACCAAAATATCGTTCAAATTCGACGGGTGACTACTCGGACTCCGTGGCACCTAGAGAGGCCTCGTCTGATCCAGCACCTCGGCATACGGACCCTCTACAATAGCCTCTCTCATTTTTTTCTTTCTCATTTCGGTGCTCTCGCTGTCCTAATGTTTGCAAACGCGCAGAATAGTGCAGTTGGAGCCAGTGTAAGGTTGTCAAACGCTGTATTTTGCAAACGGTGGGCCGTGGCACCGAACCACCTGCGTTGGCATGTCCGGGTGGGCAGGTGAACACTAGAGGAGGTGGTGTTTCGGTGCGCGAAAGGGTCGTTGCTTCCGGGCTACTTCGTTCGGGCGTAGTCCCTTAAGAGCCTTGAGACCAAAATATCGTTCAAATTCAACGGGTGACTACTCGGACTCCGTGGCACCTAGAGAGGCCTCGTCTAATCCGGAACCTCGGCATACGGACCCTCTACAATAGCCTCTCTCATTTTTTCCTTCTCATTTCGGTGCTCTCATTGTCCTAATGTTTGCAAACGCGCGAAATAGTGCAGTTGGAGCCAGTGTAAGGTTGTCAAACGCTGTATTTTGCAAACGGTGGGCCGTGGCACCAAACCGCCTACGCCGGCACGTCCGGGTGGGTAGGTGAACACTAGAGGAGGTAGTGTTTCGGTGCGCGAAAGGGTCGTTGCTTCCGGGCTACTTCGTTCGGGCGTAGTCCCTTAAGAGCCCTGAGACCAAAATATCGTTCAAATTCGACGAGTGACTACTCGGACTCCGTGGCACCTAGAGAGGCCTCGTCTAATCCGGCACCTCGGCATACGGACCCTCTACAATAGCCTCTCTCATTTTTTTCCTTCTCATTTCGGTGCTCTCGCTGTCCTAATGTTTGCAAACGCGCGAAATAGTGCAGTTGGAGCCAGTGTAAGGTTGTCAAACGCTGTATTTTACAAACGGTGGGCCGTGGCACCGAACCGCCTGTGCCGGCACGTCTGGGTGGGCAGGTGAACGCTAGAGGAGGTGGTGTTTCGGTGCGCGAAAGGGTCGTTGCTTCCGGGCTACTTCGTTCGGGCGTAGTCCCTTAAGAGCCCTGAGACCAAAATATCGTTCAAATTCGATGGGTGACTACTCGGACTCCGTGGCACCTAGAGAGGCCTCGTCTGATCCGGCACCTCGGCATACGGACCCTCTACAATAGCCTCTCTCATTTTTTTCCTTCTCATTTCGGTGCTCTCGCTGTCCTAATGTTTGCAAACGTGCGAAATAGTGCAGTTGGAGCCAGTGTAAGGTTGTCAAAACGCTGTATTTTGCAAACGGTGAGCCGTGGCACCAAACCGCCTACGCCAGCACGTCCGGGGTGGGCGGTGGGAACGCTAGAGGAGGCGGTGTTTCGGCGGCGCGAAAGGGTCGTTGCTTCCGGGCTACTTCGTTCGGGCGTAGTCCCTTAAGAGCCCTGAGACCAAAATATCGTTCAAATTCGACAGTGACTACTCGGACTCCGTGGCACCTAGAGAGGCCTCATCTGATCTAGCACCTCGGCATACGGACCCTCTACAATAGTCTCTCTCATTTTTTTCCTTCTCATTTCGGTGCTCTCGCTGTCCTAATGTTTGCAAACGCGCGAAATAGTGCAGTTGGAGCCAGTGTAAGGTTGTCAAACGCTGTATTTTGCAAACGGTGGGCCGTGGCACCGAACCGCCTACGCCGGCACGTCCGGGTGGCCAGGTGAACGCTAGAGGAGGCGGTGTTTCGGTGCGCGAAAGGGTCGTTGCTTCCGGGCTACTTCGTTCGGGCTTAGTCCCTTAAGAGCCCTGAGACCAAAATATCGTTCAAATTCGACGGGTGACTACTCGGACTCCGTGGCACCTAGAGGAGTCGTTTTCAAAATTTACAACTTTTTCAAAATTTACAACTTTTTCAAAATTTACAACATTTTCAAAATTTACAAACTTGACTTTTCAAAATTTACAAATTTTTCAAACAATGTTCAAGCTTCTCTTAGCTTCGAGAATTTAAAATTCTCTACTAACGATACCAACCACGTGAAGGTGGAAGCTTTTCTGGCACCACTAACCTAAACATAAAATTGTTAGTCAAAGAAATTTAAGTTTCAAATCAAAACCATATACTATATCTATATACATGACATACAAAATACACAAATTTAAAATAAAATATATTCAAACTTAAATCTAGATCTTTAAACTAAAAAAATTATATATATACGCTATATAAATTGAAACTTGAAATTAAATATATACCAGACATGAGCATTGTAAATTCATTCCAATGAACCATCAGGATCGGATCTACTCTGAATAGCAGACAAGATTGCTTCATGATCTGACTCTCGAACCTTCCAAAGAATCTTGTTATTAGGTCTTCCTCGATATCTATACAACTGAATATTTGTCGCTAGAACTAGATGTGAATATAAGAGTATTTTCTTGTGTGTCTCAAAGTCTTCAAACACCCAAACAGAGGAGTTTTTTAATGGATACCGTCGAAGCCAAGTTCCAGTAACTACCATTGACCCTGTAGGATACTCAATCTCTTCGCCATCTATAATAGGAGAAGTCAACTTCTTTCTTTCCTCGATGCAACGACATAAGAAATAGTCTGTTCCTTCTTCATTGTCTTCTATCGCAATTACTGCAAACACATGTCCTACAAAAAAATAACCAAGGTTGAAAAACTCAAATTTAAATTACATATTAAAATTTCAATGGACATAACTCAATACAAAAATTAAATAAATAACTGGATAAATACCTTGTCGCACCAAAATCAAAATTTCGTCAAAGTCCTTGGATGTTGTAACTTCATCTGCAGAAACAAGTTGTAATGCTTGTGGAGGTTGATAACTAGGAAGCGGAGTTAGAGGCCTACAAATCCATCCTTCCACCCATTCTTGTGAATCACACTCAGCAGTGACAAATTCGATACAAGATGCACAAAAACATGTCAACTTTCTTGTCCATACGGCCCACGAAGTAGCGTCTGAGCTACAAAATGAGTGCATATCACTAGACCCAGTGAGTGTCATACAATCCTCGTAGTTAGCAATATGTTTTTCCTCTATCAACCAAAAAAATCTGCAAACTGTGGAATTTTCTTGAGAACCTCGGGCCATGTTGTTAGTACACCATTCCACTATGCTCTTTGCATCTTTTAATTCAGCACCATCTTTGTACTTCAACTCTTCTCTTGCAAGAGCTCTTTTCACACATGCCCCTGCACCGTCATGCTCTCCTTTTCCATGTCCAGCCTCAGTGAAACTCCAAATATGTTGCACACCCATCTTGACATGCATTCTGCTCATCCAATAAAACATTCGTGCATTCTTAAACTGAGACGTGTAATTATCTGACCATATATAATGTTGTTTGAAGTGGATGTCCCTATCACACAAGTTTCCATAAAATAACTGGAAACACCCTTGCACAAATTCAGTAGAATGAGTACGATCATCACTGATATAAAAGTGGTACTCTCTTAAAAAAATTTGATCATTCTCTGTATTGTCAGGAGAATGTAGAAATGCTATATGCACAAAAATGGCAACTTGTACTGAGTTGTAATATTGCGATTGAACCTCCATTTGTGGTTGCAATGTGTAATTCTCTGCAAAATCGACCACTGAAACAATAGTACCAATAGGAAATGTGTCTTTGCATAGCTTGAATTGTTCATCCAACCATCGAGCTCTATGTGTATGCCTCGCATACTCATAAACAATTTCATCCTTAAATTTTGTCATAAATTGAAAAATGGGCATTTGTTCTGTAACTAGCTCACACCGTTTTGACTCTTTTCCATCTTTCAACTGGTATGCAACTGATTTATATTTATCAAATTCAACTAAATTATGTCCTATTGTACCTTCAATTTGTTCATGGATGCAACTTTCCAATTTAGGTAATCCGCCGCATGTACTACAACTTCCATCTAAACAATCCTGACTATAAAAAATTGTCCAACTTCTTTTCACAAAATATAGTAGGAATGAAATCCCTAGAAGATATTGGTGGAACTTGAACACCACATTCAGATAACATAGTTTCAGAATGAAAAATAGAACGAATACGTAAAAATTTAGCATAATGCATCGCAAATTCAACATGTTGCCTACAACAACAAGTGGTGCGAGCATGGTTGATTTTCACATAGAATGGTTTCAACATTTCAAAAAAACGTTGACTAATTTTAATTTCCAGATTCTCTTGTTCAAACTTATGAAAAATTGAGTTTGAGTCATATCTAAGAAATGCTTTGGATGTGGTTCACGATTAGTAGAACTAACTCTCCGTTTTATAACATCTCTTGTATTAGGTGAAACTCTAGTGTTATCATGCCAAAATTTAATAACAACTTCTCTTATAGCATCAGAATTATTTTTGTCCTTACGCGGTGCTCTAGCAAAAAATGCCCAAAAATTGACATTATTGAGTGATTGAAGGATATTACGTCTTTCAATTGCTTTCATTAGAGTTTTTCGATTAACTTGCAACATTCGACTTGTTTGCGTAATCAAACGTTGTTTTTTTATTGATTCACTTACAACACTAGTAGCAAGTACACGACGCACAATATTACTATCCCTAGTGCGTCTCTTGACACCAACAGTGTGATATGCATCATGAAGGTTTTCAACAATTGTAGAGGTTTGACCACGTATGTTAGATGTTGTCAATCCTAAGGTGTTTAATGTAGGTCTCATTTTAATCAATTTCATCAAACTAACCAACAACTGACATCTTTGGGAATCATTTAAAATTTCAAAATGATTATCCCAAATTTTAGTGGCTTTTCTTCTGATTTGTCGTTCAGAAAGTTTGTCAGACATTGGTTTCAAAATGTTTTCATCAATTTCAATCAAAAATTAGGTTTCTTATGTAAAATCCTAGGAGGTGTTTTTGTCAAATTTTGCTTGTCTATAGTTTCAACATGAATTTCCTTATTCACATTTTCATTGTCTCCTTCAATTTCAACATTTTCTACATCATGAGTATTTAATTCTTCTTCAACATTGACAGTAAAAACTTCTTCATCACGAGTATTTAATTCAACTTCAACATTGACAGTAGAAACATTACCTAGTTCTTCATTGCTTACAGTAGTTGGGATTGAAGATGAACCTCTTCTAGATTCATGAAGTTTCCGCATTCGCTCAGCATTTTCAATTTTGTTGGCCTCTAATTCGTCTGGTGTTTTTTTACTTAATGACTTCCTTTTTTGACTTCGTTTTTTGTCTCCCATGATGTTTTTGCTTTCGGTGATTAAAAAACGTGCCTGGAAAAAGATAGAATTTCGCAGTAATTCGTACGGTAAGGTCAGAGAGTAAAAATCACATGGTAATTCGGACATTGGGATGTGTGTAAATATGATTTATAAAGCGCGAGCGCGCTTTATAAACCGCGTTCGCGGTATTTTTACAAAAAACCGCGATCGCGGAGCTATTTGCCGAACCTTAGCCTCGGAAAATCTTTGTTTTTCCCCAACCAAAGCTATGGAAGGTCATTATGAAGTGCAAAAGGTCAAAAAACCTCAAATCTGCTCTTCCAAAGACTTGAACCATGCTAAAAAATTGAAAACATTTCACAAAAATGGTGCCATCACGTAGGGTAGACTTTTAGCTTTGTAAAAATATTGTTTTTAAAGTGAATAGAATAAGATAAATATGATTTTATAATTTATTACTAACAATAGGTCCTTAAGACATTTTTTCCCGTGAATGTTCATGTCTACGTTTAAGACTGTAACTTTTGTTTCGCTTATCAAAATATGATAAAAATTATACCATCCCAAGCGTGGACAAATTCTATACACCTTAAAAAAAAAAAAAAATTGATTTCGATATTTTTTGATATAGTTATGGTGGGCAAACGGAAAGCGCTCCATTTTCTAAATATTTTCAGACCACTTTCACGGAAAAAATCATAAAAAAAAAAATATTGCTAAAAAAAATACAAAATAAAATCCATCCCAAGATAGACAACTACATCTAATGTTTCACCAAAGGAAAAAAAAATAACAAGATTTGGTCATCCAAAATGCGGGCAAACGGACTACAATCTTATAAGTTTTTTCGAAAAAAAAAAGTAAGTCATATAATTTTAAGTGTTTAATATAGCTAAACTTGTCTGTTTTTTAAAAAATTAGTATTTTAGAAACTAGATTTCGAATGCTATGATTCATATTTATATAATTTTTTCTAATTTAGAGTGCATGTATAGCTAATAATCCCTACAAGTTGAGATTTCACTATTTTTTGCAATATGACGTCCACGGATGACCCTATATTTGTCTATCAACTTGGTGCACTTACCCAAAATCAAGAAACGTCTCTAGCGCGTGGTAATGGCCAGAAATGACATTTCAACAACCAGCTTAAATGCAAAATACAGTTCGCCACTTTTGCTAGGGTTCTCACCTACCGCCATAATGAGATGAATTAAATACAACCTAGAAGTGGTTGGGGTAGATCTAGATTTCCTCTCTCTTCCCTCTCTCATTCTTCCTATAAATTGTAAGGAGGGGCTTCTTTCTAAGGGTCGAACATTCTTGTTTTGCCCCTCCCTTCTTCTCTTTGGCAGGCGAATTTGTGGAGTTCAAACCTCCCATTTAAAACTATAATGCAACCTTGCCTCTTGGCATTTTTAGTGTATTGTATCGACCTTTGGAGCAAGTAATGCATGTCTGTGGACGATTATCAACCCTCTCTGTGTTCATTTGCATCCTCTTGATCTTTCACTGCAAATTTTGTTATCTGTGCATGATCTTGCATCACATTTGAATGGTTTGTGTTTATTGGCAAGATAGGTGTTCTTCATTCCTTGGTGCATCACCTCTGTTAGCTTAGGTTTATTTTTATGCATCTTCTTACCCTGTCTCCTTGGCAAGTTAGATTAGGTTTTGAGTAAACCCTCTACGTTTTTTGTGTGCATCTGAACAGAGGAATAGGAACCAGCCTTCTCTGGAGATTCCTTTCTCATTTTTGCAAGTCCCACACTTGGAGAAAGGATTCCATGTTGTGCAATCACACTGGATGCTAGTATGATCAAACTAGAAATCTGATCAACATCCAGGGGTGTTGTGATTTTGCACTAACAGTTTTGGCACGCCCGGTGGGACATTAGAGGTCTTCACCTTCATTACAACAAGATCAATGTGCACTTGTTCCACGCCCGACTTTGAAGGAGATTTGAAATTACACATCTGGTGACTCAAAAGAGACATAATCCACTTTGGTTTCAAAGCGGTCCAAGCCAGCAAATTTATGAGAAGAATACGAGACGGAGTCAAGAACTAGGGAGGAAGGATTGTTTGTTTATCTGCACCTATCTCCAGGCAGAGAAAGAAGGGGAAGAAGAGCTCAAAGATCACCATCTCCACCTAACCGGACTTTGTCTACACCTCCACCTGGTAGACCTTTTCTCGCATCAACAAGAGTTCTCAGGCTAATCAGAATGGCGCAACCATTGAATCCCTTTTTCAACTTCACTGGCAGTAGCCCACTTGCCCTCAATGCACAGAATCCAGTTCCAATTGCAGCGTTGAAGAACATTCCATTTTTCACTGGAGAAAATCATACCACTCCTGGTGATCATGTCAAAGACATTGCTAACGTCTGTGCAATCCATGAGATAAATGAAATGGATGTGGCTGTCAAATTGTTGGCATCTTCATTCAAAGGGAAGGCATTGCAATGGTTTAGGAGCCTTGGAGCTGGTTCTATCACAAATTGGAATCAATTATGCATAGTTCTCCATGAGCAGTTTGGGGAAAAGGGAGACAATTTGTCTCTACTAGAACAATTGACAACTATCAAGAGAGCTCCCAACGAGCAGCTGACTGACTTCAACTTCAGATTTCAAAGGTCTTGGGAGAGGATTCCAGTGGCAGTAAGGCCAGCAGTAGAAGGTGCTTTTCTATACTATCTTAAGGCTTTGAATTCTGATATTTCTATGTTAATTCAATCTATGGGAGGCACAACCTTACCTGCTACTTATAGCATTGCCATTAGAGCCGAAAACTATCTTATTCAAGCTGGTAAACTGGCTCCTAGGCCTCCCATGCCCTTGTATCCAAACTTAGAAAATCCAAGCACTAGTCAAGCACCCACTTTGGCTCCTATTCCCACTCCTAGAAATCAAAGTTCAAATGAGACTTCTACTTCATCCTCTAGTGCTTCAAATGAACTCCAAGAGGTCATGAAACAATTGCAAAATTTGGGAAATGAGCTGGTCACTATCAAAAGACAGTAAGCTCAAAGTGATAGACCGTATTAGCCTCAAGCGCATTACCAGGCTAGGCCCCCATACCAACAAAATAGGTCACCAACTCAGGCTGCAAATCAAAATCAAAGCCAAGTAAGGCCTCCCGCTAATAGACCATTTCAGCCCTATAACCCCAATGTCATATCTGCTTCTAAAGCATTAGTGCCAGTCCAAAATAACATGGCCCAAGAATATGATTGGTGTTTCCCATGCAGTCAGCCACATAACCAATCAATGTGGTTTAACAAGTACATTAAATCGAGCTCTTATGGTGCAAACCATTGGTGGGTTGTAAAGAGTCCCACCATGAAGAGGATCAGCAGAAGAAGCACCTCAGCAAGGAACATCTCCGAATGAAACTACTCTTGTCAATTGGCAGGCTGAAGATTTCTGTGGTATGAATCAAATACCCTCTCAAAGTGTTGCAGCCAACACAAGGTCAAAGAGGAGAAATTTGGGTGAAGAACACCATTAGCCCCAAGTAATCCACAACCTTCTACCACTCCACAAGCCGCTGGCAAACAAAATGTAGTTCCAAACACGCAAGGGGCACCCAAACCAGCTCCTAAACCAACTCAAATGCCAGTTGTTGCTGCCCATGTGCAAGGAATGAATGTGCAGGCCAAGGGACAGAGAGGGATAATTCATCTCCATTCAGTATCATTGATCAGATGAAGAAGACAAATGTAAACATATCAATGTGGGAATCACTATCTATCCCAGGACAAAGAGATTTGCTACAAGCTGCCATGAAGGACTGGTCAACTTCAAATCAACAGGTCCAAATGCAAGAGAAGGTACTCACAAGTGCTGCCCAGCCTGAAGGAAATCATGGAGGACAACAAGGTAAAACGTTGAAGCCCCCTCCTTTTTATGTCTCATTAATCATTGGAAACCAATTGGTGCATAATTGCATGATTGATTCCGGGGCAAGTAGCTCAGTGATGCCCAAGCAAATAGCTGATCAACTAGGACTCCAATATGAAGTCATCTCCAAGGGTGTAGTGCAATTAGACGGGACAACGCAGTGACAACGGTTGGAGTAATCAAAGGTTTGAGCCTCACACTGCACGCATGTCCCAACGTAATAGTGTTACAAGATGTGTCAGTCATAGACCTACCACCACTCTTTGCATTGTGCTTGTCAAGAGACTTCACTACTAAAATTGGAGGCTATCTTTTGGCGGATTGGTCACACATGTTGTTTAGAACAAGGTATGGAACTAAGGCCACAATCAGATCTGAACCTATCGCAAACTTTCACATTGAGCCTTACACTCCAAGCCAAATCAATACCAACTGTTTGGCATTTGATCAAGAAGATT
The DNA here is from genome assembly GCA_018340775.1 of Taxus wallichiana var. yunnanensis. Lineage (NCBI taxonomy): Eukaryota > Viridiplantae > Streptophyta > Pinopsida > Cupressales > Taxaceae > Taxus > Taxus wallichiana. The sequence goes on along the minus strand of CM031239.1, from coordinate 280,573,612 downwards.
ATATAAGCACTGATGAAGCTGACACTAAGGTTGGAAGCATCCCAGATTTGAATCTTGAGGAATGGGCAAGCAATGTGCATGCTTTTGATCCTTATCAAGAAATAGAAGAATCCGAGCTAGGAGTTTATTGTTTACATGAAGAGAATCAACCTCTCCCCAGCATCACCAAGCCAGATCATAAAGACAAGAATGAAGTATGGCAATTGTTCTTTGATGGGTCAAGGAGTAGACAAGGTGTAGGAGGAGGAGCTATGCTCATTTCACCGCAAGGTATAAGGTATTACTCAGCCTTCCATTTCCAGTTTTCCAGTTCAAACAACACAGCTGAGTATGAAGCCTTAATTCATGGATTGCACTGGGCAAAGAAGAAAGGCATCAAGAATTTGCAAGTATTTGGTGATAGTGAGCTGATCATAAACCAAGTTAAGGGGCAGCATGTTGTCAAGAATGATATGCTCAAGTGCTACAAAGATCGGGTATGGGATCTTATGGAAGATTTTGAAGCTTTTAGCATCAATTCCATCCCAAGAAAAAGGAATGAAGCAGTGACATAATGGCAGCAATTGGGGCTGCATTTGACATTGTAGAAAATATCAAAAGTGAAAAATCTCAGCCTCATATCAAAGTGGTTGTGAGACCAGCTGTTCGGATAACAACACAAGTTGGCAAGTCTTCGAGAATGATCAGCAAATTGTTAATTTCCTACAAGAAGAAGCTGAGTTCTCTGCTAGGAATCAAGACAAGCTGGAGCAGCAGTATGGTGACCAAGTGGTGCAGCTGAGAACTAACAAATTACCAAAAGGCCTCATAACCTTGGAGTCAATATTCAACCCGAATGATCAGTTCCGGAAGGAGAAAGTGAACATTCAAGTAAAGGGTGAAGATTCAGAGCCTATTTTAGTGGAAGAAGGCAAGACATTGCAAATTGGCAAAGTAAGTACCTCACAAGAGAAATCTGATTTTGTTCAGCTTTGTCAAGAGTTCCCAGATGTCTTCGCTTGGACTTACAAATATCTAAGAGGTTTCAACCCAAAGTTGGCACAACATACTATTGAGTTGGATCCGGGATCCAAGCCTGTCAGGAAAAAGCAAAGGCCAGTAAATCCTCATATCGAACCTCTCATGAGAAAAGAGTTAAGCAAGCTCATTGAGGCCAGTATCATCTTCCCCATCAAACACTCAAGTTGGGTTGCAAACTTGGTGCCGGTAAGGAAAAGAAATGGAGAAATAAGATTGTGTGTGGACTTTCACGATCTAAATAGAGCATCACTCAAGGATCATTATCCGCTTCCATCAATGGAACAAATATTGCAGGTTGTAGCTGGTTCAGAAAGGTTTTCATTGCTAGATGGATATTCAGGCTATAATCAGATAATGGTGAAAGAAGAAGATCAATTCAAGACGGCCTTCACTACAAAATGGGGCACGTATGCTTACAAGAAGATGCCATTTGGACTGTCAAATGCCGGAGCAACATTTCAGCGAGCTATGGATATGGCATTCAAAGGCTTAATCAACAATATAGTGCTGGTATACCTAGATGATATCACTGTCTTCTCAAAGAATGCAGCAGACCATCTCTTTCACCTCAGGAAAGTATTTCAGAGGTGTAGAAGGTTCGGAGTGTCATTGAATCCAAAGAAGTGTATATTCTTGGCACACGAAGGAAAATTTTTGGGTCACATTGTCTCTAGGGAAGGGCTAACAATTGATCCTGAAAGGGTTGAAGCCATCCGAACACTCCCATTGCCACACCACAAGAAATCTCTTCAAAGCTTTTTAGGAAGGATAAAATTTGTCCGCAAATTTGTGCCTAACTTTGCCACTCTTATGAAGCCTTTAACAATGATGTTGAAGAAGAGTCTGGCATTCAAATGGACAGCAGAAGGCAAAGAGAGTTTTGAAAACATCAAGCATGCAATATCACAAGCTCCAACTCTTATCAACCCAGACTTTTCAAAAGACTTCATGTTGTATGCATTTGGAGGATCAGATACAATCTCAGCTATCCTGACACAGCTGAATAGAGAAGGTTCAGAACAGCCCATAGCATTCTTCAGTCAAACCTTGGAAGATTACGAAATAAAGTATTCTTTCATCGAAAAGCATGTCCTTGCCGTCATCAGGAGCTTGAAGAAGTTCAGACACTTGGTCTCGAACAATAAGATTCAACTGCTGGTGTCTCATGTTGGTGTTAAGGACTTTCTCCTAAACAAGGATTTAAACGAGAAGAGAGCAGGTTGGATCACTCGGGTGATGGAATATGATATTGAAATCAAAGTGACCAAGCTAGTTTGTGGCAAAGGTTTGTGTGAGCAGCTCACTTTCAAACAACCAGACGGCTCAAAAGGTGAAGAAGATGTTGTCCTACTACTACAGAATGATCAAGAACAACCAGCTGATGATGCACTCATCCCATGTTGGACTCAAGACTTGGTGCATTACCTCCAAATAGGCTTGTGCCCTCCAGAAGTGAGCAAGGTGAAGAGGAGATACTTTAGATTACAAGCTATCCCATATGTACTCATTAATGGTATCTTGTTCAAGAAGGACATCAATGGTGTTCTATTAAGATGCATTGGAACAGGTCAAGTTGAGAAGATCTTACACGAGTTCCATGATGGGGAAGCAGGAGGCCACTTTGCTCCACGAGTGATAGCTCTCAAAATCATGAAAGCGGTTACTATTGGCCTACTGTGTTCAATGATTGCTACTCATGGGTCAAAAATGCAAGAAATGTGCATTCTTCATAGGGAAAGAAAGGTTAGCAGCGCTGCCCCTTCATCCAATTTCAGTAAATCAGCCATTCATGCAATGGGGATTGGACTTCATTGGGGTTATCAATCCCAATTCGAGTCAAGGTCACAAGTGGATACTTACAGCAACAGATTATTTCACCAAGTGGACCGAAGCAGTGGCACTCAAGGAGGTAAATGAATCTAATATCTTAGATTTCTATGAAGGGATAGTCATGAGGTTTGGTGCCCCTGTCACTATCATATCAGACAATGCATTGGCATTCCTTGGCACAAAGATCACTGAATGGGCTGTCAAGAATTGTGTGTATCTCAGCACTTCGTCGAATTATTACCCTCAGGGTAATGGCCAAGCCGAGTCTACAAACAAGAATCTACTAAGAATCATCAGAAGGACTCTGGATGAGAATTAGAGGACTTGGCACTCAAAGCTCAAATCAGCCCTATGGGCTGATAGGATCACACCCAAGAGGTCTACAGGAAGCTCTCCATACAAGCTTGTGTACGGGAAAGAAGCAGTTCTACCCATATCACTCGAGTTGCCAACATTAGAACTGATGAAACAGTTGGAACTAGCTGAGTTTGAACCTATGGAAATCAGGTATGCAGAGCTGATGGAACTCCAAGAAACTAGAAAGCATGCAGCTCAGGCAATAGAGAAGGATCAAGCCCTGATCAAGAAGACTTTTGATAGGAAAGCCAAGGCCAGAACCTTCCAAATTGGAGATCTAGTGTTGAAATGGGATGCAAATCGTGTAAAGCCAGGAAAGCATTCCAAGTTTGATGCCATCTGGAGTGGCCCATACATGATCATTGAATGCAAAGGTAGCAATGCCTTCCGACTGGATAAGTTGGATGGTGAAGAATTGCAGATTCCGGTCAATGGGATCTATCTCAAACGTTGCTACTAGAAAGATAGCTTTTCACCCTTGTAAATATTAATTTAGAATTTCCATTCCTCTAAGTGCTTATGCACATTATCTGCTTGTTAGAGTAGTTTTATTTCCCTAAGTGCTTGTGCACATGTCCTATTGCTTCTAGTATGTGCATGTTTGCAGTTCATCAAGCTCCTGGAAAAGAATTTGCAGCCGCAAGAGAACCAGATCAACAAATGTTTCAATAGCTCAAGGACACAGGTTTTCAAATTTCAGATCAGCTGAGAGGTTATCAAATAGACTCCATGCCCAATGGATTGCTACAAGCTAGCTGGCCATTCTTCATCTGGCAGGCAGATGACCCCGCTGAGTCGCCAAAATTGTTATCCAAAATTCACCCCTCAAGGTAATTTTGATAACATGCATCAAATTATTCAGTCCCAAGCAAGTAGATCGATTCAAAGCCCAAAATCATGTTTTTCGAGGTCCCCTCGGCCTTTTTCTAACTCTCCCATCCAAGAAGAAATCCCAACAAGTTAGAAAGAATGGAAAAAATGCAAAAAATATGGTTGCAGGACTGTTTTGAGGCATTTCGGGTCTGAAGGGCTCGGGTCGTACCAGTTCGGGTTGAACTGAGGTTCGTCGTACCAAACTTGAGGCCAAAAAAATGGAGAAAATCAGCTAAGTCTTGTCCTAGGCGGTCCTTGGGACAGTTGGGACGTCGGGGCACGAATCGGCCGAAAAGCCGCCAGGCGGTCTGCGCAGCATTTGGGACAGTTGGGACGTCGATGCGCGGGGCGCGAAAAAGCTGAACCGGATGAAAAAATGAAGAAAATTGCCTAAGTCTTGTTTTGCGCGGTCTGGGACATCCGGGCCAAAAGTACGCATGGGACGCGGATCGGCCGGTTTGGCACAAGTCGGTCCATTTCGGGCGGTTCAGAGATATTTGTCCCAGATAGTCTGGGACATCCGGGCCAAAAGTACGCGGAGGACGCGAACCGGCCGATTCGGCCGAAACAAGAGACTTTCGTCCGGGACATTCGAGCAAAAGTACGCGAAGGACGCGAACCGCCGGTCGGTCGAAATAAGAGACTTTCGTCCGGGACATTCGGGCCAAAAAGTACGCGGAGGCGCTTGAACCGGCTGATTGGGCTGAAACAAGAGACTTTCATCCGGGACATTTGGGCCAAAAGTACGCAGAGGACGCGAAAAGTTGAAAGAGCCGAGAGCCAATGGAATCTCGCCACGTGTCTTTACCTCATCAGCCGTGGGAAAATTTTGAAATTTTTTCCAAAGGCAAAAAACAAAAGGGAAATGGTCGGGAAAGGCCCGCGTCAATGAAATTGTGCCATGTGGCACTTGAGTGGTGGAGCGTGGGGAGGAATGGGAAAATTTTCCCAAAGTGAAAAATGCCAAATTTTCGAAGGACAAAGTGCGCCCCTCGGCCCGAGCCAATAAAATAGTGCCACGTGTTTAAGTGGCAAGAAATTAAGGAAGGGCCTGAAAGAAATTTTCAAAGGATGAATCCATGAGCGAATCGAGCGACATGTGTCACCCAAGTGGTAGAGCGCGGAAAAAATTCAAATATTTTCCCGTTGACCAGTTTTGGCCCGTTTTTGCCCTAAATCTTCAGATCGCCATAGCTTTCGATCCAGAGCTCGGATTTTCACGTTCTTTATATCAATGGAAAGCTGGTGAAATTCTCTACACGATTCTAGGGTCAATATTGCATTTTGGTTTAGTTTAGAGAGAGAAAATCAAGAAATGTCTCTGGTGCGTGGTAATGGTCAGAAACGACGTTTCAACAACCAACTTAAATGCAAAATACAGTTCACCACTTTTGCTAGGGTTCTCACCTACCGCCATAATGAGATGAATTAAATACAACCTAGAAGTGGTTGGGGTAGATCTGGATTTCCTCTCTCTTCCCTCTCTCATTCTTCCTATAAATTGTAAGGAGGGGCTTCTTTCTAAGGGTCGAACATTCTTGTTTTGCCCCTCCCTTCTTCTCTTTGGCAGGCGAATTTGTGGAGTTCAAACCTCCCATTTAAAACTGTAATGCAACCTTGCCTCTTGGCATTTTGTAGTGTATTGTATCGATCTTTGGAGCAAGTAATGCATGTCTGTGGATGATTCTCAACCCTCTCTGTGTTCATTTGCATCCTCCTGATCTTTCACTGCAAATTTTGTTATCTGTGCATGATCTTGCATCACATTTGAATGGTTTGTGTTTATTGGCAAGATAGGTGTTCTTCATTCCTCGGTGCATCACCTCTGTTAGCTTAGGTTTATTTTTATGCATCTTCTTACCCTGTCTCCTTGGCAAGTTAGATTAGGTTTTGAGTAAACCCTCTGCATTTTTTTGTGTGCATCTGAACAGAGGAATAGGAACCAGCCTTCTCTGGAGATTCCTTTCTCATTTTTGCAAGTCCCACACTTGGAGAAAGGATTCCATGTTGTGCAATCACACTGGATGCTAGTATGATCAAACTAGAAATCTGATCAACATCCAGGGGTGTTGTGATTTTGCACTAACAAGGTGCCATGGAGTCTGAGAAATCACTCATCGAAGATATGGCGTGTTTGGGCCTCAGGGCTCTTAAGGGACTACGCCTGGATGAGGTAGCCCAAAAGGACAGGAAGCGTAGGAAACAAAAAAGAAGCCTCCAATAGTGTTCACAAGGCCACCCCAATGTTTTGGCGTAGTTGGTTCGGTCCCACGATGTTGTTTGCAAACCACGGCCTCTAGCGAGCCCTACACTAACTCAAATTACACTATTTCACGTGTTTGCAAACAATAGCACATTGAGAGAACTGGATGGAGACGGAGAAAACCACGAGAGGATTTCATAGAGGACCCCAATGTGGAGGTCTCAAATCTGATGAGACGTCTCTAGGTGCCACGGAGTCCGAGAAATCACTTGTCGAAGATATGGCATGTTTGGGCCTCAGGGCTCTTAAGGGACTATGCCCGAGACGGGGTAGCCTGAAAGCACGGGGAGCGTAGGGAACAAAAATGAATCCTCAATAGTGTTCACCAGGCCACCCTAAAATTTTGGCGTAGTTGGTTTGGTCCCACGAACTTTTGTTTGCAAACTACAAATGACCTCTGTGACCTATCGACTTAAAGCGCACTATTTCGCGCATTTGCAAACAATAGCACAACGAGAGAACCGGATGGAGATAGAGAAAACTATGAGAGAATTTCATAGAGGGCCTTGACATGGAGCTCTTGGATCTAACAAGATATCTCTAGGTGCCATGGAGTCCGAGAAATCACCCATCGAAGATATGGCGTGTTTGGGCCTCAGGGCTCTTAAGGGACTACGCCGGACGAGGTAGCCTGAAAGCACGGGGAGTGTAGGGAACAAAAATAAAGCCTCCAATAGCATTCACTAGGCCACCCTAACATGTTGGCATAGTTGGTTTGGTCCCATGAACTTCCGTTTGTAAACTACAGCCTCTAGCAGCCCTACACTGACTCAAACGCACTATTTCGCGTGTTTGCAAACAATAACACAACGAGAGAACCGGATGGAGACAGAGAAAACTACAAGAGGATTTCATATAGGGCCTTGACATGGATCTCTTAGATCTAACGAGACGTCTCTAGGTGCCACGGAGTCCGAGAAATCACCCGTCGAAGATATGGCATGTTTAGGCCTCAGGGCTCTTAAGGGACTACGCCGGACGGGGTATCCCAAAAATATGGGGAGCGTAGGGAACCAAAATCAGAGCCTCCACTAGTGTTCACTAGGCCACCTTGACGTGTTGGCATAGTTGGTTTGGTCCCACGAACTTTCGTTTGCAAACTACAGCCTTTGACAACCCTACACTGACTCAAACTGCACTATTTCACACATTTGCAAACAATAGCACAACGAGAGAACTAGATGGAGAAGGAGAAAACTGCAAGAGTATTTCTTAGAGAGCCCCGATATGGAGCTCTCATATTTGACAAGATGTCTCTAGGTGCCATAGAGTCTGAGAAATCACCCGTTGAAGATATGGCGTGTTTGGGCCTCAGGGCTCTTAAACGACTATGCTGGACAAGGTAGCCCAAAAGCACGGGGAGCATAGGGAACCAAAACAAATGCTCCACTAGCGTTCACCTAGCCACTCGACGTGTTATCATAGTTGGTTTGGTCCCACTAGCTTTTTTTTTGCAAACTACAACGTCGGTAATCCTATCTTGACTCGAGACTACACTATTTCGTGTGTTTGCAAACAATAACACAACGAGAGAACCAGATGGAGATGGAGAAAACCACGAGAGGCTTTCGTAGAGGGCCCCGACATGGAGGTCTCGGATCTGACAAGATGTGTCTAGGTGCCATGGAGTCTCTAGGACAGGAACCAACTACGCCAACACATCGGGGTGGCCAGTGAATGCTAGTGGAGGCTTCGTTTTGGTTCCCTACGCTCCCCGTGCTTTCAAGCTACCTCGTTCGGGCATAGTCGCTTAAGATCCCTGAATGAATAGATTGGCTTAAGAATGAATTTGATAAGGGCATGTCTAAGAACACACGGGAGTTATCAATCACCTAGTAAATCTTTCTTGTTTAGTTCGGATGGAGTCAACTAGCCTACGGCTTAGTGACCTTCCATTCATTGATAATTTATGTTATGATAAACCCATGGATTATTTCAAAATCATGTTAAAAATGATAGGGTTAGTCATCAAGTCTAGTGAAGGGTGTGATGTGATTTCCAAATACCTTGAAATGCCTCTGATTTAAAGGTAATAACACGAATTGGGAGGATTAGACAATCAAGAATCATTGAGTGTCTGAATCAGAATGTCATTGCATCTGGAGACATTCTCAAGCATTAGAGTAATGTATATGGAGAGACATTCTCAAAATATCAACAGATGAAAGGCATAAAATTGTGATGATTGTCGGGTGTTTTAACAGGGGAGAAGACTACGAAGCATAGAAGAATGTAGTAAGTGCATGATAAGATAGGAACCAGTACAAAGAGACCATGAGCAAGAAGAAGCACAAGTAAGGTAAATACACATATACACATTGATAAATTGAATGAATAATTACTCAGATTAGGTAACTCTTTATATACATACATTATATAAATATTGATTTCCAAAGTTTGATGCATATTATACATTGAAAATGCTAGTACATGTACATCACCAATAAATGAAAAAATAATCCATAATATCTTAAATATTGTCAAGTGCACATCATATTATATTCATGTGAAAATAATCTCATAAACGTAAGGTCTCATACAAAATTATCAAGCTCCAAATAGTATTTTAATGTGCATAATAAATACAAAAATGCCCAAATAGGTCATATACCATCAAGTTCAAACGCCATATAGATGTACATACAATGTCATGCACATAGGCATACAAAAAAAATGTCATGTAAGACATATATATTTCCTACTCATCAAAATCTATCCCTCTCTTGGCCTTGCTCAAAGAAGGCCCTCCCTTAGACGAAGACGAAGATCCATGATATGACTTTGGATCATCCGAGCCCATGCTTTGAGTCCTCTTCCACTGAATACTCGCTTGTAGATGAGCCTGTAAATGCAAACAATGTTTTTTGTCAAAACTTAATTTATATGTGTTTTCAACTATATTTAAGACCATGCTAGAATGAAAGTATTTACATAAATACACAAACTTACCGCAAGTTGTTGATCACGCCGAATTTGCATCTCACGCTCAGATGAGTCATCGAGAGCTCTTGCAGTATGAATGGGGGTACGAAGACGACGAGATGGAGGAGTCCATGCCCTCGAAGTCAAAATGGAGGGGGTTAAAGTTCCCTACATACACATAAGATCAGAAAATCTAACATCAGAATTAGCGAAAATAGAGCTAAGTACATGTATCTACATAATGACAATATTTTAACTAATTTTATCAATATAGAACTATTATTTTTACCCCGCCACTTTGTGAATCAAATGAACAGGCTGCTTTACTGTCATGTAACTCCTACATATACAAAATGAAGGACATTATTAACATAATTTAATAATTCTACAATGAAAGACATTACTAACATGTAATTTAACATAATATGAATTACACGAGAAATTTCACAAAATTTATGTGTTTTCTGAATACCTCAGTGAGTTGTTGCGTAGATGAAATCGTAGTGGCAACACCTTTATCTACTTGTCACAGAGATGGTGGGGTGTCTAGTGAAGTCAACATCTTTATCAAACATGCATATCACATGAGTTAGATGGACATACAAGAACATACATATATTTGACTTCAAAACTAATATATATATATACATGCAAATATATATATATATATACACACACACACACACACACACATGTATGTGAAAATTTTACATAATTAACATTCTAAATTACCTCTATGAATGTATGTGTATGTATGGTCCTCGCCTTTGTGTTCGGGATGAAGATGCGCCTCCCACGTCTTAATGTAATATCAGTACTCCAAAAATTTTGTAACACACATAACAAAAGATAAAAATTTATCTGCGAAGGTGACGCTGATGAATGTAATCCAAATGTCTCACTCAAAAGGACATCTGACATAGTGACATTATCGTGTTCACCCCTAGCACCGGATGCACCAAATCATTACGCATGAAAGTATCATCCTCCTCAGGCCCCAAACATATGCTACCACATGATGAACAAAGATGTGGCCTCATGTTAGTATTCCTTGAGGGAATACTCTTTGTACCTTCGTGAGCATCTGGCTCAGAAATCTCCCTCGTATGTCAAACAAGGGTCGCACAGATAGCCCCTGAAGCACGTGGAGTGTATAAATATCTACTGTCTCCTTCACTACTTGAGGGACAATCTCGGGGGAGAGGAGGCTTTGTGAGGAAACTACCCTGCTAAATAGGTGCACATTGTGCACCTAGTCAATCTTGTGTAGATCCTTTTCCTTGGCCCTAGAAATATCGGAAATCAAAATAATTTGGGATCTCGTTGAGGATAAACTCGCAATAGAGTTTCCTTAGAAAGTATAGTGGCACCTCATTGTTATTACAAGGTGGAAAATCAAACACCATCCACCATCGATCCCAAAAATTATTTTTAATCAAATTATTATTGCACCAATGGATGGGAAATCATTTACATGTCAACGGAACAAGAAAATTAGTGTGGGGGTCCATGAATAAGGCGCATATGAGTTCTTTTGAAATTTATTTTTTCTTTACATCCACATATGACAATTTGTTGGAATAATAAACCCTACAACCCTCTCTGTAAGTTGTCCAATGATCAATTTTCCCCATTGCCATGTTAATTTGAACAAGTAATGCCTCCAATGTGTTTACAAGAGAGGCGTGGTGGGGGTTTGTAGATTGTGCATCCCTCATTATTTTGATTAAATCCTCAATTTCAATTTTGTTTTCAACTATTTGGGCTGCTAAATCTTCTTGACTACCCGAGGGATGTTGAGCAACTGTGGGAGTGTTGGGAGGGATGACAGGAATAACAGGGTTTGGTTGTGGTTGATTCCCTTGACCTCTAATTGTAACAATAAAAAATATGTATTCAATTCAAATTTTAATCTATAATTATCATATTTCAATGCAATTTTGAGAAAAGAATTGTGCTTACCTCTTCTCGTGGTGCCATCATCGATTCAGATCTTCGACGATCCAAAAATGATCCTTTGAGCTTGAGATCCATCTGAATGAAAAATACGAGGGCATGATTAAGCTCTAAAACTCGCATTTGAGGGAGGCAAAATGATAGAGGCTCGGGCCTATTTTTTTGTTTATAGTAAGCATAATGCATACGCGTTATGTAACGCGTACGTGTTATGTAATTCCTACAAGTTATGTAACGTGTGTGTGTGTGTTATGTAATGCGTACATGTTATATAACATGTACGCGTTATGCTTTGGTGATTCCCGAGCCAAACAAATTAGAACGCGAGTGCATTTTAACAAAACGCATATGCGTTTTGCTTTTTTTGAATTCTTGTCTACTTTTTGGCCCCCAAACTTCATGCACTCCTTGACTCCTATGCATGTTCATAGATGACATCATCAAGATTATTGATGAAGGAACTCTTAATTATTACCCTTATAGCTACAGAGGAACCCTAACCTCAAATATGTATTGAATCACAACCCTCAAATGCTATGTCTGGTCAACATCTCTTTCTCTCTAGATTTTCACATGAGACACCTATAGATCTAGAATGGAGCATACTATAGAGAATCTCCTTCTTCTTCAGTTTTTTATTCCTCATTTGCATCCCTGTTTTATATATGTTATGGTTGTTTTCCATATCACGGACATTTCTTACTCTTGTTCCCCAACAAAATTCATTCTTTGCATAACACTTCTCTTCATTTCAATTGTATTTACTACGATTGTTTTCCCCTTCCATTCACTCATACTCCCAACACTTTCCTCTAAACATTCATCATTATTACTTGCTCCTCTTTAAGGTTTCCACACATAACACTGCCACCCCTATAGTAATTTTAACTTCTATTCAACCACCTCTCCCTTCATATATCTTACATTTCAAATACCTTAGCCAACACAACTACACTTCTTATTTTCCTTCTCTCTTTCACATATCTTTCTTCCATTGTATCCCTTTTGGAATTCACATCACATTGCCCGCTTGTGATTGCTAGTTCTTATGTACGAGAAGAAGACTAGTAGGGGCTGAAATGAAACTAATTTTGCATGATATGCAAGTCATCATCCGTTCAAAAATCAAGTTGGCAGTACCATCACCGTAAATATCGTGTAGATAGTTGATGAGACATAATTTCTCCCTACTATACATTTTTAAATCAACTTTGGCTGCAAAATGTAATGTCCCCTTTTCTATGCCTAAGGCTAAGGGTCAAGTTGAGTCCAAGCCGGGTCATACCCAAGGGGCTGCGGATCGTTGGGGGCTACTGAGAAGGGGCCGCATGGTATTAATAGTCGTGTTTGGCGTTTGGGGGTCACTTTGGACCTTGGTGACTTAAATGGGAAAAAGTAACTTTAGTTACTTTTAATTTATTGACCCCTCCATGGAATGAAATGCGACTTGGTCTATTGGGGCTCTTTTGCCTTGGAAAGTATATAAGGAGCCGGGGAGAAAGAGACGACACTTTTTGCATACATTTTATTGACCCCTTCACGTGTAGCTGCTATTGTTCGCATCTATAGCTTGTGGAGTCAAATCCCATAGGGACCCTAGCTTCGGTGGTGAGAGACCCGTCCCTAAATTTAGCGGGGCATTCTTCAAAAGAGTGAGAGATCTACCCTAGTCTGTCATTTTGGAGCCACTTTCTGGGCTGTGTTACAGAGATATTTCAAAAGGTACAAAGGAAGGGTTTTGAAGATTCTTGGTGGAATTTGGAGAGGATAATCAGTGGGCTTCCATATCAGAATCACGGCAGCAGATCAGATCCACGATAGCCATTTGGGCAGAGTGTGGCCACTCGTTGAAGGCATCTCGTGAAGGTTTTTACGGTTTTGGGGGCGTTTGGGGAAGACAATCAGAGGGGCTCTAGACCAGATTCATGGTAGCCTTTTGGGCTGGGTGTGGCAGCACGTTGAAGGTGCCTCCATCATTTTCCGACCCCTGTCCCAAGCATGGTGACTTATAGCCCATACGGAGAGGGTTTTCCAGTTGTCTAGGTTCGATGTGATTTCTTAGCAGCATTGTACTCTGTAATATACCAAAAAGAATTTCCCTTTGTCATTTATATAAATATCAGGCCCTCTTTGTATTTCCAAGTAAATTTGGGTGGTCATTTTGGGAAACATTAAGTGTATTTAGTTTGTTGTCCTAACCGTAAAAATCAGTAAAATCGGTATTTTACTTTGTTGCAATTTTTCTATATTTTGTGCATTTTTAAGTAATATCCCATTGGGGATATTTCACAACAAAGCTGATTTATCGGCTTTCTTAACCGACTTAGACATACGATAACCTTAGTTTCTCATTCGCTTACAAATTTCTAAGAATCTAGAGACAAAATATGGATTTTTTAATGTAAGTAGCCTTCAATGAGAAGACATCTCGTATAGATTTTCTAAATACAAACCCGATATTACATGCACCTACCAATAATCACAACAAATCCTCTTTCCTGCACTCTTCTTGTCATGGTTTACATCTGCGGCGGGCTATTTAACATTGTCAAATCCATCCCAAACTATAAATATGTCAAGATCCCACTCTTTTACAAGGAAGTATGGGTTGTTAAGTTGTAAAGTGTACTCACCCTACATAAACCATGCTTGCTTCTTCTAAAAGAATTGAATTTATGGTGTGCCATTCACTTCACCAAAATGTTTTATTATTCGAAGGCATTTTCTTTGGGAGAACTCGAGTGGGCTTCGACACGTGGTATTGTTAAATGTTGATCCAAATCATCCACATCATTTTCATATCATCGACATTAAATTAATCTCACTTGTCCGCATATACATATGTGACCTTTGGTAGTGGCATGGGTCACAACTAGATTTGGGAAATTTCATTTAGAACTACAATCTACGACATGAGATCGACAAACTTCGTGGTAACCATATGCCTGCATGAGATCTACAAACTTCGTGGTAGCCATGTGTCTGCATTAACCATGTGTCCACATTAAAATTTTTGTGCCAACAACATAAAAACAACATAAACCATTTGGCGAGAGCTATCCTCCACCCAATTTGCACCTATGTATGTCTGAAACACCCCATACGAAACCATGTTGCACCCATGATGTCATCTTGTGCCACATGTCGAGTAGTTTCACACTTAGTTTTTTTGTGGTTTTTGGTGTTTGAAAAACACACACCTGCGCACAAAGAGTTGTAGATGGAATCGATCCAGTGACCTTCCTATTCTTAACGCACATACCCCACCAAAGTCCAGCTACCGTCCGGCATTGCATGCTTGAACCTGATTTGATTTCATTTTGTTGAAAAACACAACATACCACTGATGTGACCGTTGATGCGTGTGACCCACCAGGACATGTGCATGCATGATATGGTGTCTTTTGATGGGTCGTACACCCATCCATAGGTGCATTTTGGGTGGATATTAGCTTCCAAAAAACCATTTTAGTCTTCCCCAGAATCCCGGTAAGAATTGTACTTAACCTCCCTCTGCAGTCACACTTGCAAGGCAAATGACATAAATTTATACAAAATATTAATTATGGCCAATTTAAGATAGTACAAAAGAGTGGGATTAAGGCTTAGGTAGACTAGGCAATTGCCTAGGGCACCAACATTTGGGGGCGTCAATTTATTTTATTATATCACATTTTTATGAAGAGTATATATATTTATTAACCATATATTCTAGTAGAAATTAGTGGCCACCCTTACATACCAATTTGATTATCTTTGTTGAAATAAAAAATAATTTTAAATAATTATATTAAGATTATAATATTTAGCTAGCCCCGAGAGAACTCAAGAATGATGAATATGTATGGAATTTGATAAAAAATAGTTGGGAAAAATATTAGTAAAGGAGGATTATCATAGACTATATGGTAGATAATTAGCCAAGGAATTTAGGCACTGGAAGCTACAAATAAATTTATTAGCAAGTTTTTCTTAGATGGTAGAGGCATAACATATCAAGTAATCCAATATTTATTTATGTTTTAATTAATTTTTCTTCTCTGATTTTTTTTTATAGAGGGCATTAGCTCCACTATTGCCTAGGGCATTGATAATCCTTAATTCGGCCCCGAGTACAAAACCCCAGGAAAAAAGCAAATTAAGTGATATCCGTATACAGTTGGATCTGTCCTAAACTCAAGTGGATGAAATAGTTGCTTGGTTGGATTTGGATGAGATTTCAAATACTCGTTACTAATTTGGCACTACTACTATCATTCCCGACTATATAATTAATTTTTTTTAAATGTAGTAGTATTTTGAGATAAGTTTGCAACATTTAGATATTGAGGATTTGATATAGAGGAAGAAGGGGTGATTTATTAGGGACTTACCATAATAATGTTTAATGTTGTAATGTTCCATGTTGCGTATATTAAAAATTAAAAACTATTTAACTCATTTTTAAAAAATTGTAGGAGATTATGCAAACGAATATACATTGTATATACGTCTAGAACCTAGTCCATAACATCGGGGGTAGTGGTTGTGATTGATTGATATACATGGATGTTATACCTACGGTGTGTAGGTTCAATTCTCTTGTTCAAAGTTTATATGATTGACTTATATAATAAAGAAGGAAATTTTATTGATGGGATTAGAGTCATTCCAAACGTTCTATATCGTGGGTTTTGAACAGTTCATTTCAGTCATTCCCACATACCAAATTTTATCGTTTAGATGCGTATACACATTGTATATATGTTGAGATGAGTGCACTCAATAAATGTGAGTAAAGCAGAATGGACAACAATAATCCATAAGGAGGCGGTTGGAGCCTTGGAGGTATGTAATAACATATTTATTGAATAGCTGCTTTGGAAATCTTGTGGGAGTATCATATGGGCAAAGCTGAGATTTGACACTGTCCTAAACATTTTTTCTGTTGCCAGAATCGTGTATTTTACACTTTGTAAAATTATCATCCCGTCCTTATTTAACATGAAATATTTCGCAAAACCGTCATTATCACCATGAACACATTCAATATAAATATAAGTGCAACATTACATAGATATTTCAATAACATATTTTATAGAAAATGTGTTTATATTGAGCATATAATTCCTAAAACTTCGACACTTGTAAATAAAATTAAAAAATAATGTATTTTTAAATTATTAAATAAAGAAAATGTATTTAACAAAGATGGATGGGTTCTTAAAACATCTTAGCCTCATAAATTTTTGGTTTGACGAGTGGGGTTAATTGTCAAATCTCATCCCCGCATATGAGGATGGTGAAAGTGACTCGCGGGGTTGGGATTTGACGGCTCGCCCCACCCATCTAACCAAAAATTTAATGATATTAAAAGGTTTTAAACATCTTTTCCATCTTTGTTAAATATATATTTTAAAAATTAATACTTTAACAAATATATTGTTATTTTTAGTTGTATTTACAAGTGTCAAGTAAGTTTTAGGAATTATATGCTTGATATAAACACATTTTCAATAAAATATGTTATTTAAATATCTATGTAATGTTGCACTTATATTTATATTGAATGTGTTTATAGTGATGATGACGGTTTTACAAAATTCTTTCACATCAAGTCGGGACAGATTGAATGTTTTGTAAAGTGTAAAATATGGTTAAAACAACCAAAACGTTTGGTACGGGTGTCAAATCTCATCTCTCAAAGCAAGCATCTCAGGACACTCTAGTTTTGGATTCATTTGCTTATCTTCTAATTATTTTTCTGGTGTGGAAAAAAATTCATTCTACAATATGTTACTTTTAGCGAAAGACTTCTAGAAATGTAGTGCGGTTTATGGAAGGCGGGATATCATCAAAATCGGCTTTCTTAATGAGTCTTGTAGTTAGATCATGATTCAAGAAATATTTTTTCAAGTCCCCCATCCTCATTCCTAAGGTATTCTCCTCCTTGAATATATATGTGTTAACTACCAAATTAAATGTCGACCTTGAAGCTGAAAAAAAATATGAGTTGAAAATAATTTCTTCCATACGACAATCTATTGGGAAGGCTCAATTATCAATGATCATTTATTCATTTTGTTCTTTCCTGCAATTACTCAAGCTGAAAATTAAAAGGGGGTCTGCAAATTTCTACATGAAGCAACCAGTGTGGTTAGGACTCCTACATTTGACCTTTTAAATTTTCATCAATTTGGTCCCTTAAAGCACCAATCACACTCATGCTAATAATGCAAACAAGATGGAGACGATAAAGTGGAGCATGAATAGAATATACTATTTGGGTAGGAACAATCTATTTTTTGGAGTAGGTGTGGGACATTTTGGTACTTAGTTCCAACCTTTCTATTTCTAGAATTCCATATATGTCTTTACCTGATCTAACAAATTAAACATTGCTCGATTGAAACACTTAACACCAAAAAAAACTACCTTTTTTCAGTATAGCCACTCGCTTAAGAGGTTTTCTTATTGATGGTTGTTTACATAGTTACTTGAGAAAACAACTTGAAATCCTTGATACCATGAAATAAAAAAATAGCAAAGCTTCATATGAAGCACATCAAAACTATGAGGTGGAGTGTAAATAAAAGATACTCTTTACACTATAAGAATATGAGCTTTTGAATAGGTTCAGGGCTTCCAAGTATGCAATATCAATCATTTAATTTACACCATTCCATTCACATCGTCACCTTAACTACCAAATAATACGTCTTTCAATAGACAACCTTAAAGCTGGAAAACAAATTGAAAGGCAAATAGTTTTTCTCATACGACCCTTTGTTGGGCAAGCTCGATTATCGATGGTCATTCATTCATCTCCTTCCTCTCTTCATTTACTCAAACTTAAAACTTAAAAGGGGGGCCTACAAAATTTTAAATGAAGCAAGCATTCACCCGCATCATTGTCTAAGGCTTTAGTTTCAAACTACTTCCCCATTACACTTTCCCAACACTTGCACTTATCCCACCTCAAACCCCATCTTCTTCACCTCCCTTCCTCTCCTATTATTTCTCTCCCTTCACTTTGACTTCTTCCATAGATCCCTTCGGCGTTTTCATTGTACACTTCGCGTACGATCATTGGTATTCTCTCTATCAGCGGTAGTATGGATGATTTTTTGGGAACATGGATGTTTATATTGATGGAAATAAATACAATAATCAATAAGTAACCACAACCTTTCCATGTGTTGACGGTTATTACGAACCGGAGGAACCACTACAACATCGGGAAATAATTAAAAACAAGAATCCGGAAATGCAACAATGGAAATAATAATCCCTTGTCGAGTGTAAAATATTGGAACACGCATCTTGATTCCCAACAAAAACTATATTATAAAACTATGTTTGCCTAAGGTGATTTGTCATATGTTGATCTTTGTGACACAACATCGATATGGTTGTGTGAGAATGTGTCAGGACTATGACAGAGATCGAAATGTCCAATGGTACTCCCAGATGGACGTCAACATACGGAAAACATAGGACATCGATGTGTTGACATATGTTAGACACCCCAAGTCGTTTCCCATTGTAAGAAATGCCTTGGCGTAACAAGGCATTTCCCATTGTAAGAAACACCTTCGGTGTAAATATGTTGGTCCCTTTGGTTAATTAATGTGTTGTAGTAAAATGTTCATATTGCACTGCACAAAGGCAGCGATCCTCCACACAACATGCACAACACCAAAACACGATGACCTCATGTTGGCACATGTGATAATATAGAACCCATCGGAAAGAAGCCGCTAGCACCGAAAAGTTTGATGTGACACAATAGTGAATCAACGTGGATTACCAACCAAGAATGATTGGCGTGGACTATGATTATAGTGATTTTGAATTATTAAAATGTGTTTCGGCCCCACTTAAACGAATCATACCCCAAAACATACAAACGAATCATACAGATCTCATTTTCCATTCGCAAGCACCGGATAACAAGGAGCATTTCACATTTTCACCGGCACCGACTGAGTGACAATACACGGGTTTCTCGCATTTCGAGATAACTAGGGAAATCATTTCCCATTTTTACACACACTAACTTTCACTAAGCAAGTATCTATAAGGGTTTCTTGCATTTTTCATGCATTTTGGGCATTTGGTGGGTTCGATACTATAGGGATTTGTGAAGCACTTTTTTTCTTTACATTTTAGGGGTCGAACGCAGCCGGAGGAAAAGCAAACAAGTAAAGAAAGGAGACATTGACAAATAGAGGAGGATCCAAGCAGTCTCCACAAGTGTTTATAGTAAGTGTCCACAACATATATTTTTATTTTGTAGGCGATGCTTGTAATGTTTTATGCATATGGATTTGTAGTTTAGGGTTTGTAGTTTGTATTCTTCAAAATTTCTTTTTGTTTTATAGTTTGATGGCCTCCATTTTTGTGTATCTTTTTACGGGTGCTTGACACTATAACAATTGACAAAAATCCCATGCACTCTAGTCGTCATTGAATATACTATGGTTTATGCCTCAACCATAATAACAATAAATCTTAGATAATTTTTCCCTTATTTAAAAAAAAATCTTACGAGTTTCCATAATTTGCTTGATAGTTCTTAGATATATATTTTTAAGTTGATTGATAGTTTCTAAAGAAATAATCGAGTGAACCATTTGATAGAATTCCTCAAAGAAATATAGTCTCTTTGAAGCTGTTTGTGAGAATATCTCTAAAGAAATATGGTCTCTGTGAATAATTCTTGTAAAGTGTGCTTATGGTTTCATTAATTTTGTTAGCTTTTGTAGTTGTGAGGGTCCAGGTAGACAAGACATGTGAACTATTTAACAAAATACTTCAAAGGAATATGGTCTCGCATCCATCAAAACAAACATTGGTATACTTGATAGAAATAGGAACCTAAGGCCATCACCGACTACTTGTAATTTTTTTGACCATTCAATGAAGAAGATTCAATATCGGAAATAAGTCATAACCCAAAGCAGAATACTTCAAATATCGAATCAAAACAATAGGATTCATTCTAAATCTTCAAACCCATATCTAGAAACCATCTTTTTAAAGAAGTAAATTCATTTTCTAGATTTAAAACTAGATAGTGATGCAAACAATCTTTTCAAACAGAAAATGATTGTGTTAGGATTTGATCCAAACACTCTGAAAGAATTTTTCAAATAGTTTAATTCATTTTGAATGACCAGATATCAACAGTGCCCATACAAACAATCTTTCAAGCAAGTTAATTCATTTTCTAAGATTAAAAGTAGACACCCATGGAATACAATATACAAAAAAAAATTATCAAAAATTAAATGTATTTTGTATGATTAGAAATAGACGTCCATACAAACAATCTTTAAAACATGTAAATTAATTTTTAAGTTTCAAAGTAGACACCCATCAAAATACAATATTTGAAGCAAGTACATTTGAAGGATTAAAACAAAACACCCATGTAGTAATAAGCTCTATATTCACTTTGATATGGCTTGAACAATTTTCAGGGTGGTTTTAAATGTTGTTACATTTCATAGAACATGAACAAGTATTTTCAGTTATTGAGCTATGTATACTGAGAGACCAAAAGGTTGTCATGAGTCTTTGGCTCTTGATGTGATTTAACATTCAGATTTTTCAATCCTTAGTGATTATTTTTTCTTATTGTTAAAAGTAATTGTTTTTTTTTTATATGTTGTAATGGCCTTTGTTATTTGGCTCTAACCAATATTGAAGAATATGTCGAGTCTTTTGTTGGCGGGAATTGTTTTTGCTAGTAGACCCTCAAACATTACAACAAGCCTACGATGCTAGGCCATTACTAAAAAAAAAAAACCAATATTTTGAACACTGCCATTTTTCCGTAGAGTAAATAAATATAAAGAGCAGTTTTTCAAGCAAAAGAAGAAATAATTTCATGATATTTATAAGGAAAGAACCCAATATATACAGAAAAGAAAGAACTTGAACTTGTTTGAAATATTTAGAGTTTGACATTAATGTGTATGTGATTTGTTGCACATAACCCTGCAAAATAAATAGTATCAAATAAAATTTAGTTACAAAATAAACTTATGAAATCAATGTGAGTTGCAAAAAATGATGGTTATCTTAGGTTCTAACCAACCCCAATCGGTGAAAATTTGCACAATAAACATGAACACCCTTCATTGGTCTGGCATGATTCTACACATCAATCGATTATAGTATGGTAGATTCCAAATTTTAACGTTTGTCTAGTTTAGTATGGCAATTTTTGATCTTATTTAATTTAGTATGTTTAGCATATGTTGATCCTAGGGACGACATGTCATAAACTTGATAGGGATTTTCTTCCTCTCCTTAGAGTCATGATGTACTATGTGGATTGTTTGTAAAAAAAAATTGTCAAAAAATAGGATTTGTTTTTAAAAATGTTGAAAAACACATTGTGTTTTTCAACAACAAAAATTTCAACTATTTCTTCTTTCTTATCATACACGATTGTGTCTCAATAAGATGAACTCATCTACGTTTGTAAATATTATTTAGTAGTAATGCCATACAATTTAATTATTGATGTTATTTACAACATATATATTTCATATGTTGTACACTATAAACTTCTTATATTTATAGTTGCATGTGAAATGGAATAACATTAGAGTAAGTTTGATTTTTGTATTCATTATATTTGTAAATAATGCTAATGTGTAGATAATTTGTATATAGAATTATTTTTATTATTTGTTATATTTTAGTAATTGTAAGGTTGTGAATGTATGATGTAAGTTGAAGCAAAAAAATTCTCTGTTGTCATACTCTCACTCTCATTTTAGGTATACGGGGGCACGTGCCTCTTACAAAGCTAGGAATCATTGTGTGCTTAAAGGGGCTTGCCCCTTAGGATGCCACATTGATACACCCATAGTTGGGTGGTAGACTGTGTTGCGCAGAGGTTTTTAAAGCCACCTACTGAAGAGAAATTATTCATACATCAATTTTTCTTGGATAGTTTTTCTGAAATTGTGTTTTCTTTTCGTATGTTTTTCATATTAGATTATGCATATTAGTTTTGTCTTATAACATACTGACATTAATTGTATGCTTCTTTTTGGATGTGTGGTGTTGTATTTAGTTACATTTTTGTTCAGTGAATATGAATACCAAGAGCTTCATTCCTCTTGATCCTGTTGGGATAACTATAACAACTCCCAAATTCCATAGGGAGAAAGCATTTAACGAGATGAACTTTTGTCGTGAACATAGATCATTGTAGGCAGAGTCAGCCACCTAAACCAGAAATTACAGCAGTGATGGTTAAGGCCCGACTCAATTTATCGAAAACATTTGTTATGTACTGTCCAAATTCCACACCATAGGGTCCCATTCATGAGGATACGGATTGGCATACAACATGATGGAGGATGCACATAAATACGAGCCTCCACATAAGCTGAAGAAGATGGGAGTTCCAAAAGAAAGTTTGAAACCGAACAAATCCTAAAAATTGTGCAAAAAGATTACACAAGGAAGTAGCTCCAAGTTTGCTGCTAAAAACAAGAAAAAATAGTTAATGTTTTTCTATGTTTTGTATTAAAAAACTTTGACATGTTTTTAAAAAACCTATATAAATATTCAAATTATGAAAAATGTTGATTGTAATTTAATTTGTCTTTCATTTTGTAATTAGATGATACTTTTGATTCACATGAGCATAAAAATTAAATATGTACTTTTAATTAGTATTAATTCAAATTATTATTAAAATTAGATATTTTGAAATTATTTATACTATTCATTTTGAAAAATTTTATTTAAAAAAATTGAAATAATTTTTATTATGTCAAATATGAATGGTAAATAGTATTTATTATGTGGAGTTTGAATGGTAGAAATTTTTTCTCTACAAAATTAGATTGAACCAACCAATATTTTATAAAATTTATATTTTCCATTTTATTAAAATGTGTTACAATTGATTATATTTTTAAAATTATTAATGTTTATATAATTTATAGCAAGTTTAGATTTTTAAATTCATTTATGTTAAAAATATCTTTTGGTAACACATTAAGTCAATATAGATACGTTAATGTTTAAGAAAATATTCACAACCCCTCCTTAAATGAAATCTCTTCACACTTAGTTGAATCCAATGAGTGGAGTCTAGTTAAAAAGGAAAAATTTCTTCAAAAGGGAAGGATTCTAGAGATATGGTGTTTAGGTCACATAGTAAGAGGGTGGGTGTTTGATACTTTTTGGAAAATGAATTTGAAAAATTTTGCTACATAAGGATTAAGACTCACTATTATGGAATTATTTATAAGGAAAGTAATAATTTTAAGGATAAGAATGTACTTGGAGCACAAAAATATGCATTTATTCTCCCTGTTCACCTCTTTTAATTTAGGTGAGAACTCCTTATTTGAGATTTACAAGATTTAATTTCCATCTTTTGTAGTTTCTACATCTTGTACATTTTCTATATCTTCCACAATAATCCCTTGTTTGAAAGTAATTTAAGGATTGATTTGGTTTAACTGCTTTTAATCCCAACATAAAAGGTTGCTTCTATATATTGCAAAGTTTTCTCCATGATTGGTTTCCTTAAAGATGATTTTTTTTGTAAACTTCTATTTTCTCATATTAATAGAAAAGGGTGAGGGACCCTCTTACCCTTTTATTTACTGATTAACATAATATGATAGTGATGAACAAAATGGATTAAATTTTGATTAAGATACTCCCACTTAATGTATAAACCTTTTTTATAATAAGAGATACCCAAAATATATTCCAATAGTGTAATATAAGGAATACGATGTTTTAGTAATATAAGGAATATGATGTTTTAATACAATGTTTCCCAAAAATAAGTCCCTCACAAACACATGACGCTAACTCATTTAGTGTGTATGTCCCTAGACATACTACTAACTCCACCAAATCTCCAATATGAAATCATTATTAATGAACAGTCTCAATAAAATGTTTTAGTGCCTTGTCATAAGTTAAAATACAGATGGTTGTATTGAAAAAGTCAAATTTGCAGTGTTTAATATGGAAAAAAATTTGTTGCTTACGATATATGTTTGTCCATTGTAAAGGTAAACATGGTTGCCATTTGGAGATTGGAAATTCATGGAGTGTCGAATACCTTGGAAAATATTACATGTTCATCATTCATATTATATGACCCTGATGGCAACAAGAAAGTAGAGAGAGGTACCATTGTGGGAAATGCTAGTATGACCGTCCACCAGGCTGAGTATAGGGCCTTGATATTGGGTCTTGAGGAAGTGATACGCCATGAAGTTTGGAACATTTGTGTGTTTTCTCATGATATGCTTGTTGTGAAACAAATGAATGGTGTATACCAATGTAACAATGTAAATCTTTTTGTTCTTCAAGTTCAAGCGCTAGAGATTGTATCTCGCTTTGTGAAATGTTCATATGTACATGTAAAAGTTAATAGAGGTAGGTTGGATGTATGTCAAGTGTCTAGGGCCACTATAAATGAAGAAGTGGTAGTGTTGTTAGCACTTTCCATGGATGGCATTGCAATATGATATATGTACACACTTGTATTTCCTTTTTGTGTAATGGTAGACATACCTTTTTTATTACAGGAATATGAATGAAAAAAAATTCTCAATGTGTACAATGTTTTACTGTGCATAATTATCTCAATATGAATGAAAAATAAGAATAAAATAGTTCGTGCACCATCTGTTTTAGTTTATCTTGTATTACAATGCATCGCTCCAGGGGTGGTTATGGAAATGCACAAGAACGAAACATAGAGAAGTTTGAGATGTTCCCATCCATGTTCAATATTTGTTCTTATGCATTAGGGGAAGATGAAAATAATGAGACGGTAATATAATACTTTGTGAACAATAATTGTATGTCATATCAATGTACCTAATGTCATATGTTGGGCTAATAATTATGAAATGTCCTCTTTTCATACAGGTTACTTCACATTCCACGATGGTAATATACAAATTTGTGAACATTAATTATTTTTCATAATACGTAATATTTTATGTTGGGCTAATAATTACATATTTGTACTCCCTGCATACAGGAAGCTTCACGTCCCATGGCACATACACATTCCACACGTGTCAGAGAGGATGTAGCCACGTCGTCGACCAAAAGTAGATCAATTATCAAAGCACAATGTTGTGTCCCACTTCATGTCCCAAAAACGTGAGTAAGAAGTTGGGCGGGATCGGAAATCAAGGGTGTTCGCGCGAACATCCCTTTCGCGTGAACCCCCTTCGCCTGAACTGCAACGTAGGACAAAGAAATTAGTTCGCGCGAACACCCCTTCGCGCGAACCCCTCGAATTCAAATAATTTTGGCGGCAAAGAGTTATATATAGATATTTATATAGTTTTGGGCGGCGGATTTAAGGTTTAGGGGGGTTCGGGTGAAGGGGGGTTCACGCGAACCCCTTCATGCGAACCCCCTTCCGCATGAACCCCCTATGTGGCACATTTTGGCACCAAATCCATTTGGAGGATAATTTTATGCCAAAATGTGCCACTTAGGTGCCACGTAATTAGGGTTAACGAATGAATAAAATTACCAAATTTAAACTCAAAATACATAATTTTATTAGCTTTCTAAAAATATAATTTTTATTTTTTAAAAATATGTTTTACTATTTATTTTTTATATTTTTCTAACATATGGTATTTTAGGACAATCGATCGTACACAATCAACCCAATTTTAAAAATAGCAAAAAATATCAAAAAAAATTGAAAAATTAAAATTATTATTTATTAAAGTCTTCTTCTTACCTGTGAAAAAAAAATCATTTTTGATATAAATCTTAAAAGTTATTGGCATAAACATTTGTACGCCATTTATTTGAAAATATTTTTACTAAATAATTAATTAAAAAAATATATAAGTCCAAAAATATGAAAATTTGACAGCACTTCAAAATTCAAATCTTGAACACATATCTAAAATTTCATGTTGAAAAAATAAATTTTCATTCAAAAGAACCACCCGGGGATAGTCATTCCTCTTTTTTAACATAAGAAACAATATGAGTAAAATTAAGAAAAAGACCGTTTTTTTGTAATTTTTTTTTAAAATTTTTTTACATGTATTCTACACTCTAAATAAAAAATTTCGTTAGTTTGTGAAATTTCATGAATGTGTATGGTTTTATGGCTATTACCTTTAGAAAATCAATGGCGAAAATTCATGTTTATAATGGTACAAAACATACCAAAAAGTGGGACATTTTTTGTGCTTCGGTAAGTGGTTCATTTTGTGCAAGTTATTTATTTAGTTTTTTTATAGTAATCATAAACAAACGTCTAATACTATGTTATATTTTAATGTCATCAGGGGACATGCTCCTCCAGGGAGCTAATTGTCCTCATGGCGCTATGTCGATGTTTCATGCAAGATCCCATTGGCTCAAATATCATAGAGCCTACAATAGAGGTGAATAAATTTAAAACTTAACTTTATTTTTTCTTGTTGATTATTGTTATTCAATATCGTAAGAATTATCAAAATTTTCTAACATTGTCTTTCAATCAGCCACCCACCCGTAGACTACAAAACTGAATGGGTGGATGGTCGTATTCATTATTTCTATCAGCATGGATCATGTGTTGTTAGTGGGGATGTTAAGTTTTGGGAGCTGCATAGACTTAATCAACATCGCCAGGTTGCACATAATCTTCCCTTCATGCAACCACATAAGTGTGGTCGTAAGCATATGGGAAAACAACCACCTATCTCTCATGATAGGAGTAAGGCATATGTATAGAAGAGAGAGGGGGATGTGGACTATGTCTTGAGGTAGTAATACAACCTACAACGTAAGAGGTTTATCGATCGAGTTTGCAAAAAGAATACAAAACTCAATTTGAGGAGTTGATCCAGGAGGAAAGAGGGAGGTGGATGCTAAAATGTGTGCCTATAATTCAAAGGAGATGTGACAAATGAGAAAGGAGAGGTGGTTGAGAGAGAGAGAAAGAAAGAACAACTCAAATACCGGGACAGAGGTAAATTTATGATTAGTATAATATATTATGTATTATGTTTGGTTGGAAATCAAAAACTTAATATTATCTCATGAACAAGAAGATAGAGAAGAGGGTGGAGTAGCTAGCAGGAATGTTGACCCCCCCCCCCCTATGAAGGATCCCATAAGTAATTATTGGACTTTCATTGTTATATGGAATATAGTTTTTGTTTATTTGTGTGTATACTAACTCCTTTTTATAGTGTGTGTAGGATTATGACATTCCCCGAGTAAAGCTCCTATCTTGTGAGAGAGACTCACTTAGTAGTACGAAACAGATAAAGGTAAAAACACTTAACATTCATGTGAAAATTGTATGTTGCCTTATGTTGTTGATATTTCAATTGTCTTGATGACTCGATTGTTGTAGGTGGATGTTTTCGATGAGACGTTCCCTTCACATTCAGCCTCTGGTCTCAATCTTATTGGTAAGATTGCTTCATGAGAGGTCTAAGAGGCCGAGATGAATATCGGCAGAGATGTAGCTTCCTTGCTATTCGAGGAGAGAGAGGGTGACGAGGGGAGGCATGAGGAGAGGGCCACAGATGATAGTGTTGAAGAGAGGAGAGAGAAGGGATTTGGACCAGTAAGTTATTTAATGTTCTCATTCACTTTTCTGTATTCTTTTTGGTAAACTTAAGATAAAATTATTAACACAAATCCCGATCTGATGGGGTTGAAGTGAAGTTAATCTCATATGATATAGTAATTGTGAGAGGAGTTGTTTGTGATAGTATCCTACATGTAGTGTTTCATGACATGAGACTCCCCTAGAGACTATCAAATTCATCATTTTGAGGCCATTGTTCCCACTACTCCATTTCCCTACCCTACGAAATTTGTAGGCACTTTGGCGTGAGTGTGTCAAAGAGTTTGTGATATGGGATGTTAGAGATATGAGGCTGGACACTCCTTCATGAGAGGCAAGTAGATGTAATGGATGATTTAATTTAATTATGTGTTTAACTGAATGATTCATCTATGTTGACTTATTTACTAAATGGTTGGCTTTCAAGATGATACGGTACAAGTTGTAGATGAGAGAGTGCACCATACTTGGATGCAGACATCCGATGCCCTCCCCCTCGTCCTTGGGATCACACCTAATTCCATTCATAGAGACAAGAAGAAGCATATTAGATTTTATGATTCAATATTTTCTATTGGTGCCAATAGGCAGTGGAGGAGATGACAATATTTATTGTATAACATTGCTTACGAGGACTTTGATTACTATATATGTGTATATGATGATGTTGTTACTTTAATGTGTTTATGTACTCGTGTTTTACGTTTACGATTTAGTATTGCATTCATGATATATTGAATATGGTTTGTGGTTTATATTAATCAATGAAATGTTTTGTGGTTACGGATTAACATTTATGGAATAATGTTTATGGTTTATGGGTTATGGGTTATATAGAGTTATCCATTTACGCTTTGTTTATAGTGCATTAGATGGTTTTTATTCTTGTTATGTGACATTCCATTTATTGTATATATGATGATGTTATCACTATGTATCTGGTTAATGTATTAATGTGACTATGGATTATGGATTACGGTTTATGGTTTATGGTTTAATAGTTGTGTTCTTCTTCCATGTATGCCTACTTGGGTTTTATGTGCTTACTAAAATTTCATATATATTTCATCTATGAAAATATTTTGTTGAGTATAAGTTAATTATTTTCTTTGTAATTATGTTTGAATGCTAACATATATAAATTGGTTGTTTAAATGCAGGTGTAATTAGATGGCTAGAGAAAAGAAGGATGGAAAGCGCAAGGCTACACATGTGGAGGAACCAAAAGATTATGAAACATTTGATAGTGTCACTTATGTGTTTAGAAAGTATGCGAAGAGGCCTACACACGAAGATGGGGGTGTTGGACAAGAAGATGAGACTTCCCCACCATTGTGTATGGAATTAGAAATGCAACTTGTAATGAAGAAGGTAGAGTTTTATAAAACCGAGTGTGAAAGACTTACATTGGAAAATTTATATTTGTAAAAAAAAAAAGGAATTATTGGACCGAGTAGGAGATCTTTCCTCGAGGAAGATGGAGTTGGAGATTGAGGTTGAAGAGTTGGAACTAGAAATTAAGAATTGGGAGACAACACGTGAATCGAACAAAAAAGTGTTCGAAAATCAGGTAACAAGCTTTAATTTTGTTCTTAAAATCCACGAATGTCACAAGGAAGTATGGAAGAAGATGTACATGGAGGCCAAGGTGTCAAGTGTTGAAAATGTATCATCACTCCCACCAAAGGCACAAATGATAAATGAATATACAACTTTGTAATAAAATGACATTGTTCATGCAACCTTTGACATCAAAAGATGCTTGTTAAACATATATTAAACTTACTTATATATTTCCTTTCTTTTTGAATAAATTTCAGTATGTTATTGTTCAACTAATTATATTAAAACCTTGGAGTTGGTATGCGTAGTATATTTTAGTTTTTATAAGAGTAAATAATATTACTAATCATTTTAGGTGATGTATATTGTGAGTATTGTAAAAATTATATTAACCTTTTGTTAATAAAATCATAACACCTGCAAAATACTTTAACAAATTTCAGTATGTTATTATTCAACTAATTAGATTAAAACCTTGGAGTTGGTATGCATAGTATATTTTAGTTTTTATAAGAGTAAATAATATTACTAATCATTTTAGGTGACGTATATTGTGAGTATTGTAAAAATTTATATTTACCTTTTGTTAAGAAAATCATAACACCCACAAAATACATTAACAAATAAGTTAGAAATTAGAAAATTAAAATATTAAAATCATCTTTAAAATATAGATATACATTTATGCATGCCAAAACATAATAATTAAACAATAATAACATAATAAAATATTAGAATGTGTGAAAATTGTAAAGCAACTTTAAATAATAATAAAGGTTTTTGCATGCTAGTTACTAGATATTAATAACATCATTCCAAAAATGTGGAAAACCATTGTGTTTTACACCGTGTTGAAAACCATAGTGTGTTTTTTAGAGTGTTGAAAAACACAATGTGTTTTTCAATGTGCTAAAAAACACACTGAGGTTGTCAATGAGATGAAAACCACAAAGGTTTTCCGCTTGATAATTACTAGATATTAATTACATCATACCACAAATGTGGAAAACCATTGTGTTTTGCACCGTGTTTAAAACCACAATGTGTTTTTCAGAGTGCTGAAAAACACACTATATTTTTCAACGTGCTAAAAACACACAGTAGTTTTCAACAAGATTTTCAAAACCGCAAAGTTTTTTGCTTGATAATTACTAGATATTAATTATATCATACCACAAATGTGGAAAACCATTACGTTTTACGCCATCTTCAAAACCACAATGTGTTTTTCAAAGTGTTGAAAAACATACTATTTTTTAATGTGCTTTAAACACTTTGTGGTTTTCAAAAGCGATCAAAACCGCAAAGGTTTTCTACTTGATAATTACTAGATATTAATTACATAATACCACAAATGTGGAAAATTATTGTGTTTTCCAACGTGTTTAAAACCACGGTGTGTTTTTCATAGTGTTGAGAAACACACGGTGGTTTTCAAAATAATAAAGGTTTTCCAAATGATGATTACTAGATATTAATTACATCATACAATAAATGTGGAATACCATTGCATTTTCCATTAATTTTTCAATGTGTTAAAACACACCATGTGGTTTTTCAAAACGGCGTAAAACCACAAATGTTTTCCGCTTAATAATTATTATATATTAATTACATCATACCACAAATGTGGAAAATGATTGTGTTTTCCACCGTGTTTAAAACCACAATGTGTTTTTCAAAGTTATGTGAGTGTGTTTTTCAACATGCTGAAAAACCACAAAGGTTTTCCATTTGATAATTATTATATATTAATTAAATCATAACTATTAAATGTGGAATACCATTCCACCATGTTTAAAAATTCTACAAACAGTGTGTTGTTGAGTGCTAAAAACACATTGTATTTTTCAATGTGCTAAAAAACACCTTTGTGGTTTTCAAACGGTGCAAAAATGCAAAGGTTTTCCGCTTGATAATTACTAGATATTAATTACAACATACCACAAATGTGGAAAACTATTGCATTTTCCACCATGTTTAAAACCAAGGTGTGTTTTTAGTCCATGAAAAATACATTGGCATTTTTCAAAATCGATGCAAAACCGCAAAGGTTTTCCATTTGATAATTACTATATATTAATTACATCATACCACAAATGTCGAATACCATTGTGTTTTCCACCGTGTTTAAAACCACGGTGTGTTTTTCAAAGTGCTTAAAAATACAATGTGTTTTCAAACGTGTTGAAAACACATCATGTGGTTTTTATTTTCAAAAAAATGCAAAAACCAACACAAATTTTTCCACTTAATAATTACTAGATATTAATTACATCATACCACAAATGTGGAAAACCATTGCATTTTCCTCCGTGTTTAAAACCACAATGTGTTTTTCATGTTTAAAAACATGTGGTTTTCAAAACGATACTGCCCCCTCACTAAAGGTTTTCCACTTGATAATTACTAGATATTAATTACATCATACCAAAAATGTGGAAAACCATTGCATTTTACACTGTGTTTAAAACCATAGTGTGTTTTAATCAGTCTTTGAAAAACACACTATGTTTTTCAACGTGCTAAAAAACACACTATGTTTTTAAAGCTTATCCTAAACCCACAAGGTTTTGCTTAATAATTACTAGGTATTAACATGCATCATACTACAAATGTGGAAAACTATTTTGTTTTCGATGTGTATACAAAAACCACCACAATGTTTTTCAAGAGTGCTAAAAACACACTTGTGGTTTTCAAAATGTAAAAACTATAAAGGTTTTAACTTGATAATTACTAGATAGTAATTACATCATACCAAAAATGTGGAAAATCATTACATTTTGCATTGTGTTTTAAACGAAAATGTTTTTTTCAGAGTGTTGAAAAACACATTGTGTTTTTCAGAGTGTTGAAAAACACATTGTGTTTTTCAACGTGTTGAAAAAAAACACTGTGGTTTTCAAAGCGATGAAAAACCCCAAAGGTTTTCATTGATAATCATAGATATTAATTACATCATACCACAAATGTGGAAAACCATTGTGTTTCCATTGTGTTCTACAATATCCTGAAAAACACTTATGGTTTTGAGTTGTTTAAAACCGTAAAAGTTTACTTACTTGATAATCATTGTATTTTAATTACATAATACCAAAAATGTGGAAAAACCATCATCTAGATAATATAATGTTTAAAACATTATTAATTTTTTCAAAGTAACTGAAAAATACATTGTGTTTTTCAAAACGATGCAAAACCACAAAGGTTTTCTACTTGATAATTACTAGATATTAATTACATCATACCACAAATGTGGAAAACCATTGTCGTTTTCCATCGTGTTTAAAACCACAATGTGTTTTTCAAAGTGCTCTGAAAAACACTCTAGTTTAAAAAAATGGTACAAAAAGATGAAAACCGTAATTTTTTCCACTTGATAATTACTAGATATATATTAATATTAAAGAACGAGATGTTATGTGACTATGGATTATGGATTATAGTTTATGGTTTACGGTTTAATATTTGCATTCTTCTTCCATGTATTCCTAATTGGGTTTTACGTGCTTGTTAAATTTATATTTACCTTTTGTTAAGAAAATCATAATGCCTGCAAAATACTTGAACAAATTTTAATATTTTATTACTTAATATTAATTACATCAGTACAAAAATGTGGAAAAACATCATGGTTTGCACCTTGTTGAAAATTGCATTATGTTTTTCAAAGTCTTTGAAAAAACAATGTGTTTTTCAACATCTTTGAAAAACACACTGTGTTTTTCAACAAGATGAAAACCACAAAGGTTTAGCACATTCTAATTATTTAATATTGATTACATTAGTACAAAAATGTGGAAAACTATCGTGGTTTACACCTTTTGAAAACCGCATTGCATCTTTCAAAGTGTTGAAAAACATAGTGTGTTTTTCAACATGCTAAAAAATACAATGTGTTTTTCAACAAGGTGCAAAGCACACAAGTTCAGCACATGCTAATTACTAGATATTAATTACATCAGTCAAAAATGTGGAAAACCATCGTGGTTTGCACCTTGTTGAAAACCACATTGTGTCTTTCAAAGTGTTGAAAAACACAGTGTGTTTTTCAACATGGAAAAAACACAATGTGTGTTTCAACAAGGTGCAAAGCACACAAGTTT
Organism: Taxus wallichiana var. yunnanensis; assembly: GCA_018340775.1. Lineage (NCBI taxonomy): Eukaryota > Viridiplantae > Streptophyta > Pinopsida > Cupressales > Taxaceae > Taxus > Taxus wallichiana. Next base: position 280,540,128 of record CM031239.1, on the reverse strand, counting down.
AAAACATGATAATTACTAGATATTGATTACATCAATCCAAAAATGTGGAAAACCATCGTGGTTTGCACCTTGTTGAAAATTGCACGTATTTTTCAAAGTGTTGAAAAAAATAGTGTGTTTTTCAACATGTTGAAAAATACACTATGTTTTCAACAAGGTGAAAAGCACACAAGTTATCCACATGCTAATTACTTAATATTGATTACATCAGTCCAAAAAGGTGGAAAATCATCGTGGTTTACACCTTGTTGAAAAAACACATTACATTTTTCAACAAGATGAAAAGCACACATGTTTAGCACATGTTAATTACTAAATATTAATTACATCAATTATCGACATGTTTAATTATTTTCTACTATCCACATATTACAAGAGTGGTCCTAGATTGGCTAAGACCGAAAAAAACACATAATTTAAATACTCTCATAATCATCAAAAGGAATGTATTTATATGGGTTGTAACCAACCCCTAGAGCATGGTATGAAAATCATATCTACAATCTCATATACATGAATTTTAAATGTTTAGAATTCTAAGATAGGCCTACTCTACATTCCATACATTTACTTTCCACAGCTCAACCTATTTTTTTATGATACATCTCTCTACATATCTGATGCATCTATAACATAACATTACAAATTAGAAAAATATTCATGGCTTTGTACCGTACATATAATAAAGGAATGTATTGAAATTAAGGACATTCAATACTCACTTTTACATGTAGACACTAAGTTGTTGAAAGATAAATGATGATGCGATATGTTTCATCTTTATTCGAACCACCTACAAAATAAATGATCATTATGTTATTCTTTGCCTCAAAAATTAAAGTTTCTTGCGAAGTCACATTCACACCAATAATTCAATGTTTTACCTGTAGATTCCCCTTGTTGTGTTTCTCTCCTCTTTGCATGATTACCATCATGAAATTTGAAGCATTTGTAGTCTCAAAGTGGGATTATTCAAATCTTCTACAATGGTTGACCTCTTAATCACACCATGGTGATGTCTTTTACTCACACTAAACCAAGGACGCATGCGGGTGGTGGTTGTCTCATTGACATCTCCTTTGAAAGCAAAATCTAGTGCATTTGATGCTTCCATGTCTCTCCTAAACCTCTAAACACATTCAAAGTATGCCTTTATCTGTTCATCTGTACTCGGTTGTGTATCCAACACTAACTTCAAGTATTCTTTGCATGTGTGTAGCATAAAATTTGAATTGCTTTCTAGCATCAACCCACCAGCCCCAACTATTTTGGGAGTGTATGTGACATATAAGACACTATAGAAAGTTATTTATTTATACACTGGGTTTTTCAATCTCATTGTACAATTGAAAACCAACCTCATACCATCCATGCATGTCAACCATTGTTCTGTGGACAGAGGAATATTTTGGCTACAACACTCATTCATAACATTCGATTGAGAATACACATTATCACCTACACATGAATACACATTGTCACCTAATCATAAATATGTGTGTTGATAAATATCATTCGCATCAGTTGCCTGCTCAAAGGCATTACCAACTTACCATCAAGTGTTAGTGACTGTTGATGTGGTGAGGAGGGGCCATCTAGGAACGTGTCTTCATTTACTATGCTTGTCTCCGCATATGCACTGACTCTTACACGTGAATGGAAAATAATTACAAAATGATGCTTATTTCGTTATGACTTATGCTTAGCAATCTACATGGCTACTTGGCACATATGATGACATTGAATTGCCTTCCTTAGTGCTTGATGTGGTGAGGAGAGGCCATCAGATCGTGTCTTCATTTACTATGTTTGTCTTTCGCATATGCATTGGTTCCTACACGTGAATGGAAAACAATTAAAAAATGATGCTTATTTCGTTATGACTTATGCTTAACAATCTACATGGCTACTTGGCACATATGGTGACATTAAATTCTTGCTACTTCTACTTGGTTCTTAAAAAGATGACATCGACAAACAAACATCCATGCAAAACTCCAAAGCCTTCAACACGTGCTTATGTGTGTTTCATCCGATAGCCAATGAGCACATTCACATACATCCAAGGCACCACATTGCCTTACCAAATACCAAGTGTTTCTAGTTGTTTGGCTCCTCACCCATAATTCATGGCCATCGGGCTGAATTGCAATGCAAATCCTGTATCTGGAATACTCTTTGCTCTCTCAACCATTATCAATAGTTGTCTTTATTTTTTGAAGTTGGTCAATAAGCTGGATGTTGTAACTTCCTCTTGTGTTTGTAAAATGGCTCCACCTTGTACACAAGTGTGTAGAACAAATGGTCCATCTAGTGAGTGCATTTTTTTGTCTATCACACAAGTATTTGGTCTTCAGAAAACAATGGTAGGCCTCGATGGATGTGTTTGTTTCTGATTTGCATGGGTAAAGTTTCTAAAAAAATTTACCCACATAGTTATCAAGTCACATAGATTGAATATCAATGATACTATGAACCACGTGTAATTATTTGAGATGAAAATTAATAAGGAAACACATGAAGGCTCATACTCACCAATACATCCTTCGCTCTCACACCATGTCTTCTTGAAGTACTCGAGGAACTGAGTTTCCTCTTTGAATTCGTTGAAGAAGTCTTGAATCATTTGAAAGGTGTGATCTTCATGCATTCCCATACCATACATGATGGTACATAATCTCTCAAAAATATTTCACCTCAACTCCTTGCTACAAAGTACTTGTACACATTTTTCAAATATGTGTTGGGGTTAGCACAAGTAAGATCTATTATCCAAAGCTTTCAGAAGATATACAATGAAGATTTACAATCTTCCACACCTCTCATGATGTACAATACTTTCTTTCTCTCAAGATTTTCCTTCTCCAAGAATTCTCTCTCACAATTATTTTCACAATAATCATTAACTCTCTCTTCTAACCCTAACTTTCTAGCTTATAAATACCTTATACAAACTTAGGGCACTTAGCCATGCAATTACAATCAATATATATGTTTTAATACTAAAATTAGATCTAATTCTCGTGAGTTAAATAAAACACTCACACACAGGTAACCGATGTTGGTTAGCCCTAACCGATGTTGGTTCCTACTTGCCTGACCGATGCCGGTCATAGGTGACCGATGTCGGTCCCTTCATAACCGATGTTGGTTACTGTGTTTTCCAACAAGTTGATATAAGCATGCTAAACTGAAGTAATTGAGCTCCACATCTCAACAATCTCCCACTTGGAGATAAATTACTGCACTATACATGTACAATGTCATTCTTAGATCCTTTCCTTAGCTTTGTTTCTTCCTCTTCAAGTCTCAAACTCGAAGACCAACAAAAGTGGAGTGTAGCTCCAACTTCTCTTTTGCTAATGGCTTTGTTAGCATATCCGCAGGGTTTTCACTCGTATGAATCTTCTCCAGTTTCAACTTGCCCATCCTCCAATACTTGCCATATGAAGTGATACCTCAACTGAATGTGTTTCATTCTAGAATGAAATGTTGAGTTCTTTGCCAAATGAATTGCACTTTGATTGTCACTGAACAATTTGCAATCATCTTGCTCCTTTCCCAACTCTTCCATGAACATGCTCATCCATATCATCTCTTTGCTAGCCTCTTGTAGCTGCAACATACTCTACCTCTGTAGTAGACAAAGCCACAACCTTATGTAATCTCGATATCTAGCTAACTTTCATCCCACCTACTATGAAAATATATCCAGTAGTGCTCCTTCTACCATCCAGATCTCAACCATATCCAAATCAACATAGCCACATAAAGAAATATCTGAACCTCCATAGCATAACGCATGCTAGATGTCCCTCTCAAATACTTGAGTATCCATTGGATTGCTTTCCAATGCTCTTTACCTGGATTGGCCATAAATCTACTCACAACTCCCACTACCTGTGTAATGTCTGGTCTGGTACAAACCATAGCATACATGAGACTCCCAACTAGCTGAAGCATATGGTACTCGTGTCATGTATTTGACCTCCTCATGTGATGAAGGACACTGATATTTTCTCAATTTGAAGTGTCCACCATAGGTGTACTTACAGGTTTTGAATTCTTGCATTTTAAACCTTTCTAACACCTTGTAGATATAATCCTCCTGAGACAAATACAATTTCTTGTTCTTCTTGTCTCTGTGTATTTGCATGCCAAGGATTATTTTTGCAGCTCCTAAATCCTTCATAGAAAATGTGTGAGCTAGCTTTCCTTAAGCTCACCAATGTCATGCATACTAGATCCTGTAATAAGCATATCATCCACATATAGTAACAAAATAATATAGCTCCCATTTTCAAGCTTCTTGAAATAAACACAATGATCAAATTCACATCTCAAGTAACCATGCTCATGCATGAAACTATCAAACCTCATGTACCATTGCCTTGGAGCTTGCTTGAGCCCATATAGGCTCTTTTTCAACCTGCACACTAATTTCTCCTTACCCTTGACTTCATACCCAAGTGGATTGCTGCATATAAATCTCTTCATCCAAATCACCATGAAGGAAAGATCATCTTCACATCTAGTTTCTCTAAATAAAAATCATCTACTACAACTAAACTCAATACAATACATATGGAAGTCATTTTAACAACAAGAGAAAATATTTCACCAAATTCAATACCTACTTTTTTCTGTGCAAATCCCTTTACTACAAGCCTTGCCTTGTACCTTTTATGTCCACCCTCTTCTTCCTTGATCCTGTAAACCCATTTGTTCTACAATGTCCTCTTACTTGCTAGCAACTTAACCAAATCCCAAGTCTAGTTTTGTTCCAAGGATTCCATCTCCTCATCCATGTCATGCTCCCACTGAACGTGGGTCTCATCCTACATTGCTTCTTCAAAACTTTATGGTTCACCATTATCAGTCAATAATAAATAAGATAGAGAAGGTGTAAATCTTTCTGGAGGTTTACTTACCCTTTGTGACCTTCTCACAAGAGTTTGGGGTACCAGAGGCTCATTCTGGACCTCCTGGACATTTGTTTCCAATTCTGACAATGACGATGCTGGTCACCTATAGCAACAACGCCGGTTCTGCTAACCGATGTCGGTTTGGCTCTTCTATAACCGATATCGGTTTAGGCGACGATGTTGGTTAGGGGTCAATTGACATCGGTTAATGTGTAACCTTGTAGGTATGAGTTTTAAATCCAAGAGTTCATTTTCATTCACAAACTTCTCAATTGGGTTCATCCTTGGGTACCAAAATTTGATCCTGTACATTCTCTTTTCATTCCATTCAATGTCACGACTCCTAATAATTTTAGAATTCTCTAAATCCCAAAAATGGAATCTAAAATCACCAGATCCATAACCAATGAAAGTGCATCTCTTGGATTTTGCATCCAACTTTTTTCTATTTTCCTTATCAATATGCACAAAAGCTTCTGAACCAAAAACTTTAAGAAAATAAAGATCTACCTCTTTTCGGTCCAAGCTTCCTCTTGGTATTCCTCCATCTAGTGAACTTGAAGGCCCATGGTTAATCAAATAAACTATTGTATCAACTACTTCTGCCCAAAACTGCAAGGGAAATCCAACATGTATCCTCATACTTCTAGCACATTCCATGATTGTCTTGTTCATTCTTTCTACAACACCATTCTCTTGTGGTGTTCTTGGAACCATCCTTTCTCTATGTATTCATTCACTTAACAATAATCATTGAAAAGCTTTGCTACAATATTCACCACCATTATCAGATCTAAGGCACTTTAACTTTGAATTTGATTCATTCTCAACAAGGGCTTTCCATCTTTTAAAAGTCTCAAAAACATCATATTTATGTTTAATACAATAAACCCATACCTTTCTTGTAGCATCATCAATGAAAGTAACATAATATTGGGATCCTCCATGAGAAGCTACCTGGGCTGGTCCCCACACATCTGAGTGTACAAGCTCCAATTTATGCTCCTTCTTAGTTGCCCCAAATTTGAGAAATCTCACTCTCTTTTGCTTTCCAAAGACACAATGCTCACAAAAATCAAGATCTAAATCTTTCAAATCTGATAACTTACCCTTAGCCTTTAAGATTTGCATTCTTTTTTGACTCATATGGCCCAACCGATTATGCCACATGCATGCATTTGAATTTGAAGTAGATAATACATAAAAGGAATCAATAACATAGGTAGATAAATATAACGTTCCTACCTTCTTGCCTCTTACCACAACAAAGGCACCCTTGGTGACTTTCTAAGAGTCTGTTGTGAATGTAACCATGCAACCAACTTCACCTAGTTTCCTACAGAAATAAGATTCCTCTTGAGGCTTGGCACATGCCTCACATCTTTCAATACCCATGTATTTCATTCTGTAATTTTAGATGAACTTCCCCTTTACCAAGTAATACTGCAAGGTTCATCATCACCCAAATAAACATGCCCAAAATTTCCCCTGGACATAATTTTGAAATAACCCTTATTAGGGTTGCATGGAAAGAAGCTCTGAATCTAAAACCCATGATTCTATTCTATTATCCAAAGAAAGAATAAGAGCATCTTGCATTACCTCTGCTGCAATATTTTCTCTTTACCTTTGTTTGGGTGTTGGTTCTCTTTATCCTTTGACCAACAATATTTCTTTGCATGTCCTTTCTTTCCACAATTCCAACAAGTAATTCCCTTACCTATGGATTTAGATCTGCCATTCCTTGACTTTGATTTCCCATTATTCTTACTCTTGGATCTCTCCTTCTTCCTGCCTCTACTTTCTACATTCAAAGCATTCCTAGATGATGATTCCTTTGTAATTTTTCCTACATGAATTTCTTCATTCAAGATTATACTAACCACATCATCAAACTTCAAAATATTATTAGCAAATGTTGTATTACTAACAACCATTACCAAGTTATCCCAACTATCAGGAAAAGAACATAAGAATAAGAGTGCTTTCACTTCATCATCAAATGGAATATCAACCGATTTTAACTGATTTACAATAGATCGGAAATCATTCAAATGACTAGATGCAGATCCACCTTCATGCATCTTAGAACTAAATAGTTTCTTCATCAAATAAAATTTATTTGAAGCACTAGGTTTTTCATATAAATTAGCAAGAGATTTCATTAACTCTACCGTAGATGTCACTTTTGTAATATTAGAAGCCACGGATGTTTCAGCTCAATCTTATAGATCCCAAAGCCTTTCTGTCAAGAATCTTCCATTCTTCATCAGTCATCTTCGTAGGTCTAGACTTTTCATCCAATGGTAAGTACAAATCTCTTTGATATAGATAATCCTCAATCTGCATCTTCCATAATTGATAATTTTGGTCGTCAAACTTCTCTACCTTGTATTTTTTTCTTCTTCCATTGTTATAGCTCCCACTCAATCAAGAAAACCCTCTGTGAGTAAATATGTCAACACAAAAACCTCAAACAAAGATCTAATACTAGTTGTTGGGGTTAGCACAAGGTTGTATAGATAATATATCATATCTAAGCATACATGCAATAAAAGTGGATATTCTACCAAAATAAATATACAAAACAAGAGATATAAATCAACACCAGATTTAACGTGGTTCACCCAGTGTGGGCTACATCCACCAAGAAACAAGTCAATCTATTATCCAAAGCTTTCAGAAGATATACAATGAATATTTACAATCTTCCACACCTCTCACGATGTACAATAATTTCTTTCTCTCAAGCTTCTCCTTCTTCTCCAAGAATTCTCTCTCTCACAATTATTTTCACACAATAATCATTAACTCTCTTCTACCCTAACTTTCTAGATTTATAGCTTATAAATACCTTATACAAACTTAGGGCACTTAGCCATGCAATTACAATCAATAGATCTGCTTTAATACTAAAATTAGATCTAATTCCTATGAGTTAAATAAAACACTCACGCAAATGTTGGTTATCCCTAACACGATGTCAGTTCTACTTTCTGGATCGATGTCGATCATAGGTGACCGTGTCGGTCCCTTCACCGATGTCATTCTTGTGTTTTCTAAAAATTTGATATAGCATGCTAAACTGAAGTAATTGAGCTCCACATCTCAACAACATGCCCCGCACACATGTCATAGGCACACGGTTGTACATGAAAACCAAAAAAACACCTAATGGCTTGGATTTCATCAATGCATCATCTATAATGAATGTATTGATCTACCAATCGGCACGAATAATTTTTATCATTTATGGACTTCCTCCGACCACCCGTAAATGTCTTGATATTATTCCTCGACATCCATGGTGTTTAGAACCCCATAATAAATGAAATGGTTGTTCCATTTGGTCGTTGATAGTAGAAAAAATGTCCCTTTCCTCCGCATGTCATAAGTTCAAGCTCATTACATCATCAATGTGATTTTGAGACCTTTTAGAGCAAACTCATTTCCATGCATTCATCACATCCTTTCTTGTCAGGAATTGGTCCCTCTTGCTCAACATACCCACCAAGGATGGATCCTCTATATGTTTTTCATACACCGTGTCCACGGAAACACCCATCAATAGAAGACTCTCAATGTAACTTTTGCATTTGTTTGACAAGTATGGGGAAACAACAACATGAAGGTCGTTAATGGTAGTTTTGTTTACACCATGACAACACTCACCATTTACATCACAATGAAACAAATTATTGTATATTATTATCGCCATTGTCGGTCTCCCATACAAAACCTTCACATTGAAGTGACATTGACAACCCCTTTTAATTTGATACCTACTCACTCTTTCACTTGTTGTTGGCTTATTTCTATTGTCCTCTGGACCATATGAACACTAGTAGCTATAATTAAAAACATTAACATCAAAATGCTATACAAATGTTTATGAAAAGCACGTACAAAAAATAAGTGTTAGAAAAGGTTCGAACCACGAATATGTCTTCATTTTATGCGGTTTAGGGTCAACTATATCAAATAATTTGTGATGTTTGGAGATGAATTTAATCTCGTAAGCCGTATACTGAGAACCTTCTCCCTTTACAAATTCCTCTAATCTTGCAAGAGAGATGGTTGCACAAAGGTCGATGTTATGCTCATCTCTTATTGGGGTTCATTTCAATTCTTTATTCAAAAATTGACTCTTTTCCTCTATTATCTTTTGGACAGGAAGATTGTACATGGCTTGTCATTCGGGCCTCCTCCTCATTCTAACAATTATTACATGAAGTTGGCATCATTAATGAAATAATTATTTCATACTTTCCAAAACGAATTTTGAGTTATGATCGATCATCATCATCATCATCATGAATACCATCTTAAATTATTGGAAGCATCTAAATTTTTGGCTAATTCAAAAACACATGTATAAAAGAGGGTATTGAAATGCAAGGAAAACAACAATTTACATGAGTGTTATAAAATATTTGAGTACATGTACATTTTCCTCTTAATATTTGGATACACCTCTTTATTACATCCTTGAATTGCTTCTATGAGACAAAAAATTACTCATTCAAATAATGAATCCCACATAATTTATTTGTAAGCATTGTATGTAGCAACATATAAACATAAACCTTAACATAGCATGACCCTTATGCTAATAAGGGTAATGCCAAAAAAGAAATTGCATTCCTACCAAGATAAATAATCAAAGAAAAATATCACATATTTTCATCTTCGAATAGTGTAAATTAACAATTGTAAGAGTTAAGCAAAGTATTAAGTGGTGTTTCATATACATAGTGTGAAAAAATAAAACCATTAAATTTTATCCATCTATAATTATGTTTTTCAAAAAAGTGAATTTACAAACTGAAATTCAAGAATGTAGATATTTCAAAAAAATTAAATTGAAAAATGTGATTTCTCCATAATGAAATTTAAAAAATGTGGATATTCTTTAAAAATTAGCTTTCATGAAATTATGGAAAAAAAAATATTTTTATGAAATTATGGAAAATCGCATCATAAATATTATAAAAGCTATCTATTTATATTGGTAAATCACAATTTTTAACAAACTCATATTTTTATGGATAACAATGTAGATAAATGACCCTATTTCTAGTAGTAATTCTATTTTTAAAAGATTAATTTTTAAAAATATGAAAAGAAAGCATAATTTTTCATAATTAAACTTTAAGAATATAGATATTTTAAAATCATAAATTTGACTTTTATTATATTGTGAAATATCTATATAATATTTTAGAGAAGGCACTAATTTATTGTAGATAATTTATAGGTAGACTTGATTAATGATTGTTATTATTTTTGGTTTCATAAAATATTCATAAATAATATTTGGGTTATTATGCAGATTATCAACACAAAACGTTAAAATTGGAGGTGATGTATATTATTCATGATTGAATAATTTTACCTTGTTTAAGGATTTATCATCCATGAGTAAATTATAGTAGTGTAGATTATATACAACTATAGTTTACTTATATTTTGTTAGTGTATATTATTAAAAAAATAGAAATAACTAACATATTAAATTTCCCACAATGCATGTATTTCAATTTTTTTGGATAATACAAACTCAATATTATAATGTGTAGAATTTTCACAATTTTATTTGAACCTTATAAATGGTGCTAAAATTTTGAATCGTAATACATATAATACATATAGAAATGTTGCTAATATAGATTATGAACAACTAATATTCAATGACATACTAAATTGTTTAAAATATACATATAATTTACAAAGTGTGAATAAATTGTGTGCTATTTTTATAAACTGTGGCATATTTCAAACTTTCTTTGGGAACTCCCATCTTCTTCAGGTTATGTGAAGGCTCGTATTTTTGTGTATCTTCATTTTACCAACAGGATTGGGAGGAATGAAGCTCCTAGTATTCATATTCACTGAACAAAAATGTAACTAAATACAACACCACACATCCAAAAAGAAGCATACAATTAATTTTAGTATGTTATAAGACAAAACTAATATGCATAATCTACTATGAAAAACATATGGAAAAGAAAACGCAATTTTAGCAAAACTATCCAAAACAAATTGATGTATGAAATGAGAGTGAGAGTATGACAACAGAGAATTTTTGTTGGTTCATTCAATTACTAAATTATAACAAATAATAAAGAAATTTTCTATATAAAAATTATCTACAAATTAACATTATTTACAAATATAATGAATACAAAAAAGAAAACTTACTGAAATGTTATTCCATTTAACACAACATCATAGTAAAAATTTGAAAAATAAAATAAAACTAATAATATAATGGCATAAACATGTTTGTGTACTCATCTCTTGAATCACATAACTTGGTTCATAAACTTTTAAATTAGGACAACCAAATAATATTCAATAATATGAATTGTTCATAATTATCTTTCTCTTAATTAATTTGATGAAATACAATTTTGGTATATTTCTATTTGTTTTTATTCTAAATTAAGTAAGAAGAGTCCAGGGATTTTAAGAAATTTATTATTAAGGTTATTGTTAACAAATATAAATATAATTATCATCATCATATTAAATTTTTGAATTAAAAAAATAAAAATATATTTAAATTTTAAAGAAATAAAATTTATCTAATATTTTAAATAACGTAAATTAAGTGTAATGTAATAAATTATTTACTTAAATTTAATTTTTAATTAATTATACACCTAAATTTGACATCCATTTAACTCTCAATTTTTAAAATAAGGGAAAATTTTATTTACATATATTAGTGTGAATTACAAAATTTAATTACATAAATGAAAATGTGTGGAAAACCGGTGTGTTTTTCAATGTGTTGAAAAACATGATGTTTTTCTCAACATGCTGAAAAACACACATTGTTTTTCAACAAGATGAAAAAACACAAAGGTTTTCCACATGTTAATTACTAAATATTAATTACATCAGTCAAAAAATGTGGAAAACCATTGTGTTTTTCAACGTGTTGAAAACCACAGTGTGTTTTTCACCTTGTTGAAAATCATAGTGTGTTTTTCAACACGCGTTGAAAAATACACTGTGTTTTTCAAAAAGATGATAAACACAAAGGTTTTCCACATGTTAATTATTAAATATTAATTGCATAAGTCTCTATGAATATTAGGACTTAGTTAGGTCTAAACATCCTATGAAATGGTTGTTAATTATGTTATACTTCATTTGCAGAACACAAGCTGCAAACTTTATACCTGATTAACATGGCAAGTTTATCACCGCCTAAACGTTAGTCTAACCCGACTCTATTCCATTTATATATGTATTGAGGGCTTTCAGTGTTTCCTAGACCTGGTTTGCCTATTTATAGTTAAAAATACAAAAGAATTTATAAGAAATATGAAAGAATTTACAAATACGTTATAATTAAAAATATGAAAGAATTTATAAAAAACCCCTCATGGATTAATCCTTATGTAACACTTTAAAAAGATGATCTTTATTGTTTAATCTTTAAAAAAATTAGTGGCATATTTTCACTTGAACTATCCTATTTTTTATATGGTCACAATTTGAAGAATTCAACTGGAACAATCAATTTGAGAGTTGTTTGAAATTTTGTGTTATAAATGAAACAAAGGTCCATTATTCAGCAACAAATTTGTATTTTTAAACAATACAAAAAACAACCTGGCAATCCATTGTGGCAGCCGAGTGTTCACAAACATTGTGCATAATGCGTGGAGGATACAAAGCTTGGCATTAATGGCGTGTATTATCCGAATTGCTACTAATCCGCAGGTTCACCAGGTAAAATGCGTTCGCAGACTAGTTTGGGCATATAAGGTAGAAAAGCATAAAATATTTAATGAACCGGTTTGGGCTCACTTGGGTGGTAAACTTGCCTCCCAAAACACATTAAATATGGCACCTTGAACTTTGCTTTGGCACCAGACTGAGTCGGATATGGCAGATTTGGCAAATATTTCTAAATCCTCCTCAAGTATTTCGGTATATTTTTATGGTGTTTTTATGTATGTGGTGTACTTTTTGGGGAGGGTAGCTCTCGCCATAGGGAGAGGGGGTTCCACACCAAATTATTGTCCTTGTTTTGTCTGATCAGTTGTGGAGAAGAATGGACTGCCATATGCGTATTGATGTAAATGTTTATCTTCAAAAATATGGTAAATTCAGCTTTGACATTTCATTTACTTTCTGTCTCATACAAAAATATGTCATTCTCTATTGTATACGAGAGGATGAAGTTTTGGAGGGCTCCTTGACATAGGGTCAACTTTCAAATCAAGCATTTAGGTGTATATTTTATTTTTCTGATTTTTTCCTTGCATTTGTTTGTGCATCTAAATGAAAATCAATGTGAATTCATCTTACCCCATATATTTTGTAATGTAAATTATTTTTGTTTTATCCAGGCATGAAGCTCCTTTCCAATATGGTTTAAAATAGCCTTCGCATGGCCAATTTCAGTGGCATCCGTGTTTTGCTTCTGGCCATACGATGGTTATTTTTAACCACAATTTTGTATGTTACATATTCCATTTTACCACAAATTTTAAATTTCCATTAAATTGGTAGATATTTCCAGTGTTATTTAATGCACATGAATTCATTGTTTAATTCAGAATAGAATTTTTTTAAGACCAGTAAGTAACTATTTGTCTTTTTGTAAACCAGTAAATACTCTCACCCAGTATGCTATTTAGGGAATGAGGAATGCACCATCAAGTTAAAATATTATTCGAATGGGAAAACGCATGTGAGGGTAATGTAATCTAATGAAATTCAAAACCACATCCCATAGGTGTTTATTCTAATAAAAAAATTATTGTTCTATTTCCACCTTTTTGTTTGGTCAAAAAAATTGCTAATTTTCTATTTTAACCATTGTCTTTCTACACAGCAGATTTATTCATCGTCTGAGGGGTTGTAAATTATATTAGCATTTAATGAGAAATTGAAAGAGTTTAGTTATGAGCAATGTTTTTGTGCATATGATTCGGCTCGTATGAAGCCCATTAACTGAAATTGCATCCGTATCTAATTATTTCTCTCAGCTTGGCAATACACAAATTAAAATACACAAAAATACTCTCTCATAAGTTACAAGAGAACAAGAACAATGATGTTGTTAAGTACTGCCACAAGAAAAAATGTGAAACAATGTCGATGTCTCATGAGGAAACCCATATCTTGGCTCATGATGACATTGCATGATATGATATCTTTGGTCATTTTGTTAAACACTTAGCGTGCATACATGTGTAGAAGAGTAATAAAGCACAAGTTTTATATTCATGTTTGGTCTCCTTAAGAAATTGCTTGGCCATGCATACATACGTCTAAGAGCATACAATCTTGGCTAAACTTTTTCACTTGCCAATTGCCATACATGTGTATTAGAACATTTCATAAAAGTTTCCCTTTTATTGATGCAGGATTTGATTTTCATCTTCTCTTATTGTACTATTTTCCCTTATAACAGGAATTTTGTCATTGAAGATCACGAGTAAAGAGTGGAAATTCTATTTAGCTACACATGAAGTCTATTTTATTGTCAATTTAGTGTGTTATTTTTTAATTTTTGCATCAGTGCCTCTTCTGCATAGCCGAAAAATCCGGTGTCACCTCCTTTTTAGCAATATTTCATTTTTGCTCCATTACGCTAAGAGAATCAGTCTCGAAGCCTACTTCACAGCGTCATTCCTCCCGATCTCAACAAAGAAGAGCTCCAACAAGAATTGAAGGCCCGGGGTCCAATCAGATTTATCCACCTCCATAGGACGCATCAGGGCCTTGATGATTGTGGATTATTATGACCTTAGACATGCGAACCAAGCACTAGCTGATATAAACCTGAAGCATTCTATGCAGCAAAAAATGGCAGAAAACAATGACAAAGTAGGAGAAGTTCTCTCCGCAGGGTTTAAACTCAATCTTGGGATTCCAGTAATACAGTTCAAATATATATTAGCCAACAACTTGTGAATAGATTTGTGGGAGGTTTTTATTTTATTTTATTTTATGTAGTTTCTAACAAGAATATATAGAAATTGAAATGATGGAGTTTCTAATGGGCGCAGTGGCCATTGTAGCGGCGACAACAAGCATTAAGGGAGAGGACCCTATAACCGTGCATGCACCAAAACATGTACATCTCTTTTCACCATAGGTTGTTGACAAAAGTACCAATAGTTGTTCACTTTTTGGTTAATGACACTTTTTAAGAGTCAATGAGAATGTGACACATAGGGTGCTCGGTCATTGGTCCCTCTTTCAAATGCTTTATATTAATTTTCTTCATATTAAATCAATTCAAAAACTACTTTTCCCTCTAAATAAACACGTGAAACAAAAATGTTGATATGGCACGATCATACACTACATGATGATATAATTGTTTTACGCTACCGACATACCTACATATATCTACGTGCCCCTAAAGTTAGGTGCATAGTTATAGGGTCCTCTCCCCTATAGCATGACATTTTATTTGTCGGAAAAGTAGCTCACCTCTAAATTGGCCGGTGGTGGGCATGATGCCGGCGCTGCTACCAAATTAGTTGTGGTTAACGGCGGGACGTTCAAATTTAGAGGCCCATGGATGACCAGACATAATTTGTTCGAAGTAGTGACCTCTAATCCCGCTAATTTAGAGTACATTTTGAAGAAGGATTTCACAAACTTCCCCAACAGATCCTTGTTTTACGGGTGACGATATTCTTCCAGAGATCTCCATTGCGAGGACTTTTCACGAAGTCGTTGAATTGTGCACTTATCGTGTTATGTTCCCTCTCGTGATATGGAAATTTATGAGATTTTTGAATGTGGGTTTTGAGAACAGGCTCGGAAAAACTTCGGCGATTATTGGAGAATTTGCAGCGGAGATGATTGAAGCCATACGTAAGGAGATCAAGGCAGAAGGAGGATCGAGTAGAGATATTTTGTCGAATTTTATTGAAATGGAGGCAGATGAAAGATGCTCTCCTTTTCAAAAGTTGTTTTAGGTACAAATAATGATGCAAATAAATTATCCTAAATGTTGTGACAACTTGCTTTCCTAGAAAATGTTGAAGGTTGAAATAACATCCAAGTTTATAAACCAATCAAATTAAAAATAAATAATTTTTTTATAATTGATTTGTTAAAATTTGTGCTTTAATGTGAAAAGTGCATATTTGTGTATGAAAAATAATAATAATAATATCTTATTGGTTGAAAAGTACGAATAATAATAACTCTTTAAGCAAAACTGAAACTTATAGTATACTTGCCTTCGATAGTACTAATAACTACTTTTGCAAAAATGGCCCTTTTGCCATTGCCAATTCCCTTGGTTGTACACTTGGACCTTGCCTGATTTGTACTACATCATGGTGAAATTTCATGTTTTGGAAACTTAGAGAAAAAGCCAGCGGTTGGCGGGGCCCTCAACATGGCACATAAACTAAGTTAGGAAAAGAACTTGTCCAAAACTAAGATTTGACGTTGGTTTTGCCTATGTTAATCTGTATTTTACACTTTGTAAAAAAATTAGCCCCTATTTGAATTGAAAGAATTTGGAAAAACCGTCATTATCACTATGAACACATTCAATAAAAATATAAGTGCAACATTACATAGATATTTAAATAACATTGTTGAAAATGTGTTTAGATCGAGCATACAACTCCTCAAACTTACTCGACACTTATAAATAAAACTAAAAAAACAATGTATTTTTCAAATTATTAAATATATAAAGAGTATTTAACAGAGATGGATGGGTTGTTTAAAACATCTTAACGTCATAGATTTTTTGTTAGATGGGTGAGGTCATCGTCAAATCTCATCCCTTAACCTGATGCCCTTTACGATTCCATGCGGCCGATGCCAACTTTCCTTGAATGGATCAGTGGTGTTGTTTTTCGGTAAAAATACAAGGACAACACCATTAACAAATATTCTTTCTCGGTCAAATCAAATGAAAATGCATGTACTTTGTAGTGTAGTAACATACTAACAATATCATAACAATGAGACATTTGTGATTTGACTATGCTTTGGACATCTCAATATTTACGTTAAAGGCATTTGCATAGCTAGAATTGGCTTGCCTTTATGAAAACATTTAATTATGTGCAATAGGGTATGTATCGACAACCATTTCAATGGAAAAAACGTGGTGTACAAGTGACGAAAGTGGTGGTGGTTGACAGTTTGCAGATGTGCCTTGGGTTTTCTTCTATCTTGAGTGTAGAGGAAAAGTTAAAACTTGGACCTTATTAAATGCTCACCAATTTTTATTTTGGACCCTTTAAGCTCACATTTCACTCATGTGAATAATGTGCATGAGTTTGAGACAATTAAGTGGAGCACAAATAGCATATATTATTTTGGTGGAGCAACTCCATGGACTAGTTGTGGGGGCGTGCATGTTTCATGTATTTAATTCCCACCTTCTAATTTATAAATTTCTATTGATGTCTACATCTAACTTAACAAATTAAATGTCCTCCACTAAAAACCTTTGACATCATAAAATTGAAAATTTACAAGCTTGATTGACAGATAGAATCTACCTTTCGTGTATATGTCTAATCGTTTGACACAGCCTCAATTATTGATGGTTTTCTACACACCTCCTATTCTACAATGGAGCATGTATATAGAAGAAGTTATTTGGGTAGGAACAATATTAGTCGTGCATTGGGTATGGGTCATGTCGGATTTTAATTCCCACCTTTTTATTTCGACTTTCTGTTCATTTATTCGGCTTATCAAACAATTTAAATGTCGAGGCAAGTTGGAAATGGGGGCTACAATGTTCTACTAGAAGTAGACATTACAATAGAGTCTTGAATGCAGAAACTATTGGAATTTCCCTTTATTTATTTTGGCCCCATAAAGTGTAAATTTCCCCCATGTGAGTAGTTTGAACAAGATCAAAACTATAAAGTGGAGCATGGATTGTAGATATTTTCTGGGTTGGAACTATCTGCAATATTGTAGAATAAGTATAGGGCATGCGATTATTTAATTTCCATCACTTAATTTCCAAAATTTTAGTCATGTCTTCGTCTTGTTTATCGAATTTAACATCATTCAATTCACAACCTTAAATCCATAAAAAAACAATATACGTCGGTAATTTCTCTCATATGCCCATCTATTGGGAAAGCTCACTTGTTGATGATTATTTGTGCTTCACTTTATTCCTTCCAATTACTCTAACTTGAAAATTAAAGGGGGCCTACAAAATTCTACAAGAAGTTGAAATTAGACACAATTATTCACATCAGTAGTATTGTTCGACCACTCCTTAATCTCTACAAAATTTTCCTCTACATCTTACACAACATGCATTTTCTCCTTCATTCATTTCCTAAAAATGTCATGTCGTTGTTCAAGGGTTGAGTCTCACATTTTCTCCTTTCCCTTTCCCTACCCTTCCACTTCTCCACCCTTAAACCCCTTCTTCTTCACCCCTTTTCCTCTCCCATTGCTTCTCCCTCACCAGTTTGATTTTTGATAGATCCCCTTTGACGTTTCCATCGTATATTTCATGTATGATTGCTAGTGTTAAGATATATTATAAATACTATAAGTACAACCATTATAATCATTGTGAACATTATGTTAATTTTATAGTAAGATCACATTATAACAATTATATAACATTTTCATATTATTTTTATTTATTAATTAATTATTATTTTTAAACATTATTACGCCTAAAGGCATCCCCCATGGGAAAGGCCCTTGCGGACGTTTCTGCAACTATGTTAATTTTGACGGCCATTTGGACGTTTTTGCATTTTTAGGTGTTTTTACCTGTTTTAGTTGTTTGTTTCGGGCATAATTCTTTTTAGGTTGGAAGCCATGATCTCAAGAGGAGATTCGAGCATCCCTTTGGTGATCGGCATGGTCGAATGCTGGTGAAGGATAAGGGCCACCCACTAGTTTTCGCGGCGCTGCAAACCCTAATTAAGTCTAGCCTTAAAAAGGCCACCGAAACTGGACAAGCATATATTTGGGGATTCGAGGGTTCTGGATTGGAATAGCATATATGGAATTGCTTGCGACGGCTATACCAATTTCAACGCAAAGTGGGGATTTCACTGCGCTTGATTGCAAGATTTCTAAGATTTTTTTGTTTGAAAAGGGGTTTTATTTTTTTATTAGAGTGTGTCAGTTATTGGAGTAGAGAAATGAAGGGATCAATGTATTCCATTTGGTGGGTTCTTCTAGAGGAGCAGGAAAACATGTTTTCTATGAATTTCATGTCAGGTAATCTCACCATTTTGAAACCAAATCCCTAGATGGCTTCGCGTTTGGACTAGCGATTCTCATTATTGGCATTTTCCTAATTCTCATTCTCATTGTTATTGTGTGTTATTTCCACGGGATAAAAATCTAACACATACAACAAAATTACATTCGGTAGATTCCATAATAACTTACAACATCACTTATCTCAGCTAATAAATTAGTTCCAGTGGCTTTGGATAGTCCCTCACGACTCCTCGACTGCAATCTGTGTCAAACTTGTCATAGATGAGAAGAGGAGGTGAATAAATTGGCTATTTTTTTGCCTTTGTACTTGTCGACCAGCTGAAATATTTTTACAAACATACGAAGAAACACCTTTGTTGGACTGCTCAAATAGCTCAACCCATCTAAGGTAACGACATCCCTTCCGGTGTTGTTTGCATAGATATTTTCAAATATTTAATGGCAGAGCTAAAATGAAGATGGTGGATATGGGAAGAGGACTGCTAAAAGAGTAGAAACAGGGTAATGGAACTGACATGATAGGAGCTTTGAATCAGGGTAAGGGCATTTTCCAAATCATTATTCAGAAGGGAATTTTGTCATATGTTTTATTTTCTAGGAGCCCTGGTAGGTATGTATGCAAAATGTGAAAGCATGTGAATTGTTTGACAAAATGCCTCAAATATATGTTGTCTCATGTACTACAATGATTGCAGAATATGCAACAAATGGGTTTGTTGAAAAGACCTTGGGAAATTTTTGCAAATGCAATTGGTAGGTGAGGCATACTAGGCAAGCTAACAGGCTCTCTTCGCTTCTCTCCTATGTAAGAAAGCATAGTGTTATTCATTGGGTGCCTTCTATCTCTACTGAACACTGTTTGTGCATCCCTGGGCAGCCACAATCTATTATTGTTAGTAGTTTTTTCAGCAATTCCTCTTCCCATGTCTCTCAAAAGGTCATGCATACCAAGTAGATGGTGAGGGCCACTGATCTTTGTGAGCATTCTTTGTGCAAGATTCTTGACAGTTGTTTGTGCCTTTTTTTGGTATAAAGCCTCTCAAAATATAATAAGATCCCTCTTCTTTTCACCTATAAAGTAACAAACTATATCCAAAAATATTTGTTTCTCTACGGCACAAAGTTCATCAAAACTGATCCGAAGGACTCTAAATATGTCACTTCTTGTAGCAATATTATGGAGAGATTCTTCCCAACATTCTTTGTCTTCCGCAGCCTTCTTATCATACAAATGTGCTCTAATAACTTCTAATGAAAGAGGATTCCCACAAGCATGCCTTTGCAATTCTTTGGGAGAGTTCCTCATAGCGTGTATCAGGGGATACCCTTGAGAAAGCATGCCAATTAAACAGCTGAATAGCTTCATCCTCTGTCAATCCATTCATTTGGTGAATTGAAACAACATTACCAAGATTCAGTATATGTTGGTCTCGTGATGTAATTATGACCCTGCTACCAAGGGCAAACCAATCCCCACCAAGTGCATTTAACTGGATTTTATGATTCAGATCATCCAAAATGATGAGGGCGCGGACTCCTCGCAATCAATCCTTCATTAGAGATTTTCCATGATCAACACTTGGAACTTCCCCATGGTAATCAACTAGATCATTTAGAATTCTCCTCTGCAACTCCATGAGTCTGGTGGTAGCTCCAACATTGAATACAAAGCAAGAAGCATCAAAGTCTCTATGAATTTCATTGTAAACCACCTTTTCCATAGTAGTTTTTCCAATACCACCAATTCCACATATTCCCAATCTCACAACATTGTCAATCAAGCTCAGATTTAACTTCTGAATCAACTTCTTCTTTTCCCTTTCAAGTCCTACTGGATGTCCAGCCACCACAAATGGAACACTCCTCAATGTATTCATCACGTCTCACACAATTGTTTTCACTAGCCTTCCTTGGTACCTGCAAAATAGGATGCATGAATTACCAGAATTGGAAGTTGTATGGGCTGTTAAACCTCTACTTGAATGATAAATATTAAAATCAAATGAATAGAAATAGAAGAGAAAAATGCAAGCTTGCTTACCCAGATTCTACGTCCATAGACCAACCAGAGCGACAAGAGATTTGATGAAGAGCTTTCTTCCATTGTTCGATTGTATTTGTATCATGTCTATCTAAATGGCTATAATGCTCTTCGAATGCCTTTGCATATGGATCTTTCGTATATAATCTTGCATAATCTCGAATGTTATCTGTTTTACATGGTATTTGACATCACAAGGCTGCACATCATAAAAGAGAGGAATTATGAGGGCATTGGAGCTACACATCCAAGCGGCCTCCCTGAGACACCATGTTGAGTTTGCATAGCCTCTGGAAAATATAGGGATGAGAATATCAGTGCTTTTAATGGCTATTTGCAAGGCCGATTCAATGATTTTTCCCTTTTCCAGTTCCTCGTTGTCCAAGAAAACACGAAGTCCTACATTGGATAGAGATTCATACAGATGCTCAACTAATTTTTTTCTCACATCTTCTCCACGAAAACTAAGAAACACATGAAACTTATTCTTGTGGTCGAAGAGGATATTCTCCATAGTTTGAAATAAGAAATCTAGTGCAGTGAAACTCTAAAATGGCTAGAATTATTTATTGGTGTGGTCTATTAAGGAAGGCAGGGAAGGAGTTGACCAATTTTTTTAAGCTACTAAATGTTGATGAGATTGCTTACAAGTGAATGTTGAATTTGTTTAGTTTGTTAAATGTTGATGTCATTGCTTACAAGAATTTGTGTAGATAAATTGCTTACAGACCCATTTGTAATGTTTTTTTAAGAGCAAAAAATTTCCAACTTGCCCATGAAAAATAGGTGGTCAAATAAGGTGAGAATGATAGACACTAGGGATCATTTTATTGGTGAATATTCGTAATATGGTGAAAATTTCATTTTAGGAAAATTTGAAAAGGTGATTTTTTCGGAGCGGGTCGGTGTCTTGTTCGCCTAAAATATAAAGTATTTTTTTTTTGGGGGTTGACTTTGCCTTCATTTGAAAAATTCTCCTATAAAAACCTAGGTCATTCACCAGGTAGTATACCACAAGTAGCTTACCAAATTACCAATACCGTGAAGTTTCAACTCGCATACTCTTAAGCAGTAGAGATTTTTGTTAGCCTGTTAGGGTTAGTTGTTGACGTGCGTGATAGGGATATAGTTGATGTGTGACAAAGAGGTATTGCAGATGCGTGTGACAAGGAAATATTGCAGATGCACGAAAAAGGGGTAAGCAGTTGACACGTGTGCGTGTGAGAAAGAATTGACGTGTGACAGGGCATAAGTAGTTGACGCGTGACAAGGACATATTTGATGCGCGACAAAGTCATTTGATGCCTTGTTGATGCGCGACACTTTCAATTGACACCTTGTTGGCACCGCGGCGGGGATTATTGCCACACTTTTGATGTATGACAAAGGGTTAGTTGTTGACGCACAATAGGAGTCGCTACTTGGTTCTTTTGCTGACGTAGGACTCTGTTCAGAATAATGGAAGGTGCTAGTCCTAAGAATGCGAAGACCCTAAAAGTAACTAAGAAATCTCAGAAATCATTGTTCAAGTTTTTGGAAACTCTACGGATATAGATATTGAAAATACCAACAACCATAAAGATGCCACCAGAAAGAATCAGAATATTGACTGTGTGGAAGGTATTATTGAGGTGGACATGCATTCTGCACAATATCAAACAAATGACACCTACGATAATATGCCAAATCTTGAAGATATTCTTCTTGTTGGGGTGCAACCAGAAGTGCATCAAGATATCACACATACAAATACTCAGCAAAATGGAACACATAAATCAAATTCAAATTATGGTTCATGAAAGAGGAAACTAGGTGATTGTGAGATTGCTCAAAATTATACTCAAAAAATTAAAACATTGAAAACAAACAAGAATATGTGGACCATTGGTAGGTCATACAAGTTTGATTGGGTAGCTAAATTTTTGTTTATCAAACCTATACAATCATCTAATTCTGAAGAGATCCCATCTGAATGTACATGTACAATATGTACATGGAAATTGGGAAAGAAACAAAAAATGCAAATGAAGCTGGAAACTATAGAAAAACATTGTGGAAAACAATATTTGACTGTAACGGGGGCGGATGGCCAGAAAATCAAAACACACAGGTGGAAAATTGAAAAAGAATGCATGCATGTTAGATACGCAATGGAATATGAGGCAGAGTAGAAAAAATGCAGACATCTCTTGGAAAAGGGAGGAACGATCACATCGCATATTGGTAAGATGAATCAAACAAATCTACATGCAAAACTCATACAATTCTCTACTCTATTTCACATACTAAAAAAAGGAAGACCGATTTCAGATTTCCTCGATTTCAAAGTTTTGTATCAATATAATGGAATGTTGAACGTACCTTAGTCTCATTGGTCTGAAAGTAGTGGATGGGAAATGGAAAAATGCCTTTTGATGATAGAGAAGGAAGATTTGAAAGAGAATGTAAACAATCAAAGTTTATCTCTCTTTCAATTAATGAAGTGACAATGATCAACAACCTTTGCATGGGTATGTATCCATGCCTATACTTTAGAAAATCATATAAGGACACCTCATCTATTGGGTGTTATGAAAATGGTTGAAAATTGTAATGCCAAAAACCTACATAAAATAGTTGTTTCTCATTTGAAAGATATTGTTGGAATGACTGATTATGAAATTTCTAAGAAGTTGGTATGCGTTGGAGCAAATGGTGCATTTGTCATGCAGGGTCACCAAACAGGGTTGTGTTAGATTATAAACAACAGTGGCCCCATATATGCTACCAATTCACTGTATGGCTCACAGAATGAATTTATCATATAAAATGGTAAGCAACCACAAAAATGTTGCTAAATTAGAAGACCTTATAAGAGAACTTCATGCCTATATGGCAAGCAGCCCAAAGTGATTTCTTGAGTTCTAGAAATTTGCAATTGGAATTATAGATGGAAAAAAATTTGAAAGATGTTGAGACTAGATGGATCTCTTTGTATGAACATGCATGTAGAGTTCGTGAGGAGTATCCTTCATTGGTTGGTTTCATGCAAAAATACCATCATGAAGTTGATAAGGTGAGGGACTTGTTCCATTTAAGCGATTTAGAGACATTGCTTACATCGGTTGGTATTCTTCCAATGTTGAAGGAGATCAATACACTGATGAAGAATGCATAGGGGAGATTAATCTATATTGTGGATTTTATACGGATGAGAAAAATGGTATGTCAAAGTCTTGATATCTTGTATTGTTCCCAAGATAGTTTTGATACACCTATTTTTGAGAATTGGAAAGCTTTATTAGATCTTAAAAATTCCAATACTTATTTAAGATTTAATATCCATGATCACCTCTGCATCACTATTAATGGGAGGGACATACCACTACACATTTTGCAAAAACATCAAGATATTATAGGATCGGAATGAGAAGATGTTCCCATGACATAATCTCTTTGAGTCTGTTATAGTTGAAACAAGAATAAAGCTTAAAAAAATTTCAAAATCCTTATCATCAAAAATTAGAGAATGTTTCTCCAAAGATAAAATTCTTGAAGCCATGGGTGTGATGAATCCTAATTTTTGGAATATTGAAGGTGGTCATGCTGACTTTGTAAGAAAGCATTTCCATAAATCCATGGGTACAATAATGGAACATTTCACAAAGACTTCAGAGTTCAAGGGTATGGAAATCAAAGGTATACTGAATGCTGATTTATTAAAATTTCAATCAACAAATTTTGCAATAACAATGAGGAACCAATATAAAAATTTAGATGAACCTTCTGAAAGTGGTGCTATTACAAGGCTATGGCGAGGAATCTATAAAAGTTCTATCTTACAAGAAGATATTAGTGAATATTTCAGATTATATGAGTTATGCAAAACAATGATTTTGGGTTGTGGAGGAAGAAAGGGTATTGAGTGCACTATCATTTATAAAATCAAAAGCGAGAAACAGGTTGGATAAAAATTTGGAAAGTTGCATGAGGTGTTATGTTTCTTGGTACTCCATAGAAACCTTTCCTTTCATGAGCAATTGCACATTGGAATTCCCTTTTGCAAAAGAAGAGGTGTGAATAATACATTTCTACAAGTACAACTGTTCCTAACATTGAGAGTGGAATTGGTGCATCGTCACACTCTACTGAGAATAGAACATCGAGTTTGAAGAAGTTATTGATAATGGATTGTTTCAACTTTAAATAGGTATCTCCTTCACCTTAATCTTATTGTTTGTCATTTTAAAAAAATTCAGCTCTTGTTATCATTAAAGATGTTACAGGTCTATATATTTACGTTTATTTAAATACAATCTTTTTTTTTTTTGAAAACGTGGTTTGACATCCATTCGAGGAAGGTGGTACTTCTCAGGACTGACAATGTCAGGAAACTCACCCATATATCTACTAATCCATTTCTCATGTTGAGTTTTCTTAAAACAAAGATCTAGCACATTACCAGTGATGATTTCACAACAATCTAAAACACTAGAGGTAAGTTAAACCCTATCATATCATCTTTCTTGATTTCTTACAATTATGTTTAATTTATTTTTTATATTTGCAAAATGCTTTGATATATTTTTTAAACTTTGTGGGATAAAATGACACAATTGAATTTTATAGAGGAAGATATTTCCATACTATACAATTCATAATCCATGATCCATTATACAATTCATCATCCATGATCGTGCTAGAAGCTAAATCTACGTCCACATAAAATTCATCATCATCCATATATATCATATCATCATCATATCATTATCATAATCCTGACACTACAATTATTATTAAAACAATTATTTATCTATTTTAAATTTAAAGAAATGTCTTTGTCCTAACACATTCCATTTTTTAAAACAATTCATGATCATATCATTACAAGTATATCCATTCTAATGTCATCTATATCCATTTTAACACATTCCATTTATTTATCATCTATATCCATTCTAATATCATCATGATCATATCATTACAAGTATAGAGAAGAAGAATTATCTTAAAACAAGTTTAAATGTCTAGAGAAGAAGAATTATCGTGCTTGAAGCTAAATCTACATCCACATAAAATTCATCATCATCCATATATATCATATCATTATGATAATCCTGATACTAAAATTATTATTAAAACAATTATTTATCTATTTTAAATTTAAAGAAATGTCTCTGTCCTAACACATTCCATTTTTTAAAACAATTATCCATTATCATCATTCATCATCATCTATATCCATTCTAATGTTATGATCATGATCATTACAAGTATAGAGAAGAAGAATTATCTTAAAACAAGTTTAAATGTCTAGAGAAGAAGAATTATCGTGCTTGAAGCTAAATCTACGTCCACATACAATTCATGATAATCCAAGTAAACAAGAAACATACGTCATCATGATTCATCCCTATCTAATGCAATCACCATTAAGAGTAAACCAAAAAGCATAAAATCCATTAAATATTATATAGTATTTCAAATTTTAAAAGGCTATCAAATCCAGATAATAAAATTCAAATACCATGACCACAACATTCAATGTTTCAAATTTTCAAATATAGACTCAATATTTCAAGTTTTCAAATATAGACTCAATATTTCAACCCTCTTTTTCTGTATCCAATTCAATTCTTGTGTTCCTTTCCTCAATGGTTCCTTCACCTATGGCTTTACTCCTTTCCCCAATTGTAGAAATAACCCCAGAACTTATGAGATCATCCACGCCTTTGTCCGATTTTTTAAAATTCTTTATTCTTGCTTTGTCGCATCTTTATGGGACAACAAATTTGGATCATTTCTTTACCTTAGCTTTGAATAATATTTTATGGTTGAAGCCGTGCTCTTTAATTATCCGCTTTAATGTATTGTTTTGTTTGTTAACCAAAACAATATTTTCCTTCAAATTCTTTGTTGCGGATAAACTGTTCTTTCGTTGTTTCCAAGTGAACTTAGAAAACCTTTGCTTGACTCTTCAAATTTTCATATTTCAACTGCACAAAAAAGTAATGTCAATTCAACATATTACTAAAATAAGAAATTTTCAAATTAACAAAAAATATTGTTTGAAAGTGATAATACTTACGACCACTCTATCTCTCTCGGCATTTGCAACTGCTACCAGATCCTTGTCCTTAGACCATTTGTTAAAATATGCAGGCCTCAAGCACTAATATTTTCCAATTTGTTTAATGTATTATCCAAAATGTCATCTTTATAGTTGTTGTTATACGTGAGAATCCCATTTCTTACTTGGGTAAGTAAGGAATCCATCTTCGTAGGTTGATTACGGGACATACGGCGTATAAACTATCCCTTTACCAATAATTTTCAAAATGACTAATAATCTCATTGATAAGTACTTTAGCCCTTCTCTCCCATTCTATGAGCTAAGTGATATGAGGTAGAATAAACTCACTAACATGGGATTGACAATCATAACCAATTAAGTTCTCCAAAGGAAAAGGTAGCAACTGTTCACCATCTGTATCTGATGAAGATGATCTTGTTGGAGAGGTATGGGGGCTTTCGGGCTGATCAACTGCTACTTGTTTCTGCCTTTGGGTGGCCTGATCCTATTTGTGATAAAATTAATCAAGATTCAGACAAATAAATTTAAATCAAAATGTAATTCAATATGGTAAAGTATGTTGAAATTGAAGTATACCTGCTGGCCTTGAATCATCTCACGGGTATTGAAAAACCAGTTGGGTCATTGCTATCAATGCCCAAATAATCTTCATCTAAATTTATATTATTCAAAACCAATATGCCGTTGCACTAGGCAAGCCACCAAGTGAGAGGGTTGGAATTTGAAAGGAGGAGGCAATGTTAAGTGTCCCGCTAGGGGCCGGAGCAATTGGCATGCGTTTACCAATGTTATTTTTCCCTATTCCTCTGGTTGGAATTTTAAATATTATTGGTTGAGGGGGTTAGTGCCCCTTGTTTGAACAGAAGGACTGTAATGTGCTGAAAAGTTCAAGAAAAAACATGAAAAACTAGAAAACAATCCAAAAACTACGAAATTAAACGAAGTAGTATTCAAAAGTTGTACCTTGTTGTCGAGGGGTAGTTTGTCACGATGCTAAGGGTGGTTGTGTAGGAGTAGTAATTGGTGGTTTTGAGAAGATACGAATGCATGTGACTATACTGAGTGAGTTGGGGAAGATGGTTGAGTTTCTGAAACACGCGTATAGTCCAAAGTCCCTGCAATGTCATCAACATTGAATTATATGTCAATTCAATTAGTTAAAATTTAAATTGGAAAATAAAAATAAAAATTTGGAATTTGTAAATAACATATGAGAAGGTATTACTTCTCTGGCATTTAACGAGTTCAAACTGTTGAGGGTTCGGAGAGGAGTGAGCTTCCATTTTGATTGGGAATCTCCGAAGCCTCGGCGTGTTGTTGGCCTCTTCCTCTTGATAACGCCTTTTTTCGGGGAAGGGCTTCAATAAATCTTCTCTGCAAACCGTAAATTGTTAATAACTGTGTAGTGTAATGTTGAAATACAAGCTTAATAGTTTATACCTGTTGTTCTTCAAATGGAATTGACAACTTCATCAACTCCTCATCAGTGCAAGTAGGAATTGGTTTGTCTTTTAAATTTAAAAGAGCCTCGTAATAAAGGCCAAGGAGATAGTTTGTGGAATAAATGACAGGTTTTTCTGAAAGCTTTGCATTTGTTATGTCAGTTCTTTTTTATATAGATAGGTGCACCAATCAAATTTTTGTTTTGAGATAGTGGCAACTATGTATGCAATGGCCTAGTTTGGTATATCTGTTTTCTGACCCTGCAAAACTATTTTGGATTGAAAAAAGGAAATCATTGTAGCAAGAAAGTGGTGTGTAATTGCTTGTGTATCCACACCATGCCTGGATTTATTAACATGAGCTAAAAATGCCAAAAAATAGTGGGAATTAATATAACATTAAATTGTATCGCAATCAAAAATAGAATAAAAAATGATGAATGAAAACGAATTATACTTACAATCAACATGGAAACCGAACGTTGATTTGAGATATTTCTTGTCGTCTTCCATGAGTGTAGCCTTCGTTGTAACAAAGGGTAAATTTTTGAATGGAAGGCCCGTAAACCGATGGATGTCGGTTGCGTCGATACCAAATTGAAAAAATTGGTTGTCGTTCAGAGTAACATAAAAAAGGTCATCCTCTATATTGTAGGACGAGAGAAGGTAGTTCAAAATATCTGGGTTTGTTTCAAAATGGGGCATCTCAATGAGCCCACTAAACTCACACGCATCGATCAAATCTTTATATTCGGAAGACACCTTTAAAACAGTATGGATGTGGGGGCACAAAGGATTCCTGTAGATGATCTTGCCCATGGATAAGACTAGATTTTCTTCTTGATTTTTGTCCTGAGCTTGTAGTTGGGAAGCACTTGAAGTCACCATTGTAGTTGTGCTTACGTCTTTGACAATGATGGATTCCTATATACAAAAAAATTGAGAGCCGAGAAAGTGTAAACAAGAAAATGACCGACGGGAGCGTATTTATAGGCCAAATCAAGTGGCAAAAAGACTTATTGACGTGCGTCAATGACTTCTATTGATGCCCATTGTGACATCTATTGACGCATGTCAATGACCCCTATTGACGTGTGTCAATGGCCCCTATTGATGTGTGTCTATAGGGGTCATTCGCCTTGGCGTCAATAATGGGTCTTTGACACGCGTCAATAAAGAGTAGTTGACGCGTGTCAATAGGGGAATTGGCGCTCGTCAATAGGGGAATGACGCGTCATGTCAATAGGGGCATTGACGCACGTCAATAGGGGCCATTGATGCACATCAACAAGGGACATTGACGCGCGTCAATAGGGGCCATTGATGTGTGTCGACAAATTGTGTTGACGCGTGTTAATGGCCTCTATTGATGTGCGTCAATGAACCTTTTTGACGTGCATCAATGGCCCCTATTATTGATGTCGTGTTGACGCATGTCAATAGAGGGTCATTGACGTCATGTTGACGCACGTTAATGGATCTTGTTGACGTGCTTTCGGTGCATCGGTGCCTAAAACTCTGTGGTTTCTCTGGCTCGAAAAACCTAGCAAAAATTTGGTTTTGGGATACTATCAAATTCACCTTTCGCTGAAACTAGTTCGGGGATATTTGCTAGGTATTTTCCACCTAAAATTTACTAGAGGTGTCTTAAAATGAACCACTGACGGACACTCATTCAATGCTCGCTTATTAGGGCCATATTTAAAGGAGATTATTATTTCCTACATAATATGTCAAATAAAAAATTGTTGGCGATTAATTTGTTATTTTTATACATTATTTTAAGGTTCCTTCATATAAATATAAATAAGTTTTATATTTTTACAAATTGCATTTATTACCTTTGAAATGTGTTATTTCAGTTAGAATGGGGAAATGTCAGTTATTTTTTAGTACTATCTGTAATTTCCACTCTGTTCGCATGTTGGTCTGTATCGTCGACCTCAAAAATATTTGAACTGCTCATTTCTGAGAAATACTTTTTGTTTTGTGGTGAGGAAGGGGTTTCACAAAAGTCAACAAGTGCAAAAAAATTGCAGAGCCTATGACACCTTCCCTTAAAATGGCATATCATTTCTATCGGTTTTTAACTATAACTAATGATATCAATGACAAGAAATTATTTGGTAGCTGAGATTTATATGAATTGAACGGTATTTATTTCTCTTAAAAATAAATAAATAAATAAAAATTATACGGTAAATGTGTGGATACGAAAAGGCAATCGGGTTTGGCAGATTGCATTTCGAATTGGATTCAAGTGCAACAGTGTTGTCTGAGAAGCTCTATGAATCGTAAAACCATCCACTGATAGTGTCTGGGATGATTGCATTGGTCAGTATAGAAAAACAAATTTCTTTTCATGCAAGTACCCACTATTATATAATTTGTATTTTTCATTAATAAAATTACGTTTTTCAATTTTTGTTTTTTACCCCCTTTGTCAAATTCCTTGAGGGAAGAATACCATTGGTAGATAGCTTAAATGAAGATAAACAAATTCAATAAATGAAATCAAGCCATTCATAGAGTTGTTGACATTGAAACCAAGTTGTTGACTTAAAACAATTCAATGCTAATTACTTTAAAATTAATTATTTTAAAACAATTCAATGGTAATTACTTTAAAACAATCCCACAGTTCAATGGTAAGGCAAGGACTAGTCACATTGTTCAAAGTTCCACGTTGGGTTTTTGCCACTTGTGTGGCACATAATGTCTATGGTTATTGACTATGGTTTGCTCACACCTGCAATTTTTGGTAAGAATTGATTTGTTTTTGGGTTGGTTATTTGTAAAATAATTTACATTGTGTGGGCACAATCAAGTGGTTCATTTTGGGCATCATGGCAGCCAATTTGTCAATTTTGGGAGCCTCTTAACCGTAATAAACACACACATTATCCTTGATCTTTCGAAAAACAAAAGCCTATATGGCTAAAAAAGCATATTTGAGTGTCAAAAATCATATTTAAAAATATAATCTCAACTATTTTGTATGGTGGGTGTAGAGTGCAAGGATGGTTTTGGCGCTGCAAGTATAACAGTAAAAATAAAAAGAACAGGAGTTGTAGTGGCTTGGATCTGCATTTTGTTATATTTGTTGTTTAGTTGTAAGGTCGTATATTTATTCATACATAGTGTGTGAGGTTTCCAGAGATGGCACTATAGCATATAGTGTTGCTCAGGGTTTCTATCAACATAATGTATGTTGACTAATGTTCAACTCCATCCTTTTTTATTTCACCCCTAACATTTAAAACCTCGGTTTTATAGTAGGAAATGGATTTTTATCTTTGGATTTGTTCAAGGACTCATTAGAAACAATTTGACAGGGATCATTTTTGTAATTCTCCATGTGATCTTAGTGTCCCTCTTTGCACTCCAACATTTTGGGACATAGGCTATTGTCATTGCACCCATTCAAACGTGGTGATAGTTTGGTGCATCAGTGGCATTGGTGTTTACAACATTATTTAATGGAACCCTTTCCCCACTTTCCCTACTTTTAGGGGTGGTTCCAAGTTCATTATTTAATGTTTGCTATTTTATTCTTGCACATTATGTACATCATATCAGCAAGGAAAATCCCTTAGCACAAACTTACATTGATCATTTATTATTAAAGGGGAAACATTAAGATTCATTTAAGTTGGATTTTCCCCTTTTTATTTTTCACCTTTAGTGTGAATATTGCACTGTCATGATCGTCAAAATGATAGTTGGACAAAAACACCAACCTGAAATTTGCATGATATCGGTACCTGAGTGTTTGAGGTACACTCCACGTCTTCAAGTCCCTAAAGTGACCCATGAATCATGCATTCAGATTCCCCTTACATTTACATTTTTTCTAACAACCCAATAAACTCAAGACCTAGAAATTCAAACAAGTATTCGCCTCTGTAACATTTTCCATCTGCTACATGCATTTTGTGATATCTCCTCAATAGTTTCATTGACATCTTCTCGCAACACGAGATCTCCTTATGATTAACATACATGTCGTGCTCTTTGTAGAGGGTATTTTTTCAAATAGCTTGTTGTATTCCTCTTTCCTTTCCTATGCACTTCTACACCCTCAAACGCCATTTTCTACGCACTTTGGATATTAAGTTATAACATATTTTATATACTAATAGCGATTATGTGTATATGGGCCACTTAATTTTAAGGTTGTTTATACATTTCAAAGTTGTTATAAATTCGTACATGAATACATTTGATACCATTTTCAATAGTTAATTTATTTTATAGTTGATGTTGTATGTATTTAATTTGGTTTATTGTGTTAGTTGTGCATCGGTTGTTCGGTTGGTGTTTTGTTGGAAAAACATTTATTGTACAGTTGATAATGTGTGTGATTGATAGTTGTAGTGTAGGAATTTAGTTGAAACATTACATTGAAATGTTGTATGTGTACATTTAATTATGTTACAGATTCGTACATTTAAAGTTGCTTTTCATATTTGAAAACATCAAATAAATGAAGATATACGTACACATAATGAGACATGTATACATTTGCAGTATTTATATCATGAATGGTAGCCTTTAGTGGGAAATTTTAGTTTCAATAAACATGATTACATTTGATACCCCTTGAACGACAGTGTCTTTGGATAGAAGAAGTGTTGAGTATAGTAGTAGTGGAGGTGTTATCAAAGCAGAGGGTAGTATTTACGATGGGTTGAGTGATAGTAGTCTTGCTTCCTCCTTTCTTCTTGCTCCGAGTGTTGGTACGTGTGCCATATTTGAGTATCTCTCGAATGAAAAAGTAGGTGAAATGCGCAGATTTGCAAGTGAGGGAACTCTGGAGAAAGTTGTGAATGTCGACCCTTGCCTTTCAGTGGTTCCAATGTCGATGGTTGCTCTGTGCAAAGTAAGTCCTTGTGACTTGTGGATAGTTAATCCCCAGGCCATTTTAATCGGCAATTGTCTTCGATTCCCTCTCGAAATAGGGGGTATGGGAATATGTAATGGGTTGGAGGGATCCCAACATGGGCCGTTGTATCTATCAAATTTTACAACAACAAATAAAGGTAATGTTGGTGGTTGCATTGATGTGTCGTAGACAATGTCGGTGATTGTTCCTGTGGCACCATTCACGAGGCCTGCATCAACCCATAGATTTGCAATAAGCATGATTTTTTGTTGTTTGCACAACAAAACTTTGTGTTCCAACTGATCATCATCAAGGATTTCTGGTCCAGTCTGCCTATTACTTTCAGCAATGGATTGGGTGATCGGAACGTTCAATGCCTTCAACATCTGTAGGTTGTGGGAGTCCACCAGATCATTTTTTGCAAACAAATGTGGTGCGTCTTTAAAAATGTTGAGCTCTGTTGAGTTAGGTGTGTGTCTGTGCGAGACATTAGGAGTTCCCAATCCTCAATTAGAGGGGTTGAATCTCGCATGTGGAGCAGTAAATTCTAGAATGAAACTTGTGCATTGGTTGTTCCTTGTTGCCGAAATATTGTTTGTAATGTAATGGAAGACTGAAATCCCTTCCAAAGGGTTGCTCCGTAGGAATTACTTGCATAAAGAGGATTGTCCAAAACCGGTGGTAATTGGCCGAGGTCACCGAGGAGGATGACTGATCTGTTCCCAAATTCAGATGTTCTTGAGTGTGGGAAAGCTTGCGGAGCCTACTGTCAATTTTTCTTAGCAAACTTTGGCCCGATGAAACTCATTTCATCAATAAGAACATATTCTATATGTTTCAGTGACTCTTGAAAAGACGATAATGCACTACCTTCAAGGGGTTTCAGTTCTTTGATTGGAATACGCATGGCTGCGTGGATTGTGGATGCAGAGATGTTGAATGCTAAAACACCGGTAGGGGAGCACAAGTAGAGGTGAGGGAGATGTGGTTGATGTTGTGAATGAATTCCAGATTTTATTTATCAGAAATGATTTTTCTTGTCATTCGTTCCTTGAATTATCAATCTTAGTGGAGGTAGAAGGGTTTTGTTTGTTGAATGGTGTAGTATGGTATCAAGAGCTATTTGTTGTTCTGGAGACAAAGGAAGTGTGGAAGATGGTGGTGTGGCATGTATGTTGTTGTTAATTGTGTCTTCCTTCTCTCTCTCGATGAATGATGAACCAATTATCTATAAATCATGGGGAACGTCATGTATGGTCCAATTATTGTGTATGTCAAAATCTCGTTTCCCCAACATGTCAAGACTATCTAGACCCGTGTTGTTTCTCGAGGGTGAAGTTGTGTGAAGACTGCCATTCTTGCAATGGTTCTTGTTGAATATTGCATTCGGGCTCAGAGTCAGAACTAACATCTGTAGCAAGTCTTGTGTCTGTGGTAGTGCGTAAAACATGCCACGGTCTGTAGTTGTGCTTGAACATGTCCCAAGTGTCGTTGATGTCATGTGGGGTTGAGCCAAATTCGGATGCAATATTTCTGAAAGGCTTGTATAAAAGGAGTTCTGACCAACAGAAAAGGTCATATGACGTTGAATCTGAAGTGGGACATCCACAAATCTTGGGTGGACCCGAACAATTGCTTGTGTCGGTCACTTTTTCCATTTATCACCTTTATGGTTCTTGTTGTAGCTCCAATCTCGAGAAACTTGAATAAGTGGTAGGTGTTCCATGGTTGTTGGATGAACTTTATATGCATCCAAGAAAGTGGTTGTTTGTTGTGCATCGACGTCACTTTCAACGACACGTCTAAATTTTTTTCCAACATTTAATGATACAAATGGATGGTTGCACATAACAAGTGGCAATTTTTGCAGCATGTGGCATGTTTCTTGTGTGCTTATGTCATGTTCAACAATGCTTTCTGTGAGCATTTTACGGATCATGATATGTGCTGGAGAATCTGTCTGCGTCTCTTGAAAATCTGGATAGCATTTGGTGATATGTTTTGAACGTTGCTCGCTTTTGAAGCATATTTTGTAATATACTTAAGAACGACATGGCGGGAAAGTACCGGTTGGAAATCGACATTTTCTCTCCATATGTATATCATTGTTTGATTGTGGATGTTCAATCTATCATCATTTTTGGAAGGGAGGTACTTAATTTTCCCATCACTTTCAATGTGCAAGGAAGAAGTAGGTTGCGTGGCCCAGGGGGTGTTGTACCTGCACTGCAGTTGTGATTGCTTTCTACGCAGGCATGTCTGCTCTGAACATTTAGTGTGGCGTTGAACTCGATTAAGCAGTTCTTCAAGGTCTGCATGTGGGGAGGTGGATAGAATTTGTGTTGTATCTAGCAAGCAAGGGTCATCTAGGAGTGACCTGCGAACAAAATCCAAGCGGTTGCAAGTCGGGTGGGGGTTCCAGGAAGACACGAACTTATCAAAGTATTTTTTTGTGCCTCAATAACTGTTGTATCCTCCCAGTCCATTTTGTCAACTTTTGGTGCATTCTCGAGCCACAATAAACCGTGGACATGTGTGGAGCCTCTATGTTTCCATTCATACCTGTGAGATGAGGGAACATAAATATTAGATATGTAGTTTGGAAAAAACTTTGAAATAAGTAGATTTGATTACTGTACCAAAAGTCTACTGCTCCAAGTTCCTTCTACAATATTTCTTCATGAAATATTGTGAATCTGTGATGCAGGTATGTTGATACTCGATGAGGGTTAGAGACAATGTTAAGTGTTCTCCAACGTTGTGTGGCTCGAGGATCATTGGGCATTCACCAGGCATAATATTGTGGAGATCTGGCCATTTAGTGTCTGTAACACTTAGAGTGAAGAATAAGGTTGGTGTCCCCAATTGTTCCACCATATCTGAAAGCTCACTTCTACTTTTTTCCCAGAATGAACGTGTCCCTCGAAGGCTCGATCCAAAGCGCATTAAGTTATCTAGGAGGTTGTCTTTGGGGCATTCCAGTAGTTGTCTTCGCAGACTCTCTAATTGTTGGAGGGATTCCAGATTCGATGTTTTGTTTCATAAAAATGTTGTTGTGGACTGGCTTCTATGTCGCATTATGAGGTTTAGAAGGAAGTAATGAAATCTTGGGTGGGAACCAAAGCACCCATCATGGTGGTAACATCAAATGAAGAGTGTATTCATGCATTGGAACTTCTTTAATGTGGGGTTGTTGCCACATTGCTTTTCTGTCGAAATAAAGTTGGGAAAGCCATTGAGAACATGCCTTCCGTATTGTATTCATTTATTGGAAAAAGCCCAAGCTCTGGCCATGGCATGGTAAATGGAGTGTTACCATCGTGGTTGAGCAAGAACTATTTGATTTCCTCTTCTTTTGTTCTGTATTGTGAGGTGTTGGCACGAAAGATGATGAGTGTTCATATGTTTCATCAAAGTGAGTGGGAACACCAATACCATGAGTTGTAGAGAGCAAGTTTGCATTTGGGGTAGTTCCATTGTGGTTGTGTTAAGAGAGGAGGAAACATTTGATGACTCGGATGGTAGAGAGGAAAGGGCATCATCATCGATTAAGACATCTTTGTAATAGGGATCGTGTTGGATTTTATATTGCAAGGCTGCACAAACACGAGATCTACTGACGTAGAAATCATAATTTTTAAATTAGATCCTTCCCTTTGTATGAGAACTATGTCCAAATCTCCAAGGCGGTGGGGTAGGGTCTTTGCTATTGAAGTAATGTTTTGCGGGAAACTTATGGTGTGTCCTGAGTATTTGTATTGCCCGCCACGTACTTGGGTGACTTGCATGAATGGATTAACTCGTGCGATAAGCATCTCCTCGATTTGGGTTAAAGACACAAGAATGGTAGGCTTGCTTTTTCAGGTCCATGTTGTTCCATGAAGAGAAGCGGTGGCCTTGTTTTTCACTTTTGCATCTATTATAGGAGGGAAAGCCTTCAAAGGAAATTGTTTTAATTCTGGGTAATTTTCCAAACAGATTGAGCAAGTTTGGATGTTCGCCAACAAATCTATTCTTTTGTGAAACTGACGTTGGGCTTCAATAGTCAGCATCGAGGGTGGGAATATGGGAAATATCTGTGTATTGGAAGGGGTGGGGTGTTCTGTTTGAGTCGTTTGTGGATTGCAAGGTGGAAAGCATTCAGAAGGAGAGGAGAAACTATTTGTATATGTGTGATGAACTGAAGAAAGGTTGGTACTTGAGACAGTTTCATGTGGCATCCCAGATATTTGGGGAAAAGTGACAGTTGTTAGCAAAGATGGGTTCATACGGAAGGAAGTGGTATGCTCTGTGAAAGTTTGTTTCCATGGAAGTTACATGCGGAATGTTGGTTGGAAATTCTTCAGTAGTTGTATTTGATGGCAAGATTGGAATGTCAGGGAATCGTAGGTTGTTGGTCATTGTAAGTTGAAAGATATTAGAGATTTTTGTTGTTCTATGCTCTAATTTATGACGTCGTTGCTCAATAGTTATGTGTACTTTATTTTTTGTGTAGTTCTCTCTTCGTTGGGCTCATTTTGCAGGAGTCGACATGATTGTGAAGTCACAGGATTATGGAGTACCACCTGTTGGATAAAGATCATGTGGGTTAGCAAGGAATGATACATTGTTTGATGACATACAAATGCAGAAATAAGTCAAAATATAAAACTAAATTCAATTGTAATGCATGTGGAGTTCCAATGGGAAATACGCATAAGAGGTAACAATTTGAGTATCGAGAAACTACATTTTTTCTTAAGGAAAAGAGTATTAGATATATAGAAACATACAATGTGTTCACATAGTACACAAGGATGTAAATACATACATAACAAAAGTGCATGTATTTTATATTTATTTTCTTAAAAGTACTAACAATCCACATAGTAGTAGGAGACAATAGTATGTCAGTGTATAAGGGAATACAACAGTTTTCTTTTGAAGCAGGAAAAAAGTGAAACATAGATATGAAATAAGAAACATAGCGGTGATAGTTCAAAGTATAGAATGGGATGGGTGAGGGTGTAATGTTTGAAGGGACGGGTGGGTTGGAAATCCTTGCGTAAAGGTTATGGAGGAGTTGCACTATTTTCCACTTTCTTTGAACTGAGGATGACACATTTCAATTTGTTGTTTCCACAATATGTCTCTTTTTTTAGTGAAAGTGTGAAGCAGTATTCATTTTGCCGATGACATTACTTATAATTTCACTAGTCACATCTTCGTCTATAGACAATATATGGAGGTCGCTAGCTGCAACACCCATGATTAACTCAATTGTCTCATCAAAAGCGGTAATTGATTGAAGTTCTCTGTTGGGTCCTTTAGATCGATCCTCGAGTGCATATCTATAATCATAGTTTTGAACTTGTACATTGCAACTCAAACATAACCATGAACCATTACCATTCTCTCTCACCTTTTTCCTGCATTGTTTGTCACCTTTTTGAAGAGGACATGCCTTGTAAAAAAAGTTGTCCATGTTGATATTTGTGATTTCTGCATGAACCATGGCCCATTCATTTCTCTCTGTGTTCCCCATATGTAGTACCTCCGAAATCATTGTTATAGAGGTCAAGCTTTTGGAGGGCCCATAAATTGGCTTGTGATAGAGGGTGCGGAAGGGAGTAGTCATCGGAATCTACCCAACTATGAAGTGTATTGGTTTATGAAATTAGAGGGTTGACGTAACATTTGGTACTTGAAACAGTGTCGATTGAGTTCCCATTGAAACTGGAGACGTGAGCAACTTTCAAGGCAAGGACGGAAGAGGCGGTATAGAAAGCATGTCTTCAAGTTCTTTGCTTATCTCATCTAAGTGTTGTCCCCACAATGTGACACTTACACTGAATCCCGACATGTCCTTTAATTGTAGAGTGTTCTTCTCTTTGTTTCAGACTTGTCATGCCTACGAATTGTTGAGCATGGTGACATCGTAAGAACAATGCCAATCAAATCAACTATAGAACCTTCAACGCTTGTAGGTAAGTCCTTGATTTTGGTGAAGTGAAAGTGATGGGAAGGTATTGTATCCTCATTTTCTATGAGTGGAGATATGGTTGAGGAAGGTTGCAGGAAAATCTCCAAAGCATTGTTCAAATGGTTGTAACATAGCTTTGCATCAACAATCCTCGCAATCCTCCCATTGGAAATTGTATATAGCTTCCCATTTTCAATCTGCTCATAGAATGCTTCGCGGCCTCATTGAAACAGGTGATGTGGATTTCCCCTCCTTCTTGATCAACAAAATCAAACCCAAACACGGAACCATTTCCCCTTGCATTGTGATATTCGTGAAGGGTTGTTTTTGCTAGGGCACGACCCTCTACGGACCACATGCGCATAGATGTATTCAAAGCACTTATTTTAGTTGGTGTTCTCACAAAATATTTGTTAACCGGTTTGCACTTGCATCTGTTTGCGGAAATTGAATGTGTTCGAGAGCATTTGTTGGTAGTCGGATTGGAGCACCGATTACCAAATGTGTTTTGACAACAACATCCATTTCAATGATAAGAAATGGTCTGCAATGGAAAAGAAAAATCGGGATAGAATTAGAACTGAGCAACGGATGGAAAAAAAAATAGAAAGAAATTTTAATTAATATAGGGAGTTTATGTACATTGGTAATTGAGCAAGAGATGAAGCTTACAGTTCACTTTTGATCATTCTAACGAGGGATTTGTGTAAGCACACAATGGAGCCTTCTTGTATTGATTTTTTAGTTACACGACTTGCAAATTTGGAGGGTAGAAGTGTTGTCTGAAAATGTATCCCATCTGAAAGGTCAACACGATGTTGGGCTCCCGTGTTGAGAATGGACCTTAGAGAGCACAAGTGCAAGTATCTGAAATGTGGGGTCAACATTGGAACCACCCTCAATCAATTGAGAAATGCCTTCGTGTGTCAAAGTTATTTCCATGGCAACTAAAAGATGCTCGAGATGTGGGAATTCTGCAAATATATGGTGGAAAATGTAAACTTGTAGGGTAGTCAATCATGAAATGAAGGATGTGTTTAGGAAAGCATGCATTTGTAAAGAATGAGAACCTTTAAAGTTGGCTTCCTTATTATTTTATATTTTCTAAAAAGTGCAAACATGAAGTCTAACCCTTTAACAATTCAATATGCAAAAAAGTGATATAATGTACAAAGCTTTGGTTGAAAACAACTAAAATTTGCATGGTTGTTTCTCGGCATTTTAAAACTATATGTATTTGTGTGCAAATATTATGAAGAACACATTAAAAATGTGTTGTTGGTTTACATAAAGAAGTGAGCAATTGTATAAAGGAAAATAATGAAGAACACATTAAAAATGCGTTGTTGTTGAAAAGTTAGATTATGTGATCCATATGTTCCATATGTTCCGCCGCAATATATACATGCATTTATTTGAAATGAATTACAGATTATTATGTTAAGAAAATAGAATGGAAAACAATAAGAACAATATGTACACTTGAAGTGAGAAAACTATAGGTATTTGTATGGAGACACAATGATAAAGAAATTAGGAAAGCATAGTTGTTGGATAACAAAAAATGAACATGTGTTTGATAAGTTTGATTTCTCTCTGTTGATATATACTGCCACAATACATACATGGAATTATTTGGAATGAGTTATAGTTTATTTCAAAAACACTTATAAACAAACACTTATAAACTAACCACTACAAGCTATTTTTTAAAATCAAATTTCTTGCTTTTTTTGCTTGTGCAATTTTCTTTGCACGTTTC
Source organism: Taxus wallichiana var. yunnanensis (assembly GCA_018340775.1). Taxonomy (NCBI): domain Eukaryota; kingdom Viridiplantae; phylum Streptophyta; class Pinopsida; order Cupressales; family Taxaceae; genus Taxus; species Taxus wallichiana. Next base: position 280,498,806 of record CM031239.1, on the reverse strand, counting down.
TTGTATTTTTGTCCATTTGCAGATGCCTCGATTGGTATTCCCATTCTCCTCAATTTGTGGGGTGGTTCATATTTCAGTGCATCTTCGTTAGAATCATAAATCAAGCGAAGCCTCGTGAATGATCTCCAATTTTGGATTTTGGAGAGAAAATTGGGGATGTTGGCATCAGGTGGAGGCGATCTCTGATCATTTCGGCTATCATTGTTTTAGGTGGTTTCGGTTTCCTACAATGCAAAACATTAACAACACATTGAATACACTTAAACTCTTCCTCCCTCTGCAAGTGAGGCATAGTTAATGTCAATCCCGTTGTGGGGAGGGGAATTGTGTTTCTAGTCTGCATCATATTAAACTGGAGAGGGAAAATAAGTATGTTAGTCCACCAAGATGTTCTTAGGTATGATGGGAAGCTTTAAAAGCCTTGTCGTTGATCAGTCTAACGTCCAACTTGGGATGCTTGAAATGGCCTCATTGGGGAATGAGCCCCTCAACACATAACGAATCATGTCATTGATGAAGGCACGTGCCCCCACATGTCACTTCGGAAAAAGGATTGGAGCCAACTACAAATATAAATGGAACAATCCAAACCAAATAACATGAAAACTCTCTACAATAATTTTTAGTCCATAACATGCAATAAACAAAACAATTGAATAAATACTTCAATCAATATTGAAACCCACCGAAGTTTCATCTAGAGACAACACTCTTTTCTTTACCATCAAGAGAAAGAGAATCACAAATATCCTACAAAAAAATGAAATAGGAAGTTAATAAAACTAAATGTATCTGTGAATTCAAAAGGAGGGACTCCTCCATTAAGATTAATCTATATTTTCAATTTCATTCTCAGTTATAATACAACAAAACCAAAAAGATTATAAAGAGTTATTAAAAATTGTATATTAGTAGAGGCCATACATAAGAAGATAGTAAACTGTATTTTTTTATTATGGTTTAGAAGAAATTGCACAAATGTTTCTCTACAAAAATAATATTTCCCCATTTAGTTTTTGAGATTTTCTTGTAAAATAATTACACCTAAGCATACAAGATATAATAATGGTAGAAACACAAAAATAAAACCACTCCAAGAAAAAGGGCTTTTTGTTGGCTATAAGAAAACCATTTAATTATGTAGTGCTTGCTAGCTTCAATCACAAATATCTTACAAAAAAACAAAAGATGAAATTAATAAAACCGAATGTATGTGGTAATCAGTTGAGCCATGAAGGAAAGTGCATATCCCAGTGCCTTGCAATAACATTACTTATATATAACTCAAATACCTAGTGCCTTGCAATAGAGCCATGAAGGAAAGTGGATAACCTAGTGCCTTGCAATAACAAATCTATATTGGTTTCTTCATGGAAAATTAAGACAACACAATTAATCAACATAACTTTAAAAAAGTTAAAATAACACGGAGTCATTTATACATAGAGAATTTGGTTTTTTAAGAGATAGTACAACTATGCATGAAATACTCACACTATGAATACAACCATGTCAGCGTCCTCTCCAACAGGAAGAGGGAGATGAGAGGACATGGTGTGCAATTCATTTTCTTTGGGAACAAGGAATTGGATTTCTAAAACGGGAAGCCATACACCGTTGTAATACATATGCTCAGGGATTCAAACCCCTTCTTTGACCAAGGAAAAGTAATTTTTTAAATGTGTATATACTTTGAAGATGACAACGATGCATATAAATTGATTTGGTGGCAGCGCCTACTGAACAGATGATAAAGGAGGGACAGGTTTGTGTATGTCAAAATGCATATGTGATAATGGATCTGCTAAATACAATGTACATAAACAATTGATGTGAGGAATACAAAGCTGGAGGCTCGACAACAATTTCTGGATATGCTTGTCAAAGTTGCGCAGCTCGCACATATTTCACCAAGTAATTGAGTTTGACACTTACTTGCTCAGGTTGAAGGATCGATGAACGTCGATATCGCATGGAAGGAGTTCGTCCCTCAGAGGACATCAACTTACATCAGTCAACATGATATATACATTGGTGAAATAACTATGAAGGAACCCTTGGAATTCTTTGTCCGCTGCTGGGTGTTGGCTCTACATATGATATCATTATTAGTATTAGTATTTACTCTTTAAATTCAAATGCTCATTGACTTCTATTGTTTCAAAATGAATGAATAATCCATGAAATTTCATTTACAGATTTTTTGAAGGAGGTTTCTAGACAAGAGAAAGAGGGAATGAAACCAGATTCACACATAGATATCCTCACAAAGGTGCTCACAACATTCTACTTTTTCAATAAAGTCTTTTTCATGAATTTATTAAATTGGGGTATTCGGGAGAAATGGTTAAATGTTGTTTGGTGGTTAAACCTATGGGCAGGGAGCATATGGAGGATACATTAGAAATTTTGATAGACTCCTTTGAAGAGCTTATGTGGGGACCTATGACATACAAACCTTTGTTGAGCTTCACAATCAGACAACATATGTTGGAGAGGAGGGCTTTTCTTCCTCATGTTGCCACTCTTAATCTCCATGGGCATTCATATTTCATTCTCTTATCAATTCTAATTTTTGGAACTGTTGTTTTGTCTATTTTAATATTATTGCAAGATCTCTTCACAATATTCTTCCTTTTTTTCCTCCAAATTCATTTAATTCATTACCCTGTTCTTCCTATATTAGTGTAATGTTAATTGTGATTAAAGTCATTTGGGTTGGCCTGTTTTTCTACAGAAGAAACACACAGTAACACTCAATCACATTACCATGTAATGTAAATTGGGTGTCTTTCTTTTATGAATCTTTCTCGATAATTACAAGTTGCGGATGCACCCATCAGAATTACTAGTTGAGAATTCACTTGATCCAGCCATGATCGAACAAGCTTACACAGGTAATTCGTTTGGGTCCATTTTTTTCCTTTTTTGGTTCTGCCCGGTGTGGGGTCTTTAGAATTAGATTGGATATCGCAGCTTAAATTGAAAGATTGGATGTTCATTCCTAAAATACTTGAATTGAGTTGTATGGGCCTATACTTGTAGAAAGTTTGGATAGATGCAAATAAAAAAGACATTGAGAAACTATTTGATTACCTAAGAATCTTACCGTCTAAAGGCAGGAGATCTATTGGTTGTTATCGGGCTCCTCTGTTCCGGTCTTTGGCAGGTGCTTTGCTTTTTCCCCTCAAACAGAATACAAAAACTCCTTACCAAAGATACAACAAAAGCTACTCAAGCCCCTAATAAATACAGATAAAATGTCTCGTAACAATCAATTAAAGACAAAAACAACTCAAAACACACAGATTCCGTTAAAAATAGTCACTGTTAAAAATAGCGCCCCTCAAAACCGTTAAAAATAGGCACTTTGTTAAAAATAGTTGGAAACATCTAAACCAGGGAAAACAGAAAATGGATGTCAAATTTAATCCCTTGAGAAAATGTCTAAAAGGCCGTCAAATTTATCATCACTACATAAACGTCCAGAGGTCCTCTACTATAGGGGGGATGCCTTCGGCGTAAGTATATAATACTAGCAATCGCATGTGTACAATGCAATGTGAACGCCGAATGGTATATGTAATTTGATTTAGAGGGATAGTTATTACGTGTGTAGTTGATGTTGATAATGGGTGTGATTGAATTTGTTAAGTGTAGGAATATAGATGAACCACTTCATTTAAAGGTTCCATCTCTACATTTCAAACTTGTTACAAATTCATACATATACATTTGCAAATCTCATATCATGAGTGGTAGCGCTTTGTTGTCAATTTAATTTGTAGTAAACATGTTACATGAAGATCTGTTATCACCGAATCACAGCACCCCTGTGCATATACCTGAACTCACAGTGTGATTGGATAACATGGGTACTATCTCCAAGTTGTGGGACTTGCTACTTGAGATAGACCTCCAGAGAAAGCTGGTTCTTGCTCCTAAACTACCTGCCACAATCTACTCTAATGCAGGATAAGCTAACTGTTCTAATCTAAATTTTCAAGGGACCAGGGAAAGAGAATACATAAAATGAAATCCTACACTAAAGCGGTGATACACCAGAAAAGGAGGATGTGAGAGTAGTCTCCAAATGTGTGAAATACAAAGGCAAAGTGCACACTAGAAGAGGTGATGACAGTTCTCCATAATCTAGCAAAATGCATTCACAGTAGTATTCCAAGCACACACAATGATAATGAATTCCTGCAAGAACATAATAATAGACACAATATTCTTGTGGAAAGATAAAAGGGCAAGAAGAATGCAAGAAAACACAGCAGGGGAAGATACATCCACAAACTTGTATTTTATTGCTTCCTGGTATGCACAGTTCAGTCTATTACAAGATAAGGGCCTGGATCACCATGCAAGGAGTCCACTACAAGGGCCTGCAACACACTGGCTTCACAAAGCAATTTTGGCAGAGCTTTGCTACCCAAAAACTCTCTCTTTTACAATGAGCCCAACACTCCAATTTATAGAAAAAATGAGAAGGAAAAGAGAAGGGAAAATGGAAATCCCGAAATCTGTCCTTCAACCACCTGTAAGAGGCATTAAATTGAGTGAAATGGTTATAAATTACTTGCAAAAGGCTCCCCATACTGTCCCATGTGCTGCAGCAGAGAAAGGATGATGACCATGCCTCTTAATTGCACTCCCAGCTACCAAATAAAACACTGTTCTGAACCCGGCCACGTTTTATTAAAAATATCAATCAATATCTAATAAAATCTGGAATTTATTGATTTCTATGCATCGGGCTCGGAACCACGATTCCAACGGTACCAATTTTGTGCGATTTTGTTGAGAAATGTAAAAGTTATGGCCTCGAGTGCGGGCAGCTATTTTGGGTCCAGCGGGCGTTTTCTGTCAAAAGTTATGGCCGTTTGAAGTTCCACGGGTCAAATGTTGACTTTTCTCCTCTGCCTTCGGCCGCTTCAGCTTTTCGCGTCCCACGCATCCCTCTGTCCCATTTAGCACAGTGCTGAAATTTCCCATTTCGGCCGAACCGGCCGGTTCGCGTACTCACGGCCCAGATGTCCCATTTGCTTTCGGACCGTTTGGGACAAATTTTCCCGATTCACCCGGTTCGGCCGGTTCACGTCCTTTTGTCCCGCGCGTCCCTGACTGAAAGTTCTCATTTCGGCCGATCCGGCCGGTTTGCGTACTTTTGTCCCGCGCTTCCCGGACTGCTTGTTTCAACAGTTAGGCAATTTTTCAACTTTTCGGCCAGTTCGGATTCTCCGCGTCCCGCGCGTCCCTTTGTCCCAAATGTCCCAAATGCTGCGCGGACCGCCTGGCGGCCTTTCGGCCGGTTCGCGCCCAGATGTCCCAACTGTCCCAAGGACCACCTGGACTAGGACTTAGCCATTTTTCGTGATTTTTCCTGGCCCGAGCTTGTTTTTTGCAATTTTTTCACATTTTCTCAGAACTTGCTCTCTTCTTGGGGGACAGGGGAGTTAGAAAAATATGAGGGGACCCTAGAAACATGACTTTTCACCCTGAATCAATATAATTGCTTGGGACTAAAGAATTTGATGCATGTTATCAAAATTACCTTGGGGGTGGATTTTGGATAACAAAGACTTTCAATACATGTGCAGATTTTATATCATGAGTGGTAGCCTTTTGTGGCCATTTTTTCACACTAAATATGAATACATTTGATATTTTTTGGATAGTTAATTACTTTTATAGTTGATGTGGTTTGTAATTATTTCGGGAAATTATGCTAGTGTTGCATCAGTTGTTTGGTTGGTCTTTTGTTGAATTTTTTTTTGTATAGTCGATAACGGGTGGGATTGATAGTGGTAGTGTAATAATATAGATGAAACATTACATTGATTTGTTCTATGTGTACATTTAAATTTGTTACAAATTCGTACATGTACAGTTGCAAATCTTATATCACGACATTTGAACTAAACATGTATACAAGAAGACCTTTGTACATTTGCAGATTTTATATCATGAATGGTAATTTTTGCAGCATGTGGCATGTTTCTTGTGTGCTTATGTCATGTTCAACAACACTTTCTATGTGCATTTTTAGATTGCAATATGTGATGGAGAATCCGCTTCAACATCTCTTGAAAATATGGATAGCATTTGGTGATAGGTTTCTGAACGTTGCTCTACTTTTGAAGCATATTTTGTAATATACTTAAGAACTACATGGCGGGAAAGTACAGGTTGGCAATCGACATTTTATCTCCATATAGATATCATAGTTTGATTGTGGATGTTCAATCTGTCATTGTTTCTCGAAGGGAGGTACTTAATTTTCCCATCACTTTCAATGAGCAAGGATGAAGTAGGTTGTGTGGCCCGGGGGTGTTGTACCTGCACTACAACTGTGATTGCTTTTTATGCAAGAATGTCTTCTTTGAACATTTAGTGTGGCATGAACACGATTAAGCAGTTCTTCAAGGTCCACATGTGGGGAGGATGATAGAATTTGTGTTGTATTTAGCAAACAAGGGTCGTCTAAGAGTGACTGCGAACAAAATCCAAGTGGTTGCAAGCCGAGAGGGGGTTCAGGTAGACACGAACTTATTAAAGTATTGTTTTTTTGCCTCAATAATTGTTGTATCCTCCCAGTCCATTGCATAAACTTCAGGGGCGTTCTCAAGCCACAATAAATTGTGGACATGTGTGGAGCCTCTATGTTGTCATTCATACATGCGAGATGAGGGAACATAAATATTAGCTATGTAGTTTGGAACAAATAAAAAAGTAGATTTTATTACTTGTACCAAAATTCTACTGCTCCAAGTTCCTTCTGCAATATAAACATGTTTGATATTATTATTTTTCCTATGGGGTGTATTTCCAATGTTTTTACTGCTTTTGGTAGGTCCTTCTGGCCTCTTCTCGAACCGTTCAGATCCTTTGACCTTTCATTTGACATTTGATATGGTTGATTGAAGTTATTTCTTTTTATTGTTCAAGTACCATCACATGCAAAGTCCAGTGATTACCTCCCTCCTACTTTTAACATAGATACATCTATCTGCAAAAGAAATTTATTGAATTGATGCTTTTATATTGAACCCTTGTCTCCTTGCACTTGTGCATGGAAACTATTGAGCACTACATGACTAATGCAGATGCAGTAATGATTTTATTTGGTAAATAAAATGATGTTTTTTTGTTGCTTTTTGGTAAATAAAATGATGCCTTTTTTTCTTTTTAAGATGTAGCTTTGCGAGTAAGATGAGCCCTGTTTTGGGATTGATACATCCCAAATTAAAGCAAAAAGAAAAACTCAATATTGGATGGAGTACATGTTGCTTGGGAATTTACTTATCAGTTTTGGGCTCAGAATACCTTATTTTAACAATAATCTTAAATGGCAGTATGTTATGTTGACATGGGATTTGAAAGTTTAATATATAGTCATGAACTCAAGCACACTAAGCTACAATCTTATTGATAAGCCTAATCTAGAAAGTGTGAGAGAGGCATGCACTAGAATATTGGGCGGTTTCCAATATGATGGCTAATTGGAGCACAATTGTAAATGGGATTTCTTAAGTCTATGAGTAGCTTAGGTTATTATGTTCCTGCTTTTCTTTATAAATATGTAACAGAAAAATCACAAAATATTAACATAGTTTTTCCTCAAACTAACTGTAAAGATGCCTGAAAACACTATATGAACAAATTGGTTGCATTAAGAATGGGGCACCTTTACGGGTTTGATAGATTCAACATGATGGGTCTTTAACAACAAAGATAACAACTAATCCAAGGTAAGCAGTGAGAATAAAACCACAAGGCAACAAAATATCTATTCAAAAAATCACGTGACTGGTTTTCCTATGAGTACACCGATTGGCGCTATCTCCAAACTTTCCCGACTGCAGGGCTCCCAATTTGTATCACTAAAAATAGGAAATAAAAACAAAATGCACGTCAAAACCATCAAAACGGTCGTCAAATTAAATCGCACTGAAAAAACGTCCAAACGACCGTCAAATTTGACACAGTCGCGTGAACGACCGCAAGGCCCTTTCTATGGGGAGATGCCTTCGACGTAATTACTCGTGGAAGCCATCAATTTAACATAAAATACATTGCTTGGGTTGTAGTTGGGTTAATTCCACATTGGTAATAATTGAGGAGTAATGACTTATGGAAGCCAACAATTTAACATAAAATACATGATTAGGTTGTAATTGGGTTGATTCCATATTGATAATAATTGTGAGGGATAATTTATTAGGTAATATATACTTCAAATATTTGACCCAATAGAAAAAGTTAAAGATGAAACCTTGAATTGGACGAATAATATTTAAGGTGGTTATATACTAAAATAGGTACATTTACCTTGTCATTATTATCAAAAATATTTTTTTGAAAATATGAATACAAAGAAAATTCATGTATTTACAACCAAACATGGATTCACAGTATCCTCTCAATGAAGAAAACAATCATCCATGCAATAACATAGTATAATACTTCTTCCTTTTCTGATTTCTTCATTCCAAATCCTCATCCACAGAGTTCTCCACGTGAAAACAATGATAATTGACTTCCATTCGAGTTTCTCCTTCTCTTTTTCACTTATTTCTAAACCTAACTGTTTTTTATGCCTCAAGATGGTCTTTTACATATGGAAAAGAAGGATTTAAATGTCTTTTTGAAGCTCTTGTACTAACTTTCACCCTAATGAACTTCTAATGCCATGACAAGATGTCTAAGACATACAACCTACTCACCTAGACTCTTAGCATACGCTTCAACAAGCCAAAATGGCCCAACATAGTTCGAAAATTCAAATTTTGCAAATGGGCAGGAAAAACCAAAATTTGAATTTTCAAATGACTAGACCCAAGCCAACACTATGAAATGAACCCTAAGACCCTTCTAATGCCTCTAGGACCCTCTATACCATCTTTCAAGCAAGACTGTTTTAAATTTGAGTCGAGAAATTAGCTATTCTCCACAAGCCTATGCAATTCCTAAAGGCATCAGTAAAGAGTTCTTCAAAGCTAGAATGTTGTGGCCAACTGTGAGGGGCATTTATATAGCAGAGGAATGCTTTTCTTGGCCAAGAAGTGAGCAGGAAACATTTGGGTAGATGTAGTATCCAATCAATCAGAAGTGTAACCTAGTTATTCATGAATCCTTGTAGTGTGAGTACAGCCCACTTCGTGGGATTCTCCACGAGATCCCACTTGATGATAATTTTTATTGACATGGATGAAGCCCACTTGTTCACCCTGTTTCTAGGCATTTGTGCAGCCCACTTATTTGTAAATTCCTTGGAATGAGTGCAGACCACTTTGTGTACTTTTTGCAGGACAACCCATTCATTCATTGACTTATCTGACATGGGAGTAGCCGCCGAATGAATGCCTTTTACCTTTTTAAGGGGGTGTTTCTTGCTCTTTGCATTATTTTTGGCCACAATGGAGTGTGGAAGTTGGGATCTACTATGAAATATGATGGAATCCGAGGTTTCACCCATCATAACAATTCAATTAATGTGTGTGAAATATGGAAGCCTTCATCATAGCAATTGAATTTATGTGTATGCAATCTTGGAGCCTCTGTGTGAGAAATCCAGAGCAGCTTATAGTTTTTGCAACAATCCTTGTATTCTCCTCCGAGTTTAGGATTTGTGTACTCGAAAAAGGCTGTGCAGATGCATGTCTCTGCTTTACTCTATGTGAGAGCCCATGGATTACTATTTTTTGTATGTAATGCATTTGGCCAATCCCAAATGTATTATAGAATTGGCTCCCTGTTAATATATTTTCTGCTACATGTTTTTGTGCAAATCTTGAGTGAAAGAGGCTGAGAAATCTGTAAGAAGCTTGCTCTAAGGTGCTCATTTGTCTTGTTAATGTCGGTGTTGTGGATACTCATAACATTTAGATAAGGAAACTTCAATTTTGAAAATAAGTTCTTCTTGTCTGTCTAAATATAAGTTTGGATTGTACTTTCATGTTGGAATTGATATTTGTTTGCTTTTGTAAATGTGTGTAGGAATGGAGATTTATAAATGAAACTTCATGAATGTCTGTCTTCATGAATTGCTTTGCATGGAACTGGTATTTGAACTTACGTACTATTTTGAAAATAGGAGAGGGAAATGAAACCCCTGTCAACCAGTTCTCCATACCGGGGGCCGAAGAAGAGTTCTTTTCCGAATCTAACGACGATCTTGATGTTTCTTGTCTGATTAAACCTCCACACAAACTCAGAACCAAGCAGCACAATAAGAGCCACAAAATATTTATTATGTGCTTCCAAGTTCCAACCGCAAGCAATGGCTCTTCCATTGATTTACAAAAACAACTGCAGTAAAATAGTCAAAAAATGTGAAAACGTCCGGACAACCGTCAAACCGTCAAAATATAGGGTTAGAATTATTTACAACAACTCTTCTTTTTGAGATGGATCCTCAAAATGCTGCAACTTATGTTCTTCTATCAAACATCTATGCAGGTGGGGTGAGGTTTGAATGGTAAGGAGATTGAAGAAAGATAGAGGACTAAAAAAGATACTTGCTATAGTTGGATTGAAGGCCATAAAATGGTACACATTTTTGTGTAGGAGACAAATCACACCCACAAACACAGGAGATCTATGAAAAGTTGAGAAAATTGTCTTGGGAGATGAAGGCAACAGGATATTTTCAGATTCAAAACATGTACTAAGTGATGTGGGCAAGGAGGAAAAAAATTATTCCTCGGCCATCATAGTGAGAAGTTGGCAATTGCGTTTGGATTGTTAAACACACCCTCTGGGACAACTATTAGAGTTGTCAAGAATCTTCGAGTTTGTGTTGATTGCCACATTGCAACCAAGTTTATCTCCAAGATTGTTGCAAGACAAATTGTTTTAAGAGATGTAAATCGATTCCATCATTTGAAACAAGGAAAATGTTCTTGTGGAGATTATTGGTAATGCTATGTGAAGCATTCTGTAAAACAAGGTGCACTTTGACATACTTGCAGCAATAGAACAGACCCGATTTTACTCCCAATTTCTGGAAAAATGGTTTTTTCAAAGTGTTCGGAGATCTAGCCATGCTGTTGACTTCATAAATCATATGTATGGTATACAATGTTCAATGTTGTCTAATATACAAATGGGGCATATGTGAAAACCCTGTTTTATAATATCATGGAGGTGTGATGTCATCGAACTCTTTTCAAGAAACTTGTGCATGCCTGGGATGATAAGCTCGAGGAGGAGATGAAGAATAAGAAAATGAAAAAGAGAGGTACACTCAAAGGAGATGGAAAGATGCTTGGCCAAAAGGAAATGTGAGATAAGGGATTAAGCCTCACAATCAAAGTTGCATGAATATTGATAAGGGTTTGTTTTAGAATTTTTTTCTAACTTTTCTAATCCATTTTTAATATTTTGTGTGGTTCATTTATTGGGTGGTTATTTTGTTATGCCATGGCAATAGTTCTGGTGGTAATGTTATGTTTCATTAATAGTCTTGATCTGAATTTAAATGAAACTATCTGTGGCTATTAAAATCATCGCTTAATTGATAATCTCAGGTTGAATTTGAAGGAAACTATCTTAGGCTGTTACCAGCATTTTATTATTCGGACCCAAAGAAAGTAATGTCTATATATCCTTATGCCTGCTAATTGTATTTGCGCAAAACCTGCAATCATAGCAATCCACAGAGCCAGGTTTCATTAAGGCATTTGATTAGAGAGATTCAGAGCCTCGCCAACAAATCCATTAGTGAATAACTTGGACGACTTAGGTTTTGTATTTAAATTTTACCGTAAAAACATAAAAATATGCTTCATCTCCATTTCAGTCCTAAATTGTTTTGTCTTGGGATATTTGATGTGATGTGCCTATGGTATGCTGGCTGTTTTTATTTGGTTGTACGTTTTGATTTTATGATGTGTTTATTTTCATGCTTGTATCATCTAAATATTGGACTGTTGGTATAATGGCAGGAACGCCAAGAAGAAATAAATAAATTATTGGACAAACTAGTGGTGAATTATTTGATGTGATGTGCCTATGGTATGCTGGTTGTTTTTATTTGGTTGTACGTTTTGATTTTATGATGTGTTTATTTTCATGCTTGTATCATCTAAATATTGGACTACTAGTATAATGGCAGGAACGCCAAGAAGAAGTAAATAAATTATTGGACAAGACTAGTGGTGAAATCAAAATGCATGCAGTAATGCAGCCTGGAGGACCCTCCCCTAAAGAGAATGGTATGTCATCAACCTTGAAGACTAGTCCATCTAATGTGCAGAATTGCTCATTTCCTTCTCAAGTTAAGGGCAAGAAGAGGGAGCACTCTTCTAATCACAATACAGATCCTGTGAAACGAGAGCGACTATCAAGATCAGATGAAAGCGAGGCACGGCATGTCAGACTAGAATGCAGCACAGGACCAGAAGAAATTGTAAGAATCACAAACAAAGATGGGAGTCTTATAAACTCTAAAATTGCAAGAATCACTAACAAAGATGGAAGTCTCATAAACTCTGAATTTGTCGGACAACTTGTGCATTTGATGCAGCTTGATAGAAATGATGCCACAAAGAAGGGAATTGATTTGGATTTATGGCATAAAGAGGTTGTAGGAGTGATTGCATCTACCGATCAAGATGACTGCCTCAGCCAATTTGTACAACTCAGAGGCTTGCCTATTGTGGATGATTGGCTTCAAGAGGCCCACGAAGGGAAGACTGGAGACATTGGCCGCCCAAAAGAGAGCGATAAAGTTGCTGAAGAACTTCTGCTAACATTGCTACATGCTCTTGGTAAACTTCTTGTTGATATTGATGCCTTGAAAACTTGTAATGTTGGAAAATCAGTGAACCAATTGCGTAATCACAAGAACATGGACATTTAGAAAAGGGCAAGGAATTTAGTTGATACATGGAAGAAGAGTGTTGATGCAGAAATGAAGAATAATGATTCAATGTCTGGATCAAGCCAGGGTGTATCGTTACCTTGTAAGCAAGCTTCATGTGAGATTTCTCATACACATGGAGGCAGACGTGGAGGACCTGCAGAAACTCTGAAAATCTCAATACCATTAAACTCTAGTGTCAAAGAAATCTCAAATAGGTCTGGACAAACAGATATTTTATCAAGATCAACATTTGTCTCATCGTCATCTGTTAAGTTGTCTTCGTTGTTCTCATCAATCATAAGCTCCAAGGATTCAAACTGTAAGGAAGAGAACAGTAGTTCAAGTCAATCTCAAAATAACATTCATTTATTATATTACATAGTAAAATGTGTATTATAATTATAAAATAAGTTAATGAAAACACCTCCCATGAAGCTGGAAGATTTGCGTCTCAAACAAGAGAAGTCCCTCAATAATGCAGATGACAACTCGGTCCTTAAGTAGTCGGTTTCGTGTAATCATAATGAAAGCTTAACGATTGGAAAAAAACATTCCAGAGCTGTAAAATTTGAGCAGAAATCCAAATCCATAAAGGAAAATACGTGGCCAGAGGAGACTGCCAGATCGAAGGGAAGGAATATGTTGGCACCTTTTAATTCAGTCAACAATTGCACATCTTTCACAAATTCAGGGATGAATCGCTTGGCCATTAAGGGGCCTGTGAAGATCAGCTGAAGCTGCAAAGTTTCCCTTTTACGTGGATCAAAATTCACTGTGTTCCCGTAAAATAGTAGTTTCCAATTCACAGGATGTGCCAGCGCACCCGCCTGTACTTTGAAGCACTGCCAAGAGGTTGAGATCGTTTTTCCCAAAGCTTCCTTTTTGTTCCATGTTCACTTTCAGAAGCATTTGATTTGATTTGATTTATGCCCTTCTTGCTTGTGATTTTGTATATTTGTTATAAGATTTCAGTTGTGATCTCAAACAACTGTAAATTCTGCTACATTCTTAGTTCGTCATTAGTCTAAATTAGAAGGTTATTATCGTTTTCATCATCCATCCTTGCTGAGATCTGTGACCACCAATGAAGATTCAACCACCAATGCCTATCGTCTACGAAGATTCGAACCTGCAACCAGTGGTTATTATTTCAATTTTCTTTCCAATTATACTTTGGTAACCACTATTAGGTCACCTAATATTAAAATGCGAAAAAGATAATGACGGATAGTCACATTGCTTATTGTCATTATGTGAACAATCTTTAAATAGCTTGTTATTAATGTCGAATGGCATTTCTTTATAGCTAGAGGTGAGATGATATGGTCCAAATCTACGGTCCACCTTTCTGTTGTACGCATGCAAGACCATGAAATGAATGGTAGTCGTGGATCATGCCCTACACTGTTCAAAGGGGTTCAAATATTCATTTTTCTTTTATGCATTGTTCACACAATTGTTCATGGTTGTAAATTGGGCACGGATTCAACTCTACCACCGCCTTTGGTTTGGGTTTTGGACTGGGTTTTTGAAGTAGTTTCCTCTCGAGACCATTGAACCCGCTCCAGATACAGATACAAAGCCAGATCAATCAATTTGTATATAGTAAAATGAGGAGATATTAGGGTTATAGATTTATCTCCGTTTGCAAGTCTGATTTAACCCATAATGGTGTTGATTTTAGGATGTTTATTAGTGAGAGCTTCGTTTAGCACAGTTCCCCATAACTTTCTATTTACTTATTTAATTTAATTGTCTAACTATCCAATTATTGCTAAATTTACAACGTTAACTTGGGTTTCAACATGGTTAACGCCTGTGGATCTCAAATAAAGTGCTTTTATTATTATGCAAGGAAAATGGTAGGTTTAAAAGGGCATTTAGGATGTGTCTCTCTCCATGTTATGTTTTGGGTTTTGAAGAGCACTTTACGCAGTTTTTGGGTTTGTTTGACATGGGTCTATTCTTCCCACTCAACGTTTAATTTGCTATCAAATAGAGGGAGAAACAAACAACCTATACGATACTTTTGAAGCTATACGATTTGTACCATATATTTTAAACTGGAATCTTATCAATCTAAGGAATATCTATATCGAATGCCCTTAAAAACAAATTTAAAATGTGTCCTACCTCTGCAAAACCTAAATTTCCTACATTAAACTTTTCCTATTAAGAAAAATTGATAATGGCATTCAGGATGCGGATAAATCTAAAATATATATAACCTGCAAACCCTAAATTTCATTGTTATACTTGTCATGTCAAGGAAATATTGATAAAAAGGCCTACAAGGTATGGGTAACATTTAATTGTTGTGAAAGCTCCCAACACCAATACAATGTGTGCAAGTGACTTGCCTTACTTACTAGTGATAATACTTTAATTTTATTTCTATTGCGAGAAATGACAGAGTGCTCTATTTGTATATATGTTTGATACATGGATGGGAGATTCGAGAGGTGTTTTAATATGTAGTTACCAAGAGGTGTAGATACATAAATATTTTACTATAAAATGATATGTACGTAAAATACAAGTAGATTGAAGATTGGAAAAAGAGGACACACATTTAATATGTAGTGTAAGAGTGTTTATTTAGCAATATTCCTAGCTACTATCTTGAAGGAATAGAATTTGAAACACATGGCTTATTATTAAAATAATAACACTTGGAATATCATTATTTGCATTATTACTTCTAATTATATTCACGATTCTAACCACACTCGTTTATTGAACTCACATCCCTTGGCATGCCCACCTATCGGCATTTCCATTGCACACTTATGGTGTAATTACTAGTAATATATAATAATAAACTTTATATTATATAAGTATGGTATCCCCTAACCAATTAATTTTCCCCACATTTACCCATGCCCATTAAATCACATATTATCCTACATATAACTTTAACATATATAATGTTTAAAAAAAGAAAAGAGAGGGTGAATAGTTGACCTAAGACTATCCTAAACCCTAAAACTACACCCCCTTCCTAACTCCTATTTACATTGATTTGGGCAAAAAAATTGTTGTTCTTTGGCTAAGCTATGTGCACAGAGAAAATATAGAGGCAATGATTGGGAGATCAGGAATGAGGGTGTGGAGCAGTAAACTAGGTTGCGATTAAAGGGGAAGGGAGGTGTGGGGTGATCGAGGAAAGAATATGGCGCAAGGGAGGAGTATGAAGTGGTGAGGGAGGAGGAAGTGGTCAGGTGTGGGGTGACCAGGTTGTAGAGGGGTGGGGTGGGTTGGCTAGTCGCCCGCCCCCACAATCACCATGTGTGTGTGTCTATATATATACATATACATATATATATACATGTACATATATACATATATACATATATATATATATATATATGTATATATATATATGTATATGTAGATGTATATATGTATATATATATATATATATATATATATATATACATCTACATATATATATATATATACATCTACATATACATATATACATGTATATATGTATATATGTACATGTATATATGTATATGTATATGTATATATGTACATGTATATGTATATATGTACATATATATATATACATATATACATATACATATACATATATACATATACATATGTATACATATACATATATATATACACATGTATATAGATATGTATACATGTGTATATATATATATATATATATATATATATATATATATATATACATACATACATATACATGTGTATATATATATATGTATATGTACATATGTATATGTATATACATATATATATATATATATGTATATATATATGTATACATATACATGTATATATATACATATATATATATATATATATATATATATATATGTATATATATGTGTACATGTATATATATGTATACATATATATGTATATATATATATATATATATATATATATATATATATATATATATATATATATATATATATATATATATATATATATATATGTATACATATGTATACATATACATATACATGTATATGTATATGTATTATGTATATGTATACATATGTATACATATACATATACATGTATATGTATATGTATTATGTATACATATACATACATATATACATATACATATACATATACATATACATATATATATACATATATATATATATATATATATGTATGTATGTATGTATGTATGTATGTATGTATGTATGTATGTGTGTGTGTGTGTGTCTTAAAATTATGTATTTATACACACACACACACATACACATACACATACACATACATATACATATAAAATGAATATTATACTTGCAGGTAAGCACAAAATGGGTTTGGAAAGGAAGCTCAAATTTTTTAACAAATTCAATTGATAGATTATTATTATTATTATTATTATTATTATTATATTTTAAAAATCAATGAATACATTTTTTCCTCTTTTTAAATATAAGGGTGTGTGTGTGTAACATACCTTCTCTTATTCGAGACCTACACAATCCGAGGATGTCTTATTTTTTTATAAATTATATATATATATATATATATATATATATATATATATATATATATATATATATATATATATATATATATATATATATATATAACAAAATGAAAGTTATATGTTTTTTAATTTATTTAAGTAATATATAAATATTTCTATAATCATTTTAAAGGAGGTTTTCAACAAGCATACAATCTGTCCTATTTCAAATGCTAAGTTTATAACAACAAAGTTAAAATTTACAAGATGTAATAAAAACATACATGATGTTGGGATTTACAAGTGTAGACACAAAATCACGCACTTGGGTACATTTCTAGGTCTTAAAAGCATACTAGCATTTATATGATTCTTAAGCAAGAAAACTAGTGGTTGACAACTATATTTGACCTCTTTTCTTTGTCTTTTGTTTTCTATTTGGCCTTACACACCCTCTTTGCCTAGTCAAAACTTAATTCATTTCTCATTTATGGCTTCACACACTAACGCCCACCGGGACAAAAGCACCCAAGTGCTCTTGTCTCCTCGACCCTTTTCTACCTCACTTGCTCTTTTTGGGTATCTTTTATCTTTTGGGCATATTTTTCACTTATGGGTTGACCTTCCAGTTGTCAATTAAAAAATTCAAACAAGGGAATCATATAAATACATAGTCATGTTTTCAAAATAAGGGACCAAGCACTAAGCATTACTATCATCACCTAATCTTGCATTCCAAAGGCTGCATATTTTGCATACATAACATAGGAAGGGGAAGTCTATTCTATTCCATTCACACGTACTATTACATTGCTACATTTTAGCTATAACCAACTATCAAGTGCAACTTACACAAGGGTATCATAGGGAATCATTTCTACACACACACACACCAAAACTACATGGAGTCTGAGATGTAGTGTAGCACTCAGTCATAATTTCACTCTCAGGGTGACTGTCAGGGTCAGTTTAACTCCCCAGTATGCATTTTCCTTTTCAGGTTTGATGCGGTTTGTGGGATTGTGTAAGTGGACTTCTCTTTTGCGGAGTTACTGGGTATGATCAACGATCATAATGCAAACATCAGGTGATCAACAAAAATCAATTGTGAAGACCTTAGGACATAACAGAAAGTAGGTTACGAGCCTTTACACACTACCAAAACCCAAGAGCAGTCACCAATGCCTAGGCACCTCCATCCAACACTAGGCGCCCCTGTCTGACATTATTCTCAGGTTCCATATTTTCTAGTGATCAATGACGATCATGTTTGTAGTTTGTTCATCAGTCACACCTACCCAAATCACTTCCTATCCATTCAGAAATTAGCTAAGTCCTCTATCTCTCTTCCTTGCTTAGGGTTTTATACTTTACATCTTAGTTTGCTTGTGTCATTACTATACTTTATCATTTGTACATCATTTTCAATAAGTTACTGTAAAATTAAATTTAATCCAAATTAAATTAAATCATTTGGTGAAACCTCATTTGAACACCATTGTTTCCAACTTCGATACCTCTGAAATCTTGTCACCATGAGTGTCTCCATCGCTAAATTTTTGTGTTCCAATATTGAATGTCAAAGTAAAATCTAATCTTTTTTGTCAACACTTATATCCATCCTCATACTTCTACTAAATATGTGTAATATAAATTTACTACAACATTATATTTTACATAAGAGCATATTACTTTTACATCTACTGAAATTCCTTCTCAATCTATTTTAGATAATGATCCCCCTCTTTATATTCATGTTTGTATCAATAACATAGGGGTTAAACGAGATTTATTTGATAATGGATATGGCCTTAACATTTGTAATCTACCATTCCTTCAGAAACTTGGCCTTTCTAAAGCATCCTTAACACCCTCATCTATTTGTATTCATGGATTTGATAATATTCCTTAAAAAGTCTTAGGTACAATCACACTTCCCATTATTGTTGGGCCATGCACTTTGTCCATCCCATTCCATGTAATGCCTAACAATATTAATTATAATATTCTCCTCGGATGGCCTTGGATCCATGTCATGCATGTGTTCCCTTCAACCCTTCATGCGCGTATTAAATTCCTATACCAAGGTGTGGTCTATGAGGCCTTAACAGATCCCTCCCCATTTTCCTTTTACAACACTATTGATCATTCACCTAAAGCCCCTACTTTGGCCACCCCTCCTCCTAATTTCAAAAGTATGGTCTTGGGTATCGGTATATGCTTCACATAGATTTCACCGGCACCAGATTAGGCAAACATACAAAAAGATTCAAAGAACCTCTTTACATTCCCACACAATCCACCAGACTAGACCTTGATTATCTCCCTCCTCTTACTTCTTTTATCCCCGCCATATCTCCTCCTGAGGTTTACGTTATTTCACATACCATCACAAAAATTAATTTCCATCTACTATAACTAACTTTGGCAAATCTAATCCTCCTAACACCAATACCGATACTCCTGACACATTGCCAAATACGTCACCGTGGCATGGTATCTCTTCTCACCTCATCACATAGATCTCCAATACTCGCACACTTGGGGGCATCTAACTCTGCCCCCTTCATAGTCACATGTCCTAATCAATAGTTACCTATCCATAATATTCACATAAACATATTTACATTAGTCTTGTTTTGCAATTCACATCAATATTTCTAACAACAATTGCTTTTATCTACATTATGTGCATACCTTGCTACATTTATCCATGCTCTTATGTTACTCCGTACACGCTTTGCTCCTCATGCCTACTTCTACATTCTTTTATTCATGGTACACATACTATTTTCTATATATGGTATCATCCTTCGCATGCACTATATATACTCCGGCTACTCTTATTCACAATAATTGCATCTATTTGCCAATAGCTCCCTATCGTTATCTCTAGTATCTACTATTACACATTTCACGCTCCGTGCATTATAACTAATCTTCCTACGCACTATCACACCCTTTGATACACACATTATATCATCATCACCTTATGATGTACTCTAGTTCTATAGTTCATACTCGGTTGTTAAGGGTCTAATTCTAAAATGAACCTCACATCTACTACAATTCACACTTTGTGTTTCACGATACATCTTTCTAGCATCTATTCGCATAACACACTCATTACCCAATGATACACTCTTGTTTTATGGTTCATTCTTGACTGTTGAGGGTTCCTATAAATGAACATCATCTCATACACATCCGCTTAGGGGGCACGTTATTCCTATCATCTTCACACTTTGCACACAATTCCATCACACTCATACACAACATTTGCATATCTTGGATGCACTTATTCTCGCAACGCTTATTCTACTTACATGTTGCACTTTGCTTACTATGTTAGCTGGATACTTAGTATGTCATTATATTTATCATATACACATGCACATTCACTTGGTTTCTAGTTGTGAATGCAAATTACTTATGTGTTCTTACATGTTGCAATGATGCTTAACACGGTACCTTTACCAATCCCACCGAGGCTCCCTCGGGGCATCTACTTTCACTACTATCACATACTACATAGGTTTTACTATCACATCTTATTACTGAGTTACTTTACTTTTCATTTATTCAAATACGTACTTGACATACTATTTATCTTTCTAACATGCTAATGAGTGCTTTATGTGCAATATTTTCTTTATAGGACTATTTTCCACAATGGTTATCTCGACACGCTTTTATTGACAATGTTTGTTATTGTATGTTATTATTTGCGAGTGATGCCCTATGCCTTGTATGATCATTATATGATTTTAGCCATTTTGGCCTTGATTGTCTTGCGACATTGTGAGTGATGTCCCATGTTTGAAACCCACTTTTCACAGTCTATCTTTTTTTCACGTTTGTTTATTCCATTGTCTTATATTGTATACTAATTTTTACTACTAACACATGTCACTAGCCCATTTCATTTGCATGTACCTTGATTTATACCATGCACATCCCCTCCCCCTTGCAGGTATATATTTTAGCTCAGCATCAGGGCCTCTCCTTTGGGTTGTATTCTCCTATCATCGTCGTATGCACCCCAAATGAGGGGGCATACATTGGGTGAACAAATCACCCCTACATCTACTCAAAGCTATAGTTCATAAGAATAAAGTACAAAAAAGCATAGGAACATAGTCACAAAATGGTTTCTTAGTCTTGTTAATTACTTACATTATTACTTTCATGTAATTGAATGTGAATCTACTCTAGTTATTGTGTGTGAACTCTGTTATCTCCTACTCACAATAATAACTCTTTCTTTCCTAATTTCTCTTCTTTATCCCTCATCGCTGAAAATTCCTCCCTTGTACCCCATACAAGAACTTTGCCACATGTTTAGTGAAGTGTTCATGTGTGATCCATGGCCTATTTGGCCACCCCACAAAATTATGATAGTTTACATTCAATAATAGGAGCATCCCCATACCCAAGAAGGAGGGGCTTAGCCCCATGACCATTGGTGGAAAGACATAATTTGTAATACAAAAATTATTTCACCAATAGATTGCTTAGCATTTCATGGATCACCAATCAAATCATCTACATCCTATAGTGTATGTCGAGTCCGAATTGGACTATATGTTAGAATTTCAAAATAAAGTGGTCTAAAAGTCTGTGAGTCAGGAGGAAGTGGACCTAAATATGGATTTAAAGGAAATTCAACAACCTCGATGTATGACTAGGAGAGGAAGGAGGTGATCCCTCATCACTTCTCTAATTATCTAAAGCAAAATATGAATCCTTGTCATCAATACTCTCATCATCTGCACTAGAATAAAAATCAACATGAGTATTCCCAAGTGAACCCAAATTCTCATAACTATCATCGATACCCAATGGGTATAATGTATTTGGAAGTGCGGTGTCAATAGTTGAAATTGAAAGTGTAGACACAAAAATATGCACATAGTTCTATTACATTATGTCCCAAAGTATGCTATTATATGTGTGATTCCTAAGAAATAAAACGAGATATTGATAACACTTGTTTTTTTCTTTACATTGACATTTTAAAATATTTCCATGCTTTTGTCCTCTACTTTTATGGAATTGTCCCTTTACTTTTGGACGTCACACAAATTTTTACTTAGTGAGCATTTCCCGATTTATATTTGTATCTTCTCGGACATAAGCACCAAATAAGAGTCAATAGCGAGCCAACACTTTCATCCCATTATGGGCACTTCTATCCCTTCACTTGTGATATTATATTTTAAAACGGCACACCACTTGTTATCTTTTCTAAACTTGTATTGATTACTTTGGGTCGGCTTTTAGGGTTGTTAATGTCAAAATTTAAGCAAATAAATCATATATATGTGGCATAATTATACATAAAGGACAAACAAGAGGGAACTAAGCAAGCTACTATTAAGGTCCTGTTGTCATACAAAATAACTAGTCTAAAAATTCAAATTTTAAAGCATGATAACTAAGCCCACAAATGCAGAATTTTGCTTCCGATCACACCGAACCCTCCTCCTCACCAACCTCGCGTCTCCAATGGCACCATCAACATGGCCCTAAGGAAATTACGAATGAATATTTCAAACATGCATTTGTTGTAGACACAAAATCATGCACTTTGAGTCATTATTTGGTCCTAGTCTCTACTACTATTAATATGGTTCTCAAGTGAAAAGAGTAATAATCAACCCATGTCTTTGGCCATTTTTAAATTGCTTGTTGTCATATTTTTTATCTTACACCTTCACTTTCCTAGTCTGTACTATCATTTTACATTTCCTATTTTTGATTTGGGGCTCCCAGCCAGACCTGGGCACCCCAAGTGCCCCAGTCCCATATGGGGTGCCCTGATCCTCTTTGCACTTTGCTCTCACCTTTTGGGCACTTTCTAGTCATTTGAGCTTTCTATCTTTTTAGTGGTTGGAATTTTTAGGGTTAATTACAAAATTAGAACAAGAGAACCATATAAATATAAAGTTATGTGACCATAATGAGGGACCAAGCACTAAGAACTTACTATCACCATCTAGGTTACATCCATTAAAGGCATCTAAAGCTACATTTGCATCCATCTAGCTCCATCACAAGGCACACAAGGCTAGTTCATATGCATCACACTTCATAGGATGGGATTATATTGTTTTCATGCAAACATTTACTACATTATACATCTAGTTATTTACTCACTACTTCACAAAGTGCGACTGGAATAAAAGAAACCTAGGGTACAATTTGCACACACACACACACACACACACACACACCTAGAATTACATTGGGTATGAGATGTAGTGTTGCGTTCGATTAGTAAGTACACCATTATGGCGGTTGAGGATACCCAAACCCTTCATATGCATCTTTATTTTTTTAGGGTTTTGATGCTTTATTTGGGGTTTTGTAGGTGATTTCGTATTGTAGGTCTTACGAGTGACATCGGCGTAGTTCGGTGACATTAGTGTGACAAGAAGAAAATATAGGTGAACATCTAGTGACACCTTAGAGGATGATTTTGGTCATTTCCGCAAACCAGGCTCCCATGGGCACCCCCCTGTCCCTATCCAGGTGCTCCAGTCTAGTCGGACATCTCAAATCTGTGTTTACTCAAGCTTTAGTACAGTCGTTCCTCCTCCTATTCATCTAGTCTACAGGTGTGACACTGTTCAAAGTAGAATCTATGAATCGGATGAGAACTTATTAACCCTCTCTTACACATTAGGATTTCATCTTTCACTTGCTTAGTTGTTTGAGTTAATTTCTACATTTCAATATTGCATTTATTCCATTTATTTACTACTTTTCATATCATTAGATTACACTAGAATAGAATCCCAATTTCTTATTTTAGTTAATCATTTTAGTGAACTTGATTGATCCAACACTTTTTTTTATTATGTCTTCACCCTATACATCATGGATCAATCATCTTATCCTACTTTTACACCTACTAAGATCTCTGGGTATAGTCACTATTGTTGCTGATTTTATGCAAGTGTGTACTCAACATCCCCTCACTTTGTTACACCTAAGGTTAATCCTTCCATCAATGTAGTAACTACTCATCGTACTCATCCTCCTATGGCCCCACCGCTTTTATTCCTTCACCCATCACTTCGGTGGCTCCTCCTACTTCTTCTAAGGGCTATGACATCATTGAGAAACTTAAGAACACACCCCTTAAGATTTCTCTTTATGACTTATTACGTAATGCACCTGACTATCATCAAACATTAGAAGCTACCCTTCATGTTATTCATTTAGAAAGTGATAACTCTGCAGTAGCCTTTACACACCTCATAAAGTCTCTTTGAAATATTCCACACGTTATATTCTTCACCGATGAAGATATGTCACGTTTTTCTAAAAGCAATCCATGTGCACCCTTGCTCATTACCATCGTCATTAGCACCACTTGCATCAAATGAGTACTTATTGATAATGGGTTAGTTGTTAACCTATGTGCCCATTCCCTTCTTAAACAATTGGGTATCAATGATAACCTCATCTCCAATAATTCCACTCTCATTTAGGGTCATGGCTCTATTACTTGTACATGTCTAGGGACTATTTCACTCCATATTTGGGTCAAGGGCCTACAACTATCCTAATGGACTTCTATGTTATAAATACATCATTACAATTCAACCTCTTACTAGGTAGACCTTGGATTCAAGCAATGCAAGCGGTCTTATCTATTGTCAACAGTGTGTCAAATTATTACATGATGACTATGAACATACTATTTTTGTAGACCCTGAACCTTTCAAATTTTGTTGCATAGACCCTGTTACTACTATGCATATCCCTCTACACAGTGTATTCCATATAGTAGTATTAACACATATGACATTGGTCAATCTAGCACTTCGCAATCTTCCTCTACCACTCCAAGTGTTCTAGCTATTTCTACTCACACTACGGTAATTATCTCACCCATCGTATCTACTCTGATGACCACTACTGCTCCACCTGTTGAGAATCCTCCCACTCCTCCACCTAATGCAACTCCTAGCAATATACTCAAAAATCCATACAACATGATAATGCTAACACAGATGATTCTGAGATTTCGATAACAAATTCGATGCTATCGAACTCACTGATGAAGCATTAGGCCAACTAAATTTTACACCTATCGATGTAGATGACTCTTACTTTGAAGACACATTTGTGGTCGATGGCCCAAGAGAATATAAATTCAAGACCCCTCCTACCAATGTTATGATACTCTATCAAGGATCTATTAACACCTTAGACATTGTTTCATCTCCTCCTACATGATCTACATCTACACCACTACCTTTCACATGCACATTATTGATCAACTCTTTTGGCATCATATCCTAATCGATCGCACTTATCTAGATACTATTTGCACACATGAGGGCTTGACTAGGCTTGGCTTGATGCTTAATGACATTCTACCACCGATTCACTCACCACATATTTACCATGGTTATTATCATATTACAGCCACCTATGGCCTTCATGTGTTTAATTTTACAATCTTCATTGCACATACCCCTTGTGCTTCTTCGTTGACACTTAAGTAATCTTGGCTAGACTATATTGGCGGTACTATAGATACTTATCACACTTCTCTTACATTTCCTATGTAATTTGGTAATGTCTTCATCGATAATGAGTCATCTCCTACCTATGCTTCAAATATTTCTCATTGGTATGCTCACGACTATCTACTAAAGCACCCTTCACTCGATGAGGAATATGCCATGAGCATCTACACCCTACATTGTAATGGTTCTTTGTATGACCCACCTCATTCTATTTCTTATCACGTCTCTAATGCTACTAAAGTAGGATTTGATCATGACAATGATGATCTCCTCGATAAAGTGTCACATGATCATCTTCCCAACCACATACCAAGGGGCATAGCATTCACACATCCCCCACCATCCTAGCATCGACACATGTTTTGTACTTGTATTATCCACCTCTAGCATAGGCATCATCATCGACACATTAGCATCAATCATTTACCCTATGACGCACTCTTGTGCTTTGGTTCACACTTGACTATTGAGGGCATTATCTACACATGAACCCCACACACCTACAATAGTCACTACACATTAGGCACCACATATCATTACATCATTCTACACCATCTATACATGACAAACTACATTACATGACATATCGAAATTACACGTCTTCATACATTCTACATTTTGATTCCTACATTTTCCAACATACATCACCCTATAAAGTTTACCACATATTGCATATTTTTACAGCTCATACATGTTTTCTTACATATTAGACCATCTACACATACGACATTACATATTGCACCCCTATTATGCACATTACGCATTTCGCATATTCACTTCTACGCAAAGTTGCACTCACTACCCGGTGAGGCACTCTAGTCTCACTTGTCCATATTGACTGTTGAGGGTATACAACATAAATGGACCACATCATGCTCACACGTTCATCATTCACTCTTCTTTTTCTCATGTGACATTCTTAGGATCGGTGATATACGTGTTAGGCTATAGGGTCACTTCTTCTAGCATCATCTCATAGGCTACATCATCACTTTCGCTTACATTATTTAGTGGTATACACTTTAGGCTAAATCACCACTCCTTTCTACTCATCTTGTCATGATATATGCTTAGGCTATAGAGTCACACACAATTCATCTCTATGTCGCATTTCATCACTACACACTCATCACAACACGTTACACAACACATAGTTCGACCATTTCCTAATGACGCACTCTCGTTTATGGTTCATTCTTGACTGCTGAGGGGGCATATTAAATGAACCTCATTGCATAAAAATCCATTCACTTGAGGGGCACGTGGATCCTATCATTCACTTTGCATTCCATTCCATCCATCCACAACATATTACATTTTATGGTTACATTTACTCTTTCTTGATTGTTCGTACATGTTCACTTTATTACACATGTTAGATTGATCTCTTATATGTCATTATCTTTACCATACATCCATGCATGTTCATGTTATTTTATAGTTGTGATTGCGAGACATAGAGCTTCTACACATAGTACCGATGTTTTATACACTACCTACTTTGGGGACATCTACATATGTTACACAGTCTTTATTGTTTCATTATTATTTGTAGCACACTACTTTAGTTTATACATGCTTTGACATACTAGTTATTTTTCTAACATGTTAATGGGTGCTTCATGTGCAACATTTTTTATGTAGGGATACTTGTTCCCATACTTATTTGTTACATTTTTTTGTTATTCTTGTTATTGTTAAGGGGATTTTCCCTTTGTCTTTGTGGACACTTTGTTTTTGTGGCCACTACTGACCTTGAATGTCTTGTGACATCGTGAGTGGTGTCCCATGTTTGTAACCCACTTTGTGCAACATACATTGTCTCTTTGGGTGTTTACATTATTTGCCTATGTTCTAGCTTACACATTGTTTGTTTTCTACATGCATGTTTGTTCGTACTAACACTTGTTTTTTAGCTACATTGTTTGTTTGTGCCTTGGTTTCTACCAAGAACATCCCCTATGCCCTACAGGGCAAAATTTTGATATCCACGGTCAATCCTCTTTCGGGGCTGCATTCTCCTATGTGTGACATCGCATGCACCCCAAATAGGGGGGTCATTTGGGTTTACACATAATACCGGTCTGATCGAGTTCATTCTACTGGTCTAGTTTATAGTCTTTGTCCATGCACGGTTCAATTTATAGCAAGTGGGTTCAGACCAGTCTATGAACCCCATACACAAAGTGGCTTTACAGGTAGATTGTCCTTAGCATTCTAAGGAGAAGTTAGGTTGGAGGATATAGCGAGACTTTCCTCCCTACACTACTTGGCTGAAGCGGCATTGGATCACCTAAAAATAGAAGTACAGAGATCTCTTCACCATTCTCGGGAAGCGATTCATGGTTTGGATAATAACACAACTTTCTGCCTACACTTATTTGGTCACAATGGTGTGAGATCACATGAAAAACTTGCACTTCACTGACAGTTACAGGATATCCTTTCTACACCCTTTTGTCTCATCACGGATCAAGTGCACATGTTCCTTTTCCATTATTATTTTCATATTATTTTTACATGTTTTTACACATATACATGCATATTTGACTACTTGATCATCTTCTCTTTTGCAGGTCCGTCCATATGGGAAGCAAGTAGTCAACAACAACACACACATGGTGAGTACATCACACACATGATACTAACCATGCAGGTACACTACACACATTGGCATCTACACACGTGTTTTCGCCCTAGGTTCACTTTCATCACCTTTTACACTTTTGCATCTTTAGTCTCCACGCTCCATCTTTTTTTGTCACTCCACGCTTTGTCTAGTCCTTCGACACATTTGCTACATCACTCTACATGGATTATCAAGTATGTATCTCTATCTACTTTATGTTACCAAGATTTTTCTCACCAACATAAAGTGGGGGAAAATGTAAACACAAAATCACGCACTTTGAGTCATTATTTAGTCCCGATCTCATACTACTATTCATATGGTTCTCAAATGAAGAGTAATAATTAACCCATGTCTTTGGCCATTTTTACATTGTTTGTTAACGTATTTTATATCTTACACCTTCACTTACCCAATCTGTATTATCATTTTTGTGTCTTTCCTTCTTCTAACTAGGATGCCCACCCAGGACTAGGGTGCCCTAGGTGCCCCTGGTCCCATCCTGGGGCACCCCGATCCTCTTTGAACTTTACTCTCACCTTTTTGTCACTTTCTAGTTGTTTGAGCTTTCTATCTTTTCAGTGGTAAGCCTTTTCAAGGTTAATTACAAAATTAGAACAAGAGAACCATATAAATATAATGAGGGACCAATGAGGGACTAAGAACTTATTATCACCATCTAGGTTACATCCATCAAAGGAATATAAAGCTACATTTACATCCATCTAGCTCCATCACAAGGCACATAAGGCTAGTTCATATGCATCAACTCCATAGAAGGGAGTCTATTATTTCCATGCACACATTTACTACATTCTACATCTAGTTATTTACTCACTACTTCACAAAGTGTGACTGACACAAGAGAAACCTAGGGCATGATTTACACACACACACCTAGAACTACATTGGGTCTGAGATGTAGTGCAACACTTAGTTCATAATTCCACCATTGTGGAAGCTAAGGACATTCGACCCCTTTATATGTCTCTTTCTTTTTAGGGTTTTGATGTTTTTTCTGGGGTTTTGCAGGTGATTCCTTATTCATGAGTGTTACGGCGACATCAGTGCGGTTCGGCGACATTAGTGAGATAGAAAGAAAAAGATGTGAACATCCAATGACATCTCAAAGGAGTATTTCTAGTTGTTTCCATAGACCAGGGCGCCCGGATCCTAGACCAGGGTGCCCACCCGCCCATGTCCCTATCAGGGCATCCCAATCCAAACTCAGGACATCTCGAATATGTGCTTTCTTAGGATTCAAAAGTATAGCCGTTTCCTCCTCCTATTCACTTGGTCTACACTTTGTGACATTGTTTAGCAACATCTCGAATCAAATAAGGACTTCTTAACCCACTCTTGCACATTAGGGTTTCATCTTTCATTTCTTAGTTATTTGAGTTAATTTCTAAATTTCAATATTACATTTATTGACTTATTCACTACTTTGCATATCATTAGATTACACTAGAATAGAAGCCCAATTTTTTATTTTAGTTAATCATGTATATGTAAAGAAGGGTGATTAAGTTGATGGATGGATTGAGAAGGTTCTGCGAAGAAAAGTCTTCCTATAGGCCTAAAAACCAACTTTGCTCATTCGAAGCTAGTATGGAACCTCTGGGAGAGTTCATGAAAGATATAAAGTATCGAAAGTGGTGTCGAGAGATTATTGAAGTTCTTTGAGGCAATTTAGGAAATTTTAGGAAACAATATCTCATTCATGAACAATTTGTTCAACGGCAGGTTTTTAGGTGCGGGGAATGAATATACAAATGGGGAAACCTGACTTCTCTAGATGATCCTAGGAGTTCCATATGGAGTTAAGAAGAAAACAATTAGGAATTGGAAATATATGGGAATTCCTATAAGGTGAAAACAACATTTTTTCTCTCAAGCTTTAATGTTTCTTGAAACATTTCAAAACACTATAATTACCCCTCTTGGTTTGAGACAAAAAAGGGCTTAAATTTTTAATTGTACTAATATTAAAGTCTTGATAATGGTTTCATTGATCGTATAATGTGTTTTGGAGTCAAAATCATGTAATTTTTACCCCAAAATATTATTCTAAGGCTCGAGGTGAAAACGTAAGTCTGGTGTCAAAATTTGGACCTCTAACAGTGCAAAATCTACTTTCCATTTTTAGCCAAGTTGCAATTTGGACACTCTTGTGTCCCTTATGTCCCCCTTGAGATAGGGGGCATTAGGGACACAAAATTTTGACCTCATCCTCCTCTCCAAGTTGTACTTTGAACACCTTGGTGCCCCATGTGTCTCCATTGTCCCCTCTATTCACATGGCGCAAGCGATACAGGGAACACCAAAGTGTGACCTCCCTCCTCTCATGTCACACTTTGGTTTCCTTAGTTTCCCCTCTATCTTCTTTATCCCTAGGGGACAAGGGGATACAAAAGTATGACTCAAGTATTCTTGTAGCCTTTAGACCCCAATGCGACACACACACGGCTCTGCTAATGCAATTTCACTGAGTCCCCTCATCTCTTCCACCACATACCACAAGCTGCCACTTCTCACCATCTGGTAAAAGTCACTTTGGTTTCCTAGGTCCCTCTTGTACCATTTTCAAACCTTCTAGACACTTCATTTTAACTCGGGTTAAGTGTCTAGTTAACATGGTGAGTTAAAAACATAATAAAACTTCATTAACTCCTCACTCATCACATAGATTAGCCATTTTTCATAATAGGTTATTTCTATAACACCCTCCAAACTCCATTTTCACCTATAAATATTACCCAAATTCTTTCAGACATCCATAGCCACCAAAAACAAGAATTTGATCATAACTCTTCAACTAGGAGTCTGATTACCTTGAAAATTTGTCAGAGACTCCCTCTCTAAAACACCTTTGGGAAGGTTTTTGAAATAAATTAGTGATGCCCTAGTTTTTTGACAATATCAAACCCTTAAACCTACCTTTTCAATTTCTCAAATGAAAAATCATGAAATTCAAAGCAGAAGATCCTGGTGCAAAAGAAGATTTTAATAGTGATTTCGCTACAACCCAACACAGGTAAGTGTAATCTATAAAATAGAAGGTATTAAAAACATTAGGTTGCTAAAAATATTAAGTTTCCTAAAGTTTTGAATTCTCAACATTTTTTATATCCCGAAAATTTAAGAAACATCAAAAAAGGGTAATTTAGGGGACTTTCTAAAATTAGCGGTGTTTAGGAAAATGGCCATCTAAAAATAGTAGGTTTATAAAAATAGTAAATCTTCAATAATCCAAATGATATAGGAACATCAGGGAGAGAAAAAATAGTGGTAACTTGCTAAAATAGCATTTCTGGACCCTACCTGCTAAAAATAGAAATTTCAAGATTTGAGCATTGAAAGTTTGTGGTGACTTGTTTTTCTCATCTCGGTGATTTTTAGCAAAATAAAGTTCAAATACTTAGGTATTGATCCTATTTCAACCCTAATTACTGAGTATCCAGGTGTGGGAGATAATGATGTCACTCACATGGATCTTGAGGACCTAAAAATAGGATGTTTAGAGGACCTAGGGAGCCAGTGGAAGAGAAACTCTTTTTGAGTGGATTGTTCTCAGCAGGGGGTCATCCATTATCCATTCAAAGCACTGAGTTGGTCGAGAATAGTGCGGGTAGATGAAAATTCATTTATCGCAATCTTCACTCCTAAGGGTATCTCTCAATATTTGCAAATTCCAACCAGTGGTAGTATGGTCATCATCACCAAAGAATTTGCATCACAAGAATGGGAAAATATTGACTCATACCTACAAGGCCTCACACTCGGATCATGGCTCAGGTAGGGAAGGAAACCTTCTTGTGTGCCTAAAAACATATCTAGAAGTGAATTCCACAAAGGTTACTGATATATTATCATCCTATTGAGAAAAGTGGTGGGTGAAGAGATGAAAAAAGAGTTTCAGGACTAGATGACCTAATTCATTATTTTTGCCACTAAAGGGAAACCAAGTGGTGGATTGGGGATAAATTATAAGTGACAATATTCATTGGTATTTGCTCCATTTTCCTTCTACCATAAATTTCACTATGACCTCTTATCTAGTATATGCTCTTTCCTACACAACTTTTTAAAGGCCTAGCTGCATGACTCTAAATATATCCCAAAAACACCTACCTTTGAGAAATACGCATCTCATGCACAAGGAGAGTAATCTGTTAGAGTAGGTATTTACCTTATCTCATGTTCACCTAGGTACTTTATTTACCTTTATTTTAATCCTTAGCCCTTGGTCATATGGTATGGTCATATGTGAGCTTAAAGCTTGTGATTCCTACTAGTAGGTGCTTAACTTCAGACCCCTTTAATTTTATTTGTATCTTTTTCTCAATAACTCGGTTTTGAGTGTCATTTTTTGCAAAAGTGCTTGTTTTTTCGTGCTCTTTCCATTGGAAATATTTATTTTGAGACTTGCAATATAATTATAAAGTGCCAAATATGGAGGAGTGTTGTAATCAATTATGGACGCAATTTCGATTGAGCCCGATGTCCTAAACTTCTGGGAGTTGCATTTTGTATCTATCATGGATTCTAAGAATGATATGCTTTTCTCTAAAGTATGTGGACTTCAAGAGGATATTGTAAAATTTGTGGAAGAAAATAGATCACTCAAGAAGTGAAATTCTCTTCTACAATCACTCATTCACGATAAGGATACAATAATACACTTCCCTGTGAGAACAAACTTGCTAGCCTACAACATCACCATCATATTGTGGACAACCATATCCATACTCCTAGTCCACTTACAGTTGTTGCTCTTGCACCCACCGATATTGATCTACTAGTCTTTAAGCATGAACTGCTTTTGAAGCTTATAAACCGTGAGGCTTCATTATTGCATGCTCTTCCACATCTGTGCCTATTACAGTACCACATGTTGTGTATCCTACTTCTGCTCAACTGCATGGCTTTTTTAAGAAGCATACCACTGCATTCAGTTCTCACATGCTCCATTCTATGGGTCTCACTAGTGAGTCATTGGCATACTTTCACAGGGTATTGTTTCCTCTATTCCACATGATAAGTGGAATTCTCATCATGACATTGGTTTTCGAGCAAGATACTTCATTGGGATCACACATTAACAAAGCTCCTTTTTTGTTCGCTTGACTCTTTTCGAGGATCATGAGCAACACATGAGTTCTGTACCTTCACTCAAGCTTGAGAAACCCGAGATTTCGGATGTCATACATGATCAACCGACACATATTCTCGATATTCTTTTCGCATGCACCCACTTTGTGCATTTTACACCAATTCATATGTAAACATCTTCTTCATCCATCCATGTTGATTTGGGGTGGATATCTTATCACTCGTGGCAGCGACATAGGAATTCATTGAGAGGAATCTATAGGTGTGGATCCTCCACCATTAGGCCTCTTGCTCCACTTTCTATACCTTATGAATTTTGATGCTTCTTGTTTTGAGCATTTTTCTTTAGCAAGTGTAGTGTATCTCTCTTGTTTATTAAGAGATTTTGTATCTGTATTTTCGACACTTTTGGCATGTTGACAGTATCTCTTATGGGGGATCTATTCTAGTGCATTCCAGTGTTAGTTTTTCAGTGTTCAAGTAGTTTTTTTGACAACTCATACAGATTTGTAGCATCACTCCACCCATTCAGTAGTATGGGAGGGTGTGGTGTTGATCTTGCTTCTTCGAGTTTCATGTCCTTGCCTTGTTACCTTGGCTTTTCTTGGATCATGACACTCTGGAGTTTGTGTCCTTGCCTTGTTGCTTTGGTTATTGTTCTTGGATCATGGCACACCTATTTACAACAGTTGATCGAATTATGTTTGGTGTTTTTTTACACTTTCGACATCACTCCGTTGACAGTCTCCTTGTATGGAGCTATTCGGTGAAACCCGGTGTCGATTGTTTTTGAGTTTTTCGATCGAGCGGTGGATTCGGACACACAGCACACCAAACTTCTTCAGCATTGTATGAGTTTTTAGCCGAGCTTCTTGGGATGCCTTAGAGTGGGTCTTTACTCTCTTTACTTTGTTATTACTAGTTTTGGGTACCTTACGGTGTCCTTTTTTTCCCAGTTATTGTACATGAGTACCTCATCAGACCTAATTGTCAAGACTCATACTGTGGACATGCCACATCTATTTTGGCCCCTAGATTCACTTGAGGGGGGGTTTTAGAGTAGGTATTTACCTTAGCTCATGTTCTCCTAGGTACTTTATTTACCTTTATTGTATTTATCCTCACCCACTTATGTGTGTGGATATTTCTTTTATCTTATTTAGATATTAGGAGATATTATCTAGTTGTTAGGTATAGTTCTTTCCTTGATCTATGGTATTAACTAGTTCTTTCCTTGATCTATGGTATTGACTAGATCCTTGATGTCTAGTTCTCTCCTAAATCTATAGTCTTGACTAGTTCTTTGATGACTAGTTATTTCCTTAATTTATGGCTTGATCTACGACCTTGGTGGTTCTTAGATTGTTACTCCTCCGCCTATTTAAGAAAGGCCCATTCTCAATGTATTGCATTGAGTTCCATAACAATATATGATATTGTTGCTCATTTTTTTGCAAAGGTTTTATATAAAGCTATTCTCGTGAATTTCTTTCATCTTATTGATTGTGGTGTTTGATTAGCATTTGTGTTCTTGGCTTGAGTACGATCTGGTTATTGTTCCTTTCATAATCATCACTTTTCCGGGCTTAATGATGCATTCACCATATTTTTATCGGACTTATAGAAGGCAACCTAAAATTGAGGATATCCTCTCAGAAGCAAAGACTGATCAAGAAATATGGGAGCTTCTTCACTCAGTTCTCATCCTTTACCTAGATCGGGGTTTGAGCTTTAACCTTTCTCCTTGTAAGCTTCCTAGGTACCCTAGTGATAAAATGGTAATGTTTGAATCATATAGGTAGCTTTCTCATGTTCATAACAGATGTAAGAAGAATAAAAATAAGGGTGTGTCCTTTCCTATATCTTTGGGAATCTATTCATGCAAAAGTGTTGCAGATGCATCAAACATTAAAGCCTTCTTTTCTTCCCTCGATCCATATTCCTATGTATCTAGGCCCACTTTTGATATCAAAAGAAATCACTGAAACTTTCACTTTCCTTGGACTGCACCATAGTTCTTAAATTGAGGACGGTTGATCAAATTACCTTGATGCCTTTGAATTGACGAAGAGTGACCATATGTGATAGTCGATCAAATGAGTAATTTCAAATTCGATTAGTTTGTTGAAAGAGTTAGAGATTATGGATCGATTTGTTTGACTCAAAGTATCAAGTAGTGAAGTATAAACCTCTTTCACCTATCTCATGGAACATAAGATATTTAGGTGACATCAATGAGAGGACTGCAGAATGATTCAAATATCAAGGAGTGGTTTAGGAAAAGAGAATTTCCACCATTGAGTCTAGTGGTCTCCCTAACTCTCTTCGAGAAAGACATCTCGTATTTCATCCTTAAAGGCATCCAAGAGAGCCACAATCTCCACTCACTCAAGGATTTATCAATGATAGAGGCCATAGAAGAAGGATATATTCAAAGATCTCAACCCGAGAGGTTTCACAAGAAATATAAAGCCACTAAAGATCCAATTGAAGATCTTTATCAAGGTGAGATTAACCCTTCATAACATCCATTTTTTCATCTTGGTTTC
The DNA here is from genome assembly GCA_018340775.1 of Taxus wallichiana var. yunnanensis. Classification (NCBI taxonomy): domain Eukaryota; kingdom Viridiplantae; phylum Streptophyta; class Pinopsida; order Cupressales; family Taxaceae; genus Taxus; species Taxus wallichiana. The sequence continues at coordinate 280,462,619 of CM031239.1, read as the reverse complement.
AAGTGTTTCCTCCTCATTAGTTGAGTCATCTCATCAAGTACAAGATGTGATTCCTCATCATGAACCTAAAAGTGCCATCGTACTTAATGTTGAGTCCATAATAACAGAAACATTCCTTGGATGTAAGAATTGATTGGGAGTGAGCAAGGAGACAGAACAAGACATCATCAACACCAGAATTTGAAGCAATATCAACAATCATGAAAACTAAATGAGGTAAGAAGGCATAGGTAACTTCTCACTTTTTTAGTGGAACTTCTAGTAATTAGTATGTAGAGGTTTTTGTCTAAAAGTTGTGAAACCCATGGAAGAGATGACTCAGGAAGATTATGAAATGACAACAATATCTTTGGGCCAAGAACACATGAGGGTGATGCACATTTGTTTAAGGAATCTACCGCCTACATGCTTTCCCATAACAAAGAGTAAAAATAGACAATAGATAAGTTAGAGGAGCATGTGATAACTCTCAACACTTACGTATAATTATTCCATGATCCTAGTGCACTACCATCTCTTCCCATCAATGTCATCACTCCTAATGGTAGATTCAACCGAAACCATCAAAAAGGCCTAAGGTCACACATTGCAAGGAAGATCTAATGACAAATGGGTTGAAAAGATCATTGAAAAGGGAAAGATATTGTTGTTTGAGATCATCTCATTTTTCTGAGTTTTCTCTTTCCACCGCTTCGAGCTAAAAATGACTAAGGATGAAATTGAGAAGGAAAAGGCTCATTGGGACAAGTTCTTCCATTGGTGTCGAAATGAGTAATCTTGATTATTTTGTATTGGTGGGTAGAAATGTATTCACTTCCATAACTAAGAATTTATCTCCTATTTGGTCTCATCAATGAGTGCCCGGTATGAAATGTTGAATGATGTTATCTCTGAACTTGACTCTTGTGAAGATCTCACATCACAAATTCTGAAAAGTATAAACAGTGGGGTGCGAGAATCCTGGTCACTTCCAATCAGTGAAAATTATTAGTGGAAGAGTTTCGAAACCATTTGAGGAATTGGTCAAGAAAGAGGCGGGATATCCCTTCTTGTTCAACGAGGACACTTTGGAGTCTCTCGTAGAAATTAGATGTACAATTTCCACATCTGCAGGATCATCAAGTATGGTTCAATTAGTGAAAAACATCGAGTGGTACTTATAAAACCTTGATCAAGGCTCTGAGCTTTGTTCATATCCCTCAAGTAGAGAAAGTGGCACCCGTGGTAGCTGTTTTAGTAAGGAATTCAAAGGTGAAGAAATCTCTCTAGGAGCATTCCCACAAGGTTCATCACATCAAGTCTTCATTAGTGGAGGTATCATCTCCATTGGCATGATCATCTCCCTCTTTGTCTGTCCTCCTTCCTTCTCTCTCTCCATGTTCTAATTCTTCATTGGGAAGGTACTTTTCACTATTTCTTCTTATTCACTTAAAGTGACCTATAGTCTAACTTTGTAATGAGTTCTTTTCAATTAATGAAAAGACTCACTTTTGTTTCCTAGGAATATGAAAGGTCACAAGTGATAAGGGGAAATGAAAAGTCATGTGGGGGTAGATGAAAATACTTTGTGTAAGGCTATAAATTTTTTGGTTGGATATTTTATCAAAAGAAAAATATGAGGTTCAACCACAGTACACAAGACTATGTCCCTCCTCAGATAAAGGGGAGGCACCTTGTTTATTACTAATATAAAACACACCAAAGGCTATATAAAATATTCACACTATTCTAACCATCAAGGTTGGGATCTCATCCCAGTAGATATATTCTCCTTGAAAAGCAATAAGAATGTAGAGAGAGAAAGTATAAAGAAAGAAGTGATTTATTAGAATGTGAAAAGAATAAAATTGATAGGAATGTGCTTTTTCTTAAGCAAACACAGATCAAAAGATATTCACATGCAATTTAAATTGTAATAGTTTGCAGGAGATTTGGTAAACCAGATATTTAAAGCAAAGAACAATTTAAAGCATTGAACATAAGAACAATACCTCAAATAACAAATATATTCCCACAACACAAAGTTTGTAATAGATTATCTTTTATATTCTTAATGATCAAAAAGAAATCACAAAGTCTTTCTCTTTTTCAACTCTAAGCTCTATGTCATATCAAAACTTTCAACCCTTTGGAATGCTACAACATCTCATATATATAGAGAAGGGAAGGAGAGAAAATAGGAAACAGTTACAACAACATACTAAAAATAGTAAATATGAGTAATTAGTTCATTTGACTGATTCTCACATAGAGACCTAGTCAATCCTTCCAAGTTCATAGGATGTCAAAAATATTGAAAAAGACATGTCAAATGGAAAACAAAAATGACATGAAAATCTTATCAATATGACTTGTCTTTTTCTTTAGTTTGCATGGCTTGCCTATCACAAAATTCCTAAAACTTTCGGATCATTTCTTGAGCTTCTTCTTCATCTGGTCTGTAGGAGTAGTGATTCAGGACCTCATAGGTTTCTTGCATGCTGCTAACAATCCATGGGAGCCTTTGGAATTTTTTGTTATATTTTTCTAACGTGCTCTAAACACCTTCACAAAGGATTCGATTGTCAATATTTGCCATATCAAATTTTTTACCTACCACAAATTCCTTCTCAACCAACTCGAAATGTTTTATATAGATCATGTATGAGATAGAATATTTAGGATATCATCGAACTTTTGTGAAGATATTTGACAATTCTTCATCAATATCATTGGTAACATCCAATAATTGATCCTTTGATTCTCTTAGTTTGCTACAAGATTCATTAAGGAATTTGACTCGGAATTGATTTGCTTTATGAAAATTCAAAATGCTTATTAGCATTTGGGACTACTCCCTCCTTAACCAAGGTTTTTGAATGAATCTTTTAAGCTCATTGAGAGCTTCCAAAGTTAACTCCAAATTACCAATTTCTTCAAGGAGTTCATCGTTTAACTTATCAACATCTTTCCTTGATCTCTCCAGAGAGTTGAATACATTCACCGAATCACTAAGGGTATTTTTTCCTTGAACAAGGAGATGTTGAATCCATTCATCAATAACCCTACCCTTCTCATTAAATTTTTCCATTCTAGGTATTGTGAAAAATCAAAATGAATGGGAGTAGGCGTAGGAGCGCATTAGTGCATCACGGGAAGGCTGGAGAGTTTGAGTAACAACTCGCATCGATTGTTCAACTTTTTCCTTCAATTCATCCCTTGAGACCTTAGTCTTTAAATAACATCCACAACACTACGAGTGTCTTGTGCGCACCTTCAAGAGATCACCTTTTCAAGATCAACCCTTTTGATATAATAGTTTACGGTTGTAATGTCTTCCTTGGTTTTTTTTGTAGCGGTACGATGATCTCTACAAATTTTTGATTGGATGCTTTAGCGTGATCGTGAAACGGTCTTGGGTTTCTTAGTCGATCGGGCAAGTGTTGGCTTTAATGAACTGAAATCAAAATCTTCAAGCGGAACAACCACTTTCCTCTTTTTTGGAGTCCGTCCAACTAACCATGAGGGCTGAAGCAAAAGGTTCCTTTAGGAGGGGCTGATGTCGTTCTGGATGAAGTTGGAGGAGTGGGAAAAGTGGTGATCAGGGATGGAGGAGTGGAGAGAATGGTGATAACAATGATGACGGATGACATTGGTGGAGAAAGGGGAATGGAGACCTAGTATCTAAAGGACATTGGTAACCCCAAAGTTCTACTCCACTAGAAATAGGGAAAAAGGTCGAAGAGGGGATAAAGATGAGAAAACACTTGCCATGGTGGATGCAAGTGGTGATGATGAAAATGGAGGAGAATGAGGAGGAGAGGAAAGAAAGAGAGAAGGAGAAGAAATGGAAGGAAGCAAGGAGATGGCTAAGTGGAAACATGCATAAAAGGATTGCTGAGAATGGAAGAAGTGACAGACAGTTGGCCTGAATGCTTACTAGAACTTCCTCGAGATTGATGGAGGGGGAATCAAGAACCACAACCGATGTAGAAAGTGCAGCAGATGGAAAAGGCTAAGACTTTCCTCTACTTTTAAAAACTTCAACTTCAACATTTTTAGGTGATCTAGCACCTTTATCCTTTTCCACATATGAAATGCCCGCTTCTAGTGTTGATGTGACAAGCATATTTGGGAAATTAGGTTGCTTAGGCTGCATACCCCATGAATATAACCATACCTTTATACAAACAAGGGTGCAGGTAGCTCTCTTTGTATAGATGATTTTTCCTTGACCGACCAGTCGATTTTGGGAACTTTACATTGTCGCCATCCATTTGCTCATACATAGTGTCTACTGATACTCTCGGTTTTAATTGTCTCTTCGGGAACTTCAACAAGATTCAACATCCTTATCTCATCCAAATTCAACCTTTTATTGTCTTATCTTTTACCGTGACCTCATCCCTGAGATCAATCCAAATGTCCTCGAGGTCTGGAATGTGAAGTTGCATGGTTCCATGAGTCTTAAGCACACCTCGAAAATCAAAGCTTTCCTTGACCTCATAGTCTTCTTAAGCTTATCTTATAACTCATAGACCACACTTTTGGCTTTGATTCGAGGAAAGCGTATATCTCCCGATTGATATAGGAAATGAAAGCGGTAGCCTTATGTTTACTTTGTTGAAACTTGTGAAAATCTAGAAGTTATCAAACCAATTCCATGAGAATTAATTTATCACTCAGATATCTAGGCAAATGAATAGGTGCCTCTTGAAATATGGCAACCCACAAATATGTAAAATTTTTGAATTATAAAAAGATGCAACCCCACTTTGATACTTCATTCCATATAGCATTCGAGACTCTTCACTTTGTAAGATCAGGATCTAATCTATAGATAACCTCATAGAAGAAGGCATCATTAACTCTTCTGAAATGTTCTAAGCTTCCTTTTAAAGACAATTGGGGATAGAACTTGTAGATGTGATCAGTGGACTTGTTACCTTTTGAATCCAACCCGGGATAATTTCTCATTTTGGTGGCAACATAGGTGGCATAGGACATCATATAAAAATGTTTGTGGAGAGGGTGCATTCATTTGAGTACGATGGTATCACTAATGAAGATTCCCGATCAATATATTACTCATTCCTTTTTATGATGTTGATAAACTGATACATCCACCCATGAAAGTCCCTAGCTTCGAGGAGCCCAAACACCTTGTTGAGGAGAGTAATAATATCACTAATTTCCAAATGAAGTCACCCACAGGGAAACATTTTTGGAAACCTAGATATAGCAGGCTTAGGTTTAATTAGGAACTTCTTATTCACATGTTTAACACAATTTTCCAAGTCATTATCCTAGGCCTGTTGAGCCAATTGAATATTTTTACCAACATATTCCTCGAAATTGGGAAGCTTGAGGAGTGCATCAAAATAATCAGTATCTAATTTGATTACTACCTCTCTCGCTTAATTTTGTATTGACCTCGAGTCTAAATCATAATTATTGGCACACACAAGGATAAATTCGGGGCATTGAGTAGAAATGGGGAAGGCATCTGCTAGAGGTAATCCACTAGCACAAATAGATTGCATCCATGAAGTTTGTGAGGAACTTTGAACTCTTCCCCAAAACTCCTCCATATCGACATGACCCAACTTTGTATCCCTAATATCAAAATTTACATCAATTGTTTAGGCGCCACAACACCCCCATACTTGCACTTCATCTCTTTGGCTCCTTCCTTCTTACCCTTTCCCTTTCCTGAATCAAACATGGAGAACTTGACACAAAGTTGCCTAGGAGAGAATTGGGTTTTGGGCCTTGATCAACAGTGCGAAAGTATGACAAACCGAGTCAAGAAAATAGCATTGTTGAACCCCCTGAGAAAACCCAATATCTTTGGTTGGAGTTTTGATATAGCTTTGCGGTGAGGAAACCCAATACGCTATAAAATTTGAGCCTTATTTCACAAAGGTGAAAGTCCAATACACTATGAAAGTTCATATCTATTGAGCGACTATGAAATTCTGAATTACTTAGTCGGAAAATGACACCGCTTAGGCATGTGAAAAACCCAATTATTCATTTTAGGCATAAAACTTTGATATTTGTTTTTAACTCTTCAAAATTTGAAGTCCATAAAAGTGAAAAATAATTCACCCTTCTGATTGATATTCAAAAATAATTGATAAGGATGAAAACAAGTGAAACATGAAGAGAGAAAATGGGAAAGGACATATTCACTCCAAATACAACTAAGGGTATGACTTAAAAATAACCAAAAGATGATCCAAAGTAAAATTTTACTTACCTCAAGGTAAAAACAATTCAATCCTTTGAGGAATAATTGAAAACACTAAGAAAAATGAGGGCTTGGGTTTTGGAGGTGCGTAAAGCGAGTGAAAAATCTAAATAGTGTTTGGAATGTAAGGTACAAATGACGTGGAAAGTACCCAATTTATAAAAACTATCATTAACTACACATAAGATGACATATGTGCTCACCTACTTGATAGTTGGACATGAAATGCACTAATTTTGGAATCATAAAATCAATTGCATCTGTCATCATATAATTGGGTCCTGAAAACCTGACATGAAGGAGTCTTTATAAAGTGGGGTTTCAGGTTTGGGAAGCAAGGAACACCTTACATATGTTCGTGAGGTGAGATGTTTCGATGCATTTGGGTCCCAAAACTTGATTGCACGTGATTAAATTCAGACTTTGAGTTCGGAACACAATGAACATTTCACAAGTGCTTTGGTGGGAAGATGTTCCAATGTAGCGAGATCCTAAAACCCGACAACATATGGCTCAAATCAGACTTCGGATTGGGAAACATGGAGCACATTACATGTGTTTTGAATTTCCCATGTTATATGCAATCGGTTCCCAAAACCTGAAAACATAGTATAATTGAAATTGGATTCGGGAAGCAAGGAACAAGATGCATGTTAAATGTTAAGGGGATCCGAAACCACGATACAAAAGGCTTTTTTGAGGCATTTTCGAAGACAAATTTTTGGATCAAAGGACTTAAAAAGGGATTTTTAAGAAATTTTTATTAGTTATCTCAATTTCTTGATGAACTAAAAATTGGGATAACAAAATTGAAGTGACTTCTCCATTTCAAGGGGTTGTCAATTGTAAGTTTCTAAGTAGATAGATTTGCACTACTAAGATACAAGCAAGAGATTGCATTCTTCTATTTTCCTCTTTCTCTATGTTTCCTCTATTTCCTTACATGTTCAACTTTGTAAACATGATGATCTTGTAAAACCAAGGAAGGTGTTAGTGCCTTTGATAAATGAATCAATAGAATTTTATGTCTATGATTTGTTATTCTTATCATTGTTAGTAAGGTTGTATTCCTCTAATTGAGTGTGGATTAATTCTGGTTAATGCTATGAAAATCTGCTAGTTCCTATTCACAAAGTTAACCCTCCTTCCCTATATTCTTACTCCCCTCTACCTCCCATCTCTAAGCAAATTCCTCCTAGCACCAAGTGCAAACAATTTGCCATAGGTCTAATGGAATATTTTTGTGTGATCCCTAACTTCAAGGCCATCAACATATTTATTTTTTTTGGATTCAATAAGTGGGAGCCTCCCCGTTACCAATAAGAGGAACTTAGTCCTAGAGCTGTTGGTGAAAATCCACTAATTTCTCCTTGCAAAAAATTATTTCACCAACAGTTTTTGGTGCCCACTATGGGACCAATTGTTTTGTTTCTGCAACATCTATAAAACCACAAAATCTTAAAAATCATATACCTAAAAAAACAAAAACAAAAATAAAAACCTTGTGAACCTCAATTCCTACCCCTGAATCATGCCCATAATGACTATCCCGGAAGTGCTCTAGTTTTTGCGGCTTTGACCTCCTCTTATTCCAAGATACTTAAGAGGATATCACAACAGATTTGAGGAATTATATCTAAAACAATAGGTTGAATTTCAACCTCAACCATGTTGCGTTAAGATTTATAGATTGAGAATAGGAACATGCCCAAGATTTGTAATATGCGAGATAAGTTCCAAATCAACAAAGAAGAGCATAAGGAAATTTGTCTTGAGTCGCACACAAATTCTACAAACTGGTGGAACAAAGATACACAAGGACTAATCGAGCTAGTGACATATTTGACCCGACATTTGAAGAACAACAACGAATTGATTTGAGACTTCCTATTTTTCATATATCAAGGCAAACCAATCAAGACTACTTTTCCGAGTTCAATCCTAACTTCCCTCTTGAAGATCACGTTGAAGAACTACATGTTGAGCCATGAAACCTCATTCCTCCTAAAGAAGAAGAAGAAGAACCAGAGGAATAAGAAGAAACAATGGTTGCACTTGTGCCTTGGGGACCAGTACAAGCCCATTAGCCTTGGCTCCTCCACTACATGATTTACTGAAAGGATCTAGAAATAACTTCCCTAAGTTCAGAGGAGACAAGAAGCAACATCTAGATGATCACAATATGACATTCATCACAACTTAAGGCATGTTGGGAGTTGAACATGAATATGTTTTAGTCTACTTATTTATGGAATCATTACAAGAAGTCATTGTTGATTGGTTCTACCACTTGCCACGAAGATCAATTAGAAATTGGGTAGACATGAAATCTAAATTTGAGGCCATATTCAAACCTGTCGAAGATGCTCATGCCCTCCTTACATAGTGGTCTCAACTAAAAAAAAGCCTCATGAACCCATCAACGACTTAGTAGTTAAGTTCAACAAACTATACTATAAAATGCCTAAAGTCGCAAAGCCCACAAAAGACAATCAACTAAGACTTCACCAATGCACATCTTCCGAAGTTGGTTTCATGTTAAGAAGAAGTCATCCTACTACTTTAGATGAAACACATGAGTCTTCAAGTTGATGTAGAGGATGATTTGTTGATGTCTGGAAAAATCAAGAAGGGACAAGGCAAAGAGAAATCTCAAAGCTCAAGCTTTGGAGCCACTAACTCATTGGTGAAAAAATTGGCTAATGACGTGTTTTCCCTCAAAAGTAACTTGCTCAAAATTCCATGTACAAAGACATTCATAGGAATAAATTCTCAAACAAATGAATAAAGAATTGGTTCCCCACCTCGAGAGGCTTGCTCTAGAATCCACTCCAGTGAATGTAGCATGTGGAACCTGATCAGATGATGAAAGTGAAGAAGAATAAGGTGAGTGGATCAAAGAAGTTGAATCCATAGAAGTTGGATTTTGTGAGTATGCATCCTCTTCTGAGGATGAGTACGAAGATTTTTGGTTGATATGAATAGTCATTCTTGTGTTGTTTTCACTCAATCAAAAACCCTTGAGAAGGAGAAAGCATCCAAGCATAAGGAAAGGAGAGAGAAGATCCTCAATCGCGACTCTACTACCTAAAAAGATAATAACTAAGATAGGATCCCCACTTCCCCATATCTCGGAATTAGCCAAGAAGAAGTCGAAGCCACGCCTCCTCACAAGGAATCTTCTAAACAAGGTAAGTTAAATACCTCTACTCCTAAGAATTATGTTTCCACTTACGAATGTCATAAGAATGATGAAAAATCTGCAAGTACTTATTCTAATTCAAATAGAATTAGTGTTTCCAATGATCTTGAAAACCCTTCCTCAAACTTTGATATCGTGATCATGTAAAAAGGCCAAAGTTCGGATCTCGAATCTAAATACTTGTGAAACCACCCCAAGTAGTTCGATAAGCCTATCAAGTTCATCAAAGGTAAAGATCCAAATCCAAAGTGCCATCCACTTCCAAAGGCCTACTTACCACTCTTGAGAAAAGCCCAAGCCAAAACCTTCAGCCTTTAGCCCTTTCTTTTTATGTTTCCATTTTGATTAATGGGTACTTTGTGTGAATAATTGTATCATTGATTTTGGTGCCTCTGAAAATGTCATGCCCTTCAAGGTTGTTGAAGCCCTTGGTTTGAGTCTCTCTCGGGAATTCGATCATTCTACTCGATAGAAACAAAGGAGGTCCCACTTATTGGAAAAATTAAAGATACGGTGATAGCTCTCGTGGCCTATCTAGAGAAGCGAGTAAAAGCAACAATTCTAGTAGAAGCTTATGTCAAGAGATGGGAGGTGAGATCCAAATGGGTGGTATTTTGTAGTAATATTAGTCATGAATAGAGGCCCAAAAAAGCTAAAGATACGGAGAGGGTGTGACTTTGAGGCGGTCAGGATGGAGAAAATGTGTGCAATTAATGCGAGCGGGGAGGAGTTGAGTACTAGGAAGATCTCCGGGCGAAGGTTGTTGCATAGGGTTCGGCTGAGTATTGGGGGCACTCGGGTGGGGAGGGAGTGCGGGACAGAGCCGAATGGGAGAAGGTGGAAGTTGTTCTATGCCCTAACCCTAGGGCTCCAAAAATGAAAATATTTTCGGAAGGTCTGGGGCGCAGAAGGAATGGTGAGTGGGCGGGGGTGGAGATTTAGGAAACCATGGCTCAAGGCATCATCATAAGGCTTCTTCCTTGAGGAGGCATTGGAAAACAAGGCAGCGAGTTCCTCGGGCATACATACAGCTAAAACCCAGGCATACTTGTTCGATCTAGCCAAGGACATCCCTTCCCTTACTATAGAAAATCTAGAAGTTGAAGAATCTTTCAAAAATTTAACACAGGATGTAGTGGTGGGCAGGTTTAATGGATTTTGGCCTTCCTCCACAACTTTGTACCAATGGGTCTTTGAAAATTGGACCAATAAATGTGAAATCTCTCTCTGCTCCAAGGGTTTTTTCGTTATCCATTTTAGGAAACCTGAAGATTACCAGTGGTGTTTGTGAGAGGACCCTAGTTCTAGGGACATGCAAGTCTATTCATCACTCCATAATTCCCATATTTTAATCCCGAATACTTATTGGCGACCAAAACACCGGTTTAGGTCAGGAGCTTCCTAACCTTCCCTTACATCATGGTATGCCCTGGAGGATATTGGAAACGTCTTGGGCAAATTTATAAAAGAAGATATGGATAGAACACATTTGAGCTGTGTTTGTTTGCCTAAATTTGCGTTGAACTTGATTTAAGCGAAAGGATTACTGATTGAATCAACCTTAAGTTTGGTAATTTTCAAAGCACACTCAAGTCTTAGATTATGAGAATATCGTGTTTCGATGTAGATGTGCGAAATGTTGGGCATTTCAAGCCTCCTATCCCTTCAATAAGAATCTGAAATCTGAAAAAGAAAATGGATCAAAATCTTCAAATGGATGGGGTTACGTAAACCCATATTTGGTTTCCAAATATGGGTTTACTGAACCCCATCCATTCAAAAAAATTCGTATAATCCTTCCTCTAATGGTAAAACGGTGATAAAGAAAAATGATACAGAGATGGGGTTTCAGGAAGAAAACTTGGTTGGAGGTGGCATAAAAAGGGGACATACTTCAGAAATTTTGGAATCGGATCAGGATTTTCTGTGCCAAGTAATTTGATGGTGTTGGCGAACCCCAGTGATCTTGCACTGGTTATCTCGTTCAACCTTGGAAAATGGAAAGAAGTAAAGAGGCGTAAAAATAAAAAAGGATGCATGGGCAGCATTGACGATTATTTTCCATCCGGGGAGTAATTTAAGGATTTCTCTATCTTTGGTAAAGTCAGTATGCAACTATTTTTTGGCTTTTGTAGCCCTTTTGTTTTCCAGAGGATTTAGCCTCTTCTTTTAAATAGGGAACGGGTCCCTTCAACCCGCTTTATCAATAAAAAAATTAGTCATGAACAAGATGAAGAAACTCCTTCCTAATCCCAAGATGATATACCCAATTTAGAATTCGGATGACCCTAGGGAAAATATCCTCTTCCAGAGTGGATAATTGGGAAAGGATTCATTCAAAGAATCAGGGAAAGTTTTATATAAGGAAAGAGGAGATGAGAACTACTTCATGTGTTTTGAATGAAGCAAAGAGTTTTCCATTCTTGAGGAGAGGCTAATAGAAATTGTTGATGAAATCTAGAGTATGGAATTTAATGGGGCTATTCTACAACCTGGATCGGGAGCAAGTATTGTCTTGTCCTCTCCATAAGGAGACTTGTTCCCCATGACATACAAAATGTAGTTCTTTAATACTGAACAACACAACCAAATATAAATCCTTTGTTGTTAGGGTTGCAAGTTGTTGAAGAGATGGGGATAAATAAACTCATAATACGGGCGATGTTGAGTTAATTGTGAAACAAGTGAGAGACATATTTCAAGTGAAGAATTCTTATCTCCGTCACTATAATAATAGAGTGTAGGATTGTTGTGAATCTTTCAATGCATTTTGACATTAAAGCGAGTCCTAGAGATCAAAATTTAAGGAATGACTCTTTAGCATTATTTGCCTCGTTAATGATTCCACATCCGGATTTCAAGGAAGAAAATTTCTTAGTAGAAATGGTCTTTCTCCCAAGTGTAGTAGATAACTCGAGAACTCGTAAATTTTTCATGATGATAATCATATTTTGTCCTTCCTACAACATACAAAAATTTTAGGTATATGTATTTTGAAGGAAGTAACTCACTCTCATGGGAGTTTACACATGTATAATAATAGTAACAACAATGCAACCGATCAAACAGATGAAGATGGAGTAATTCAGTTGAAAGGTAACATGATTGAAGGGGCTAGTGTCACTGGAGGAATTATTTGACAAGTATGATAGGTTCATCCACGGTAAGGCCAATGATCAACCGATATCTTCATCTAAAAATGAAAATATAAACATCATGATAAGTGAACAGTGAGGATGATGAACATAGGAAAATGTTGTTCACCTAAGGAACAAAGAAACTTCTCAACTTTATTGAAAAGGTATTCCGATGTACTTGCATATTCTTATGATGATTTGAAATCCTTTCAACCTCAATCAATACAACACTCCATTCCCTTGAAACCTGATGATAAATCCTTCCGGAAAAATCAAAGATAGCACAATCTAAAGATTGTTGGAACCATCAAGGTAAAATTTGAGAAGTTTCTCAATGCCCGTATCATTTTTCCTATCCATCATTCAACATGGATAGCTAATATTGTACCAATTTGGAAGAAGAGTGGTGAAATCCGCATCTGCATGGATTTCCAGAACCTAAATCAAGCATCCTTAAAGGATAACTATCCATTGCCGGTCATGGACCATATCTTACAAATGGTGAATGGTTCAGAGATTATGTCCATGCTTGATGGATTTTTGGGTACAATCAGTTGAAGTTTCCAAAGAATATCAATTCAAGACTGCCTTCACCACTTCATGGGGCACCTTTGCATACCATTGTATGCCCTTCAACTTTATCAATGTAGGTGCCACATTTCAAAGAGCTATGGATTTGGCTTTCAAGGATTTTAAGTGAAAGTGCATAGTCATGTATATAGATGACTTGATGGTATACTCTGAGAAAAGAGAGGAACATTTGTAATAACTTAAACAAGTTTCGATCCATTGTAGAAGGAATCGCATACCCCTCAACCCGAAGAAGTCAATATTTGGGGTAGTTGAAGGAAAAATTCTTGGTCACATTATGAGCAAGGAAGGCATGAAGATTGATCTAGAAAGAGTAGAGCCCATTTAGAGACTGTCTCTACCCACTAATAAACCAAGTGTGCATTCTTTCTTTGGAAAATTTAATTTCTTGAGAAGGTTTGTCCCATATTTTAGTGGAGCTTATAAAGGACATAGTCAACATGATGAAACCCAAAGAATCCTTCAAGTGGAGTAAACAAGGAATATAATCCTTTGAGTCTAACAAGAGAGATATTGTAAAAGCACCTACTTTAGTGCCCGATTTCAACAGAGAATTCATTCTCTATTGTTATGCTTCAAAACATACTATTCCGAGGCATCCTTGTTCAAGAGAATGATGAAAAATCCAAGTAACCCATTTCATTTATGAGTTCTCCTCTAAAAGCACATGAATTGAACTACTCGCAACATGAAAATCATGCCTGCAGTAGTGAGAGACTTGAAGAATTTTAGGTTTTATCTTTTAAACTCTCATGTTGTTGTTGTGATTCTTAGTCGACAGTCAAATCTATTTTGATGTAGCAAGACCCGGGTGCGAGGAGAGGAAATTGGGTATTGCAGGTGCAAGAATATGATCTCAAAATCAAACCTTCCAAATTGGTGCAAGGTAATGGCTTGTGTGAACTTCTTTCTCGAGAATAATGGGAAGATTTCTCCAATTGCTATGCATGCTTGATCAAATACCTTCCTCTTGTGCTCTTTATAAGTACCACTAATCCTTGGTATCTTAATATAGTAAATTTTCGACCTACGAGGATTGTCCTCAGGCCTAGATCAAAAGCAAAGAATAACTCTTTGTCTCATGGCAACAAAATATGTCATTTGGGAGAATGTTCTATACAAGAAAGGATTGGATGACACATTCCTAAGGTGCATGGAAGAATAACATCAGAAGAATATTTTCAAATCATATCATGATCAAGCATGTGGAGGTCATTTATTTGCAATGGTCACAACCCACAAGATCTTGAGAGTGTTATTATTTTCCTACCCTTTTCAGATGATACAAACAAATGGGTTAAAAAATGTGATCCATGACAAACATTTATGGGAAGACCAAGACATCGCTTTACCCCTTAGTCTTGTAATTATTGAAGAAGCTTTCCAATAATGGGGTTTGGACTTCATCGATGTATTAAACCCGTACTCAACTCATGAGTCACATGTATGTTATTACTTGCTACTGATTACTTTCATGAAGTGGGTAACAATCATTCCAACAAAGCATGCAAACTCTAAGACAATTTGCAACTTCTTGAAAGAAAACATCATTGTCATATTCAGGGTACCAAACAAGATAGTGGTGGATAATTCCACCTACTTCTCTTCAAGTGAGTTGATGGAATTTTTCTACAATCATGGTATTTCCCTATCTCACTCTATTAGTTACTTATCCATGAAAAGGCAATGGCCAAACAAAATTAGTAACAAAAATATTGTCACTATTGTTTGAAAGTTAGTGGATGTCAATCAAATAGATTGGCATAAGAAATTATATGATGCCTTATGGGATAATCGAATCACCCCAAAAATCCATTGGCACCCTCTCCTTTTCGGATGTTATATGGAATTGAGGCCCAAATCCTAATTTTGAAGGGTTACTTGTCTTGCACAATGATGAAGGTGGTAGAAAATAGAGAATATTCAAATGTTATTGACAAGAGGATTTTCTACTTGGAAAATTTGAAACGAAGATGGGTTAGTAGCAATTGATACTGATGAGAAGACGTCTACAGTCTAAAGTGAAAAGGATCTTTGATCAGAAAACACAAGATAAAATCTTCCAAATAAGAGATTGTGTCCTCCTTTGGGACAAAATAAGAGATCCCAAGGAAGCCATAAGAAGTTTAACTCACTCTGGATTGGTCCATTCAACATCAAAAATTGCAATGCGGAGAGAACACGTACTTATTTGGTTTACCTTGACGGGACCTTATAGAAGTTGTCATGTAGTGAGCAACATCTAAAGCTCTACACGCAGTGATGAGGTTGGTTAATCCTTAACCATGTACCATATTTTCCCTTTCAGTTGTGTGTGTCTTTCATTTTCAATTTTGGTGTGTTTCCTTTCCTTTGTGTGTGTTTTATCTTTTTCCTTCATGTGTGTTTGTTGCTTATAATAAAGGACTCTATGCCCAATGTGAGAAAGTGGGTCTGCTCACCCATGAGATGTCTAAGGTTCTCTATTGCCCCTTATAGTCCAATGTCCCCAAGTTATAGCCATTTTTCTCATGCAAAAAAATGACTAGTCTAAAAATTCAAATTTCAAAGCATGACAACTAAGCCCATAGTGAAAATTTTGCTTCACCACACCTCACAATGAACCCTCCTCCTAGACAACTTGTCTCCAATGGCATCATCAACTTTGGCCCTAAGAAATTTCCCGATGAGGATTTCAAGCATTCCTTAGTATGAAAATAAGGGTGATTAAGTTGATGGATGGATTGAAAGGTTCTGATGAAAGACAATTCTTTACAGAGGCCTAAAAGGCCAATTTTGGTCATTCTGAAGCTAGTATGCATCCTCCGGGAGAGTTTAAGAAAGATCTAAAGTATTTGAAGGTGGTGTCAGAGAGTATTGAATGTTTTGAGGAAATTTAGGAATATTTAGGAAATAATATCTCATTACGAATAATTTGTTTAACATCGGATTTTCTAGGTGTAGGGAATGAACATTCTAATGGTGAAACTTGACTTCTCCGGATGATTTTGGGAGTTTCGTAAGGATTTAAGAAGTAAACAAGTAGCCATCAGAAATCTATGGGAATTCCTACAAGGTGGAAACATAATTTTGTATATAAGGCTTAAAGGCTTCCTGAAACATTTCAAAACACTGCAACTACCCCTTTTGGTTATGGAAAAAAGGGCCTAAATTTTGAATTGCATAAAGATTAAAGTATTTATAATGATTTCATTTATCTTATAATGTTTTTTAGTCAAAATTATATAATTTTTTACCCCAAAACATTATTTAAGCCTCTGAGGTGAAAAAAGCAAGTTTGGTGTCCAAATTTAGACATTTGCAAAATTTGCTTTCCATTTTTAGCCCAATCGTAATTTGAACACTCTTATGTCTTCTCTTTCCCCTTGGCACAAGAGGGGCATAAGGGATTTAAAATTACAACCTCATACTCCTCCCCAAGTCACACTTTAGACACCTAAGTGTCCCCATTGTCCCCTTTGTCCCCATGGTGCAAAGAGGGCACCAAAGTGCAACCTCCCTCCTTCTCTCAGGTCACACTTTAGTGTCCTTGGTGTCCCCCTATCCCCTTTTCCCTATGGGATAAGGGGAATAAATATTTGAGCCAAGCATTCTTGTAGCCTTCGGACCCCCATGTGACCACACATAGCTCCATCGGTGCAATTTCCCAGCCCCTCATCTCATCCACCACACACCACAAGCTGCCACTTATCACCATCTAGTGAAAGTCACACTTTGGTGTCCTTGATTTCCCCTTTATCCCTCTTGCACCATTTTCAAACCCTCAATCACTTCATTCTAACCCAGAGTTAAGTGTGTAGTTAGCAGGGTGAGTTAAAAACATAATAAAACTTCATTAACTCCTCACTCATCACACAATTAGCCATTTTTCATGATGATTGCTGCTTTAACACCCTCCAAACTCCATTTTCACCCATAAATGTTTCCAAAATTCTTCCAAACATCCATAGCCACCAAAAATAAAATAATTTGATCATAACTCTTTAATCGAGAGTCTGATTACCTTGAAATTTTGCTAGAATCTCCCTCAAACGAGTCTTATTTAAGCAAAATTAGTGATTCCTAGTTTTTCACAAGTAGAAAACTAAAAATCAAACCCTAAAACCTTCTTTTTCAATTTCTCAAATATTCAATGGGCAAAAATCATGAAACTCAAAGTAGAAAATCTCAATGCAAAACAAAAGATTTTAGCAATGGTTTCATTGTAACTGAAATCGATAAGTGTAATTTCTAAAAATAATAGGTATTTAAAAATAATAGGTTTCTAAAATATTAAGTTTCCCAAAGTGATGAATTCTCAGCATTTGTGATATCCTAAAAAAGTAAGAAACATCAGAAAGGGTAATTCGAGGAACTTTCTACAAATAGGTGTTTAGGAAAATGGGCAATAAAAATATTAGGTTTCTATAAATAGTAAACTTTCATCAAATGTAATAATATAAATGAGATAGGAAAATCGGGGAGCAAAAATAGTGGTAAATTTCTAAAAATAGTTGTGTTGTACCTACCTACTAAAAATATAAAGTTCCAAATTTGAGTGTTGAAAGTTTGTGGTGACTCAATTTTTCTCATCTTGGTTCTTTTTAGAAAAATGAAGTTCAAATAATCAGGTATTGAGCCTAATTCAACCATAGTCACAAAGTATTCATGTGTGGGAGACATTGATACCACTCACATAGATCTCGAGGACCTAAAAAATAGGATGCTTGAAGGACTCAGGGATCTAGTGGAAGAAAACTCTTTTCGAGTGGATTGTTCTCAATGAGAAGGTCATCCATTATCCATTCATAGAACTAAGTAGGTCTTAATATGTGCACAACATTATGGACCCGATTCCAGAATATTGCGGGTAGGCAACAATTCAGTTCTCGTAATTCTCACTCTTAAGGGTATCTCTCAGTGTTTGTAAGTTCAACCAACAATGGTATGGTCATCATCACCAAATAATTTGCATCACAAAGAATGGGAAAAGACTCGACTCATACTGCAAGACCTCACACTCAAATCATGGCTTGAGTAGGAAGGAAGCCTTCTCATATGCCTAAAAACTTATCTAGAAGTGAATTCCACAAATTTTACTTAGATGATATCATCCTATTGAGCAAAGTGATGGGTGAAGAGCGACAAAAGATTTTAGGATTTGGATGGCTTGATTCATCCTTATAGCCACTAAAGGGAACTATGTGGTGGATTGGGGACAAATTATAAGTGAGAATATCCATCGGCGGTTGTTCTATTTTCCTTCTATCGAGAAAGTTCACTATGACCTTTTATCTAGTATATGCTCTAGCCTAGACAAGACCTTTTGATCCCTAAGCGTAGCTCTAAATATCTCCCAAAAACACTGCCATGAGAAATATCCACATCTCATACATAAGGAGAGTAACCATCACTTTGTCAAGCTGAATTATGCATTCACCATGTTCGTCATCGAGAATTCTAGAAGGCTGACCCAAAGCTAAGGATATCTTCTCAGGAAACAACACCGATCGAGAAATATGGTAGCGTCTTCACTCAATTATCAACCTTCACCTACATCGGGTTTTAGGATTCTACCTTTTTCCCGCACGGGCTTCCCAAGTACCCTAGTGATAAAATGGTAATGTATGAATTATGTAGGAAGTTTGCTCATGTTCATAACAAATGTAAGAATAGTAAAAATAAGGGTGTGTCCTTTCTTATATCTCTGGGGATCTATTCATGCAAAAGTGTTATAGATGCATCAAATATTGAAGCCTCATTTTCTTCCCTCTACCTCTATTCCTATGTATCTAATCCGGTTTTGATATCAAGATAAATCTTGAAACTTTCACTTTCCTAAACCACACCATAGTCCTCGATTTGAGGACTATTTGGGTAATTTCTTAATGACTTTGAAGTGAGGAAGTAGGACCAAATGAGGAATTTCAACTTCGATTGGTTCATTGAAGGAGTTAGAGATGATGGATCAGATTTGTTCGACCCAAAGTATCAAGCAATAAAGTATACACCTCTTTCACCTATCTCATGGAACATAAGAGAATTATGTGACATCAATGAGAGGACTGCAGTAGTGATTCAGAGATCAAAGGAGTGGTTTAGGAAAAGATAATTTCCATTACCGAGTTTGGTGGTCTCATAGCTCTCTCGAGACGAAATCTCACACTTCATCCTTGTAGGCATCCGAGAGAGCCACGATCTCCACTCATTCAGGGGATTCCTCAAAGAGAAAGGTCATGGAAGAAGGAGACACTCAAGGATATCACCCAAGGAGGCTCTATAAGAAAGCTAAAGCCATTGAAGATCATGTTGAATATCTTGATCAAGGTGAGATTGACCCTTCACAACCTCCGATTCGCATTGGTTCCCAAGTGTTTCCTCCTCAGCAGTTAAGTCATCTCATCAAGTGTAAGATGTGATTCCTAATCAATGTAGACACAAATCATGCACTTTAGATCTCATACTACTATTACCAAATTCGAGCCTCTATGTTGTTATCTAGCCATAATATCCCTTGCATACTTATTTGGCTATGATAACCCCTTTATTCCACTTCAGCACAAGTGAAAATATCAAGGTTATCAATATCTCCATACCAATCAATAGTTGTGTAACAACCTCCTTGATAAAGGTCACTCCTCTATCAACAGTTTTGGCATGACCTCCTCCAAGTAAATATCACCTCTCCACATCAATAATAGTTTCAAAGATGTAAGTGTTTCCCAATGTAGGCACCTCACTCTAATTCAATAGTTACATCATTTGGGACATGTACACCCCATGTAACTCTTCAAGTGGTTATTATTATGGAAACATAGTTTGATATGCCAATCACGTTTAGTTGTTATTATTCTCTCTCCTTTCAATTTTCAAAATCCAATTGTTTCAAAATCTCAAATTTCAAAATTAAATTATTTCAAAACCTTGAAATTTCAAAAGTTTACATCTCTATTGAGCATTTATCTATGTCCACTTGTCATGTGTTTGCAAGCTTATATATTGGTTTGGTGTGACTTCCAGATTCTTATGATAGAGATTCTAGGTTTTCATTTTCTATTATCCTTTTAAACCAATAGTTTTCGATGCTATATTAAAAGGGGGAATTCTATAATACCTTAAATTTGTTCGAGGAACTTGGTGGCATATTTTGTATCTTTGTTGACATTTAATTTATTGATACATATTTTTCCTTATTCACACATATTTTTCCATTCCAAACACCCTATAGTTGACTAAGTTGTCCATATTCTCTAGCTTGACACTATTATAGCCACTTGTAGTATATACATGAATCAAAGTACACCCTAATAAACACATCTCCATTTCTCACTTAAGAGTTATATGACACACAAGACATTCTTGTATCCCTTCAAAAAAATTGGCCCAAAATCTACCATCCAGAGGATGAAAATGTTCTCCTAGTCTCCAGAGTCATAATTTCAAATGGGTAACTTGTTTTAGTCAACTAAATGTGATTATAGGGTCAATCAAATAAGAAAACTAATGAAATATCTTCTATAAATACAAAATCACCTAAGTCATTTAATCATTTCGTGTCACTTCAATTCTTGGAAACCATTAGTCATGAAGTGCACATCCTTCGTAAATATTTCAAGAGTAACCCTGGATCAACTAAGAGCAAGAATTTGAAGCATATAAGGTCTCAAAGTACATGTTTGCCAAGTTTCAAATCTAAAAAAATGGATTCATTTTGAGTTGCATATTGTATTTACTAGATGTATCTTATCATTGGATTATGATATAACTACATGTGGTTCAAGCCCTCTTTGGACTAGTGGCACATAAGAAACGTTCAACCATCACAGGGGTGTGTTGAGGCCAGCACAACCAAGATATTTAATTCTTTTTCTTATGTCAAACATACAAATCTAGTTAAAGGAACAAGGAGAATGCATTGCAAATTTTATTATAGTCATCACACATTTACATATTCATTAAACAACATATTGAACACAAATGAACCTACATAGAAGAACCGAGCTCGGGAAAAACTTTCCATGAAACCTTTGTAGATCCTAGATGCATTTGGTACTAAACCTTTCTAATGTAGACAAACTCAGCCCCGTACTTGTCTAGCACCCACGAACCCATCCACAACATTTTTAGGCTTCCATTTTTTTGTACATCTTAATGGTTGTCTTTCCACATCTTATCCAACATCCGAGCAAATTGTTTCACTTCCAAAATATTGTTTTGGGGTAGTTTATTCCATTTTTATAGCCTAATCACTATCTTAATTTTTTTATAGAAAGCAATGAATTGGTCTAAATTACCAATTTCACATAATTCATATATGCCCATGATTGTCACTTATTAGTTTCAAAATTAATATTTTTTCCTTTTATACCTTAATAACATAACACATGCATGTAACTATGGTTTAATCTTGGAGCCAAATTTATAGTTTGAAAAAACACAATAAAAACTTCAATGAAAATACTAAGCAAATTATTCAATCAAAGAAAAATGACAAAATATTTTATAGAAAATTATGCCATTGTATTACATTATGGTGAGGCTATTGACATTACTAAGTTTATCTTGGTAGATATAACAAGTGTCATGTGTGATTAAGCCCAAGTACATAATAAACACATACAAATATCAACACAAGAAACCCTAAACGAGCTCTAATTTAGGTTGAAAATGTAGGCATTCAAGATAAATATTCATGAAAAATAAAACTATGTTTATGATTACATAAGCTGGAAATAGGTCAACCGGTCAAACCAACAACAAAAGCAAAGAACATGCATATAAAAGTTCCATTACTTTAGAGGGTATTGTAGGGGATTCTTACACTACACATGAGAAAATGAATCCCTAGCTTGTCAACATAAAGATGAAAAAAACCCTTTGAACACTCAAACCTTTTCATCCCTTTTATGGTGTTCACTAAACAAAATGATAAATTAGATGATGCAAATAGCAGATATTTGGCATGATATCCCTCACAATAAAATCCCTTGTTAGTCTTTCAAACATGCAAAACTAAAAGGGATTTATATTGTGTATCAAACAAAGCGTACCAAAATAGCCCCCATAATATTTTGTATAAATGTGTGCATTGTATATATAATGTTCCACATGTAACCATAGATGCCTATGAAAACTTAAAAAATGATCATCAAGCACATTGAAGTATTATGCTAGAGACAATTTACAAACACAAATGACATCGGCAAAGAAATTGAGTTATCTTAAATTCTGCTAAAACCTAGAAAATGATCATTGCACGATTCAAAAATGACATGTTGGAGACAATTTGTAGACACAAATGGTGATGGTTGTGATAACGAGAGATTTTGGAATTTTCAATTAAAACAAACAACAATAAAATGTTGTTGATCAATAGATTTTAAAGGAACCATTGGGTATGTGAAATCTTGATTATATGTGTATAACACAATTAGATTAGAATGGGGAATGACTCCTCAAAATGCTTTAGGAAGGCGGACGATTTTATAACGACTATTTCGGTTTTAACAATGATTGTTTCCTCATGTAGACACCTAAATCTAGCTACGTATTTTTAGCACTAAAATTACACTTCTTGTTATCTTTTCTATAATTTGGTTATAATTAGTGTCTTTCTCACTAATTAGCTAACACTCCCTTTCTATCTTGGTCAATTAACGACACTTTGTTAATTAACTAGTCTCTCCCTTCATTCTAGATGCAAATTAACATTACTTTGTTAGTTATAATCATATTCTAATTAATTAATTAATTGACCAATATTGATTA
Organism: Taxus wallichiana var. yunnanensis; assembly: GCA_018340775.1. Classification (NCBI taxonomy): domain Eukaryota; kingdom Viridiplantae; phylum Streptophyta; class Pinopsida; order Cupressales; family Taxaceae; genus Taxus; species Taxus wallichiana. The sequence continues at coordinate 280,439,710 of CM031239.1, read as the reverse complement.
ATTAATCCTCTAAATGAGAATTTACCCTCCTATTGGGTCATTCCCCTCTCTAATCCTTCATAATCCATCAACTTCTCTCCAATTAGCTTTTACAAGCCTAACTTGGTCTATTAATCAATCTAATTGATTAATTTAAATCACACCCAACTCACTTAAGTTGGAAAATCTAATTAACCTCCCTAATCATACTTAACCATTCCTAAGTCTATTTAGCTCTTGTTAATCCATAAAGTTCTTTTATCCCACATTCATGAGGATAATAGTTTCTCCAAACTGGAAAACTATATATAGAACCCTACCCCCTCCTTTCTAAGGTTACACCTTTATACACCTTTACACGCCTTTACACTCCATGTCCTTGGTAAGACATTAGCATAAGATAAGAGCATTTCCCAATTGAAAAGCTCATTGATCTAGCAACCCTTTTCCATTTTCTACTTGGTAAGAGTAGTAAGAGGAGAACCAAAATGGCCATTAAGCCATATTGGTGAGACCTCTTCCTCTTCCTTGGAGAAATCCTTTGAACGCACGTGGCTATGTATGACTCGCTTAAGGAAGTGTCTGATCAAAGCCCATCAAAAACATCAAAGGATGGTTTGCATTTCATGTTTTTAATATTAGATGCATTAGTTAATCTTTTCCTTTTAATGGCTTTATCTTGATGTTTATGTTGAATTAGCTTAGTTATTGAATCTACTTGGTGTTAGGTTCTATTAATTAGCTTAGTTTCTTTATCATGCATACACCTAATCACCAAATTTAGTGGTGTAGTTAGTGTTGATGATTCAATTTATTTATTAATAATACCTATAATTATGACATAATTTGTCATCTAACATGATAAAGAAATTCTGATGTTTTATGAAGCTCAATCTTCAGTGGTTATGTCATCAACCTATAATGTTGACATAACAGTGTGTACGTGGAGGAGGAGTTAACAAAAAGATGTTAATACTTGTACCATAGGGTAGTTGCATGTTTTACTCCTATTCTAATCCAAAAGGCTTATACATCTCATGTGGTGGACTACGATACCACATCGGTATACATCTTTGAAGTTTAATTGGGAGGAAGTGGGGCTTGATTTGTCTCTTAAGAGGTGGGCCACTACTACCCTTACATTGATATGACAATAGTTGAATCTAAGTGAAGAGTTTTGAATACTCTCAAAACATGTTAAGACTACCGATTCTTTGAAATCCATTCCGTTTTTTCCCAACACAACGAAAAAAAGAAATGAAATGAAAAAGAAAAGTCTTAGCCAAATTTTTACATTGTAAAGATGGTCTTAATTTTTATGATTGTATTTTACTTATTAAAAACAACCATAAGTATGGTCATCTAGCTTAAAACCCAACTTTTGAAAGCTAGAACAAGGGAATTGAGAGAAGGAAAAAATAGTGGTCATTAGGGCTTGGACTGACACTGGACAACGAACACTTTGGGGCGTGGCATGGTAGAAGGCGGTGATAACCACCTTTTTCTCAACTCAAAAGTGGTTCTACAACTTGTGCTTGCATCCTGCAAATGCTTCTCATGGTGTTTTTATCATGTTTTACATGGAGGAGTAGTAGGCTCAAGGGAATTTGCTTTAGCCAGGACGAGTCTCTTATAAAGATGTCGCTCAAGCCAATAGATCCCCTTGATAGTTCAACCCCCTGTCATGTTAAGTCCATATATTGTTGATAAATAAGATGAGATGTCTACCATAGAAGTCAAGTATCCAGAGGTAAATGAATTCTTTGCATCCCTTAGATACAAGTATGTAATCTTTTGATTTAATGGGTTATGGTTGAAGTCGATAGAACTTCACTAGTGGGTTTCATCCAATTGAACAAAAGGCTATGATATTATTTTGTGTTCCAAGGGTTTCTTTATAGTTTAGTTCTCTTGCTAATGATGATTACCAAAAATTCTTTAAAAGGGGCCTTGGTTTGGGGAAGAACATGACTCTTCATTACTCCATAGTTTTTGGATTTTTACCCCTCCACTATGGTAATATCCAAAATGCCAATTTGGGTTTGGCTCCCAAATTTTCCCCTTCCTTTTTGGCATCCTCTTATCATTCATGATATTGGAAATTCTTAGGGCAACTTTTTGAAGTCGGATGACGAGCAAAGTGGGCATCAAATATTCATTTATGCTCGTATCTGTGTGGACATTAACCTTTGTAAAGGTATCCCAAACAAGATGATTATAATAGAGGGTAACTTTAAATGGATTAAGATTCGGATTATGAAAATATGACATTTAGGAGTCAATTTTGTCACCAAATTGGAAATCTTCGGGAATCTTTCCTCAAGCACATAGACATCCTAAACAAAAGGGGGTCCTTTCAAACCTAAAATTTGGTAGCAACATGAGCCTCCTCTTTGAGAAGCCAAAGACAAGAGTACTAACGATTTACATGCTTTAGAAGTGAAGAAAGAGAAAGACAAAGGCACATTAGTCGGGAAGGACAATATCAATCCTACATCAATGATTCCGAGGAAGATGGAATGGTTGTAGGGGACCTCTGCTCATGAGAGCTAGTTATTAATATATTTCCAGTAGGAGGAAGGAAGAGAATCCATGAATCTAAAAGCTCTGAATCTTACAAGGAACAATCCTCAATTGAAAATCTTAATTCGACCTTTAGGTGGTTGTTTTGGGTTCCCTTTTTGAGGGTTGGACTACGAGAAAAGGAGGAAAAAAAGGAAAGATGGGTCACTACATCATGATGGCCTTGTTTTTGTGGCATTGTTTTAGTACCATGAGTTTTTCTGGGATATGATTGTACAATTTAACCGACCACTTTCTCAAGGTAAAACGACCACTTTCTCGAGATCTTTTCTGATCAATATAATTAACATTTTGAGATGTGACTTTTTCCACCCATCTTTTGTGTAAGATTAAGGACATATTATTTACATTAACAAAAATGCACTCTTCACTTAACAAGAAATAGACCGAACTCCACAGGTTAAGCGGATAGTGGTTCGGCTCGCTTAGCTTCATATGCTTTTTCCTACTATATTTTGTTGTGCTAACAAAGTATGTCCTTATTCCTTCTAGCAGTCTTCCTCGGTCTTATCATAGTGAGTTTCGGTCCGTGCTCACCGCTTAGGTAGTGTTCGCGCTTATAAATGGCCACCACCTCCCCAGATCAACGACTGTTGATTCTGGTGACCATGGCTCCCAAGCGCGCATGGAAGTTTGTCCCGAAAGTCTACGATGAGGTATGGACTCTGAACCCTCCCCAGATGTGGTTATTGCTCATGAGTTTTGGATCCTATAGTGACTTGGTATCATAACCACTACCTTATTGCCTATTTTTGTGGTTCGCATCCCATCTGAATCATATTTACAGAATTGGATGAAAAACCATTGGGAGTCTTCCAACATCTAGGTTTCTAGTGTCCACAATCTCACCAAAGGTTTTTATCTGTTTACCTTTCGTGAACCCTCACAGGTCTAGACCCTTATGACTAAGGCAATGTGTTGGTATTTAGGCAATACCCTTCTTGTGTTTTCCTCTTGGACTCTAGATTTTAGCCCGACTAGCTAGGTTTCGCTCAAAATCCCTATTTGGATTGAGCTCCTCGGTCTTCCTGTTCATCTCTGGTCTTTTTGGATGAGATAGTCAAACCCATTGGTAGGGTGTTATGCCATGAGCAAGACCATTTTTTTATGCCTGGCCTAATAAGCGTGTGTGTGTCAAAGTGGACTGGCGAAGGATTTACGGGACCATCTGAATATTTAGGTGGGGTCCCTGAAAATCTCTCAAAAGGTCATGTATTTTAACCTCCGAACATGTGTTTTCATTGTTAGGCCCCGAACCATCATATTAGTGATTTTCCCTTTTAGCTCATTCTAAACCCGCTCACGCGCTATCTCGTAACTCTGAAAACTATGGTTACTCCTTAGGTTGATGGTTGGAAGGTGGTGGGTTCGAAAAAGAACTCGGGGGCGCGGTCTTCTGTAGAAGTTTCACCCCATCTTCTCCTTCTCCGCAACCCTCCAGAGATAAGCCTTTGATAGAGTAACCTGAGTCCTTTACCTTCCATTTAGGTCATTACCTCACGTGAGCCAGTAGATACATACGACTATTGAGAACTCGGGAATTTGGCTTTAACTCCTCTACCCATGCGGCATTCGCGTAGCCCATCTCGCAAGGTGGAGTGCAACACGCAAGGAGTTAATAGGGTTAAGCGCCGCTCCATTCAAGTCAAGCCTTCTCATTTAGAAGCAGTTCTCGCTTGCAATAATTTTGCCATTCTCGGATATGAGGATGGGTTTCTTGACAGGAAAGGAGCATTTGATATGTCTGATTTTTCATGAATTTTCTATCACGAATGTGCAGAGGAAGGTGTGAGCCCTCATGAAAATTCTTTGTCCATTTATCTTGTCAGTTAATTAGTGGTTTAGATGTTCTTTGCTTACAGGAAATCAAGATTTCTGGTTTTTTACTTCAAACTTTGCTGACGTGTATTGCCCCTGATTTTGTGCACTTTCACACTCATCACATTGATGGCCGAGGTGGTGCTAGCATTTCCATCGTGGTTTTCAGCGTTAATTATTTCCTCGGGCCATGACCCAAGCCATCGGGCGGTGTGGGTTATTTTGCATATTAATGATATGTCCTTTGGTATTCTCAATGTTTATGCTCCTAATGACGCTTCCGAAAGAATATTATTATGGCGGTGGTTAGGTGACAACTTACCTTTTTCTTATTGGTTGGTTTGTGGTGACTTTAATATGGTGGAGCATCTTGATGATAAATGTGGTGCACTCTCGATGCATTGGTTCCTCGGTGAACAGACTTGTTTAGTATTATTTTAAAATCCGTTGGGGCCTTTCCGATCCGATTCTCAACCGGCGGCAGGATTTTCCGGATTCCACTTGGTTTACTTGGACCAACCTCAGGAAGGATCTGATCACGTATTAAAACGTCTTGATCGTGCTCTTCTTACTCAATAGGCCTATTTTAATTTTGACACGCATGGCTCCACTATTATCAAGGTTTGGTTTGATGTGATTTTGTCAAACCATCATCCGATAACATTTAAGGTTGTTTGGCAGGGGGCCCTCCCAAGGTGCCGAGTATGCAATTTTTTCTCAATGTCTTGCTACTTCATCACCCTAGAGTGATCCAGATCATCGCCAAAATTTGGAACATGGTGCCACATCCCCCTTTTCTTTGCTGCAGTTGGCACTCTTGGTGAGAGGCAACACACCAACACACCTCCAAATTTCTCTGCCGGTTTGGCAAATAAGTTGCTTTCAGATTTGAAGACACCGATTCTTCTCTACATATAAAATTATAGTGGGTATCCTTACTCTTGGAATCTAATCCTTTTGATCTTTAGGTTCAATCTTAGGCTGCATCTCTTTGGCATAAGCTCAAGATTAGTGAATCCTACGCTGCTCGGGGTGCTCAGATCCGCTCGAGGCTCCACTAGCTAAAGGTGGGAGATAAAGCTTCTAAGAGCTTCTTCAAATCCCTTTGTGCTCAAGCATGCTTGTCAACATATCAAGGCTATATACGAGTCCCACCAGTGGCTTACTGAGCTCCCAGAAATCTCTTATGCTTTTGTCAAGCATTATCATTTGGTGTTTCAAGCTCAGGAGGATTCTCTTGAACGAGCTTCTGCTTTATAGAAATTCCTTGATGTTGTGCCTTCACAACTCACTTCTCGAGATTTGGCTCGTTGTGATGTTCCTCTATCTTTAAACAAGATTCATGTCGCCTTACTTTGTTTAGCCGATGATAAATCTCCGATTTGGATGTAAAAGGAACGATAACCAGATCGTACAAGCCAAGAACATAGATGCTAATCAAACACCACGATCAATAAGATGAAAGTAATTCACCAGAATAACTTTACATAAACCTTTGCAAACAAATGAGCAACAATATCATATATTATTATGGAACTCAATGCAATACAATGAGAATGGGCCTTGCTTAAATAGGTAAGGAATAACAATCTAAAAACCAGTCAAGGTCGTAGATCAAGCCATAAATTAAGGAAATAACTAGTCATCAAAGAACTAGTCAAGACCATAGATTTAGGAGAGAACTAGACATCAAGGATCTAGTCAATACCATAGATCAAGGAAATAACTATACCTAACAACTAGATAATATCTCCTAATATCTAAATAAGATAAAAGAAATATCCACACACATAAGTGGGTGAGGATAAATACAATAAAGGTAAATAAAGGACCTAGGTGAACATGAGCTAAGGTAAATACCTACTCTAACAGGATGGCTTTTCTAGTGAATTCTATAAAGCCACTTGGTCGATTATTGGTCCTGATTCACTTAGAGTATATCTTGAGGTGCTTCATTCTCGCTCCTTAGGCACTTTCATCAATCAAGGCAACATCAAGTTCATTCCAAAAGTAGGCAATCCAGAGCTTATTAACAACTGGCGGTCGATCACTTTGTTGAACGTCTCCTACAAAATTCTTGCTAAATCTCTAGCTCTGCGGATTGCTAATATTCTACTGAAGATTGTGCGTCTTGAATAAACCGGCTTTGTCAAAGGTCGTTATATTCTGGATAATCTTCTTGCGGTATGGGAAGGAATGGAATGGGCTCATATTTCCTGTCAGAAGCCTCTTTTTCTAAAAATTGATTTTGAAAAATCTTATGATCGTATTGAGTGGCCCTTTATTCTGGCCATGCTCAAGGCCTTAGGGTCTGGTGCCTTCTTTTTTTCTGTTGTTTCTACTCTGTTCTCCAATGCTTCTACTCAATTCACTATTAATGGCCATCTGTCTTAAGCCATTGGACTCTACCGCTCCATCAGACAAGGTTGCCCTCTTGCTCCGAATTTGTTTGTTCTTGCAGCAAATGCTCTGGGATACTTAATTGCTCATCACGCTACCTAGGGTCGAATTCATGGCATTACTCTGCCTGACCACCGCACACAATTGATTAATGGGAATTTTACAGATGATTCCTTCCTTACGGTGGCTAAGTCTGAGCAGAATGTCGCTGTTGTTTTTTATTATTTATCCATTTTTGTTTAGCTTCTGGTTCTAGCATTCGGATGGCCAAATCTCTTGGTTTTCAACGAAGCTATTTGCCAATGCCCCTGATTGGCTTCGAGCTTACCCCTAAACTTGGATTGGCGCAGTGAGAAATTTCACTTTCTGGGCATTCCTTTTGCCTTCGATAGTGATTCGACAACTCTCTGGACTTATGTGGTTAACAAGGTAGAGCAAAAAGTCACAAAGTGGTCCTCCAAACCTCTATCCTTAATAAGCAAGTTTTAGGTGTGTACCAAAATTCTTACTGCCACCCATGTTTATTACTTTGCTTGTTGGTGCCTCTCATGCTTCGTTTAATCGCTTAGCTAAACATCGTGGGATTTTCTCTTATCTAAAAGTTTTGGTTCATTGGCTTTCATTGTGTAGCCTTTGGGATGTTCTTTACCTCCCTCGCGAGCAAGGTAGTATGGGCATACTTGATCTTTATCAACAAAGTGTGGCTCTGTGTCTAAGTGAATTTCGGATTTTTGCAAAGGCATTCACACTATACAATATCGGTGCACCGCAATGATTGGATCACTTGGCTCTGAACTTAAAGCTAAATTCCATTTACGAAATTTGATCTTCCTTCGATGTGCAAGATTTAGGAGCTTCTTTTAGATTTGATGCTTCATAAACTTGGCCTCTGTCTCACCGACTACTTGGTGGCACATCAGCGATGGAATTAGTATATAAATTTTTCGCGTTATAATTCTCACACCGTCATCGCCTTTCTATCCTATGTCACCCGCAATTTCAAAGTTAAATGCTCGCCAGGGACTCAAAGTCGCTACCCACTACTTAGCTTCGAGGCTTGCTCGTGCTTGGAACCCTCTTGAACCTAAGTTAATCATTTTCTATGGTGTTTGATTTATCACGGTCTGCCTTTAGGTGAATGGCTTCTTGACATATTGGCATTTCCCCCGACCGCTCCTTTTGTTCCAACTCGGAGTCTTTTTTACATTTATTTTGGTTTTGCCGCATGCGCGAGCTCTCTTTAGCGTTGGATTCATTCCTTGTTTCTTCCCTATCACCCTAAGTTTTTCTCTTGGCGTCTGGCTTTATTTATTCCATGGCCTCATTCTATTGCTAATTTATGGCATTTTTCCATGCATGCATTTTATTTCATATCTGGAAAGCTCACAATGCCTTTATTTTCAAAAATGATCTTACAGATTCTCAGCTTTTCTACTAATGACAAGGTGATTATTTTGTCTACTGTGCGATCTCAAATTTAAGCTCAGGATGCAAAGGTTGCTTTGGAATTTATGCACCTATAGGAATTACTGGATCACTGGGGGAGTGCACCATGTACCATGAGCTAGGTTCCGCCCGATCTGCCGCTACCGCCACCTTGACCCTTGCGCCCCGATGACCAACGCATGTGATTACGCATCGGAGGAACCGCTCTCGTAGCACTGCTCTACCTCCACTTGGGCTCGCTTTACCACATCCTCAGTTGGACCTAGCTGGAGTCCGCCCCCGAGGGGGTAAGGCGTTGCCAAAACTCCCCGGTGGGGTATGCCGCCACCAACAATGAACACTCTTGCAGGATCGCCACCACTTGGGTGGGGAATTATGGTGCCTCTTCAGATGCGGTTTCCAGAGTAGGAGGGTTGGGAAGTGGATCCCATTTGTCTGCTGAGCCTACTAGTGGAGCTTTCATCCCTCCCTCGGGATGATCCTCCCCCTCCTCTTGGTGCGGTGGCGACGTGTACCTAATGATTATTTTGTCTTTTATAGATGATATCTGATTACCTTTGGGCGTGCTCTTGTAAGCCTTCGTGGCATTTTATGTTTGCCCTTGTGGCGTATTTTTGTTGCCCTCATGGTGTTTTGTGGGACCGTGAGTTGTCTAGTCACCTCACTATGTAAATCTCCTTTACATTAATATAAAAATGTGTTCCAAAATAGTAAAAAGAAATAGACCGTTTTGGATGGAAAATGATGTAATTACAGAAGGCGTTCCCCCTATGGTAAAGGACCTCCGGACGTTTCTACAGCGATGTCAAATTTGACGGTTTGACGGCCGTCTGGACGTTTTCACGTTTACCGACTATTTTTACCAGTTTTTTGGGGGCTATTTTTAACAATTGCATGTTGTTCTGTATTTTCATTTTCCTCGGTCGATTGAGCTCGCGCAGACGTTTTCCCTTTTTAAACCCTAAAATATCAGATTTCGAGTGTAAACTTTTCGGACAGATCGTATTTTGTTCGTTTTTGGGTTCGAAGGAGGTTTTCTGTTTCCCCTAAATCCTGCGATCAAATTATTGCGGGGCAGGTATTGTTGCGTGCACCAGGAGCCGAAGGCATCCCTTTCCATATCTCGCAGGGGGAAAAATTTGGTTCGCTATCAGTTACGAATTCAACAACAAATCTCTCAGAACTTTTGTAATCGAGACAGTGTAGCGTGAGCTTATAGATCGACTCTGCTACTTTCCAATGTGTGTAGTGGTTGTTTTGCAAGGGTTTTCCTTTAATAACATATGCAACACAACCTTTGGATATGGATCATACTTTTCTGCATCCCTCTCTCCCAAAAGTACCATTTTCTCGAGCATTTGACGATGCCATGGAATTGAGTTTCGGGGGATTTTTTACAGTAGCGCCCTACACGTGGAGAATGAAGAACCTACTCAACATTATATTTCTTAGTTTCTTCGTAGATCTATTTATTGTGTTCATTTAAGATGATAAAAAAATTGTCTTCAAATGATAGAAATTTATCAAATTTAGGATATGTAAAATTGATATTGTGAGGCTGGATTGGACTTCTTAACTTCTTTCTACTTGAAGTTGAAATAAAATATGCATTGAAAATAAATGTAAATTAGTCTTGCATTTAAAGATTGTATAGAGATAATCATTCTAAGACATGGGAGCACTGGCACAGGGTATGGAAATTCATCAAAAAAAAAATTGAAATTCATTTTTATTGGATGTTGTAGTTCTGAATTCCGTGATAGAAATGTAAGTGAAATGTGTTCAAACTTGGTTACCATACTCTTAGAGTGTGTACAAAAATGGGAGTTTCCGAACAGAGTATGTAGATCCATCAATGAATACTTGAAAGTGAACTATTTCCATAAATTATTGTTGTGAATAGTGTTTTAGCCAATTTTAGAAATAAAACTCTCTATTGGCTAGATAGAAGTGTTGGTTATGCCCTGGGTTTTGTATATCCATCCATCTTTCATGTCGTTGCTTGTAGAGGCCTTGAAAATGTCAAATAAACATAGTTGGAAGATGTAAAGCCAGAGTCCACAAACACTATTCGCATACTCCCAAATTGCATGCCAAATAAATAGGGTGATGGTTCTGTGCATGTGTTTGTTTAATGCCTATAAAGCACATAATAATACAGGTAATGCCCAGCCAATGTGTTGATTGCCACACTCCAACACAATTTATCTCTAAGGTTGATGAAAGACAAATTGTTGTTAGAGATGAAAGTCAGTTTCATCATTTCCTTTGATGATGAATCCAATACATGAGATCATGGACAACAGATTAAATGGAGTCCACTTTTCACTTCTCCTAGGGTTTTGCATGTGCCTTTGTCTACATTTGTTGCTTTGCTTCCACCCAATTTTACAAATTCTTCTCTTTGGCGGGTAGAAGTGTTTGATGTGCTCTACGATTTATATTTTTAGCTATCTTTCACTTATTTGCTTGTAGAAAGGCTTACCTTAATATACAATTGTTTGCGCGTGAACAATTTGATAAAATGCCACAAAGAGATGCGGTCTCATAGACCGCAACAATTGCAGGATATGCACACAATGAGTTTGGTGCATGTGGTGGTTTAGGTAATGATGGGCACATTGGAGAGGTCACTGTCTGTGTTTATCTCTTGTGATTTGGATATGGCATACCAAGTGTGGCTAATGGAAGTGGATGATTTGAATATGGCATACAAAATGGGCAATGTTTTAGAGTCAGATGGAGTTTTAATGGGGAGAAAGTCAGTAGGCTGCATATGTACAACAACATTGACATTTATATAATATTCAACTAAAAGGGACGACCATAGTAACACTGAAGAGGAGGAGGAGAAGGCTGTGTAGAGGTGAAATTTTCGTACAATCTGCACAAGGATTTGAGAGAATCGATACTTGAAATGATAATAGAGAGATATTTGTGGGTCCTTACACCTTGATAAACTCCTTGAATGCTATCATTCTTTGAACTCTCATGTATACCATGATATCATCATGCAGGCCTTTGAACAAGTCAGAATTGAAAGGAATATGTTTGTTATTGTAATTTATGTACAATGATTCTTTGGTTTGAAAATAAACATATAGATTTGTATGCATTCGCTTTGTTCTTCAATGTAGGTGAAAAATACCATCAAAGACACTAGAAACAAAGAGAAATGTAGAATAATTGGAAAAAAAAGCACATTCAGAAATAAAAACACTGCAAATAAATTAGAAGTTAAATCAATACAACACTGTTGTGCATAATTCTATTCCTCCTCTGAAACAAGTTGGAATTTTTTTCCTTCAATGTGTGTAATGATTAAAATTGCCTCAATAATAGAGGTCTTTATTATAAAAATAGATTTTCCTTACATTTAAAATGTTGTTAAAACAGGCATGCTTCACAGATAAAAACAAATTTCGCTTATTTTTAAATTACTTTTCCTGAAAATAAGAATAAATATTCACTTTTATAAAATAACTAAAACATGAATCTCCCAATTGAAAATGGAATTAAGAAACATTAGTTTCCAACAAAGCTGCAGTAATTTTTGAAAAAAAAGGCCATAGAAATCCTGCTACTGTTATGGGTGTAAAACCCATTTATAACACTAAAGTTCTCCAGGGAATTATTAAATCAAACATCCATGGATCTGAAAATTGACCCAAGGAAGGGAAAAATAGTGAATATTTGTTGTCATAAAGATTTGTTAGAGTTGGAATAGTCTCTAAAAAGAATTACTTTGGAATGCACTGAAGACTAAAAACATAAGCACAAATTGCAGTGACAATGTTTGTCCCTTTCACTGCCATACCATTCAGTCCAAAGCTGCTGTGATCACGATGTCTACAATTTAGCGACACAAGTCTGTTTGCCATCTTAGCATCCCACACGTTTACTTGTTTATCTCCATGCCCGCCTGTCACTATTTTTCTGTAATCCATGTGGATATGGTTTAAAGGCGCATGATGCTTCCCCAACACAACCACGGGATAACTACTTCTAATTGCTCTTATATCGCACAACTTGGTTGTGTTATCACTGCCTCCTGTGCATATAAGTGGTGACCACTGATGAACCTCAAAAGCGGTTATATATGAAAGGTGAGCACCTTAATCTGTCATGTATTGGGTGAGAGTTTCCGATTTTACAAGTGGAATTGGATCTAAATAAAAACCAACATTCATACAATCTGAAAATTTCAATCGCGATCTAGCAAGACAGAGTTTCTTGCTTTCTCGCACAGTATGAGAGTATGCAGCTTCCTTAAACCGATGACACGTAATATCCAATTTTGTTGCATCACAAGAATCAAGCTTGCTTACAATTTCAATGAGGATGTTAATGTTCAGATCTCTAATTCCTGTCTCTGCCTCTATTTTTGTTTCTATTTTTCTACTCCTGTACTGCCTCACTCTACTGGCCATGGAACCCATCATCAATTCTTTTCGAAGGCAAACTTGACCTCTGAATTCTTGCAAACAACTTAGAAAATTGTGGAAACACAATTCAAAAGGATAACAACTGTGTAAACGCAATTCAAAATGATTTTTGTAGTTTAAGACTACACATTACTCAATGCAAAATTGGGACAATGAGCGAATTGAAAAGATTTATTTCAATAAAATAACTCGAGCATCCAATAAATCACACCCCTTATCATCGTCAACTACAAAATTAATAACTACCCCTCTAAATATGCCTTTCAATGAGCCCACCGGGACTCAAGTCTTGCTGAGTGTAAGACCTGGAGACACCCGATATAGAGAGTCAAACAATTGAGGCCATCATCGTGCCCTGGGTGATTTTGATGGCGTGGATGCCCCTTACCCGCAACTTCTTCACTGGTGCAGATATATAGATAGGGGCGTCAATAGAATAGTTGGCACCTATCTATACGATTTCAGTTCGGAATGATCCCAGATTAGATCTATATGGTCGCTCGATACCATCTCGGTTGGGTTGTTTAGTTAAGATTTCATGATATAAGATTTGCAAATGTATATGTACGAATTTAAAACAAATTTGAAATGTACAAATAGAACCTTTCAATGTAATGCTTCATCTATATTCCTACACTTACATTATTAATCACACCCCTTATCAACATGTTAACGACAATACAAAAAAAGTTTTTCAAAAAAACCAACCAAAAAACCGATGCAACCACCATCTCAGACACGTTGCAACAATAACATGATTTCACCCAAATAATTAAATACCCCTCTAAATCAAATTACATATACCGTTCGGCGTTCACATTGCATTGTACACATGCGATTGCTAGTTTTAATACAATCTTAAAAACGCGTATGCCTAACAATCATTTGCTATATAAATAACAAAAGTATCTCCACAGACGGAAACTCTCTTTAACGGGGTTTCACTTAGAAAAATGTTTAAACGATTAATAGATAATTAACAGCCCCTCTGTTTTGGCCGCCGGAGCCGAGGTTTTTACAAATTCCCCTATTTATTTTCCCTGCCGTAAGGCGGATTCGGCAGTTTGTCTGCATTTTCTCAGCGAAAATTAGGTTTTAGATCGTCTTACAGTTTCGGTTATTTTATTTTATGTGTTTGGATTTTTGCCGGGAAAACAGTCATGGAAGGAAGCTCCTCCGGCTTCAGCATAGAAGTTTCCAGCGATGGCGCAGCCCGCTTGCGCAAGGCCATCAAGCACAAGCTCTCCCAATTCATGGGCTCTTACACCGACGACGTTTTAGCTGTGAGTTTAGTAACTCTTTTAATTGTTTCTTTTCGGATTGAAAAATTTTCCACGGCGGAGAGGTACTTCTGGTGACTGTGCCTAAGTCAGAATTAGGTTCAAGATTTCAATTTTATGGCGCTCTTTACATATAACATGAAACTGTTGACGCGTGCTTGAAGCAGAATAGTGTTGAGGCTTTCCATATTTTGTTACTCTTTAATATGAGGTCCTTCGTATTCAGCGAGTTGGATATGATAGTTTACCCAATTTCAACATTTTATGGTTTCCACCGGGAATTTGAAAGTTACGGTTCTTTATCATTTGAGTTCATCCTGTTCCACTAGCGGTGCTTCGAAATTAGGTTGTAGGTTTCAATGGAAATTTTAGGGCGTTGTGGAAAATGAGGGCTTAGGTTTTAAATTAAGCGTGTTTTGATGAATTTACCGAGTAATTCAGACTTATATCTTCTTGAGTGGTATATTCAGGCTTCTATCTTCTTGGGTGGTAGATTCAGGCTTTTATCTTCTTGGACAGAACTGTAATTGTGTGGGCTTGTTGAATTAGGTGAATTATGCTGCTCATAATTTGAGTGTAGATTACATGAAATTGTTAAGGGTGCAGAAAATCTATCTAAGTGCATTGAAAATCCAAACATAGCATCACATGCCTTGGGAGTCAGACACTTGCCTAGTCACTGCAAATGTACAGGGTTTCTCGTGTTGTAAAATTACCAAGGCATTTTATAAAGTTTCAAAACTGAAAAGCTGGGAATTTCACGTTTTTAGTTAGCATGTGTGGTTTCCAACTTTCCGAGTCCAATGTTGTCAACTATCCAATGTTTTGACGGGGAAAGTGGGGAGTGGGGGAGAATTTCACGTTTGGTTTATTTATTGTAAATGGGCAAACTGGGTAACGAAGCAATGGAAACTTTAGGTTTATTTCAAGGACTGAGGTTTCAGGGGTTTTCTTATTTCATGGTTTGTGGGGACTGTGATGGTGTTAGGCGGATGTAAGTTCTTTATGCTGTTTTGGTGAAGTGTTCTTTTAATTAATTGCTCCTTACTCTGTTATTTCATAGGTGCTTTAATTCTTGATAGGTTAATTGTTGGATTTAATTTTCAAACTACAGGAGTATGTTGTTGTTCTTGTCTGTCATGGAAAGCATCAAGACCAGGCAAAGAAAGACCTGGATGCGTTTCTCGGTGAGCACAGTAGTGCATTTGTTGCATGGTAAGTCAAGCTTTTGAGGTTTTCATTTCTCTGATCCGAATTTTGCTGTGACTGATATGATCCAATATGCACATTTATATTTTGAAATCTTGGAGCAGTATTTGAAAACTTCTGGGTGAAACAGTGTTGCCAAGTTGCTATGTGTCATTATTGGCTCTACTTGGGAACATGATTGTACTGAAGTTTGCTTTATAAATTAATTTAAATAAAATTAACACGATTAAAATTCCGAATCGCCAAATTCAATGTCTGTATTCACCATTCAACAAAAAAAGAACAAACAAACTATAATACTAAAGACATAAGAGTGGCAGTAATTTGCTATGTTCACGTATTATCAATCCTTTTCTATCTATATATAAGCTGGCAGTAATAAGTGGTAAGGCTGATGGCCATTGGATCAAAAACATGAATTTGCTCGTCTACAAAGACACATCTACAGTGACAGTCAAGACGAGTTTTACAGGGCAGGTCAATTTTGATCACCAACAGCCATGTTTAGTTTATCCCTTGCACAAATAGTGCTTAATAATTGAATAGCAATGTGTGTAAGATATGTTCTGTGGCATGCATCTCATCTATGCGTGGGTGTGTTATGCTAAATTTTTAAAAAGTAATGTCAAGGATTTTATAATGATAAAAATCATTGTTATGTATTGTTTCCTTTATTCAAAACAATGACCATTTGTTATATCCATAACATTATATCTTCATATGATTACGGAGGTTATGTAATGGAGTGCGTAACCTTAACCTTTCATTTATTCATTCTTAATAAATAGCGAGGCCAATTTAATTACAATGAAAGGGTGTGACCTTTCTGTTGATACAAGTTTGTTACATAGGCTTCAAAGAAAGACAAGAAGTTAATCCTACTCGTTTTAGAACCCCTGCTGGAAATAGGATTCAAGGTACGGAATACTCTGGACATATAGTTCAATTGGAAACTATGTGGCCTTTGTTAACCCACGGAGGAACTGGTGAATTTTGGCAAATTCACCTACCCTGTTTGTCTCAATTCGAATTTATTTCAATCCAAGTTATCTTTATATGAATTTAGCTCAACCTACTGATATTTAGAATGGTTCTATGTGATTTGAATCTCATAAATAAACTAAAAAAGAGGGAAGGTTAAGGCAAAAAAATAAAACTAGACTCTCTCTCTCTCAATTACTAAGCATCGCAAACAAATTGAGCTCAATTAAATCACACAAACTAGAGAAAACAAGAAATAGATTTAACTCATTTTTGCATAAACCCCAGGCAATCAGTCAAAGAAAGTTTAACAATAAGAATCACAAATCTACACAATCTAAGCAAATAACTATAGTTCATTCACTAAGCTTATAACAAAGGTTAGTCAACATAACAAATTGTTGAAGCTAACCAGATTCAACAAGAAAACAAAGCAATTAACAATGAGAAAACATCTCAAAACCACTTAATTATTTAAGATTGCAAAGCACATTTGAGGAAATAAGTGCAAGAAACAACTCATTAAAATGAAACTAGCTGAAGCTCAATCTCTCACCCTGCAAGTTCAATTGAAACAAAAATGCAAACTCTACTTAACAATTAAAAGAGATTTGTTGTATAGGCATCAAGACATGAATCAACAATTGTAAACAATTCAAACTCACAAAATCATGTGGAGCTCCAAATTATTTCTTTGTATTAATTCACTATTATGAAGATGTTTTATAGAAGAATGGGACTCAGCCACTACCTCTATATGCTTTGAAGCTTTTAGAAAAGCGAATTACCTTAGAAAAGTGGGAAAGAACAAAAATACAACCAAAGCCATAATCTGGAAAAAAATATCATGGGAACCAACTCCCACAATTTGTAATGATTTCTGAAAAGGACCCCCTTCTGATTCCTTCTACAATAATCATTACCCAGCCTGATTAATCATACCTGGTGGTCTCCAACATGCATGAATAAAAAGATTCCCAAAACACTCGAGATAAACAATCATTTTGTTTTGCATAACTGAAACTTATAGAGTTGGCTATTTTCCTCGTTTG
Organism: Taxus wallichiana var. yunnanensis; assembly: GCA_018340775.1. Lineage (NCBI taxonomy): Eukaryota > Viridiplantae > Streptophyta > Pinopsida > Cupressales > Taxaceae > Taxus > Taxus wallichiana. The sequence goes on along the minus strand of CM031239.1, from coordinate 280,422,517 downwards.
TGTGATTGCTCCTAATGGTTTGTATGTTACTTTGATTATGCAAGACCAATTAACATTCATGAACTGTCTATTTTTAGGATTTATGACTCTTTTATTCTTATTTTTCTCAATTCTTGGTTCGTGCTGATTAACTTATCTAGTCGTAAAAACACATAGTGACATTTAAACTTTAATGACTCAAGCTTCCATGTGTTTTCTTCGACTCTGACTGTACTACCCGAAGCCTCTAGCTGCCACTGATCTCCAACACGTGGCTGCCATCGACTTTACTGCTTACGAGAATGTTTTAAACCTTGGCTTTGACTTCTACTGTGCAGTGCACTGATGCAAGACTCGTGACCTCCATCAACGTTACTGCATTTGGAAATGCGTTTAAACTTGCTTTGTTTCCTCCCTTCTTAGATGGATGCTTGACACTTGGCTTAAATTGGTGCACGACATATCCAAAAACTTTGGCCTCAAAACCTTTTGGCCCTCCACAGAGTGCTGATTGCAGACACATGTCTGCAATTGATGCTTTGCACCATTTCATGCCTTAGACTTTTTAACTTGCACCCAAGTCTTCACCGAATGACAAGATGCCGATGAGCGACAAGTGGTGTTCATCGGTGAAACCTTGAACTACCACATAGTTTTTGCTGAGTTTAAATTTGACGGTTTTAACTTTAATGAAAAGTCAAGGATTTGAACGTCAAGTGGACGTATCAAAGCTATTATTCTTCCAAAAATGACAATCTTCTGGGTTTTCTTATTGATTAAGCTTGCACACATGATTAACAATAAAACATACCGTGAAAGCTTCTATTAAAGATAAAATAATGATTTAAACGTGATTTAAACTTTGAAAACATTCTCAAAATCATAAACAAGTATAATCCTATGTTTTTGTTGAATAACTTGCTGTGTCTTATGGTTTATATAAAGATAAGATCAAAGACCTTTTTAGTCATGTTAAAATCTGATTATCATTTGTTTTGAAGGCTAGAAAACACTGGTAAGCTCTATGTGACTCTCAAAGTTCAGCTTGGAAGTTTAAAACTTAGTTTTACAACTCATATTGAAAGGGAGCTCCATTTTCTTTTTCAACAAGAAAATGGGGGAGTGTTGGGTACACCAAATGGTGACAACTGTGGGGAAGACACTCTAGAAGTGTTTAGAATTTATGATCTCAGGTTTCTCAGTTTCTCAAGAAGAACATTATAACGAGAAAAAATGTTATAACTTATGATCAAGATCTAAAAATGTTTAGAATTCAAAATCTCAGGTTTAACTAAAAAAATGTTTTAACTTATGATCAAGATTCAAAACTAATGCTATTCTCACTTTTCGATATACTAAGTTAATATATTTTCAAGAATCAATGCATGTGCTCATGTGTATCATTCTATCCTTAAAACTTTATTGAATAAATTAAGAACTTGTTACATCTGCAACTCCATTACATAAAGGTTTTAAGTATTGCTCCGTTGTCAGCCAGGCATCCATAGTTGCAACAGAGATATCTTTGGTTCCACTCAAAACTTTGCTCCATTGCCAGTTGAACATCCATAGCCCCAACGGAGATTTCTTGAATCACCCTTCTAGGATATTTTTTGATTTTTCTTTTATTTTATTTCCAAGAGAAGTTTCACTTTTGATTTTCGGCTCATTTTCTCTTTCTCCTTTGTTTTCAAACAATTGGAAGGGTTGGGAACTAGTTTAGACGTTTATAATAATGATGCTACAAGATATAAGAAATCAAGACAATCTTTCATCTATTTTGTAGAAGTTTTTTTAAATTGTAGAACTGTTTGCGACTCTCTTGGGTATGACAACTTTTGTAAAAACAACAATTACAGAAACAGTCCTGACTTATAAACATAAGTAACATTTTCACTAGTTATTTCAAAATCCAAGAAAAACAAAGCAATTTTCAATTCCTTTATTCTGATCACTCTTTCGAAAGATTCCCTTTAATTGTTTCCATTTTTTGTAATCTTGTATGGGAACCAAAACTCTTCATAGCATTTTCCAGTTTATTGAAAGCAGGAACTAATCTAGGAAAGCATGGAAAACTAACACACTTATCTGATCATTTAGAAGAGATGAACGAGGGTGCAGTCATGAAGTAATGCTTCAAGTGCTGACCATTGACTGGCAACGAGAAATCATTCCCCTTAGATGCTTGATTATGAAAGCATTGTTTCCCAATGGCTCTGCAATTTGGTAAGGACCTATCCATAGAGGATCAAACTTTGAGTTCCGTCCTGTCTTTCATGTGCCTTGTAATATCCCCTTCTCGAAAGCAGCAAGTCGAAGACCCTTAGCCTAATTTTGTTTCCCGATGGCTAAGGAAGTAAGAAAGAAGGGAAACTAGTCCTAATAAATTAATTTTAAGTGCATAATGAAATTTTATTATAAGCACTTGAATTAATTATTAGTGACAAAATAATAAAAGAAAAAAGAAAAGTCTATTTATATTTCCCCTAGAGGAAAAATGCGACCCATATAGGGACATAAAACAAGGGGATAAAGAAATATTAAATAAAGTAAAGCAAGGGGAAAATATTAAATAAAGTAAAAGGAGTTGATTGGCCTTTTGTGTGGCAAATATGCCAAGGAAAGTTATAAAAGCAAGTTGCCACACTCTATTGAGACATCACTTTTTTACATATTTTTATATCTGAAATTTGGTTGAGCTATTTGCTTTCCATTTTTTTTTAAACAAAAACCACCAAATTTATATTAATAAAAGTATAAAGTACAAATTACAATGCCAAACAATTATACTCATACTGGATGAGATATCTTTTGATTTCAAGTACAAATAAAAGAGAAAAGATAGCATATTTGTAATTTATCCAAAGCATGTGACTTCAAAGAGAGGATCTCGCTCTATCTGTTTCCTTTTCTCCGGGGGCCATATCACGAGTATAGGACCAAAGTTTATCGATTAGAATGATCTAATGCCCGATTGGCCACACTATCAACTATTTTGTTCGCTCCCTAGGGACATGAGAGTATATGATTGTTTGGAATTGGCTAGCAATTAGTTTTATCGATCCTGAATTTTGGCAATAAGCCAATTATTGGACGGATGTTACTCATGGTTTTGTAGAAGGTTAATAATAACCACGGAATTCAATTCAACTATGATAGTAGGACATCCTAGTTTACTTGCCTCTAGGAGATCACATTTGGACAACCATAATTTCAGCCACATTATTAGTGTAGTGTCCCAATTGATATGTGAAGAAGAAGAGAGTTCCCAAGGAGTCATGAGCTATCCCTCCCATATTGGCTCAACCCGGATTACCATGAGCTGCTCCTTTAGTGTTTAATTTGACAATTTCGAATGGAGGAGGCTTACATATTCGAAGAGTAGAAGGTACCTTCTGTTTGGTAACTTGTTTTATCTGCAATGCACTGTTGCCCGATTTAGTTTTTGTGAGAGACCTTTCCACTTGTCAGAGCGGAGGGGCGGAGTAATTTCATATTGTGTATGATAGTTTTCGCAATATTACGTCTAGTCAAGTCCATAATATACCACCTGTCTCTGCTTTCTAACTTGAAGATGTGTATGTTTCTTTTCTTCCAAACATTCAACAACAAAAGAGAGACAACCAACCAAATTCCTTTGGTGAAGTCTTGAGTATCCCTAACTGAATGTTTCCACCCTCTAATAGTGTCCACTATATTCACTAGGGGATTGCCATGTTACCAAGAGACAATCAGCTAGTGTACACCATAGGGCCAAAGTGAAGGGGCATTGAAAGAAGAGATGAGTTAGGGTCTCTTATGCATTTTTGCATAAAGGGCACCAAAAGGGTCCAACCATACCCCTTTTCATCAAATTTTCACCTGTCAGAACTCTATGATAGATGAGAAGCCAAACAAAGAATCTCACCTTAGGCCATAGAACAGGCTGCCAAAGGTCGACAAAGATATCTTTCCAAGGATGTGGATGAGGGGCCACCAATACTCTATAGCCCTCGGCGACAAAATACTTTCCATCTGTTCGAGTTCCCCATCCTAAAGTATCGATGTCGAGTTCGTACAAAGGATCTTGTTTTGCAGAAGTATTTGGAAGAATTGAATTTGTGCCTAAGTCAAGTCGATCTGCTACAAAGATTGAGGAATCCATTCACTCTCTGGGTAAGCAAGCTGAATATAGTGCATAACCTTTGTTTTTCCTTGTCCATGGAGGGTTTACATAATATTACTAAGATGTGGATCTTGTTTGATCAAAGGAGGATGGTCATCCTATGAATCCGTCTGAAAGTTTGCTTGCTTGCCGTTTCCAATTTTGAACAATTGTTGCTTGATAGTTCCTTCTCCAATACTAAGAATTGAAAGAATGGGTGATTCTTGGGAAGGTAACAAGTATCAAACTATGTCACGGGGCCTCATTCTCAGGAGTATATTTTACTCTTATATTAATACTCCATAACTGGTCCGGATTTTGCAGAAGTCTCCAATATAATTTTGCTGCTAGGGCTTTGTTATTCGGGACGCTAGCTCTGAATCCCAATCCTCCCTCTTTCTTTGGCAGACACAAGGTTGTCCACTTCACGAGATGCCATTTCCGAGTCTGTTGGATGCCTGACCAGAGGAATTTTTGACTAATAGAATCTAAATGGTGCAGGATTGTTGCTGGAATATTCAGTAGAGAAGCAAAGTATACAAGATTAGCTTGCAACACAACTTTGATTAAGGTTATTCTTCCCCCTGATGATAACCATCTATTAGTCTAATTACTAAATTTTTTTGGATCGAGAGATTCTTTTAGAGCTCAATGTAATACCCAAGTATTTTAAAGGTAGTGTGGTCTTCTGAAATCTAAGTTTCATCAATATGTCCTATTCCAGTCTTGGCGAGCAATGGAAGAAAATTATTTTTGACTTATGTCTATTAATATCCTATCCAGTGGCCTTTGAAAAAAGTTACAAATTTTTATGGATCTGAGTAGCTTCTTTCATAGATGTTGCCCCCATTATAGACGAGTCCTCAACAAATTGTAAGTGAGAAAGTGGGTCCACCTGTGTGGCCAATTTTATACCTTGCAGCTTTCTTTGGACTCTAGTCCTGGTGAATAGTCTACCAAATGATTCTACAACTATGATGAAAAGGAACAGAGATAAAGGATCTCCCTACCTTATACCTCTCAATGCGAAAGTCGTTTTGTAGGATTGCCATTAACTATAATTGAATAAGAAACTGATGAAATATAGGCTTGTATCCATTACACCCATATATGAGAGAACCCAAAACAAAGTAGGATGTCATAGAGGAAGGCCCAACTTACCCCTGTCATAGGCTTTAGATAAATCAAGCCTTACAAACATACATAGCAGGCTTCTTACGAATGTCCATAGAGTGAAGAGCTTCTGAGCCAAAGACAATGTCGTCATAGATTTGTTTATGGGGAACAAATTCACCTTGCTCGGGAGATATTACTTTGTCAATTACGGCTTTCAAGTGTTCAACTATTATTTTGTACAACACATTATATAGAGCAATGAGACGATACTCTGTAATGGTAGAAGCCTCCGGTTTCTTAGGGATTAAAGCAATATATGTGAAGTTGATGGTCCTAAGAACAATATTTTTTGTTTGCATTCTTCCACTACTACTAACAAATCTTTTTTAAAAATATCCTAGAACTCTTGATAAAATTCAATCGGAAATCCATCAGGTCCTGGGGTTTTCCCCCTTTTAATGGTCCACACAACAGTTTGAAGTTCCATTTTAGACACTTTGGTTGCGAAGTGACATATTGTCTTCTTCACTCACGGAGAAGGACTAATGCTAAGCAATTGTTGTTGGGCATTCTGTCGCATTAGTTGCCTTAAACGACTATGAAAAGTACTTGTATGACAACGTGTTGGATTTCTTCATGTGTATTTGCTTGGGTTCCATCCTCTTTATCTAGGTAAGCAATGTGATTGTTGGAGCGGTGAGCTAGAAGAGATTTGTGAAAAAAGGAGGTATTTTTGTCTCCTCTTTCAGCCACTTAATTTTGGCTTTCCATTTCAGAATAATTCCTCTCTTAATTTCCATTCAATTAATGTTTGCTTAAGTAGAATTTCCTTGTTTTGCAGTTCCCTTGAGTATCCTTGTAGCCTTATTTGTTGAGACACCTCCTGTAAGGCTTCCAAGACCTCTCGTTTTTTCACATGAACATTTCCAAAGTTTGAAATATTCCATTTCTTGAGTTGATTCGTGAGGTACTGCATTTTTTTGATGAAGCAGAACATTTTAGTACCATGGTGAGGTTGGCCTTCCCTCCACCATTTCTCAATTAAAGGAGGAAGATGTTCATCTTGCAGCCACATCAATTGGAATCTGAAAGGGGCTCTGAACGGTAGTGATTTGCCCAATTCCAATAACACCGGCCAGTGATCAGATCTAGAGTTGTCAAATTTGCTTTCCATTTTTACCTCAAAGGACAAAAACCCTTTGAAGTGTTTGCATTAGAGGACGAAATCCCTCTATTGCCAAGGTTGAAGAACGAAAACTCTTCATCCTTTGTGTGAGGAATCTCTATTTAAGGGTTTCCATTGAAATTCAAAGATTTATTTCTGAATTCCAGCAGTGGTTGAAGGTCAAAGTTGCAGATTTATATCATTTTCAGCTAGGGTTTGAAGGAGGAAGGTTGTACCTGATTTCTATCTTGCATTTCCAGCCTGTTTCTATTGGAGCGACCCACTTCTAGGAGTGTTCTGAACTCTCTAGGGCACATTTGGATCAGATCTGATTTTTCAGTTTCATTATCAAATTTTTAGAGGCCAAAATCAGTTGGTTTGCATATATTTTGGGCTTGGGAAACTTCATCTTCAGCCAGTTTTGTAAGTGGTTTATCTGCAGATATAAAATAAAATTCCAGCCTTCTTATTGGTCATAAATTTGGTCTCTTTTTGGTGTTTATACACATAATAATTTCTGATTTATTTGGGGACATATTTGATCAAGTTCATATCAGATTTGAGTGCCATCCATCTCTAAGGCAAGTCGCATTTTCCTTAAATAAATTCAGATCTGCATTTTTTTATTAAGTATATTTTCTATACATTGCTGTTTAAGATCAGATTTGAAGGTGTTCCAATTGGGGTTAGAAAATATCCCATTGGGGACATTACACCTTATCCCACAACAGGACTAAATCTTCATGTCTGAAAGCTTTCACTTCTGCTCTTTTATCAAACCAACGTTTGACAACTTCTTGGTGTTTACTGAAACTCTCAAGAGCTTTGCCTTTGGCATCTTGTAATTGTATCAAGTTCAAAACTCTATTTTTAGCTTCATCACCTCCATCCATGTAATCACACGAGCTGATGTGTTGGTAGCTGCAATGTGATGGGAAATACAACTTCTTGTCAATAAACTAGTAAATATGGTGACGTTCTTAGAGTTGATTTAACTGTGGTTTGTCTGCCCATAATGCATATTTGAGAAGTGAATGCCACGACCTTGACTTGTCTAAGGATGCCTTTTTGACAATAACTAGAAGATTCTTGTTTATAGACTCTGCCAATCCATTACCTTGGGTGTAGTATTTTGAAGAAAACTTTAGCGCAATGTGATGATCATAAGCCCACTCAGTAAATTCAGCAGACTGAAATGCTGGTCCATTGTCACATACAAGAGAGAATGGGCAACCAAACTTTGTGATGATGTTATTCTCAAGAAACTTAATGACTTTCTTAGTTGTATTTTTCTTGGTGGCCATGACTTTTGCCCATTTAATGCAATAATCAGTAGTTGTTAGGACAAACTTGTGGTTTTCTGAAGAATTGAGATTGATTACCCCCATGAAATCCAACCCCACTGAGCAAAGGGTTTGCCTTCGATGACTGGTTGCGAAGGCATCATTGCATGTTTTTCTCTTCTAGCAAAAATTGGCATTGATGACATGTTCTCACATGATTGTGAGCATCTTTGAAAATGGAAGGCTAATAATATCCTGCTTTGAGTATACTGTGAGTGGTAGCATCCCCTGAAGAATGACTACTTCCCAACTTTTCGTGGAAATAGGACATAATTTGATCTTCCTCTCTTTTGGATACACATCTAAGATAGATTCCATAGTAGATTATTTTGTAGAGAACTCCTTTCTTTAGCATATACTGTGCTGCTTTGAGCTTTAAAGCTCTTTTTTGAACTCTGTTTAATTCAGCAAGAAATTGACATACATTAACAAAAAAATGATATGATCATACCATGTATCCAGAGGGAGTTTAGACTGATCCACTTGGAAGACAGTAATTCTTGGATCCATTTGAGCAATGGTTCTCACCAGTCCTTGCCCTCTGACTATTTTGGTTGGTTCAATCACTAGGTCAAATTCTTATAACTTAGACATCCACTCGCCTCTTCTTTCTCCCAGTTCATTTTGTCGAAGCATTTTTTTGATTGCTGGATTAGGGACCATTGCTTGTACTTTGTTTCTCAAGATATAATGTTTGAACTTCTTGACTGCTTTAACAAGAGCATAAGCCTGTTTATCTAACATTGAGTAGTTCAACTCAACACCCTTCAAAATAGTTCTCATGAAAGCAATGGGGTGTTCTCCAAAATCTCTCCTTTATGTTAACACTATTGTAATAGTGTGATTTGATGCAAAAAATAATAATATAAAAGTCTTGATTGAAATAAGGATTTGTCAGCACAGGAGCTTGCATGATGACAGTCTTGATTTCTTGAAAGGCAACTTTTGCTTGAGTCCATTCAACTTTAGCATCCTGTTTTAACATAGCATTCAGATGTTTAATGATGTTAAGAAAACTAGAAATGAATTTCCTAACAAAGTTAATCTTTCCAGAGAATGATTTCAGTTCTTTCTTATTGTTTGGCAAGGAAATTTTAGAAATTGCTTGAGCTCTGTCAGGGTTCCGTAATACCTTCTTTTGTGATAATATGACCTAACAACTTGCTTTCAGTAATGACAAATATACCCTTCGTTTGATTGAGAGAAATACCAAATTGTCTGCACTTGTTCAAAACTTTTTCCAACTGATACGGATGTTGAGACATGCTCTTAGAAAATACACTTAGATCATCCATATAAATAATGTTGCATATACCAATTAGACCTTGGAAAGCTTCATCCATTGTCCTTTGAAATGTAGCTCTAGTATTGATCAGGCCAAAAGACATCCTTACATAAGCAAAAGTACCCCATTTTGTGGTGAAGGCAGTCTATCACTTTCATCTACTAGGACTTGATTGTGGCTTGAAAATCCATCGAAAAAGGACATCATTTCAAAGCCATTGACTATTTGAAGGACCTCATCTAGAGAAGGGAGGGGATAATTGTCCTTGTCTGAGGCTTTGTTTAAATTTCTGAAGTCTACACAGTCTGATTTCTCCACTCTTTTCCTGAATGGAACAAGATTTGCTACCCAAGTAAAATGTCTTATAGGAAAGATGATGAGGGCAACAAGCAACTTCTAAATTTCTCTACGGATTGAAGGTTCAAGGATTGGATTGACTGGTCTCTGTCTTTGCCTGAAAGGCTCACAATTCTCTTTGAGGGGAATTGTGCGAGTTTCTTTATGTTGTATGATTTTCTTAATTAATTTTTTCTCATTTTCTTCTAACTCTTCAATGTCATGTGGGTGTTGTTGTAGAGCTTGTCTCATTTCAGCTTTTGACCTAGAGTTCGGAATATTTCTTTACTGCTTTTTGTTTGTAGTTGTGCATTCACTGTTTGAAGAAGTTCTTCGTCATCACTAGAAGATTCTGTAGCCGCCTTTTCTGATCCTAGTATCCTATCTCTTAGTATCCTGTTACACTTCATACAATAACTAACAGCAGGAATTTCTATCAATTCATAATATGTTTCTTTTGGACACACACACACACACACATGCCTTCCTCTAAAGCTGGGGGATTGCAATGGCATAGAGTTGTTTATCTAGAGTGAACAGAACTGCATGCATAACTGAATAGTGTGCGGAAAGCAATGGGATACCAATGTCACATTAAAAAATCCCATCACTTACTTCAAAATTAGGTGACATAAGAAAAGGCTACAAATGGTATTGATCCCGGTTTGTATTTACGGTGAAAATGTAAAAAGCATTTGCTGGTCAAAGACAGAAAACTTTGTTGCTGAATTGAATTGTTTTATTTTAACGATTTGGTATTTATTCAGGCTATGGGATCACATTGCGTCCAACATGCAAGACTATGGAACATCTTCACAGCCATCACTTCCAGTTGACATAAACAATCAAGCGAAAAATCATTCTGAGGATGGAGTTACAAAAGCCTCTGAGAAATTGAACAAGAGTATTGTTGCAGAATCACAGGTACATCAGCTGTTAAAAATTGACCCTCTTTTTCGAGTACATTTGATGAGATAGAGCAGTTGAGCTGGTTATTAAAGATTATTTGTCTTTATGATTTTCAGAATTAATATCTTGCAGAATCAATTTCTGATATGACCAAATATATGACAGTCTAAAAATGATTATGAAGAATCAGTTTCAATTGTAACTCACAAAGAGGTGGATGGAAGACCTATTAAATCGTCAGGAATGTTGCGAAGAAGGAAGTGGACTCCTGTTAATAATTCATCAAGGGAAACAAAGGAATCACCAAGACAGCATACTGAATATGAAGAAAGAAATGATTCTAGTGGAGGTCAACATTCCCATTCTAGAGGTAAATCAGGATCAAAGAGACGGCGTTCTCTAGAGCGCTGGACACGGAGAGGGCGGTTACTGCATGATGAAAGTCATGCAGACAAGGTTAGTCATGTGATTAGTGTCAAATGTTAGTTTATTGGTGATGCACTTTTCTACCTTTCAACTGGAAAGCATGTTATTCATGGTATGATGTAGTTTTGATTTGAAATGGACGGTTTCTTACATTGAACAGAGAGCAGGATCACCAACAGGAATACATGCACCTCGTCGAATTCTTCAATCTGCTGTGCGTGAGGCTGTTGGTCCTGTCGGGTCAACAAGTTCCAAACAGTTAGAACAATCAAAAAAACGTCTGCGTTCTGTTGTTTCTGCAAATGTTGGTAAGTCAGTTGTCTAATACATGTTTTGTTTTCTTAGGACAATGTTTCATTGCAATTTTATTTTGGGGTGCCTTTTATGGAAAACTTAGCATTATGATCTCTTTCGGATCTTATTTCTACAGATAATTTAAATGCATCATCGGATGCTGTTGAGGCCTCAAATAGACCAAGGTCACTTGCAAAAACTCTGCCAGCTATGGCCGTTGCTGTGAAAGCGGCAGCTGCGGCGGCAGAGGATGTAGCGAAATTCAGATCAATAGGAAATGTATTTGAGAGGTTGGGAGATAGACTTGACAGCAATTTAAATGGATTGCATGAAACTACTGAGGAACATATGCTAGATGATGAAGGAAACTACAATGAAAATAAAACAGAAGCAGTCTATCAAGGGCACAAATATCAACATAGGTCTGAAATTCATAATAGATCAAATAGGGATTAATAGATGATGTGGAAATGATGGACGGGGAAAGCATTATGCCTTCAGATCCCCTCTCAGAGGGTTATGATGAGGCACAAGAAGATGCAAGATACACACGCCCTTATGGAGGTGCCTCCACAAGAAGAAAACAGTTGGAAAACAGAGAGAGTGAAGTCTCAAGGATCTCAACATCTAAGGACAGACAATCTGTACAAGTACAAAAACCGGTCAAACGTCCAGAGGAATCAGTGACTGTGCAGTACAGGGTTGCACAAAAGTCTCAGGAAATGTCAAGGGAAAATAGGGTTCAGAAGCCTTCATCCAAAACGCCAAGTGCTTCAAGGGAAATTGTGAACATATCTGTGAATGTGAATACCTGGAAACCATCGCACTTCCAGACAGCTAGCGATGCAGTTGCAATGAAAACAAAAAGCTCCAATATGGATTCTAATTTACTGCAAGATCACGATGAAATGCATATTGATGGCACGTTTCCAGATGTCACTGACATGGGTCTTCGAGGCGAGCCTGGGCAGATTATCCCTACAACTGATCCAAATGTCGGTAATTCAAAATTGCTAGCGCGTATTCATATGCACGTGCATTATTCAACAATTTGTTTGACAGCAACTGTCTTTATGATTTTTCTTTATTTTGACAGAGTGCATCAAATGCAAATAATTGTGGTGATACCAGGAAGGGTACTTCAGCTTCTGGTGAGTTCTAAATGTTTTTACCACCAGTTTTTAGGTTATGTATGCATTGGGATTGGGTACAAAATGATAATTATTGTTTTGTTTTAGATTTATAGCTCACTTAGTATTTCAAAGTGAATTTGATTGTTTTGTGATCGTGCTTTGTTTAATTTATATTTTTAATTTAATAGAATGGAAAGGCTTTTATTTTGTCCTTTTATTTTCATCATTAAACAAACAACAGCTGGTTATTGAGATAAAGCGTTATCAAATCGTTTCAAGAAAGTAATTATTGCCCACTTCGTTCCATAAATGAAAAAAGAAGCAGACATCCTTGCTTGTGAAGGATCACTCTTGGAAGCTGGTGTTTGATGCAAGGACATCCTATTTTTATAACTGGATGGGCTCTAGCTTTTTGACTTTTCCAGATCCATTTTCAGAGTACCAAATATAAGAGCACTGCAAAAGTATCTTTTATGTGCATGCGAGATGTCTTAAAAGATTGCTGCCTTGATAACTGGCTCAGCTCCTTTTACATTGTCTCATCTTTCCATCCTCACTGTGTAAAATAGTAGACATTGGACATAATTTTAATTTTGTTCGAGTGTTTTTAATGTCAATTTGTGAGAGTCTTCTTGTTTCAACTGCGTAGAATTTAAGTTTTTCAATGTTTTTGGGTCTCACTACTGGACCCAAAATTTTACTAATGAAATCTTTTATTGTGTGAAATGCAAAAAGAAAGGGGTGGCAGGAAAGTTTAAATCAGTGAACACTTGAGATATAGCTTCAACTAGTTAGTAATGCGAGATCTGGGGGACTTGGTGACTATCCTATGCTCATTTTACATTTTGCTATTCTTTGGTTGTCACCACACAAGATGGCATTATGATGAAAGGTTTAGAAGGAGATCTCTGTTGTCATCTTACAAGCCAAGAAAATGCTGCCACTGTTGGGCTTTCAGCCTGTAAGAAACACAAGATCCAAATTTGATTGACTGGATGAAAATCATAGAGGAATCCACCTTCTCCACGAAAAGATAGATCAAGCACTTACCACCTTCTCCACCAAAAGATAGATCAAGCACTTACCACCTTCTCCACGAAAAGATAGATCAAGCACTTATTCAATTACTAGAGAATCACTCAAGAAACTTTTCGTATGCTTTCATTGCGAGTCTTTGTTTCTTCTGTTTACTCCACCTTTTGTATTAAATCTTTGTATTTACAGATCCTCTCTCAGGACTTAATCGTGTAAATCCTGTGTTTTAACTAGACAACCTCAATGGTTGCAATATGTCATTTTATTTGGAATTTTGTTTTATCTTTTCAGAAATCCTATTTTGGAACTACACTTAATATTTGCTTGAGGTGTTTGATTCACTTAAGTGTTGACACAATATCCATACTTAAACCTGAAACACAGAGTGTAGTGAATTTCCATAAAAGTAATTAAATTTTAAATCATATTTAAAAATGTATTTGAGACTTGAAATTTTAAATTGAAGCCTACAAATTTGAAATGTAAGCAAAGCATAGGAGTACACCTACTTGATGAAGTGATTGGAGATATAAATTAGATATTAGTTGTTGGAGGATAAGGGGTGATCATTCCATAGTTTTATGAAGGATAATTTGGAGCCAAATGGGAATTGGATGTCCCTGTACAGATATTTTGTAACTTTTACTGTACAGTTTAATATACCATGGAAAGGTACATAAATAATAATGTTGCATATCTATTTAATATGTAACTAATAGCCAATGTATACATTCAGAGTCTTAATGCGAGTCCAACCAAAAACATTCGTTTTAAGGAACATAATTTATAACTTTACGTATCTATTTAAAATGTAAACAATAGCCAATGTATACATACAGAGTCTTAATGTGTGTCCAACCAGAAACATTTGTTATCAACAAAATTATTCCTTAGCTTGCTACACGATCTTTGGAAAATTTCCTCATGGAGAACTTATTTTGTTAATGTGGTGCCAAAGTTAGTGACACATGAAGCTTAAGACCATAAATGACTGCAATAAAGTATTGATGGTCTCAACAAAGACTTGCATTGAAAGGAAGCTGGTGTTTGATGCAAGGGCAGCCTATTTTCAGAACCGGATAGGCTCTTGCTTTTTGACTTTCCTATACCAATTTTCAGAGTACCAAAAATCTGAATAGCGCAAAAATTAAAATATCTTTTCCGTGCATGTGAGTTATCGCAGAAAATAGCCTCAGCAAATTATCCCCCTCCTCTTACATACCCATATCCTTATGTCCTCACCACACAAAATAGTAGATATTGAACAAAATTTTAATAATGATACCTCTGTGATTATCTGCAAAATGCAGGAAGAAAAAGCTGCTAGGCTGGTTTGAATCCGTGAACATTTGAGATGTGAGTTCAATCAACTGGTAATTTGAGATCTGAGGGGCTTTGATATCTATCTTAAAATCTGTTTGCATTTTTCTATCCTTCTATCATGACCACACAGGATGGAAGATGATGAGGGGTCATCTGTTCTAGCAAAAAATAAAATACTGAATATCAGGCTTTCTGTCGAAAACAGAAGAGCCAAGTTTGAAATCCACCTTCTCAATGAAAAGGTAGATTGTGTGCTTCTCCATCTCCCGAAAAGTCACCCCACATCAAACTGAGACATTAGAAGTCTAGGTATAAAATTTGGAAGCCTTGCACAAATAAAGGAGTGAAAACATGCCAGGTGTGGAAGCAGGCTTAATTGCTGGTTCTAGAGAGAGTTTCTAATAGCATCGTGTTTTTTTTCATTATATCTTCTCTGTACTCTATTTTTGCAATTTTATTTAGAATCTTGTATCTCAACTTCCTTCCTAAGACTTCAAAGAATCTATTCCCCATTTTATTTAGTTGACCACGGCAGTCTTAATCTGTCATTTTGTAAGGGGTTACTTATTTAGAGATAATTTTTATTGTAATTTTAACATTTTAATATGCTAGAATAAGGAACATAATTTATAACATCAGCACATCTAATTTAATAGCCATTCTGATTTTTTTGTAATTTATGAACTTTAACTCTCAACGTCATAAACGTATAGTGTCATAATGTGAAGCCAACTAAAAATGATGGCTGTTTCATAAATTCTGCTATATCTTGTTACTATATCTTTTGAAAGTCTATATCTTTGAAAGGCCTTCTTAAGGAAACACTGTTTTATTCACCAACTATTATATTTTGGATTCAATAATTTAATGATTACTGCCTCTCTAATGGGTTGCAAGCTAAGAACTGTTATTTGTTGTAGATATACATTATGCACTTGTATGTATTGGAAGTATAAAACTTTGATTGGGTGTAATGGTTCCCATGAATGACTTGTGTGACATCACCAATGCCTGGGTGGGCGTGACATTACAAAAACTGCCCTATAGCCGGGAAAGAAATTTATTTCAGATTGTGAATCCAACAAGACACAAGATTTGGCTTTTGGTGTTGGCATGTTGAATATTGAGAACTGCCAATACATACGATAGATGTCTTTGCACCTAGGATTAAAAGAGACCAGCGATTCCATGTTGTGTGACAAGCTGTCAGAATCTTGTATGAATTGCGAAAAACATATGAAGCAACATGAACACATGGAAACACACACATCGTGTGATTCAAAATGATGGGCAGGAACTTTCTAGGTGCAAGAAGGCATTCTATAATGGATTTTGACAGTTTTTTCTGGATTTGCTTATATATATGGCATGCAAAATGCCTGGCACGTCTTGCACATATGAAATTGTACCCAGCCAGTTTTATAAGCTAGCAGGCATGGGATTTTGGGTGCAAATTGATAGTTGAGGCTTCGACGAAGATTCGTGGCTTGGTTTTTTTTTTTGAGAGTGATTTTGATTGTTTTTTCATATTTTATTGCTTGATGGATAGTTCTAACATAATAAAGAATGGAAAGGTCTTTATTTTGCCTTTTTGTTTTGGATCATTTAACAAGTCAAAGCTAGTTATTAATGTATCTGTGTCAAAATTTATATTATCGATTACTGTTGTTATACAATGTTCCATAATAACTTCTATAATAAATTTTAATTTCAACTTACTGAAACTTACACAGAGTAGCTTATTTTTGTATGTCTTATACTTGCATCTATAGGGAGTGAGACTAACATGATAAATGGACCTCTTTTTATTGATTACAGGAGTTTGCAGTTCAGTTCGAACTCCTGATGATGCTGATTCAAGGACCGTTTTCTCTCTAATGTAATAGAAAACTTGAGAACATGTAGCTTTATTTTTCTCATTCCTTATTTTAAGAGTTTATCTGTGTGATTGGAGTCTGACGTTATCCCTTTTTGGTGACATTTCAGGTTCACTTTGCAGCAACAAAAGAGGCACTATCCAAACATTTCGCCCGTTGTGGTGAAGTCATTAACGTTATTATACAAACAGATGCTGGAAACAGCCAACCAAAGGGGTAGATGGCTATTCTATTTACTTAAATTACTCCGATGCAGTCGTTTTTTTATAAATATGTTGCCTGCTGGATTGAAAAATCTAATAACACTGGTTTCTAACTACTCTATACATCAACAGGTCAGCCTATATTGAATTTGCTAGCAAAGAAATGGCTGAAATGGCGTTGAGCTTGAATGAGACATCATTCATGTCCCGGATGCTGAAGGTATAGCTTTTCAGGAATTTTTTTTTCTGTTGTAGACTCTGTATAATATGTGCACTTATACCGTTTGTTATGCACAGGTTATGCGCAAATCTGCTTCAAATATTGAACATTCTATACTTCCTCGTACTCCATTACGCCGTCCTCTTCCATTTCTTGCAACCCGTTCAACAAGAGCTATATATCCAAGGGGTTTCACAAGTCCATACAGAAGAGGAGGCTACATGTCGAGGCCTTTTGGTTCTCGTAGTCTTCAATGGAGGCGAGATAAAGCAAGTGGTGCCTCTGACAATTCAGTTGGTTCAACTAATGAATCTACGGCAGCAACAAGCTCTGTGCCTATGGTTGGTGGAAATCTAGCTGGTCCAACGTCTTTACAGTCACCAAGGCCTCTTACTTACATACGCAATGCTGTAAAAATGCCAAATGAAAATGTTAGCCAGGTTCATGAGTAATGCTTTTACTGAAATCGAATGCTGTGTACCACTGCATGAAAAGAAAGATGCTAAAGATAACTGTTCTTTTCAAAGTGCATCTTGAAGACTCCTAGGAGGAATACAGTACAGGAAACTGTCTGCGAAAGTTCTATTTTCACCAGAGAATGCTAATTTCATTTTCATGAATGGGAAAAGAAAAGAGCATGCTGCATATAATTCTCATGGTTAAGTAGTTTGTGAAAAGAAGAATTCGAAGGCATACTTTTTGAAGTTCATATTTCCCACCCTGGCAATTCCAGGTTTGAGCTGCCGCTGCACCTGAAACTCAGTGTATGTTGTGAGAAAAGTACACAGGCATGTATACATTGTTTGGCAATATTTCAAATATTTTTGTCGCATTCCTAGGATATTTTAGTAGATTTGTTTTTTTTTCTATTATGGTTGATGTCATCCAATCCACACTTTTCATCTTGCTGTGGTATTTTCTTTTATGTATTTGACCTAATGGTACAAGGGCCGTACATCTTTGGGAAATTGCTATTGGCATCGTTATGTGGTATTCTGTAAATCTTTCCATGCTGCATCATATTTAGATTCTGTCAACTCTTTGTACAGTCTTTTCTCCTATGTGTATCAACAGATTTTGCTTCTTGGTTGATGGTTGTCTTTGGAATCGTTGATGAGTGCCGTTCGGGTCTATGCGATTGTTTACTGCATTGTAGTGAAACCACAAGACAAATGTGTGCTGTAACATGTCTTTTAACCTGTGATGAATAAAGTAAAATATTAGGCATTCAATCGGAGGCTGTAATGAAAGAAAGGATGAAATACATTATTTTATTCTCCACGAATGACCAAGGCATAGAGAAAATCTCTTGCAGATGAGTTTGAGTGGAGGGTTGGGCCCTAGTATTTCTCAAAGTAATACAAGGTTGGAATACCCATTTTAGCAGCGATCAAGGGGTTGGCATTGAAAAAGTATCGAGTAATAATATTTTCTTTATCCTTTAGACTACTTTTTAGTTCACTAGATAATTCCGAGTTGATGGCTTTCTTTCCATTACAGAATCTTCATTACATTTTGATAACGGGTCATTTGATTCTGCTGAATATATCTATATTTTATGTTATTAGTAGTACTACAATTCTGATGATGTTGCCATTCATTGCTAATTCTGCTGAAGATACAGGGGTAATCAATATTTTCATCTTGTATAAAAATCACTGTAGCAATTCGCAGATCATTTCATAATAGACATGCAGTATTCTAGAACAGGCTATCTTATACCATCCATTTGCAAAATGTGTGCAAAATCTTCGAACAAAGTAGGGTAGCGGAAACACGAAACAATGCGAAGTATGAAATTTCTTGTTGTGGCTTTCCCACTAAAATTATATAGCAGCAGCGCCTTGTGCATTTCTCATTAAGCCATTCAGCATTTTTTATATATAGAGATAGGTAAAGCGTTTAGGCCCTGCTGATATAGAATTGGTATGGAATCTGAGGAGCCAGCCAATATACAAACCATAGCTCGTAGACCCCTGGAAAAATTGAAGTGGAGGACCCCCTGTAGATTGATTCTCTTTGGGAGCGGCCAAATCAATAGGTTGAGTGGACCTCGACTCCATCCACCCCCCTACCCCACTCCGCCCCCTCCTCCCTCTCCCCATCTATAACCAGTTAAGTTTCCCGCACCTACTGCCTACTGCCTCCTGACTACTGAGCTGAGATCTATCCGTCCATTCTAACCTGATATAGAGGACAGGCATACCTAACCTCTGCCTTTATTCAATAGAGGGCTAGTATAGCTCGGTTCATTCCCTCAGTCGTCTCCGCCCACCACCAGTAGATGTAGATGTTTTCAAGCCCAAACCTGATATCTGATTCTGATTTGAGTTCAAATTCTACCTAAATGAATAACATGGTAGAATGCCAAAATTCAAATGTGATTTGAGTTCAAACTCTACCTAAAAATGAATTTCTGATTACTCATCTCTTCCTTAACGAACAGCATGGCAAAATGCCGAAATTTGGATGTGTTTGAGTTCAAACTCAACCGAAATGAATTTCTGATTACTCATCCTGAAAAACTAAGGAAGAAATAAAGAAACAATGAAAGGAATTGAGTTTTGTAACTCTGATTTAGGGTAATGAAGGAATGTGGTGACTAAAGGTAATCCAGGGCAGGAGGGGTAGGCAGGCTTGTTACAATTATAAGTTTGGCTTGAGCATATTGACTAATGACTTTGCAGAAGCTAAGGGTATGTGGAAGGGGTCAAATGAACAGGAGCAGCAGGTATGTTTGTTACAATTATATGTTTGGCTTGAGCATGGTAACATGGCTATGTCAAAGGGATCATGTTTGCATTTGATGCACATCCTGATTACTCAGACAATAAGGAAATCGAACTTCACGTGTAACATACGTCTGTGCAATTGAGTTTTTTATATATGGATACCCTGTGGGCCTGCTCTTGTAAGTTGCGTTCTATGGACAGTGACAGCGACAGAGATTTCATATCTTGTTTACTTTTTTTATATTAAAAAATGAATAGAAAAATACAATATCAGAGTACATGACAGCCCAAAAGGGCGAAAGATACTATAAATTCAATAACAAACCACTGCACCAGAAAGGATCAGCAGTGAACAAAGGGCAACTCAGCCCCAAAACAATTCACCGACAGGCCCCACTAAAGGCTGTCATAAATCAGCAAATCCTTTAATCTTATTGCTCAAGTCTTCATCATTTTCCACAAGGCGCTTCAGCTGAGCTTTGATATCCTTTATCTGCTTTGATAGGTTCTCATTATGAAGAAAAGTTGATTGCATAACCTGTTTCATGGAGGAGAATTGAAACAAAAATCGGAGTAAAGTCTGTGAATAACAACTGTCTGAGGAGTAATGCTGTTAAAGAAGCAAGAATGGCATCTATTTTTTCAAATATGCTTAATTGTTATTTGTCCAAAAGATTCAGAAATCATATTATTTGATACTCCCAATCCAAGAAGGACCTTTTTCCATGACAACTTGCTTGAAAATAGCGCTGGCACATCAAACTGAATTTGATTCCAGATTGATTTGGCTGAATTGCACTTCCAAAAGGCATGCATGATAGTTTCTTTCTTATTACAGAAGGGGTAGGACAATTTAATCACATGCAAAAACCCAAATCTATCTGCTACTGGCAGCTTGTAATGAATAACTCTCCAAGCTAAAAGTTGGGCACTAGACTCGGCCTTCGATCTCCATACATTAGAACATATTTGAATCCAATTGTTTTCAGACATCTTACAATTCCAGTTTAGGTGCAATCTTTTTGAAATGAAATATCAGACAGTAGCTTGAGATAGGGGATTTTAAGAGGAAATTGATGAAGTCTGGCGCCAATCTTTGATACAATCTATGGTGGGTTTGAGCATCTTGATGTTTTCACAGTTCATGATTTGGAGAATGTAATTTCTGGGATTAAACTGTGTGAATGTTTTTGATCGACGCGTTTCCTTTTATATGGTGGCTTATCCTTTTCAGCAAGATGAAAAAAGTTCTTAATTGCTACCCAAGGTAGCCATTCCATCATGAAAGAATTCCAAAGGTCCTTAAAAGTACAAATTCTTTTATTAAAAGTTTTGAGCCTCGTAAAGTATTCACAAGAGCCAAGGGACAACCATTAATAGTTATCAAGTGATTCCACCGGATTGAGGAGTTGGGGAAACTTAGCCCGTGCCTTAGAGAAGAATCTTTCCACTTAATTAGCTGAGAAGTTTCTTGCCATGCTTTCCACAAGTTGATCACAGGTGGGGAACCTTGGATTTTGAAAAATTTAGCATTTATTATTTTATCATGTAAATTGATATGCTCTCATTTGGCTTTTGTTGTTGCAAGCTGAATTTTGTGTCTAAGGAGAACTTTCCAAGGTTCATTGCCAAAAAGAGCCCTAACTATCCATTTGGAAATAAGACATTTGCCTTGGGTCCAAGGATCTATGATACCTAGCCCACCCTTATGTTTGGGTTGTGTATAAAGAGTCCAATAGACCACACTATGCTTTTTGATCATTCCATTTAGCCCAAAGGAAACATCTAACCTTTTGAATCAACTTGAGGTAGCAAGTTTTGGAAGGCATCCAACAAGAAAATAATACACATGAGTAGCCAAGAAGATACTATTAACAATTTGAATACACCCAACCAAAGACAAAAATTTAACCTCCCAATTGTCAATCTTTCTATTGAATTTGTGAAGAAACCAATCCCACATCTGAGAAAGAGTTACTACAATGCCAAAGGGATGCCTAAGTATCTCATGACTTCCCCATGTTTCAGCTGTTTCCATTCCTGGGGAATCCAATCAGGCGGTTTTTCCATTCCAGTTAGGATGAATTCAATTTTATGCATTGTGAAGTTTAGACCCCGAAGCCATGCAATATACATCAAGGACTTGCAATGCTTTGCTAATTTCTGTTTTTTCATTTTGTAGAAAAAGCATGCTGTCATCAGCAAAGTGAGAGTTGATCACAACATGCTAATGCGGTAAAGCCATTCCTTCGATTTTTCAAGGGAATGAATTTTTTGAAACATGTATCCTAGAGCATCAACTGCAAGTACATAAAGAAAGGGTGCTAAGGGACAGCCTTGCCCAATGGAGTGTTGAAGATCAAATGATTTAGTGAGGGATCTGTTAACAACAATTTTGGTTGAGGCGTCAACAAAGAGAAGTTCGATATGATTGATTATTCTTGTTCTAAACTCTAGGCAGTGGAGCATTTTAAGAACAAATGACCACTTAATCCTGTCATAAGCTTTATCAAAATCTAGTTTGAGTAGTATGGAGTCTTGTCCAGAGTAAGATGCCCAATCAGCAGTTTCCCAAGCTAGGACAAGATTGTGAAGGATGAATCTCCCTCCTAGAAAACCAGTTTGTTCAGATTGGACAATACCTTTGGCCATTGGTTTTATCCTTGATGCTATAGCCTTGGCTATGATTTTATAGGTAGTGTTAAGCAAAGTTATAGGATGCCAACCAACCACAATGTCTTTATTACTTCCTTTAGGAATCAATTTAATGAGACCACTACTAATGATTCTTCCCAATGAACCAGTATGTTCGGCCTCCAAATACAGTTGACAGAAATCATTGTGTATGATTGGCCATAGTGTTTGGAAAAATTCCATGGGAAGTCCATTAGGGCCTGGGCTTTTATATTTGGCCATTGAAAACGCTGCCCTTTCAAGCTCCTTAGGAGTGGAGGTTGTCGAGCCCTTGGCTGACTCCACGAGTCACTTCCTGGGGATGCAATTCTGAATAAATTTATCAAGCTCAATTTGGACAGCATTTTTAGTCTGTGAATCATGAAATAAAGTCTGATAATGAGAGTAAAAATGTGTTTGATATCATTAGTAGAGGCTGCTATTCTGCCTTCCGAGTTCTGTATAGTAATAATTTGTTTTTTTCTGTGTTTGTGCTTGAGAAATTGAAAGAAGAATTTAGAATTCTTATCCCCTTCTTTAATCTAGTTTAGGTGAGACCTTATTTTAGCTCCTTTGCTTATATACAGTTCAAATTCCCTAAGATTTGTCTCAATCGAAGAAATAGTTTTCTGGAGGTTGATATTTTCAGGATTAAGCAACAAGGCAGCCCTCTTATCAGAGAGTTGTTTTCTCGAACCTTGCTCTTTTCTTTTCCTTTTTTAGCTATTAGTCTACAAAATTGTCTGAGAAAGATGGTACATTTGGAAAGCATAAGGCACCACCATTCAATCCAATTTGGTCCATGGTTGGGTTTAGGCTCGGAACCCCAATTGGTATAAAGAGCGTTAAGGCAATTTGGATTCTTAAGATGTCAGACATTGAGCTTAGAAGGGAGATCACAAGCTGAATGCTTATCATCAGATAAGGAGATGGAAAGACTGATCGGAAAATTTTCAGAAAGGGTGTTAGAAAGGTCTTGAGTTATCAAATTTCCTTGAGAAGAAGCGATGGGGATAAGTTATGACTTAAATAAAATGTGAAATGTGAAATTCCTCTTAGTTGAATTTATTTACAGGTTTTATCTCTGATTTTTTTTAGCAGCTAATTTCTTACGAATTTTATGCTTCACGAAGTTGAACATGAATTAAAATACGGCGACTTAGGGTTTGGATGTAGGTACGGTCCACGGATATGAAGAATCAGATACGCAGACATGGGGTTCTTTTTGCCCCGGATACGGCCATGTCGAAAATATAAAAAAAATAAAAAATATATAAATACTAGCCTATAAATAGGAATTGACCATGTACTTTGCATAAAAATAACAAAATAACCACAAATGGGCACTCGCACTAGTGTAAGAAGATGATAACAATGTTGTTTGAGCAAAGAGAGGTACGTTTGCAAAAAGAAAAATGAGCATTAGGTGTTTTGCTTTTGAGTTTTATGTTGTCTTCTTGACTTTTTAGGGGTTTCATTGAGTTTTAACTTTTTAATTTTTTTGGTCACTTTATGTTCTAATGTTTAAAGAAAAATGCTGTTTGTGAGCTAGATATGTTCTAGACTTCCTGATACACCCGTATACATCTACAAACGTATCAGGATCATCCAAGACGTATTTGTATCACTTCTGTATCTGAAATTTATTGTACCTGGTTCTCGGCCTGCAGGGGATGTATCCAGATCATCTAGGATGTATCTGGATTGTTTCCACGTCCAAAAGTATTGTACCCATTTCTGGGCCTGCAGGGGGATGTCACAGTAACCTAGTTTGCAAATAAAAGATCATGCATACAAGCTAGTTTCTGGTACACTAGCTTTTTGACTGTTAATAGACCCAACTTCAGAATGTATGAAAAATATGATCACTGCAAAATATCTTGTGTATGTGATTTATCTCAAATAGATTGCCTTGAAAACTGGTCCCGCCCCTTTACATTGTTGCATGATTGCATCCTTCTACCCTCACCGCACAAAATAATATATTGTCTTGGAAACTGGTCTTGCTCCTTTACATTTGGTGCATTCTTCTACTCTCAATACACAAAACAATAGATATTGAACAACATTGTAATAATGATGTCTTTGTGATTATCTGCACGATGTGAAAAGAAAGACCTGTCACACTGGTTTAAATCTGTGTACACTCGAGATACAAGTTAAAGCAGCTGGTAATTTGAGATCCGTAGCAGCCTTGGTAACTGTCCTGTGCCACTTTTACATTTTCCCATCCTTTTATCCTCACCACACAACATAGAAGAGGCTGAAAAGTTCAGGGGGAGATCTTTGCTGCCATCTGTCTGAGCGATAAAAAGAGAGCTATATCAGTGTGAGGTTTGCCAGTGTCCGAAAATCCGAGATCCAAATTTCTTGTCTCCACAAAAGGGTAACTCAAGTACTTTTCCAACTCCTGGAAAGTCACTCAAGATCAAACCAAAACATTAGATGGCTGGTTTGATTTGTTAGTTTTCAACATTCTGAAGCTTTGCACAAAAGCTAAAGAAGTACAAAAACATGGATGGTGGGATGTGACAGCCTTTTTCACGAAGACAGGAAATATACTTATCAGCTAATATTGAAGAAAATTTTCCATGCTTTCATTGCCAAGTTTTTGCTTCTTTGTTTCTTCTGTTTATAGTCATTCTTTGTGAAGTCTTGTATATTGACTTCCTTCTTAGGGGTGAACCCATAGGGCTTAATCTTTCATTTTGTGAGGGGTTATGAAGAGAGACGAGATTTTAAAATTTCTTGTCTTAATCTTGTATGATTATGAAGATAATTTATAACTTATCTCTATAACAAATTTGAATTTTTGGAAATAAATGGACTGTTTATTATTTTGTTCAAATGATTTACAAAATTCAGAACAAACTTTGTGATAAATTGGTCCAAATTTAGCCCAGCATTAGGCTCTTCAAGATGTGTCATTGTGGTGTCATCGACTCATCAGTACCAGGCTGGCAGTCGGTTTTGGCTTCATCTGGACAAGAAGCAGGTCCAAAGCTGCAACATCATTGGTTAAGCCCATACTCAATGATCCCTACACCGTTACTGGCATGGCAGGGCTGAATGCTATTTGCCAGACTTACTAGCTCAGCATGTCATCCATGATGTTGTTTATGTTAGGCAGCTGAAGCTCTATGAGCCTTCACATCTCGAGGAGAATTGTACTGCTTGG
This sequence comes from Taxus wallichiana var. yunnanensis, assembly GCA_018340775.1. Classification (NCBI taxonomy): domain Eukaryota; kingdom Viridiplantae; phylum Streptophyta; class Pinopsida; order Cupressales; family Taxaceae; genus Taxus; species Taxus wallichiana. The sequence goes on along the minus strand of CM031239.1, from coordinate 280,397,146 downwards.
GATTCCATGTCAGCTTTTTCTGCCTCTTGTCAAAGGACACTTTTTAATGTGGGAACAAACATGGCTTGAAAAAATAAATAGAACATACTGAAGTGGGTGAACAGCCAAACTTCCTACCCAAGAAAAGTGGAAGTCTCAAATATTCTTTTGAGTGGCACTTTTTAAACGCCCTACCCAAGAAAAGTGGATGTCTCAATCTGCTTTTGAGCAGCACTTTTCCCACTTTAACAACTGTCATTGACAATTTCCTCTGTAGGACAGTCAACTGTAGTCAAACCAAGGTCTGCATGTTTACGTGCGTAGTCTATCTAGATTACTTAGAATGTAAGAGGACATCATAATACAAGTTATTTTTATTTTCTTTTTAAAATTAAATCCTATGTATTTTAGGGATAATCTTCTATGAATTCTAGTTTTGCTGTCCAGTTATTTTTCCCCTAGGAATAATAAGACACAAGACTAGACAATGTAGATTATAGGGAACATTATTTCACATTATGCACACGACTACATTATATTTATAGTGTTCATCAGTTGAATGTTTTACTGCCAACTAACTCACATGAATAATCAAACCATTATTTGACTGCTGCACATTCTAATGCTCGCTTAGTGGTCACAATATGAAGACCACCATATTGATTTGTAAACACGATGAATTTAGTAAGTCCAAGAAGTTTTGTCAAGATGTCACCTGTTTGCTCTCTAGCTTGTAGGATATTGCAACTCATATTCTCTTTTAAACTATTAGCATTCGAATGAAATGAAAGTGTACAAGGACATGCTTTGAGGGTACATGGGATGCATGATTTACCTGTTGCTTTCTTTTTTTGCTACATTTTGGTGTATACAACTAATATCTGCATGTTATTTGTTGGGTAGGTAAACTAATTATTTTACTGACCATATGCATTGTATATAAAGTATTTGAAAGGAAATTTAAACCTTCATATTGATATTCTTTCATCCATCTTCGTTGCACAACTTGTTTAATGGTATGCAAGCTGTTTGTCATTCATTGATGGGGTGTGATGAAGATGTTAGGAGGTGAGATGGAGCTAGGATGAAATTTAAAGATAGTTCATGTTGATTTTTATGTTGCAAAGGGCATACCCCTTCTTGGTTGAAGGATATATAGAAGCACCATGCAACATTGCAAAAGACTCGTACACAATGCAGTCCATGCAGAGCTTTCAAATGATATGTGCGCCTGCAGAAAAGTTGTAGACATAACTGACATGAAGAATCCTAGCCATACAAGCAGGATTTGGGTCAGTGGGGATGCAGACCTGTTTTTATGTCCAGCTGGGGATAAATCAGAAGAATCAATGATGCAACTATCAAAATTGAAGTTTAATGATTGAATCATTCCCCTTCAAGTGCCACCAGGTTGTGCAGAATTTGGAAAAAGAGGACACACATGTTCATTAAGTCTTTAGTTAGAGACGCAGTATTCCTTCTGTTAAAAAAATAATAGAAGGAAAGTTGTTAGAATCAAGTCACATGTTGTCATAACGAGTCCCTATTTATTTAGGAAAATTTTATGATTAACTTATTGATGAATTAAAATGAAATATTATTGAATTAAAAAGAGCATAAAAGCAAGAAGACATTTGAATTGATGAGATTGGAATTGATTATATAACTTACTTTGAGTTTGTTTCTTACGAAAAGTAGCTCTCACCTATCACCTCCATCTCTCTTATGCTCTTTTGCCTCCCTCAGTTCTTTCCATTAATCAAACCAACAAAGCTTTGCTTACACTTGAGCCAGGGGGTGATAAGATCTTAAATAGTCCCCTTTGGGGCCATTGATCCATGTGAACAAGAAAATATAATCTCTTCATTATCCAACCAAAGAATAAGTGGGATTGGTCAACAAACACAATTTAAGGAGTATTTTTGTATGGCTTAAATTCAGTTTGACATATGGGTAGTTAGTTATGTAACTGTTGGTATCTATAGGGATGGTTTTGTAACTGCTACTGAACTTAGGTGGTAGTCTCATAATTGCTGGGGCAGTTTTGTTTTGTAACCACTAATGAACTTAAGGGCAGTCTCGTAATTGTTGGGGTGGTTTTGTAACAGCTAGTGAACTTAGGGGTAGTCTTGTAACTGCTGGGGTGGTTATGTAATCACAAGTCTACAGAAAATGACTGTTTCTCTCAAGTCAGTTGGACAGCCAAAGTAACATAATATTTGATTCTTTTTAGTATTGATTCATTTCATAGGGAGAGGGGCCAATAGGTGAACAAGGTCCAATAGTTGATATGACTATTGGTCACACAATACCCAATAGTTGTCATAGTACTATGTAGTAGTTTTTTTTTTTTTGACATAATAATTATGTAGAGTAGCAAATCACATCATGACATGTAAGACCTCTCACCCATGTACAAGTACAAAAAAGTCAATGTTCAACCAATTTCACCCATATTCAAGTATTGGTTTCCACCATGGTTGTAGTGTAACTCAAGTTTAATATTTTAAATCAATTCAAAATATGGGTTTCCCTCCAATTGAACATTTCAAAGAAAAAATATAAACTAATACAAATCTAAACTACATATTAGTGAAAAAATTACAATCTCATATGATAAACAATTTATTTTATGGACCCCTTAACTTAGGGTGTACCACTACTAGCCCCTCTCCCTAGTCTTTTAGTGCAAGAAACAACACACTTGGAGCATGATAATCGGGGGCATGTGTCCAATAGCAAGCATGAGCATGTGATGTTTGGTTGTAGAAGGAAGAAAGGTGTTGAGAGGAGCTACATGAGAAAACATCATTTTTTGTTGTATTTGTTTTGATTGATCTCCTTGTAAACTATTTTTGGCCATTAAAACATTAGGCCGTTGAGTTATTGCCACTTCTAGTTGTTTTTACCAACACTTGGCTTTCCAGGTTAAATGTCTTGGTGTCCATTGTTGTTCTCGCTTTTCCTAATCACGCTGTTCATGGCTGTTTTTAAAGAGAAATTGGGAAGCCCTAAATACCATATGGTGATAAACAACAAAACTTGTAGGAGGTCAATAGAAAACATGACAAGTTTTTTCTTGCATATTCTACAAAGAGAGGAGATGAACAAGAAGCTCAAAAATGAATAAAATAACCATACAAACAATAAAAATAAAATAATTTATGATAAAAAGTCTCACAAAGCTGTTATATAGCCAACGTTCAAAGTACTTAGGTGATTCTCATAGTCACACATGGCTTACCTTTGGCCTCACATCTCTCTGGATGCTCTCAAGATATATGATATGATTGGAAATGTGACCTCACACTCACCCATAATTAGCTAGGTGACGCCCTCGAATCCTATTGGATTGTTTACTTCACATGATTTTTTCTAATTTCTATAGTCATACTATGAAAATATTTAACTTAGGATAAAGGCACTAACTGAAGTCAAATTAAGTGCAAGGTGCAAATAAGAACTTGTCCCAACACCTTCCTCAAGTGCAACTTAGGAGGTGTTTCACAAAAATGATGTAGAAGACTCGAAAATGGGGTCAACACTAGGCATGATGAGGTGCCCATTCACATTTTGTAGTAAACACACAAGTGTATCAATATAAACTAAAACAATATGAAAAAGGAAAATAGGAAAATATATTGTTTCTACAAAGTGTCAATAAGAAAATATTGCATGTTTAGGAAAGTTTGCAAAAGATACACAAATTAAAAAGAATGGCCCCCGAATTTGACTTACATTTAGGAAGATATGAATTATTGAACATTTAGTGTTTGGAAGATATGAATTATTGAACATTTAGTGTTTTGCAAATGCAACAAACATTTGATAAACAAAAATGTATGTGGGGCATGATCTCCAACTACGACAAATGAACTCTTTTTCTTCAAACAAACAAACAAATGAACACAATTTTTATCTTTTTGTGGGCCCGGGGAATGGACGTAGAGGAAACATTTGTCGAAATGCCACAAACAAGGTGATTTGCTGAAGTTTGGAGGACAAAAGGGGAAGAGTTGAGGGTGGGGGGAGAGGCAACATGGAACAAGGGAGGTGCATTCCATGTAGGGAGCAAAGGGAAGTGGAGCGAGAGGGGTATTAAGCACAAAGCAAGTGTTAGGTGATAACGGACGGTGATGACTTTGAGTTGGCAATTGGCGAGTTAACAAGCATGGGATTACCGATTGATTGTTTTAGCGGAGGAATTATCCAAGTTAGGAAATCTATGGGCAAAGCACAATAGGGTGGTTGTGTAACCCCGCTTCTATTTTTGTTTTTCAAAATACCTATATCAGAATAAGTTAATATTTTTAACGAAAAAATATAAAAAAACCTTATAAAGATTTTAAAATTATTAAAAATCCCCCAAAAATGGTATGAGATTACGAGAAAATTGCATGAATAACAAGAGGACACCAATGCTTTGCAATTTTCTAGTCCTAAAATCCACATTTTTTTGAAAATATGTAAAAATACAAAGTACAATCTAAATAAATGTTCTTTTTTTAAAATTTAAAAATCCCTAAATATTGAAAAAATTCTTAAAAAAAGCTTATAGATTTGCAAAAGATAAGGGTAGAGTAGGGTTTCACACCACAATGAAAAATGCTTTTCTAAATTTGCTAAATGTTGCAAGAAATATGCTCTCATGTCATGAAAGAGGAATGGAAGAAAAATATTGTCTTTGGATCAACAGAAAACAATCTAGGATCTGTCTTGCATATTCTACGTACAAAGGAGATAACAAGAATCTAAAAATGAATAACATAATTGTACAAGCAATGGAAATGAAATCCTACATTATGGGAAAGTCTTAGAAGCTTCTCTAAGAAAACATTTAAGGTGGATGGGTGCCTCGAGGAACATAAAAAGATTACCCACAAGACTCCCACCTATCTCGAATACTCTCACATTGTATTAAAATGTGAATGTAGGTGAGGGAGAAGGGCATATTCATGGTTACACCTTAGGAAACCTCTAAATGTTCTAATTGGCCAAGTACCCTAACATTCACATCTAATTGTGTGGGTGAATCCCTTGAATCTTATTGGCTTTGCTTACTCGACATGATTTTTTTTTGATTCCTAATTAATTAAAATATGAGTAATATGCATATATTTAACTTATGAAAAAGTCACCAACCTAAGTCAACTTGAGATTAACGTGCATATAACTACAACAATTTAAATTCATAGATTTCTCGTGAAGTTATGTTTTTGTTTCGACAACACACTACTAACTTTACATTCTTAAAACATTCAAAAATATCAAATTGAAGTAGAATTAAAGCAATACATCTTATGATTCTACAAATTCCATTAAGCAATTACACTTTAAGAGTTTACATATAAATTTGGCATCAAAGTAAGTTAACATATGGATATTTGGATAGTTCATGGTTGATTTGTATAAATCAAAATAAGAGTTGTTATCTTGTGATTAGGTGAACTCAACAGGTGAAAAACACGACGAAATAAGTAAAAACAATGGTAAAGTCTCCCAATACTCTCCTTTGGCCAAAGACATCATCATGTGATTGGGAAGCACAGTCCATGGTGTGAGATGAACCGCATGAACATTTACGGTAGTAACCATGCAAAGATAAGTCCACAATTGTGTGAAAATGTGAAACGATCAAGGTATTCCAAATTTGGACAAACTCGAGATAGAAATCTGAATTATGTTAGTGGAGTATAGAATCGTGGCAAATAGAACAATACGTAATGCTAGAATAGATGGATGGAAAATCATAGACCGGTTGTGGGTGCGATTGAGTATGGAAAAAAATGGGCTATAGAACAAAATGTGTGGAATATTAGAATTTGGAAAGATGAATGCTCAAAAAATCACAGGGTGGTCGCGCAGGCGATCCACAATTGCGATTGGGTCTAGGAAAAATATAGACAATGAACATAATGTGTAGAATAGTGAAATCTGGAAAGATGAATGCTCAAAAAATCACAGGTCGGTTACAGAGTAGTTACATCTACGACTGGAGTGCTGGGGAAAATTTGGGCAATGAAATAGAATGTAGAATGGGTGAGCTGCAAAATAGAAAAGATTGCGGAGCTAGTCGCACTTGTGATTGGCTTTAGGAAAAATGTGAGATGAAAAATTGTAGGGCGAGTCATGCCTACAAATGAGGCTGGGAAAAATTTGGAATCAGAAAAGATGTCAGACACTGATATAGAAATATAATAGAATGTTGTAGATGAAAGAAATAGTCGTAGATGCGACCTAGATACATTGAAAATATTTGAGATGAGGTATTTTGAATAGTATGGTGTTGTTTTTGGAAAGTATATGTATTGTATTTTTGTTGTGTTTAAATGCAATATGGTGTGATATAGATGTAATTGGTGCTTATCACTACAAATAAGAAGCGTCTTTTGATATATCGTAAATGGTACGTGAAAGAGACTCGTATGCTCAATGGCATCCTGTTTGAATTGGGTCCCTCGTATGTAAGTTGATGGTGTCCCGCACCTTCAAAATTTATGCCTAATGACTAGTGACGGTGGGAAATGGGGGAATGGATGTGTATGTTGTGTCCTTATCACTCCCCGATCATTTATAAGGTCGGTGACATAGACGTCATTATTGCGGTTATGTTAGGTGACATATGCGGTGGGTCAATGCGATGGCTTCACCCATAAGCGTGATCCAAAGGCACCGTAAATACCGAACACCACTATGATTACTAGCCTCGATTTTGTGCACAATGAAAAGTAAAAGATCAAGCTAGTTCGATTCCCAAGATCACCCGAGGGTGCGAGGGAAGAACATACGTAACAAACGATCTTAATAGAAATACAGTTCTTTTCAGTTCTTTCCCTTAAAAAGAAACAAATGTTTTTATATGTTTTTTTTTTAGAAACAAAATTACAAAACAATCGCGTCTATGACTACCCTACAACCAGATTGTTAGTTTTTGTAGAAAAATCGCATCACATGATTGCGGTCATGACCGATTTTTTTGTAGATATGCAAAACCAAGTGTTATATCTGCAACCAAAACATTAGGGAAAAATAAAACCAAACTAAAAGGACTATAAAACCCTAAAGAAAAACACTATTAGATTCATAAAACAAAGAAATTTACCCATAACCAAAATAGTCCCACTATGGTTGCCAAAATGTATGCCTAGATTTGGATCACTTGTAAGATATGTTCATCGATATAGAAACCTCCAAATCAATGCTATTAAATAAATGAGATTACACACGCCATTGAAAAAGAGGACAATCATAGGCTCTTTCAATGAATAAAGTGGTTAAAATTCATGATCTGAATCTTTAACCTACACATAAACACACTTAGAAAATTGCTAGTTATTTTTTGGTGGTTAGGGGCCCTACCTCGGTAAGATCCCTAACCATTTAAGAAGATAAAAGACATTTCATTGTAGAAAATGACAAAACAATGCATAAAAATGAATATTATATCTGACTCAGTCGCAAGCAAGTCGCATGTGTGATTCACCGAAAATCACACGAAGGTTGCAGGTCATTCACGTGCATGGTTGGCACTTGTGTTGAAATATTGCCAAAATAATAATGTTGCGAGTTGCACTAGTCCTTTGTGATCCGCCTTCACCTCTCCAAAACCTGCAATACCGAAATATGTGAGCAAAGAAGCAAAAACTCAAGTATGGGCTCAAGTGCACAAAGAGTCAAGGAGTTGGAATGATGGGGGTGAGTGGTGTTTTATAGTTTTTGAGTGCATAGAAGATTGTGACACATATGGGTGCAATGTGCATAGGTGGGTGAGATGATAAGGGTCTATAGTGCATTGGGCATGAAAATGGGTAGGTGGGATGGACATAATTAAATGTGAGTGGGTGAGGGTTAGTAAATGAGTGATGAGGTGTCTTTTATCACCATTTTGTGGGGTTTTATATTTTTAGTTGCTTTTGTGGGATTATTTGATTTTTTTTGGGTTATTGTGTTTTATGATGTTTTTGATATTTTTAAATAGGAGACCTTATGTGCAAGGTGTGTTTTCTAGTGTCTATAGTTACAATCAAGGATATCCCATACAAGTCCCCAACAACTAAGCTTCTTCGTTAGAAATCTACAATTGTTACATCTAATCTGTTACATCTACACTTGCCACTTCTAGTGGTCTATCGCTCTTAGGTATCATATTGCACATGATATTTCTAGTGGGTCTATCCCTCTTAGTTTTCCTCCTAGGTATCCTAGTACATAAGCTACTTCTAGTGGGTCTATCCCTCATAGGTCTCCCATTTCACATGCTACGTCTAGTGGGTATATTCCTCCTAGGTCTCATGTTACATAGGCTACTTATAGTGTGTCTATCACTCCAAGGTTTCCTCCTAGGTATCATATTTCACATGCTACTTATAAGCAGGTCTATCTATCATATATGTCCTGGGTCTCATGTTGCACATGTTACCTCTAATAGGCATTTCACTCCTTAGTTTTCTCCTAGGTCTCCTTTTGCACATCTTTGTGGATCCTACAAAGGTTCCATAGCCTTGAATTCCTTATGTTCATCTTTATCCTACTACACATGTAACACATTCAAGACTCGAGCCTCCTTTGTTTTATGGGCCTACATGTTCCTTTGAGTTACTTACTTCCACTACTCCACATACAATTCATTTGAGGTCCGAGCTTCCTTTACTTTATGGATATGTTTCACCTCTTAACGATGCCCTCGTTTGGTAGATATTGTGCTAGCTTTAACCTCTATACATGTCTAAATATAAAAATACGAAAATTCACATAATTAGATAACACAAAAACATTAAAATATTCACAAGAATACAAAATCATGATCTACATATGACTTGATTTACTAGGTTGTTACTATTTTTCATGTTGATTTGATAGATAATATTATTTTCTATATACTCTTTACATGAATGCATACACAAGGTATGTTGATCTTGATGCAATACAAACACATAATCATATATGATGTCCAGTCTTGGGCTAAAGCATTCTTAGTTGACCCCGATCTTCTATGGGCATTTCCTACACTATTCAGGTGCTTTTGTTTCAGTATAGTTACTTTCACTTCCTCGTTATGCTCAATTACTTATATTATTACATGTTATCTCTTGGATTAATAATATTAACACATGTATCTTGTATAGTTCTATCTTATCTTGTTCGTGCGCCTTAGGACTACTATTTTTTGTTTTTATTCACTTGCTTCATTGCTTACTTCTATGTATGCGACCCATGGCCTTTTCTATGTTCGTTTGGTGACACTTTCATGTCCTTGTGTCTTCTGCATCCTTTTACTATGCTTGTGTGTGCAAAACCTTTTTCCCATGTGATTTTCCTCTTGGACCTTTTGCATGACTAATATGTGTGACTTTACTTGTGTACTTCTTTTCTAGATTACTTGTATGCAATTTTTCCTATGTGATTGTTTGCTACCATATATGATCCATTTTGTGATAGTTTCTTGTTGCTTTATATCTATATTCATGAGAGATGGTCTCAACCATTTACACCCCCTTAGGAACATAAGCATAATGGTGGCCAACTAAGACAACTATCCATGTGATCCAATGTAGATTATCAAACTTATCCGACATGGGTACATATCATTTCTTTCAATCTGCATGCTCTATTGACACATCCTACCTTCCTAAAAGAGGAGGAATTCATTGGTGTATATTTGTAGACACTCAAATTTAGCAATTTACTCTTTGACACTGTTGGTTTTGACAATACACTCTTGCTAAAATAAACACAACCTTTCTATTCCCACTTAGTACATCCCAAAGTCTCTTGTCTAGATTGTTTATCCTTACACATTGATATGCCAACAAATTATGAGAGTTTAATACATAAAATCCATATACTAAGTCAACTTAATAGGATGCAAACCTCATTTATCATGTTTTTCATCCTTGGTCAAGGCCGTATAGTTTGGTCAGGAATTTATATCTAGCCCCGACTGTTTATAGGGTTTTGCAACAATATATCATCCATTTTTCTTCCAATTCCAAATTCTTTGATGGGTCCTTTACTCCATATGGGTCAACCTTTCTTTAATAATTTATCTTTAGAACCCTATATAAGCAAGCTAACGCTACCTCATTTGCTATTTTGGAAATCCTATGGCACTACATTAATACACTCACTTCCTACTCTTGTAAAAGGCACCACAAGCTCCCTCAATTTTAGAAAATCTCATGTAAAATAATTAGGAAGCAATCACAATAGGTATTAAGCTTCTTACTAGATCAAAGCATTAGTCTCTCCCATCTACAAGCATTTAACAAGAGCCAAAATCAACTCAAGCATTGTCAAAGAAGTTGTCAAATATAGTTGCATTCATTTAGATATCACATGCTAGGTGGATAATGACATGCGATTTGAGGCCTCTTTGGAGTATTGCCAACATTGGTGGTGCACGACGGTGCCCACAACCCAACTAATGTTTGTTTTGCAGAGTTTCCCATCCATGGTTAAGGTTTGAGATCTTGTTCAAAATGTTCATAAGGCTTTGCAACATGACCAACAATAAGGGTTTAACAATGATAGACATTTCTAGGAAGGGAACCATCTTAGAAATTTAAAGATCCGTTATCCAAGCAGTCCAAATCATTTGTGTAGTAGGTTCAAGACCATACGAACGGTCTTGGAAGAGTTATATAATTTTTCCCTAGGTTAGTTTCCAGTCCAATTCCTAGAACAAAGCATCACGAGTCTCAAATCTCCATGTTCCAATAGTGTGCACCCTTAGAACTTCCCAAATCCATCTATAAACAACTGATCGTATTCATTCCCCCTTGTGTTTTCAAGTTCATATCTTGTTTCATACATTAGTTGCAAGTATTAATACATTGTTTTGATATTGAATAATTAATGAAAGTTAATTAATTAGAATAACCTCATGTAGCTCCTCTTACATCCTTTATTGTATTTGATTCATTGATTTAGATTTCATATAATCTAATAAGGGTGTAAACATTTTGGAGAACTTGACTTTCGTATTGAACATTTTGGCTCAAACCCTAGTTTCCTTAGGGTTTCATATCTTCATTTTATATTCATATCCACACCTTATTTTCATCTATCATTTGCCCTAACTCTAGTTTGAAAATTTTCCCTAGGGTCTTATGGTTGGTCCTACCCTTTGAGTTTCTTTCTAGGGCTCCTAATTGCACATTTCATTTCATATCTCAATCATAATGGATCTATTTTAAAATTCCTTTGAGGTTATTATTAATTTTTATATATTTAATGAAAAATTCATTATTAGAACATGTTTAAGTAAAATTCAAAACTACTATATTTAGTAATTAGGGCATGATAAAAAAATATACACTTCGGAAAAATTACTTGAATGTTTTTCTTCCACATAATTATATTAAAAAATACCTCTCTTAGTCTCATCAAATTCAATTTCTATTTTCATATATGGTCATTTTATTAATTTGATGATGATCACTTTTTTCTCAACATCACTTTTGGGTCTTATGATCTCTTCATTATTGACCCATCATGTCGGCTCATTATGTCCTTAGAGTTTCTTCTATCATTTTTTTTGCCATCATGGTCCATGCTATAATTTCTCAAGTCTCCTTGTATAATTTACTTCAACGTCACCAAGCATGTAGAGATACTCTCACAAAACTAGTGCAAGAAACAATGCTCCTTGATAATACGACACCTTCCCATGTGAATTCAATTTTGATTCATATTTCAACTCCTTATATTATTAATGATGAAACCTTTCATAAGGCTATTTTAGATTTTATTCAATCATCACACCAAGATTTTCAAGATCAATTTCAAGCCATGAATACTAAAATCACATCTCTCAAGCGTGAGATAACACATTTTAAAGAATCCTCTAATGACCATATTCATCATGTCTCTACACATCATGATCAATCTAGTTCTAATCCCATTGAGAAACAATGTGATACACACATTATGCATGATACATGTGCCCATACAAGTGACATGAAATCTCTAGATAGAGGCACTAATGCTTATGTTCCACAAGATTAATCTCGAATACTAATCAACTTAAAAAAAAAAACACCTATTTGGTTTAGAAAGAATGCTAAACAAAATGATGTATTATGTGTTACTAGATAAGTGATTAATCACTCTGTCACCTACTCATTAATATCCCCACTATCGGCTTACAAACATCAAAGTCCAACCATTTTACAATTATCATGGAATTAAAGGACAACACGACATTGATTTCTATGCTTTACAATGAAGAATCCAACAACTTGAGTGCAATGGATTTATTTATTTTGATATGCAACATTATATTAATAAAGCATCTCAAGTAGATAAATCTCAATGGGTACCAAAATCTATAACACCTACATCGTATGAGCATAATACAAAACTAAATGACACACCGTTATAAAAAGAATAATCTAATCACAAATAGGATACAAATGCAATACATTCTTCCAAAAAGCCAATCTTGGTGACAAAATTACATCCTATTATTGTACAAATGAAGATGGAAATAATAGCCATCAAACATGACCAATTGAACATGGCCTCATAGCATATAGAGAACACAAATGAAAATATTGAGGATAATACAAAATTACAAACACGGGTCCATTTAGAAACAAATGATAATCGGGTCAATGATTGGGATTATGATATCAACGATGATGAGCAAATTGATACACCAAGTGAGCCTTCTCTACGGATATGTCTACTTTTCCACCACAAGCTCAAATAGATTTTGATTCAAATTATGATATCAGTTGCAATGGAAATACAAATTATCCTATTCATGTGCCAATTACTAGTAAGGACACACCAATTATGTTTGGATGGAATTATCCAAACACATCTACTGATGATCTCATAGATAACACTGATTTATCACTACTACTCAATTTTGATGATCAATATGAATTTGATCCCGATTACTCTTGTGACAACTCTAAACACCATGATATGTTTGATGTGAATTCACAAAGTCTCAATCCTAATGATGAAGCAAAGGACAATATTTCAATCGAAGAATTATCTTTCATGATGTCTAGTTACAAGCATAAATTTACACAAAAGGAAAAATATAACACCCGGTGAATTTACCTCCTCCTCATCTTGATAAGCTCTTATGGTAGAACCCATGTGTCACTATTCTATAAATTCAACATAACAACCATTCATGCATCTAACATTACATTCTCGCTCATAACATACTATTGCTAGTGGGCCTATAAATTGTCACCTCAATATTCACTCTTTGGATACATATACCAATGTATCATCCCTTCTCAATTACCCGGGAGGGCATCTGCGGATGTCCCTTCTTTCATTTATAGTAATAGGTTCCTTGCACTATATATGCCCCTACATACTTTTGTGAGGGTCACATTTTCAAGATGTTTTCTAATACTACTATGTCATATCTCTTCCATCACAATAGGTTTCACACATCAATAAAAATCAATTAATTGTAGTTTCTTTTTTCATCATTCTATAATCACAAATCCTAGTTCAAAGCATTCTAATCATCCTATCCATCTCTAGATTTCTATTATGCTATGAATCCTCTACGATTTCTCCTTGTATTATGATATATTTGAGGCCTATGCTTTATTCACCATTTTGGGTTCTACATTTGCACATATCATATATCATGAATCTCTCTCTTCTAGTCATCCATGATGGTTTTCTTGATCAACTTTGCTACAATATTGTTTATATTTGAATCACATCCTTTGGCATAATTGAGGTCTATGTCTTTATCATCTTCGACATTTTATTCACCTCATCACGGGGTTCTCCTTGGGTATCTCTTGTGCTTTGTATTATTTCTTTGTACATGTCTAAGCATTTAAAAATACAAAAACACTAACATTATTATAAAATACAAAAACATTCATATATTTGTAAAAATGCAAAAATTAGAACTTATACACTTAGTTTGAGTTGTTTGTATTTTACATTACACATGTTGTTTGTCACTATGGATTTGATAGATATCATATCTCTTTTTTATTTATACATATGTGTTCACACGGTATATTGAGCTTGATGTATGACACACATAAAGTGGTACAAGATAAAAAAGTGTTGGCTATCCCTTTACATGGACTTTCTATACATCTGGGGGCATCTATTACACACTACACACAATTATCTTATCGTTCCATTATAGTTCCTTTCTACTTCCTCATTACACTTGATTACATATATTTTATGCATGTTATCTTTTGAGCTAACATGATTAACACATGTCTTATGCACCATAAAAACCTCTTGCTTCACATGTCTCTTTGTATATCAAGTGTTGTATCATTTCATCATTAATACTCTTTGATTTCATACATGATTGCTTATAAGTGTTACTACTTGCTTGCTTCACTAATTATGGCCTGACATGCCTTCCTTGTCTTGTGACATTATAGATGTCCCATGTTCGTGGCTCTATTTCTATGTTGTGTGCTCTTGTTTTCTAGCCTAAGGATCTTGATTTTCTTGTGACACCGTGGGTGTCCCATGTTTGCATGTAATACATTTTTATGTGACACTATTCACCTATTATTGACTTGAATTCATTCTTGTTACGTTTGTATTCTTATACATTCATAATTAATAATGTTATTATTGTATCTACTATTTCTATTTGTTGATATTATTTCTTTTGTTGCAAACCATGTGAAAAATATCATTTTTCAGGTACATGTTCTTCATGGTGGCTACCTCTTCAACATCCTATAATCTATTACGACTTCTCAGACATCTAGTGCATGGGCATACATCTATTCTTTTGAGCCACATGCTCAATATGTTTTTTTTCAAGCACCTCAAAAGAGGTTGCATTCATCTGCGTATATTATACACTTTTAATAGGAATAGGCAAAATTATAGGGTAACATACATTCATAAACAAGGTACATGTACTTAAAGCAACTCAAACACAAAAATCTAGAAAATAATGCCTAGGCTAAAAATGTATGGATTGGTCAGGACCATATGTATGGGTTTGACCCTCCCACATGGTTTTTATCAGGGCAATAGTTTTAGATTTTCACCTATAGGTACAAGTTATTGACACAATTTTAGATCGATTTCACTTAGTTCAAATCAATTATAGAGGGCACAAAGTATTTCAATCCTTCACCAAGACAAATTTTTTTAGTTGAAGTAGGAATTTTGGGGGCACAAGTCTCCTTTCTTCATCTACATTTTAATACATTACAATTTCTATTCAATTATGTGGCACATGAAAAGGGCATGTGTGACTATGTGTCCTAATTTACAAAGTTTGGCTTAGACCCATATGTAGTGGTGTGGTGGATGGGGTTGCGCAGAAGGTATCACAACAACTAAGTTATTTGTAGGTGTCCTTCCTCTCCTCTTACATTTAAAGGGGAAGATATCAAATTTTGAATGACTTTTATAAATAGTATTCTTCTTTCACGATTTTCTTTAGTGCCTCACTTTTCTTCTTCTCTATCTATCATCTATTTCTATGCTGGGTTGCATACACCCAACACTGGTTCTCCTTGAAACAATTGGGAGTGATCACCTCCAATCCTTCAACAAGTTCAATGATGCAAATATTCAAGTACAAGTAAAACACATGAGCTTCTCCCTCCACAAAACAAACACATGTATTTATTCATTGTTTTCATCTCTTTATTTCATTTTAATACAAATGCAAAGCTTTCATGTTATGCCTTACATTTGAGTTAAAATTCAATTCTTTACTAAGGCCATTGACTACACTTAGTGTTCCGAGGTTTCATCGTGGAGCGTGCCAACACCAACTACAATGAACCTGTATAAAACAAACTCGAGTGAAGGAAAAGTGTGTCTACACACTCAAGTATCCTTTATTTTAAGTATGCAATTTTTGTTTCATACTTAAAGGGAGAAAATGCATATAATCAAATTTGGTAATTTACTCTTACACTCGTTGGTTTTGACAATACAATCTTGCTAAGATAAAAACAACCTTTCAATTCCCATTTATTACATCTTAAGATCTCTTGTCTATCTTTATATATTGATATGCCAACAAATTATGAGAATTCAATGTGTAAAATCCACATACTAAGTCAACCTAACATGATGTAAACCTCATTTATCATATTTTTCATTCTTGGTCAAGGCCATACAATTTGGTTAGGAATTTATATTCATTCCTAAACTATTTGTATAATTTTTCACTAGTATATCCTCCATCTTTACTATCAGTTCCAATTCTCCAATTGATCCTTTACTCCCTCTAGGTTGACATTTCTTCAATAATTTATCTTTAGAACCCTATATAAGCAAGTTAACACTACTTCATTTGCTAACCTGTGAAATCCTATGACACTACATTGATACACTCACTTTCTACTCCTACAAAAGGCACCACAGGATTCCTAAATCTTGTAAAATCTCATGTACAGTCATTAGGGTAGAAATCACAATATGTTTAAAGCTACTTATAAGGTCAAAGCATCGTCTCTCTCATATTCAATAACTTAAAAATTCCTTCTCCAAGTATTTTAGCAAGAGCCAAACTCAACTCAAGCATTGTCAAAGAAGTTTCAAAATCTAGTTGCATTCATTCATATATCACATTCTAGGTAGATAATGACATATGGTTTAAGGCCTCATCGAGTAGTGCTAAAATCAATGGTGCACAAGAATTCCCACAACCAAAATATTTTTTTAAGGGTTATCCATCCATGGTTAGGTTTTTAGATCATGTTTATAATGTCGAGAAGGTTTCATAACATGACCAATAACTAGGGTTTGATAATGAGAGACATTTATAGGTAGGAGACACTTTAAGAAATTTATAGACCCAAGATCATACATTAGGGTGCGATTTAACAAAATTAAATCTTAATTAAAGGATTGAAGTAACTAAGATATATCGAAACATTCAATATATCAACATACGGTGATGAATAAGTGTAACCAATAAGAATATATGAGTGACTTAGATGATATCTAGTTGTATGGACTAGGTTTAGGCTAAATTGATGGCGGAGCAGTTCGGTTTGCATTGTGTATGATTCATCTAGAAAATAATGATCTGAAAGTTGCATTAGGACAACATCTCCTAGGTTTGGAAAATATCTCCTGAGGCGGTGTCCTAGTGATAGATGCGAGATCTAGTTATTTTAGTGTTTGATAATGTCGTATTTACTTCATTTTATGTCACATCCACTTTGCTATAGGATTATCCTATCACACATGTACCTACAAAAAAACCTAGATACCTATACAAGACTCAAGCACACATTAGACTAAATAAAATATGTAAATGCTTGAGTTGGAATGACTTTTAGCATCACCCTAATGTTATTGTCACTAAGAGTTGCACTACATTTAAGGATTTATGTAGTTCTGTGTGTGTGTGTGTGTGTGTGTGTGTGTGTGTGTGTGTGTGTGTGTGTGTGTGTGTGTGTGTGATAGAAATCATGTCCCTTGAAACTAGGTTTCCCTTGTGTAAGTTACACCAAGATAGTGGGGATACAACTACTTTCCCCGAGAAGATAATGTGTGTCATGAAATTCAAAATTTTCCCTTCCTATGTAGTGAATAATATAGCTTAAATGCAATCCTCAAGTTGTTCTTGTTTACCCAACTAATAGATAGAAAATACTAACCCCATGCCCCTTATAATAGTTATTAGGTTGTGTGTATATATATATATATATACACACACACACATATATATGAATCTTTTGTTTGAATTTCGACACTTAGTGACACCAAAGGCCAACCCCAAATATGAAATAAGAATTATAAAATATTTAAAATTAGGTGCCAAGTGGTAAATTAAAATATAAGCAAGAGTGGACAAAAATGCCAGGAAGGGACAATAACGATTTGGTGCTATTATCCTTCATGGGTGCTACCATCCATAAGAAAAAATAAATTAGACATCGAGGCATAGATAGGGATCCTTATGACATGACCAAAAGCATAAATCCAAAAAGAACATAAGGCAATGTCACAATCAAAATCAATCGAAATCAATAAAAGGACCAAACGAGGTGTCAATGGTGTCTAATATTATCACTTAGGATGCATATACCAACATACTAGAGGAAAATGTAAAAGAAATAAGTGCATACTTTTGTGTCTACATTTACCCCCACTTTATGCTAGTGAATGAATATTTGGAAGCATAAAGTACATAAGAAGAGTGTACCTTGAAGGGTGAAGGAGATTGTAGTCGATAAGGTACCGAATTGAAATTTTAGGATGCATATCGTGGAGTCTTAGAGGGGATACAAACCCTATGGGTGAATTGTGCACATAGTGAAAAGGATACCTACATTTATAACTGAATATTGCCTTTACATGAACATTTTGTGTTTGAGATTTCTCCTCGTTCGCTTGTGTTGACTTTTGTTGGGATGAGGACGAACTTGCAAAAGAAGAAAAGTGTAGTCAATGTTCATAGTATATTAAATTGAACTTTAACTTAGATAAATAAGAATTATATGCATAAAAATGTGTAAAATAAACAAGTGAATCAAGGATAGAGTACACTTGAATGATGAGAGAGAAATAATAAAATGTATTTGTGTATTGTTTCCTTGGAGAACTTTGCCTTGGATATGGTAGAATGAGTATAAAGTGTTTAATTCCCAAACCAATGTGAATGGTCTTAGGACTTGGGCATCTTGATGACAGAGGAAGAGTGCTGGGAGATCAATCAACTTTTCCCTCTGTCCACGATGCTTCCCTAAAACCACCGGTAAGCTCCACTACGAGATGATCACCAACCCAATAGTAATTGGTCATGGATGACACTTCATTCTAGACATATCAATGTCCTTGCATATGCCCTAGATGCCACTCCTTATTAGATACCGGTATGAAAGTAGGAAAAATGTGAACTGAGAAAGAAAAGTGGTTAGTTCCCTTGCCCAAAGTATGAAACATGATATTGATTTTGTTGCTTCCTTTTCGATCGTAATGGCTGAAATTGAATGTCCTTTGCTGGATTTTGTGTAAAACTATCACTGATAAACTATGCCAATGGTCAAACTACCTACTTTTTCCATAGGAAAAAAATCCTAGGCGGGATAATAACACCCACCGTTACCATCTGCTTTGGGTGATTCTGTCCCCCCATTATTTTTGGACCATGTCTAATTCTGAACCATTTTCTAAGTCTTTGTTATGCTAAATTTTGCTCTATACCATTTTGTCTCTAATTTTTGAACTATGGAGAGTGTGAAATAATCACTCGATGGTTTCCCCCTCATTTGGGATGCATGATATGGATCAATGTGAGTGTAACCCAAATGAGAGGACCTAGATATGATGTGTACATATGAAGAAGGATTCTTGTAGCGGGAATAGGGTACGTGCATGCTAACAACCATGACACATGCAAAACAATGGAAAGAAAACTATTAAAAAGTGTTAGTGATGAATAATCATAACATAGTTTTGGCGAAATAATTTATCACAAGGGAAAATTATGGGATTTCACCAATGCTATGGGACTAGGTCCCTTTACTTGAATGGGGTAGATCCATTTATTGATAGCAAGGAAACACATATAAACTAAACTAATTTATGGGGATGACCTATAGACTGGGGATCACACAAGAATACTTCCCTAAACCCATGGCAACTGCTTGTATGGAATGCAAGGGAGGAAAATTTCTTAGAGAGAGATAGGAAAGGGAAATAAGAGGGGATTTTAACCAAAAAATAACATAGCTAAGTTTATTGCATTAAAATCAAAATATTTCACTTGCATTAATCAAAATAAACCATTCACATAGAAAGAGGAACACTAAAAAATAAACACAATGTTTTATTACATCATGTTGCACATCTTACAATGCTCTTGGAGTATAAGTTGAGATGGAGACAAAATTTCAATAGACAAGAGAATAGAGGAAATGAAGACACTTGTTCCTAGAAAGACAATGGGAGCTAGTAAACAAGAATTAACCATCCTTTGAAATGAGGAGGCTCTCCCAATTTATAGCTTTACAATGCAACTCTTCATCTACCCCCCACATGACTCTTCATGTCCTTATTCCACTTGTGACTCTTCATTTTCCTAGGAAGTGAGAAAATAAGTTCCCCTTTTATAAATCAAAAGGGACTTTTACATTTCAACATTAGAGTCACTTAAGTAAATAAGAAAACTAAAATGATTTCTTATAATGAATAATTAGAAAGGGGGAGAGAAGAGGAGAAAGAATGAGGAGAGAAAAGAATAAATGCTCCAAAGCATGGATGAAGATGCCTCCACCTTCGATGAAGATCAGCTCCAAAGATGTTGAAGATGACAACTTGATCCATGATGACCCTCCATTGTGATGTACTGATGAAGAGATTTGATGAAGAAATTTGAACACTCTACTCCCTTTGAAAACTCTTGAAATGATGAAACTCTACAACATTTATTGAACATCTGAGAAGGGTGATGAGTACTCCCCAAACTTTGTAACATTACACATTGTGAGCTCATGCCTTGACTGATTGGCCACTATAAAGGGAGGTGAAGATAATTGAAGATGATGAGGGAATATTTAACTCAATTTAACAATCCTTCAACCTTTGAAACACTATAATGCCTCCAAACTATCAGGTTATTGATGAAAACTGAAACCATTGCTGCATAGTTCAACATTGTGACACCAACCCTTGGGGAAACGAAGAAACCAATGAGATGTAGTGAAGAATATCTCAATCATGTGATGAATGAAGGTGAGAAAATGGATGGAACATGACTACAACTTATGATCAACCCAATATGAAGTGATAATCACACTGAGATCCAAACATACTCCTGCAACAAAAATTGAGGAATGAGAGGGATTCTCTTTTGTTTGAGACACAATACCACTTTCCGACCTTTTGGAAGCATGAGTTTGTATTCTAAAAAGTTTGAAATTAGTGAGGAATGGAGGATGAAAAAATGTGACCATTTTGATCCTTTTCCGAAAACTTACTATATTTAGTAATTTCTTCTTGGGTGATTAGTTTTGGCAATTTCACCAAATTTTCACTTTTGAGCACTTTTCCTCTTGGGGAATGAACTTATTGTCTTGAATTCATTCATCCTTAGGAACTAATACCCTTAGTAAGTGTCTTGAATGGGGAATTACTAAAAATAGACATTGGACATGGGGTGTCGGATCATGCCGCTCCAAAAATTCTACTTATCACCGAGATGCTTTGCTCTAATTTTAGGGGTTTCTCTCATCTAGATCTTCACGAAAAAAAAATGAACTTACAATTCTGTGTTGTCTTCATTTGATAAGGTAGAATGCAGAAAAATAATAGTACTTCATAAATCCAATCCTACCCATTTTCATGGGGTAAGAAAGTGCTCATTAGAAAGCTAATTTTTAAGGATCTCATGCTCAATTTTTAGCTCATTTGGCTCATCTGCGACTTCGTATATCCGAGGGGGAGGTTTTCCATGGCTGAAAGTTTTATATGAATATATAAAATATCAGGTTTCATTAATGGAGACATGAAAACATTCTCCTTGAAGGAATTTTTCAAGGAACCTTCGATTCAAATCTCATGGAGAACGAAGCAAGGTTTTTGTGAGATATGAGAAAAAGTGTGTTCTTGGTAAAATTTTGGCATGACCTATTTACACAAGAAATGGAGGGAAAATAGATTCAAAAATGGGCTCAAAAATGGAAAATTATGATTTAAATATTAAAAAGTTAACTCAGGTTACGAAACCCACCCCTTGACCCACCTTTGACACCTCTTTTTTAACCGGGTTGAGGGTGAGTTAGGAGTTACTAAATGGGTCCGATAGCCTCTCATGTCCCTTACCACATTTAGTGAGGGGAGATGAGGTGTAGAGGTGAAAAAACATGGTGAAAATACACCATGGGGGTAGCCATCATGAGGAGGGGGACAAGGGTGATGAGTGAGGTGAGTGGAAAACATGACCTAGGAAGCAAGTTTTGAGTTTGTGAGTGACGAGAGAGGGGAACTTATTTGGTGGCACACTTTTTTGCACCTGATAAAATTTTGCACCAAGTGAAAAGGTAAAACATGTGTGGAAAATGGTGCCAAGGGTGAGGTTCAACATGGAGAGGGGGTAGATGGAAGGTGTGAGTGCATAACACTCACCTAACACATGAGGTGGTCACTTAAGTGATAAAAAAAATTCCCTCCCTTGGTGGCACTCTTTTTTGTAGCTCATGAATATTTTCACCAGGTGAAAAGGTGCAACAGGGCCTTTCAGGTGTGTCACGGGTCATGCTCAACACAAGAGGGGATTGAAATGACTTGTGAGTGCATAACACTCACATAACCACCCAAACGACTTCTTAAGTGACGAAAGATTATAAACTTATCTCCTCACCTTGGTGGCACAAGTTTTTTTCACCTCATGCACCTTTGTAACAAGTTAAAATGTGAAAAAGTGTATCAAACGTTTGAAAATGTTCCATAGACACTTTTGGAAACCCCGCCTTAACCAACAACTACTAAAAATAGACATCGAGAGAGTGATTCTTTTCCTCGAGAGCTTCCCTGAGAGTTACATAGAAAAAAACTATATGATTTTGAATCCAAAATGTCTTCTGAGATCATTCCCACAAATTTTAGGATCTGATTCTTCCTAAAATTTGAAATTTACCCCTTTTTTATTCTTCTCAAGCCTGTGCACCTTTGGTGAAAGGGACTACGACCAAAAAGTATGATGATGAAAATGACAACCAACACATTGTGAATGAAGAGGAAATGCATAGGTAACCTTGGGATTTGAATCAAGCCTTAAATATCCATATAAATCTTATAATGCTCATTTTAATCCCCAATGGGATCGAGGATCTTCATTTGCACTACCAGACCAATATCTCAAAATTCAGATGGTAGAATCTCCCATTTTTTTTTTTCAATGTGAAGTAAGACTTATTATATTTTAGATAAGTATTTTTTCACTTCAAAAAATATCTTGAGGTTCCCGTAACACCTAGATCAATATGACTAGCTTTTTTACTACTTTCATTTCCCTGCACCGTGCTATAAGTAGTCAAGTGTTGCATAACTTGTTCCTAAACATGATTTTCTTGTAGAAATTCCAAAAATACCTCGATGATCTCATAGATCTACAAAACACTTCCCAGATGATTCATATCTTATTTTTTCATTCCCAAGGGGTGCTTACCGAGTACAAAAACCCTGAAAATAGGCCTTTTTGGGCCTCTCGGGACCATGTCATCAAAGTGGATAAAAATGAATCCATGAATTTCTTCCCACTAGCTTACCTGCACATGTTACACTCTTTAAAAATATAGTTAGCACATCCCTCTCATCCATGATGGGGTTTACATAGTCAGAAATTGGTTGGAGGGAAGGTTTACATTACTTGGTTCAAGGATTTTTGAGTGTGGGCTTAGTTGTCATGGAAAATGTTTTCAATTTTTCATGCTAGACATTTAGCATGAAAATAGCTGGCTCTAACTTGGGGACTTGTTTTGGTTTGAACAAAGTGAGAATGAAGCAAGTAGGAACCACAAAATATCAAGACACTAAGAGGACTAGTGCCTTATCCATTGGGCTATAGAGTCATTGCATAATAAGGATGGATACAACAAAACCTCTTTATTAAACACAAAAATGAAAAAAACAAACACATGATGAAAAGGGAAACAAAAAAACCTATATTCACCTATGGTACATGCGGGGGACAACCCGCTTTCATTGAAGCACTTTTCTCTTTAGAAGTTACCCTTGAATGGGTAACATTGAGTGATGATGTTCCGTGAAGCCATTGATTGGTTCGAGGAAGTATCCTCCTTTCCTCAATTGATTATGAAATCCAAGTTATTTCATGAGTGCATGTATGCTGGGAGGAGTGAGCCTACATGATCCCTTTGATGCTCATAGCTTTGCTCACAAATTCCATCAATTTCAGATTGCAAATTGTCTTCTACGTTCACCCACATTGCTGATTTCTCACTTTGCATTTCATCACTACCCAAGGCTGATTTTTATTAGATTTTTGAATGCTCTAAGTTCTCCTCTTTCCCATATTCATGCTTATTGACATTTTTTTCATGAGAGGCCTTAAATTTATCCTTTTGTTCTATTTCATTATGAGAAATTTGGCTCGAATGAAGTTCTTCGAATGAAGAATCAAACTTAGCTTCATACATATCTTGCATAACCATGACATAAGCTAAGATATCGAGAATAAATTTTAGAGCTTCCGTTTCTTTTGCAACTTTTAGGATTTCATGTATAGAATATTTCTTAAAAACTGCCACAAGCTCATCTTCACGTTCATTTGGAGAATATTCATCTTGAAATTCAAGGAAACAATTTGGAGACGTTGATTCATTAGCCCAAATTTCATTGCATTTCATTTCTTCTTCATTATGGGAGGCCTCATCTTCAAATGACTCAAAGAATTTTGTTTCATGTTTTTTTATCATAGAGAGAATTTTCCTCTTCAAATGGGAAAGAGATAACTTCATGTTCATCATCGCATTGATCAACCATTGTATTATGAGAGATATACAAATTTTCATCTGGATTTGTTTCATCATGACAAATTTTTGAATTAGTTGAGGAGTTCAAACTGGATTCATAACTATCTTGCAATTCCATGGATTGCATTAGGAGTGAAATACTTAGTTGAGGATCTTTGTTCTTCCGCATCTGTCATCATTTCTTACATGCATTATTCTTTCAAATATTTCAAGGGCTCATTACAATTTGGATTCTCTTCTTCATGAATGACATGATCAAGAGAATCTTCATCTTCAAATGGGAATGAGAACACCTCTTATTCATGAAAAAATGCATTGGCTTACTTTTAAATTTTGTACTCATCAAAAACCATTTCATCTTCCTCCTAGCTTGCATCATCTGGAAATTTGGGGCTATCCTCTTAGATTTTAGGGTTTCTCCACTCTTCATCATTATCAATATTTAAGCTGGAAAGGAATTATTAGTCCTATCAAAATAGGCATTTCATCCTCCTCTTCGAATGTTATGAAATAATTCCTATTCCCACCATCTTGGTATAAGATGTTAGCTCCTGGATCTTCTGAATTTTGTCTTTGCATATCTCATCTTTTTACTAGATGAATTTTTTCCATATTTCCCTTATAAATAGAATGGTTGTGGAAGACCAATTCATTTAGATTTTTCCTCCAAAGTCTCGAAAAAATATTCTACTTAGAAACATTCAAAATGGTTATGGAATTTTGCTACCAAGATAGTCAATAACACCTTCTTGCTCATAAATTTAGTGAGAGCCACCTGTGCATCCTTGATATTCCCAAAAAGTGGGAATTCCTTTGACTCCATAGAGTAACAATAGCCACTGACCCGTGTTAAGGTGAGTCTGAGATCATTGGAAAATTTTAATGGGCATTACATTGTCAGAAGCACCTGAATCTATTATACAATTATTCAATCGATATCCTCTAATGAGAAGGGAGAGATAAAAAGGATAAATCTTATCAAGTATTTGATACACTCATAGCAAACATGTTCTGCAATAGAGGAACATGTGGAGTTAGTAGTAGTCCTTTAGAAATAGGAGTCACAATTGGGATTTGAACCACTACCCTTGATATGACGGACAAGCTTGTCAAATTGTTCAGGGTGAGTCCACAAATACTCAAATTCAGAAATATGAACTTTGGACTTGTTCATATGTTCTATGATATCAAAAGGGATGTATGAAGGTGAGGTAAAATGAGAATATTCTTGAGGAGAAAACTCTTATTTTTCCGGGCACACCAGAAGATATTCAAGGACTATATTTTGTAGAAGCAGAATTAGAATTAGAAGGAGCATTAGGAGACTTACTTGGAATAGAATATGGCCTCTTACTTGCCACAGGATTTGGTTTCTCCAATGCAGAATCCATGGAGGGTGGAAGTGGATATCCTTGATTGATTATTTTATTTTTAGAGTCTCCACATGAGGATCTTCTTCTTTCTTCTTATTTTTGTAGCGGTGGAGGAAAAAGTTCCTTTCGAGGCGAGAATGAGTGAATACTACACATGATAAACTAGGTGCATTTTCGTCATCATCTTCTTCACCTCCCGAATATTCACAAAATTTGATTTCTACATCATTCTCTACTTCTTCAATATCTAGGACATCAATGTATTCACTTTATTATTCAAGCCCTCCTTCATCTTATTGACTATACAAATTGCATTGCAGGTGGATCTATCATCACCAATCCGGCACTATGATAATTCTTCAAGGGAACTCTTCGTGCTATGATTATTTACTAATGCATAGCCTTTAGTTTGGTGGACGTAATCTGGAAAAAAACAACAACCGAACACAAGAATACCATCGACTATGATAAGACGGAATGATGAAAAATTTGAAATATCAAAGTAAATTATAATATTAACATGGAATTGTTAAAATCTCACCCATGAGGTACTTCAACAAGACTATGGGAGAAACTTTACAATTACACCTCTTGATGGCTTCTTCAACACACCTTTAACTGATGACTTCCTTTGCACACTTCCTACAATATTTCTCACTACTTCTTTCTATGCTAAATGAGGGGGGTGGCCTCTCTATTTATAGAACTTCTAGGCTTATCCATCCTATCTCTAAGATAGGATAAGAAATCCACTCTGACGAATCATATTCCATACCTTAACTCTTATCTGTACATGTAAGCTTATCTCTTAAGATAAGATAAACCATATCATTTTACATGGGTTCCACATTTTTAGACTTTTTACAAATAAAATACACAAAATATTTATGACCTCACTCCTTGTCCTTATTACCAATATAATATTTCTAATTCCTAATCATGTAGACCCTACTTCTCTAATTACCCAAACTTTGACATTTTAACATTACCGGACCACAACATTCCTATTGTACTTTGACTGTTACCATACTCCACATTATTGGCGACACCATGTACTGATGGCGCCGTTATCTTCTATCAGACGCTACTACTAATTATACTTAACAACATCCTATTCCTAATACATACATTAATGAAATAGAAATTATGGAGGAAAATTTTAAAGTCGACATCTTCCTCCTTCCTAGCTTATACTCCATCCTCGGAGTAGAATATTCAGTGCTTGGAAAATCTTCAACTTGTCATGGTTGACCCATTTCGTAATGGGAGTGCCATCCAATTCCTCCAGTCAATACGTACCATTTTCATGCACAACTGCTATTTTGTAGGGCCCCATCCATTTTGGAAGAAATTTTCTCTGTCTTCTTTTTTTTATCTCGGAATCATATACTAGGACCAAGTCATTCACATGAAATGGAGACCATCGGATCTTTTGATCAAAGTATTCCTTCGCTTCATTTTCTTCTTATGGCTTGTATCCTTTGCTATTTCCCTCATTTCCTCTAGCAAATGAAGATGTACCAACCTTTCTTTTCTTGAATCACTTTCATCCATCCTTTCATTTTTCATAACTCTCACGGTGGGAATATCAAACTCAATAGGAAGAACTAGATCAATGCCATAGGCCAATTTGAAATGGGAGTATCCTGTTGCTGATTTTGATGTTGCCCTATATGCCCACAATCTTTGCATGAATCCTTTTATCCCATTTATGTACTGCAAGGCTGCATCCGAGGCATCGGTGTACACAATGAATGGCGTGCTCCAATCTGGATTCTTCAAAACAGATTGAAGACACCGGGGCTTCCTTCAATTGTCCAAAAGCTTCATGTGCCTTATTTCTGGTTCATAAGTAACATCCTTCTTCAAGAACTGGGTTAGTGGCTGTGGAATCTTTGAGAAATTCTTGATGAAACTTCTATAATAACCCACATGGCCTAAAAATGATCTCAACTTACTTCTATTAAGAGGAAATGATAAATCTTTAATTTTTGAAACTTTATCGGGATGAGTACCAATACCATCTCTGGATACAACATGCCCTAACAAAACGCATTTAGAACATCCAAAGACACACTTTGTAGGGTCTAGTGAGGCTTGTGCTTCATCTAACCTTTGAAATCTTTGTCTCCATTTGGTGCGGTGGTCTAACTTGCTCCCATAGATGTAAAAATCATCCGAGAAATACTCGATGAAGGTCCCGATGTAGGGTTCGAACACCCTATTCATCAAATCTTTGGAATGTTCTTTGGAGCATTACACAACCCAAAAGGCATAACTCTATAAGCAAACGTTCCCCAAGGAGTGGTGAACGTGGTCTTCAGCTGATCTTTCTCTGCTATACGAACTTGGTTGTAGCTACTATATCCATCAGCAAAACTATAGCACTCTGGCCAGCTACTTCGTCCAAGATCGATCTGAAAATGGAAGAGGGTAATGATCCTTCTTTGTTGCCTTATTGAGCTTCCTGTAATCAACACAAATGTGTAGCTTCCCATTCTTTTTTATTGAGATCACAATGGGAGAAACCCATTCTGAATTCTCCACAGCAAATATGAATCCTGCATCAACCAACTTATCTATTTCTTCTTTTACAGTCTTGGAAAAATTAGGATTCATTCTATATGGCATTTGCTTTATGGGCTTAGCACCATCTACCAGCTCAATACAATGTTCTACCCAACTTACTTGACGGAGTTCCTTGTAATCAAAAGTGAATAGGTGTATGTACCTTGAAAGAGTGGAGGTAGGATTCCTTCTCACTCTCCATCACAAAGCATCACCAATCTTTATTTGTTGGAGACGATCATCAACTTCTTCTTCAGATAATTTTATGGGGTCCTGGGTTGGTGTGAGTGGAAGAATATCCATGACTGAAACATCAACCTCACTTTCTTCATCTTCAGTGTCCACTTCACCTTGGTACTAGAGTAATCGAGAGGATGTCAAATCATCGGTTTCATCACTTGAATCCACGAGTTACGCTTTATGATGTCGAGGATCACGTTTATCTTCACCCTCTCTCTACCACGTCCAAGTGTCATGAAACCTTCATTCCAGTAGTTTCTTGCATGAACTCTCCTTAGCCATGGTCTTCCTAGTAGCATTGGAGTACGTAATGTGCATACCATTTTCATCACTGAAAGTCTACCACACATACAACACCCATAACGAGATATTGCCACATTTGAAACTACACCTTACGGTTTAGTTTTCCCTTATTTAATGACCTTAACATAAGTGTTGAAGGGCGATCAATTTTAAACCCAACATATTCATTACAGACTCGGTCATTACATTAACTGCAGCACCTCCATCAACTAAGACATCATGAATTGAAATACCATTACATAATACCTCAGCTTGTGGAGCATAGGGATCTGCCTCTGCCTCCAAAACAGGGACCTCAACCTCCTTCCTTCTTTGAGCATTGAGTCCACCTCACAACTCCCACCTCTTCTCAGAAGACATAGCCAAGAGTTGACCATATGTAATATTTGCAGGCCTTTTGGACAGATCTTCCAAGATGGAGTATGGTCCTTGCCCCTGTGAAATCAGAAAATCCTGCACACCCAACTTTCTTCTCCTATGTTTCTTACTAGTTTCTTCTTTCATCTTCTTAGGATCATTTCCATCTTGATTATCTTTTTCTTTCTTTCTTTTTGTTACAAACACATCTACTTCATTATTTCTACTCTTATCTACTACATCAAGAGAATTCACAGGTGCTTTTCCTTTATCATTATCTCTTGTACCAGATGTAGAAGCTCTATCTAGACAATTATACTTATAATGACCCTTTTTATAACAACCATAACAAACAACTTCAGAAATATTTCTTTTTGGACCTCTATCTCCTCCCTGAGAACTAAATTCCTTTCCTTGAAGAAGATTAATAGTTAACTGGCCCATCTTCCTAAGTAGATCTTCATACTCAGTAGATGTACTAGGAGAAATATTTGTGCTCACCGGGAGTGGTTGTGGATTCGGACCAAAGGTGCTTTGGTGTAGGCTCTACTTTAACAACAATTTCTTTGGGCTCCTCTTCCATGCTTTCTTCTTGCCTTCTTGTAATCTCCTTTGCTTGTTCAATGGTAGTGGGCAGGCGGTCATCACTTCACTCGTTCTCGATCTCGGCTTCATCCCAAGAATGAAGTGCTTACGAGAGGAGATTATCCACGCCATTCATCAACCCATCCACTAGTACTTCCTTCCGGATCGGGCATCGAGCTTCCTCCTTAGCTCTAGAACACGAGCATGATAATCCCTTATTTTCTCCTTCTCTCCTTGGGATAGCTTTGTGATCTCGATCATGAGATCTACATATTTCATTGTTCACCAAATTCTTCAAGAAAACTTTCGGTTAATAAATCCCATGAATTTTTCACATTATCACCTAGTGTTTCAAACCACCTAAGTCTTTGAACCATCCAAAAAGGTAGGAAAAAATTCAGTCCATTGTTCCCTTCTTATGAGGCCATTACAAATACAAGATCGTTTAAACTCTTGAATGAAAGAAGAAGCATCTTCATTAGATTGAGCTGAAAAATAGGAATCTTTCCCATTTTCAAAAGTAACCACCGTGCAATACCAACCCACAAGTACAATCAACAAGACTTATGTGCACAAATAATTGGAATTACTATAGAAATGACCACGGTAAACTATGATAAAACTTGACTTACTATGGTAAAAACTGATTTTACTGTGGTAAACACTATTCATGGTAAAAAGTGAAGTTACTGCGGTAAATACTATTCATGGTAAAAAGTGACTTTACTGTGATAAATACTATTCAAAGAAAAAATGACTTTATCATGGTAACTACTATTCACGGTAAAAATGACTTTACCATAGTAAGCTACTATGCACAGTAAAAACAAGTTTACCCTCAATTGATTTTTGACTAAGTGGGAATATCTCTCCAGAAAATCCACCAACGAGGAATGGTCCCGGCAACGGAACCAAAATGTCATAACCAATCCGGCACTATGATAATTCTTCACCGGGAACTCCTCGTGCTATGATTATTTACTAATGCACAACCTTTAGTTTGGTGGATGTAATCTGGAAAGAAAACAACAACCGAACACAAGAATCCCATTGACTATGATAAGACGGAATGATGACAAATCTGAAATATCAAAGTAAATTATAATATTAACATGAAATTGTTACAATCTCACCCATGAGGTACTTCAACAAGACTATGGGAGAAACTTTACAATTACACCTCTCGATGGCTTCTTCAACACACCTTTAACTGATGGCTTCCTTTGCACACTTCCTACAATATTTCTCACTACTTCTTTCTATGCTAAATGAGGGGGGTGGCCTCTCTATTTATAGAACTTCTAGGCTTATCCATCCTATCTCTAAGATAGGATAAGAAATCCACTCTGACGAATCATATTCCATACCTTAACTCTTATCTGTACATGTAAGCTTATCTCTTAAGATAAGATAAACCTTATCATTTTACATGGGTTCCACATTTTTAGACTTTTTACAAATAAAATACACAAAATATTTATGACCTCACTCCTTGTCCTTATTACCAATATAATATTTCTAATTCCTAATCATGTAGACCCTACTTCTCTAATTACCCAAACTTTGACATTTTAACATTACCGGACCACAACATTCCTATTGTACTTTGACTGTTACCGTACTCCACATTATTGGCGACACTATACTGATGGCGCCGTTATCTTCTATCAAACGCTACTACTAATTATACTTAACAACATCCTATTCCTAATACATACATTAATGAAATAGAAATTATGGAGGAAAATTTTAGTGTCGACATATCCTCCAAGGCAAGCCTTCGAGGTGCTCCCGAAATTTTATTTCTATTATTATTTTGATTTGATGTTCATTGGGAAACCTCCTCTTCAACATTGTCAATTCATTTTCCAATTTATGCAAAATAAATCAATTATCTCATATTTGGGGTTATGTGCATTATCCTTCATTGAACGATTTTTTATATTTCCTAAAAAATTGAGGTCATATTCCACTTCAATGGGAATTTCTCGAGTATGGTCCAAATCTCCGATTGAGCTCAACTTAGAAATAAACTCACTTTAGGCATTTGGGCATTGAAAAGTAGTATGAAGAGCAATGATGGGAATCTTGTTGACCAATTTGTTGAACTTTTCCATGAAATATCTCATGGATTCTTGAGGTTATTTCTTCATTTGTGTCAATTGAGCAAGGAGGGCATGAGCATCTTCTATTGGTTTGAATCTAGCTTCAAATTTAGTTTTCATTTGAGCTCATCCTATAATGGAACCTCTTGGTAGATGATAAAACCAATCAACAACAACATCTTGAAGTGATTCAATGAACAAGTGAACATAGAAATCTTCATGAGAAAATCCTAACACACCACATGTAATTATGAATGCAACAATATGCTCATTTGGATGTTGTTTCCCATCACCTCTAAACTTAGGGAAATTTTTTTCTTGAACCTCTAAGAAGTTCATGGAGTGGTGGAGCTAAATCCAATGGGCCAGTGTTTTGTCCCCAAGGGAGAGGTCCTTGTGCTACCATGTCAAGTTCTCCTTCTTCTTATTGTTCTATAAATTATTCCCCAAATTATTCCTCTGGTTCTTCTTCACTTGGGAATTCAATGTTCAATGGTGGTTGAAAGATGGGAAAATCAAGAGGGTTTACAAGAGGAGTATTAGTAGGAGTTTGGATAGGATTTCCAAGAGTACCACTTGATGAATTAGATGGGGATGAAGCTTGAGAGAAGTAGTATGGGTTATATCTAATTTTTTCTTTTTGATTTTGCAAATATTCAAAAGTGGGGTCAATAATTCCTCTCAATCTATTTAGCCCAAGTATATGTTCTTTAAGTTCATTTTGGATTCAACTCAAGGAAGATTTTTACTCACTCTTTTGGTGAGATTTTGACTTTCAATATTATGTTTTTTTTTGGTTTTTTGATTATTATATTTCTTATAAATTTTGTGGAATCAAAATTTGGTGCAAATGTGCAAAACATGTCCCATTTTGGGTGCTAAATATTGTTGGTGAAATAATTTTTCACAAGGGAAAATTATGGGATTTCACCAACGCTCTAGGACTAGGTCCCTCTACTTAAATGGGGAAGCTCCATTTATTGAAAGAAAGGAAACAAATATAAACTAAAATAATTTATAGGGGTGGCTCGTAGATTGGGGATCACACAAGAATACTTCCCTAAACCTGTGGCAATTGCTTGTATGGAATAAAAGGGAGGAAAATTGCTTAGAGAGAGAGAGATAAGAAAGGGAAATAAGAGGGGGATTTTAACCAACAAATAACATAGCTGAGTTTATTGCATTAAAATAAGAATATTTCACTTGCATCAATCGAAGAAACCATTCACATAGAAAGAGGAACAATAAACAAGAAACAAATTTTTTTATTGCATCATGTTGCACAATTTACAATGCTCTTGGAGTATAAGTTGAGATGGAGACAAAATTTCAATAGACAAGAGAATAGAGGAAATGAAGGAATTTGTTCCTAGAAAGACAATGAGATATAGTAAACAAGAATTTACCATCCTTTTTAATGAGGAGTCTTTCCCAATTTATAGCTATATAATTAAATTCTTCATCTATCCCCCCACACGACTCTTCTTGTCTTCATTCCATTTGTGACTCTTCATTTTCTTAGGAA
The DNA here is from genome assembly GCA_018340775.1 of Taxus wallichiana var. yunnanensis. NCBI lineage: Eukaryota > Viridiplantae > Streptophyta > Pinopsida > Cupressales > Taxaceae > Taxus > Taxus wallichiana. The sequence continues at coordinate 280,363,668 of CM031239.1, read as the reverse complement.
TTGAGAAATAATTTCCCCTTGTTGTCCATTTCCCCTACGTGAAATGGACAACCGAGAAGAATTGGGCTTGAGCATTGGACATGACCTTCACAGAAGGGTATGGGTTCACAAGTGTATTTTCATGTTTTACGACACTCACAATTGATTCAGGGAAAGATTGGGACCATTTGAGGCAATTTTCCTCTTCGGGGTTATAAAAGGGTTCAAAATAGTTCCACAGAGAAATAGTCCCCTGCGGGCCCACACTTGGCCAGGATGGGAAAAAAATGGAAAATTTTAAAAATATAGTCCTAGGAAGGCTTTACTACACCTTCACAATCCTTTAAGGTCTGAGAAAGTTCCAAAAAATAAATTAAAAAACTAGGGAGAAATATCGAGGGAAGATTTAGATGGCTAAAGAGCTCCCCAACAACTTGTCGAGTTATTAGGTGAGCTTCTCATCGAGTTTTGCATTGAAGGGGGTTGTAGGGTCATGAAAAAACTCAGCTAAGTTATGCAGGAGCTTGATGAGTCAAGGATAGATCGAACGAGCTATTTTGTAGCTCGGTTGAGATATTTCTCGCAAAGGACATTGTGTCGAGGTGTTGAGCTAGCGCGAAGTCGGGATGACGAGTTCGGGAAGAGATGAATCTTGGTCGAGGCCTGCAACAATTTCAAAGGATGTCTCTCTCGAGATACTTGGTGATCCAGGGGTCACAAGATTATGAGGAGATCGGACCAGAGCATATTCAGGAGTGACTCGGTTTCGAGCTCTACAGGTCGCTCAGTGTAGGGCTTACCAAGGTAGTTGGTTAGCAAGCCAGAGATTCATGGAGCCTAGGTTGAGTGTATCAGGTAACACAATAGCTTGGGGAGTTGGCACCGTGGTGCATAGAAAACGGAAGGTCAACAGAGTGTAGGCCGAACATCTCGGTGAGGTGTGTGATAGGTGGGTTTCAGAGTTTGGATGGATTTTAGATTTTTGGGAAATAAGAGATCGGAAGCGCGGGGTGTTTTACATGCATCGGGGGATAAAATGTTGATGTGTCAAAGTTCTAAAGTCGATGAACCACCGAGCTAGTCAAAATGTTTTCGGGGTCAACGGGGTAGGTGTATATCAGAGTTTTGGGAAGACAGGTTTCGAGGATTTGAAGGTGAGTTGAGTGTTTTGTCAGGCGTGAGAAACCCAAAGTCCGACTTTGAAGGATGTAATGATTCATTTCAGACTTTGGGATTTTCATGTTTCAGATTTCAGGCTCGTGTTTTGTCGAGAGATCAAGGTGTGTTGGGTTTCGAGGTTAGTTGGTGTGACAATTTTTGAGGAACTTGGCAAGCAGGTCACTGTGTAGTGTGGTGAGGTGAATTTGGGGCCTATTGAAATGAATTTGGGATTCAACCAAGGTATTTTTTGGGAGTGCTCAACTAGATGCAAATCACAAGTGCTCAAACATGTAAAACTATGAAGGCAAATTTTTGGGGAGTTGGGCGCCAATTAGTTGGAAGCAGTGAGGAACTCACCAAGGTATTGGGAAAGGCAACTTCAAGAGGTGCTCAAATCAATGCAAGCTGAGATAATTCAAAGCTTGAAGAGATGATAAGCGAGGTGCCGATCGGTAGCGGAAATGGAGATCTTGCTTAAGGCATCGGGAGTTGTTTGGGAGCTATTTTTGGGGCTCGAAAAACCATTGCAACAAAAAGTGGGGGATGTGAAGGGATTGTTCGAACCACATGAAGTGGATGTGAGTGAAATGTGAGGAGCCCCGATGCATGTAACAAGAGGATTTTGGGCAGAAATCTCACCGAGATGGCGGGGGATTTATCAACCAAGTCCCCCAAGCCCTCCAATGCGGTTCTAACACGAGGGGGTCCCACCGAACATGAAAATGAATCCCCAAAAATATTAAAGGATGATTTTAATAAAATTGGACGTAAAAATATTAATGAGGCATGGTGGGGGGTTTCTTAGAGAACAAGGAATGATTCAAACAAGGATGGGGAATTGCAGGGAGGCTACAGTCATGCCTAATTTTTAGGAATTTCTTCTCTCCTTCTCTCTCACACTCAGAATTCTATAAAAGGTAAAGGGATGCATTATTGTAAAAAAAGTGAGACATTTTTATGCTGCTCCCTCTTCTTCTCTTCTGGGTGGATTTGGTACTACAAGCCTTCATTTCAGGCTATGTAATGGGAAAATTATGCCTCTTATTTCTACAATGGTGTAATGTGAAAATTCATTGGAGAAATTTAACTCGATATTTTGTAATTAATTGTCTATCCTTACACTATTTTATATTTCGTTCTCTTGCCTTTCCTCATACTACAGGTATATTGTGCATCTTGTTATTGTCATAGCATGTTTGGATATTGTTGTGCTTAAGTGATGGTGTATTATATGTTCTCGGGTTTTGATGCATGTCCATCCTTTACATACTCATCTTTCTCCATTTGCAAGCATTGGGAATTTTCTAACACCCCTTTTCTTGGTGCTATCACCCCCCTAGTGTAGGATTTGGTTTCTTTCTTGCAATGTCTCTCTCCTTGTACCCTTAGAGGCTGTTAGTATAGGCTTAGATAGGTGTTTTTATTGCATTAGGAGTAGTTGTAGTCTTATTTTAGGAAGAGGAAGCCAAACTTACCCAGAAAGTTATCCAAAATACAAGGTCCCACACATTGGGATAATTCCATGTTACCCAATCACATCGATTTCCTCAGTCACAAACACTAGAAAATCAGAGGGTGATGTGATTTGGTGATAACACCCTTTTATAAATCAAAAGGGAATTTTACATTTCAACATTAGAGTCACTTAAGTGAATAAGAAAAATATAATGATTGCTTACAATGAAGAATTAGAAAGGGGGAGAGAAGAGGAGAAATAATAAGGAGAGGAAAGAATAAATGCTCCAAAGCATGGATGAAAATGCCTCTGCCTTTGATGAAGATCAGCTCGAAGACATTAAAGATGAAAAATTGATCGATGATGACCCTCCAATGTGATGTATTGATGAAGAGCTCGATGAATACCTATTGAACACTCTACTCCCTTTGAAAACTCTTAAAATAATGAACTTCTGCAACATTACTTGAACACACCGAGAAGAGGAGTGACGAGCATTACCCTAACTCTACAACATTGCACATTGTGATCTCATGCCTTGAGTGATTGGAAAATGGAAGGGCAGATGAAGACAATTGAATATGATGAGGGAATATTTCCCTCACTTGAATAGTCATTCATCTTTGAAACAATGCAATGCCTCTAAACTATTATGTTATTGATGTAAATGAAACCATTGCCTATATAGTTCAATATTGTGATACCGACCCTTGGGGAAACAGAGCAACCAATGAGATGTGGTGAAGAATACCTCAACCATGTGATGAATGAAGGTGAGAAAATGGATGGAACATTATTACAACTTATGATCAACCCATTGGACAAAGTGAGAAGCACAATGAGATCCAAACATACTGCTGTAACCAAAATTAAGGAACGAGACAAATTCTCTTCTATTTGAGACACAATGCCACTTTTCACCCTTTTGAAAGCATGAGTTTGTCTTCCACAAAGGTTGACATTAGTGAGGAATGGAGGATGAACAACCATGACCATTTTGATCCTTTTCCGGACTCTTACTATTTTTAGTAATTTCTTCTGGGTGACTAGTTTTGGCAATTTCACCAAATTGTCACTTTTAAGCACTTTTCCTCATGGGGAATGAAATTGGTGTCTTGAATACATTCATCCTTAAGACCTAATACTATTTAAGTGTATTGAATGGGGAATTACTAAAATATTCATTTTCCACGAGGTGTCAAATCATGCCAAAAAAGGTCTCCAAAAATTATACTTCTCACCAGGATGCTTTGCTCCAATTTTCAGGGTTTCTCTCGTCCAGATCTTCACGAAACAGAACTTGAAGGTATGTGTTTTCTTCATCCAATAGGGTAGAATTAAGAAAAATAACATTCCTTCATAACTCCAATCCTACCCATTTTCATGGGGTAAGAAAGTTCTCATTGGAAAGCTAATTTTTTGAGGATCTCATGCTCCGATTTTTAGCTCATTTGGCTTGCTACAACTTCGTATATTTGAGGGAGAGGTTTCCCATAGATGAAAGTTTTAAAAATATAGAAAATTATATTTTTCATTATTGGAGATATGAAAAATTCCACTTAAAGGAATTTTTTCAAGGAACCTTTAGTTCAAATCTCATAGAGAATGAAGCAAGGGTTTGTGAGATATGAGCAAAAGCGTGTTCTTGAGCATAAGGTTTCTTAGTACAATTTTGGAAAGACCTATTTCCAAAAAAATGGAGGGAAAAGAGATTCAGAAAATGGATCCAAAATGGATAATTATGATTTAAATATTAAAAATATATCCTGAGTTAGAAAACCCACTCCTTAACCCACCTTTGACACCTCTTTCTTAACTCAGGTTGAGGGTGAGTTAGGAGTTACTAAATGGGTCTCGAGAACCTCTCACGTACCTTACAAAATTTAATGAGGGTAAAAGAAGTGAAAAGGTGCAAAATTATGGTGAAAATGTGCCTTGGAGGTAGCTATCATGAGGAGAGGGACAATGGTGATGAGTGAGGTGAGTGGAAAACATGACCTAGGAAACAAGTTGTGAGTTTGTGAGTGAGAGAGAGAGGGGAGCTTCCTTGGTGGCACATTTTTTGCACCTGATTAAATTTTGCACCATATGCAAAGATACAATAGGTGTGGAAAATTGTGCCGAGGGTGAGGTTCAACATGTTGATGGGGTAGATGGAAGGTGTGAGTGCATAACACTCATCTAACACATGAGGTGGTCACTTAAGTGACGAAAACAATTCACTCCCTTGGTGGCACAATTTTTTGCACCTCATGCAATTTTACACAAGGTGAAAAGGTGTAGCAGGGCCTTCTAGGTGTGCCATGGGTCATGCTCAACACGGAGAGGGGGCCAAAATGACTTGTGAGTGCATAACATGCACCTAACCACCCAAAAGACATCTTAGGTGATGAAAGCTTTTAACCTTCTCTCATCACCTTGGTGGAACAATTTTTACACCTCATACACCTTGGAACCAAGTGAAAATATTAAAAAAGTGCATCATAGGTGTGAAAATGTGCCATGGACACTTTTGAAAACCCTGCCTTCACCAATAACTACTAAAAATAGACATCAGAGAGTGATTTTTTGCCCTGGGAGCTTCCTTGAGAGTTACCTAGGAAAAATTTATATGATTTTGACTCAAAAATGTCTTATGAGATCATTCCCATAATTTTCAAGAGACAATTATGCCTGAAATTTTAAATTTACCCCCTTTTTAATTTTTCTCAAGCACATTGCATTGGTGAAAGGGTGACATCAAAAATTATGATAATGAAAATTAAAAAAACACATTGTGAGTGAATAGGGAATTATGTAATTCACCTTGGGATTTTAATCAGGCCTCAAAATATCCATATAAATCTTTTAATTCTCATTTGAATCCCCACCGGGATTGGGGATCTTCATCCACATTGTCAGGCCAATATATCAAAATATGGAGTGTAGAATATCTTGAAACCTTTTACAAGGTGAAGTAGGCATTATTATATTTATGATGAGTATTTGGTCACTTAAAAAAAAATCCCGAGGCTCCTGCAACTCCCAAAATAAATTGACTATGTTTTTACTACTTTCATTTCCCTACATTGTGCTATACGTAGCCCAGTTGTGTTGCATAACTTGTTCCTAAACCTGAATTTTCTTGCATAAATTCTCTAAAATACCAATTTTGATCTCATATCTCTAAAAAAAACTTCCTAGATGCTTCATATATTCTTTTTCATTCTTTGGGGTGCTTACTAGGTGCAAAAACCTTGAAAATAGGCCTTTTCGGGCCTCTAGGAGCAGTTCCATCAAAGTGGATCGAAATGAATCCATGAATTTCTTACCATTATCTTAAATAAACATGAAATACACTTTAAAAATCTATTTAACACATCCATCTCAGCCATGATGGGGTTTACATAGTTAGAAACCGGTCGGAGGGGAAGTTTACATTACCTAGTTCAAGGATTTTTATTGTGGGTTTAGTTTTCATGGATTTTTTTTTCAATTTTTCATGCTAGACATTTAGCATGACAACACATAGTGTAAAATAAACAAGTCAAACACACAATGAAACATCTAGAGGATAGTGTATAAGTTGGTGTAAAACAATGGACACTACTCGGGATGTCTTAAGATAGTCAAGGCCTTTAAGGCCATATAATCAAGTAAACAAGAAATCATAGGGCATGGCCCACAAAAATGGATATATATATATATATATATATATATATATAATATATAAAATAAATGAAAGTATATAGATATATTAAAAAGAAAAAATTATAAAAATTATAACACCTAAATGTGGAAAGGTAGGGAAGGTAGATACCCCCAGGAGCCTCGGTGGGACTGGTAAAGGACAATGTCAAGCATCATGCATCATGTGATAACTTGTATATAGTTTGCATTCACCTCAAAATACCATGTGAACGTACATGTGTACATGTAAAAGGATAGAACATACTATGAATCAAGCTAACATGATAGGAAAAATGCAACATGGAATAATATAAGAAATCAAAGAAACATCCAACCAAGATCTAAGCCAATGTTTTTGTATTTTTACAAATAAATGAATGTTGTCAAGTATTATTAGAATATGAAATTTTATGACCATGGAAGGGAGACAAGGTTTCCCCAATGTATATGTGTGTAAAGTGAGGTTCATGTATGTGTGACCTCAATAGTCATGTTTGAACCTAGAACAAGAGTGCTTCATCGGGTAGTAATGGGGAATTATATGCCTCCCAAGTGTAAATGTCATAGAAAGATAAGTTATGTCATCGAAATAGTTTTTAAAATTGATTCATAACCAAAGAGGATTGGATTGGATGCATAATATGGAAAATATTTGGGTCTATCTGTAAATAATCCCATAATGTGTAATTCATAAATGTCCATGATATATTCCTCAACAATAAAAGGTGTTCCAAAGTGCCTATGTGCATTCCATTGTATTATATTAGGTGTGTAATCAAGAAATCAATCATTCTGAATAATAATTCTCCTAGAGACAACTGGATAAGTAATAATAATACTATGTACATATATGATACCACCAATGTAGTCTAGCCAAGATTTTGTAGTGTAAGTGGATAAGGATGGGAGTCAATTACAACCCAAACATGTATATAAAACACCCATGTAACATCAGGTTTTAGGAGGAAGATGTGTCCTGGAAAAAGCTATGATGTCATTCGGGGAAAGTACTAAGTGATTAAAACCCTCATATGTGCATATGTTTTCATGATAAGTAGGATCAAAAGGCACATGTTGCCAATACTCTTGATTAATGTATAGTGTACAAGTGAATTTATTAAAATATGTAAGTGGTACAAGAGAAGAACCGATAGTAGAAATAGAACCATTGTCGGTAAGTGTAGGAGTAGACTGTAAAAGGAGGAATGGAGTTAATGATATGCAAAATACTATAATAAGGAGCTGTAGTAGTAGTAGCAGTAGTAGTAGCATGTGTAATATGAGATTTGAGTTGATATTCACTAGGACCAATAACAATATATGAAACATAGAATCATCAAAGTCCATGGGAGTAAAATATAAATTACACAAGTTTTTATCAATAAGTTCAATAGTATCAACATAATCATCAAAATCACTAGTATCATCATTGAAATGTTGCGTAAAAATCTATAGGGGATTTAGAGTAGATGTGGAAGGTGGTGTAGAAGGAGATATGGTGGGAGAGATGAGATCAATAGTGCTGGTTTGAATATATGAAGTAGGGGGAGGTGTTGAAATGTGAGTAGGATTGATAGGATCCCAAATATCATATGTATCAAGAAAATGCAAAGGAATTGGTTGAGATGGTGGAATAACCATAGAAGTAGTGGAATCCATGCGACAATATTTGAATGGTTCAAGATCAACAATAATAATATGCTCATAGCCATCAAATATAAACTTAACACAATGATGGACCATAAAGGGAATAACGTGCATGGCATGGATACATGGTTGGACAAGGAGTTGATTAAATTTTAATGGGGCATCAATAAAATAAATGGGAGTAATGAGCTTTCAAGGTCATGCTTGCAATTCTAATTGGTAACACCAATGCATGCGTGAGTAATAGTAGCTTATCCTCAAACAACAAGAGTAGATTTTTCAATTACATTAGCAGGATGCCTAATTACATTAGTAATGATAAAGGATAAATATTTAATGAAAAACTATTGTCAATGAGGACACATTTAATTTGAGAACCATGAATGGAAGCCATAATAAGAAGAGGAGGAGAATCAACAAAAGATGTGTGTGGAATATCCTCATTAGTAAATGTAATAGAATTGTTTATTTTCTTAAAATATTCCATGAGATTTGTAAAAGATATAAGAGGGTCATCACTTTGTATTTGAATAGATCTCAATGTCACTTCTAGTGTATGGTGATAATCATGGTCCTTATGTAAACGATCAAAGAGACATATCTTAAGCGGGGTATTTTTAATTACTAAATCATATCATAGTCTTTATATGAATCAAAATGTCGATTGGTGGTGCATTAATAAGAGAGGGAGAGATGTAGGAGGTCCAAAAGGTATCTTATCCCAGCTTGAATGACCACTTGGGAATAAAAATGTGGGAATGAAATAAGAACTATCCATAACCTCAAAAGAATAAGAAGAACGAAAAGGAATTTGATGTATGTATAAGGTTGGGTTCACTAAATGATATAAAAAAATTAAATCTTAATAAGAGGAATATAGTAGATAAGATAAATTATAAACAAAATATATCAACATACAATGATGAACAAGTGTAACCAACAAGAGGAAATGAGTGAATTAGCTGATATTTAATGCTGTTTGGACTAGATGCGGGATGGAACAATGGTGGAACATGCAGAGTCTAAACTATGTGTGTTTCTTCGGAAAATAATGATATGAAAGTTGTACTAGTCCACAATATACTGCTAGGTCTAGAAAGTATCTCCTAGAGCTAGTGTATGAATTGGTGTCCTAGCGATAAATATAGATATAGTTCTTTTAGTGTCTAGTAAAGTCTTCTTTACTTCTCTCTATGTTACATCCACTTTGATAAAGGGTTCTATTATTGCACCTGTACTTGAAAATAATCCTAGTTACTTGCACAAGACTCAAGAATACATCAAACTAAATAAAATATGCAAATTCTTGAGTCAAACTGACCTCGATAGTCAACACAATGTGATTATCACAATTACCGCACTACTTTTCAGACTTTATATAGTTGTGTGTGTGTGTGTGTGTGTGTGTGTGTGTGTGTGTGTGTGTGTGGGTGCGCGCGCGCGTGTCGCTTAAAAATAGGTTTTCCTTGTACAAGTTGCACCAATATATCAGGCTACAAATACTTTACCCAAGTCATGAAATTAAGAATTTTCCCTTCCTATGTAGTGAATAGTACAACCCAAATGAAGTCCCAAGTTGTTCCTTTTTTCCCAAGTAGAAGATAAACAAATAGTAACCCCGTGACCTTTATAATAGCTAGTAGTTTTTGTATATATATGACTCATTTGTTTGAATTTCAGCACTTAGTGACACTAAAAGCTGCCACCAAATATGAAATAGGAACTAAAAAAAGATTTAAAAGTAGGTGCCAAGTGGTAAATTAAAATATAAGCAAGAGAGGACAAAAATGCTAGGAAGGGACAATAACGACACGTGCTATTATCCTTCCTAGGTGCTACTATCCTTAAGACATAGAAAAATAAATAAGACAACATGAAGAGACATGAATCCCCATGATACAAAAATAAGTCTAAATTCAAAAAAAAAAAAAACGCAAGACAATGTCACAATCAAAATCAATCGAGATTAATAGGACCAAGAGATGTATTACTAGTGTCTAATATTCTCACTTAGGAATCATGCATATAATGACATACTAGAGGCATAATGTAATAGTAATAAGTGCATAATTTTGTGTGTACAGGGTCAAGACCATATGAATGTTCCTAATAGAGTTATACAGTCCTTCTCCGTGCTAGTTTCCAAATCCACAATTCTTGGAATGAAGTATCATCGGCCTCAAATATCCATGCTCCAGCAATGTGCACTCCTATAACTTCCGATATCCATCTATAAATGGCTAATTGCACTTCTAGTTTCATACATTAGTCGCAAGTATTAATGCATTGTTCTAATATTAATGTTGGAAATTATTTAATTAGAATAAACTCTTGTATCCCCTCTTACATCCTTTAATGTACTTGATTCACTAATCTAGATTTCACATAATCTAATAATGGTGTAAACAATATTACACACATGTGGATGACACAAAAATAATTTGGCACTCGGACATAAACTTAAACATGGATACAAATATAAAACAAGGATATAATTCATACTAGTCTAGAATCTGTGCAACATGGATGAAACTATAGTATGATAGAGTCCCTACTTGACGTTTCCATCTTGGTGGAAAATCTATAGAAAATTTCAACATTCTTAGATTCTTACAAAGATTTTACAAATTTTTACTATACATTCATATATAAATGACATGGTTAGAAAAGAATACATGGGGTGTGAATAATTCATTCCTTATTCATCACATAATCTAGATATAGGGTATGGGGCCATGGGTCTTCTTATTTTTTACACTATTAAAAATTTATATATCTCAAAATAATTTATTAGAACACATGGTGGGGAATAATACATACTTAATTCAACTGTTGAATTTTTTGTTGTTACGAAATTGGGCCTATATCTATTTGTAGTGGTGTGTCTCATGGGGTTGAAATACATCTAAGTGGCTAGATAATTCGTAGGTTGTTCTTCCTTCCTCTTTTTTTGGGAAGATATAAAAGTGGATATATACTCTATATTCTACTCTTCCATCTTTATGGGGTTCTTTGGCACAAATTTTCTATGATACCTCTTCTTGATGTTGTGTCATGTGCAATTAACACCTCTCCTACTTCATTTTCTCTTTTAAAAATATGGTGACTACTTGAGGAACTTTTCCCATGGCAAAGAAAAAATGTTTATTTTTTCCATACATTTCCTCTTTACTTTAATATGTTATAAAGGTAATTTTAGAAGTTACAAATATATTATTCACATTTGAGTTATAGTTCAATTTATTTTATAGATATTAACTACATTTTTGTTACATGTTTCACTATAGAATGTGCTTGACAAAAATGTAAAAAGAACAAAAAATGAGAAAAGATAAAGTGTGTGTGCACACTTAGGTATATTTTCCTATAAGTGCAAAATTTTCAATTTCACACTTAAAGGGGGATAAAATGTAGACACCTAAATTCGATAACTTATCCTTTGGAAATGACAAGTTTGTCTCTGTTCCTATACCATGAATTACACTCACATTCTAATCCTACTTGAAAAATCCTTCTCTCATCCATGGTTTGATAGTATTTACACACTACTTTGTCATTCTCCCACTCAATTGAAATTATCCAAAGCATTGCTTTACTCCTAGGAATATTTCTTGAAATCATGATTTTTCGTCATTACCTCCTTGTAGTGGATCATACATTGTGGGACTAGAACATATTATAGTCTAGTTCCATAATTTATTCTCGAACAACCATTTTATCTGTTTTAATATATTTAGTGGTTTGTTTCCTATCCCATAAGTTGTCCTTAAAGTGATACATGTATGCATGCTAAATAACTTGAGCTAATCAATGAAGGATTTAATACCAAGTAAATCCTAGCTTAATTCTTTAATCAAATACATCAAGATAAAGCATGAAAAGAAGCTAAAAACTTGCACAAAATGTTAAAAACAAAGAATACAAACCTCCTTTTGAAATTGGATGCACTTTTGATATGTAGATATTTCCTTCTAAGCTGAACACAAGCCACACATGATCAAGGATGTTACTAAAGGGAAGAGATCTCCTCAAAATGGCCTAAAGGCCATGTTTGAATCTTCTCCTACTAACTTTAGCAAATAAGGGGGTTTCTCAATTTGGCAAGCCTTCTTATAATAGAAATGCTCTCTTGAGTGTGAGTACAAGGTGTACAAGATTGTAAATGTGTGAAAGGTATGAAGGTACTAGGTTGCTTATATAGCTTTCCAATTTGGGAGAAGCATACATCCTAGTGAATGTGGGATAAAGGAGATGTAGAATTAGGAGTGGATAAACATGATTAGAAGATATTAATTAGGAATTAGTGACCCATGAGAGTTAGGGAAGGTTTAATTAATCAATTAGGATTAATTAATAGGCCATGTTTAGCTTGTAGAAGCCATTTGGAGATGATTTAGAGGGAAATGAGTGGAATTAGAGGGATTTGAGAGGGGATTTAATTAATAAGAGGGTTTATTAATTAAATACAATATTTTGAAAGGGTAATTAATTAATAATGGGTAATTAATTAATAAAAGGGGATTTTAACTAATGAAGTGACGTTAATTGACATCTAGGATGGAGAAAAGACTAATTAATTAACAAGATAATATTAATTAACAAAGAAGATGGTGAATACAAGATAATTAGTGGGAAATAACTAGTTATAACATGATGATAGGAAACAAAAAATTAGTGCAATTTTAGTATTAAAATTATGCGTGGAAATTAGGTGTCTACATTTTATCCTCTTTGATGTGGTGTAGCACGAGCGATGCCATTTCAAAGATTTAGTAGACAATTTTATTTTGTATGGGTAGAAGAAAAATTAGTAGGATGGATGATGCCCCCTTAAGTGTCGATGGGGTGATAGAAGAGGTTGATTGACACTAAAAAAGAAGAGAAGAACAATCTTGGTGGAAGAAAAACCCATAATGGTCAAAACCAACATAATGAGGTCTATAAGTAGCGATGGAGGGAAAAAACAATTCATTATTACCCTCTCAATAGTGGAAAAGAGATTTGGATGATCGCGACGAGTAGCCATGACTAGCCTAGAGTTTCGCATCACCCTAAACTAGTTTGAGAGTACCGAGGGAAACATTCCCATGAGGCGTATGTAGGTGATGCTTTGTATTAAATTTTCTATTTTACACATTTTTAACTTTGATCATAATTAATAGGCCTAAAGCCAAGGCACCCAAGGCAGCTGAAATTGGTTGAGGTCAAATTTACTTGATCTTGTGTGTATGTGTGGTGGTCTTGTATCAATTTTGACGGTCTTGCCCATGTTTTGGTGACCTCGCTTACATGTTATGGTGGCCTTGTTGAAAGCGGTGACCTCGATACAACTAGTAGTGGTCTCATGTTTAATGAACTCGCCATAAGGTGTAAAGCAACCTCACAAAAACAATGGTTTCTCCCTATTTCATAGAAATTTTGTGAATTTTAACGGCCTTGTGCTAGTGTACATTAGCCTTACTATAAATTATGGTTTGCTAATTTTTTTAAGTGTTGAAGTATTTTCACAAAAATTAATAAGTCTAACATGTTTTTTTGTTGTCCTTTTGTGATTACAAAAGTGTTTGGGCATGCTCCAGTTCCACAAGTGCCATTTGCACATTTTATGAGTACTAGAGGACTTCCACCCACATGATTTGTCCCTTATCAAGGATTTAGGATTGTTTTACGTGGCCCCGATGCCTGCTATTCACGCGAGATAGAGCATTATTGATTTGCCACGACCGAGAGGTGAAATTTTAATACCAACACTTTTAAGCTCTTGACGGGGGTGATGTTTGTCACTCTAGAGGATGTGCACCGAATATTATGAGTACCAATCATAGGGGCTGAATTATATTATGATACTACCATGATGGAATATGAGATGATAATGATTTGGACAAAGTTTTACACAAGCTGCAATATTAAACCTTCATTATATTTCTTCTACACACACAACATCCATATAAAGGAGAGATTGATCCTATATATAAGGAAAAATAATTCCACAGATATCTCCTACAACGATCCCAACAACACTCAATTCTATATGTGATAATTGTTCAAAAACATCTCCTTATAGTATATGTGAACACTAACCATAATAATTCCTAACATTCCCCCCCTTAGTCCGAACATGGGAAGAAAACACATCTCAAGAAGCTGGAAATGGAATCATATGCCTCCACATACTTTTAGGTCTATATCTTTGTTGGCTTAAATATTGCTACACATGACCAATCCACTTCACCACAGTGAATCCCATACCAGATGATCACACTTCCACCGATTCACCTATATATGCGAACTCAACAGTTCCGCTTTCACTTCCAAAGTGAATGAACTTTCACCACCCGATCAATTATAGAAGTATGACATTTGAATAATCTCAATAGTCAGAGGATCACTCCAGTTCACCTTCCCTCATATAAAACTATTCTCAGCATCTGTAATGCACATTCACCTCATTTCAAACTTTAGTGGGAATGAAAACCATGTTTTATTTCTGCACACACCACTCAAAGCAAATAACTAAAAATATTATAAAAATGTGCCACCAGTGCTATACGTGACCCTGTCATTGGTGACTGATGAGAGGTGATGATCACCCTCCATCCTCTTATGCCTCCATCCTTAAGTAGACATCTTTGCTTAACTCAGCAGAATTTGATCATGGAGCTCAATTTGAAATGCCCCCTCGATTTTGACTCGGACGTCGGGTAACACCGAAAATGCGTCCGTGAGGCAATTTTTTTATTTTATGGAATTTTATAATGAAACTTACAATGACTCACGAAGACACGATTTTTTTTGAATCAACACATTTGATAGACTACAATTTTTTTACGATTTCTCTTATTGACCAATAATTTGATGACACATATATAATGAGTCACATTACTTATGTAACAATTTGAGAATAATGTGTAAATTTAGGCTAAAATATATATTTAATACTACAAAACTCACTTTTTAATAAATAATGAGAGTGGAAACATTAACTAGATAATAAAAAAACTAGATGTAACAATGACCAAAGATATTATTTTGATTGCCATCGAATTACCCGCATGAAATGTTGGGAATGTTCATTCAAAGTGATTTGACTCCAAAAACTTGGAAGAGTGGTACTTGAGTACGATGCGAGACAAGATTTTCAATATGAACCAAACTTGGAATGTAATATAACACTTCACACAACCATACAAAAGCATGCTGGTAAGTGACTTTGAAATGAAACTCCAAATATACAACAAGAAATTGATCTGTAGAGGAAATACATGTCATTAATCCTCTTCCATTTAGGAGGATGATTTGCTTGGAGAATGTAGTGGGGAAGGATGGGCCGAATACAGATCCACGATTGATCAATTTAATGTCAAAATAATGCATCTACTAGACATAAGTATGGAGCATGCTACTGGAGAATTTGATAAGATCATAAACACACCTAGTTGTACATAACAAGTTACATGTAGGCAATTACATGACAAATGAAAAAATGAGTCTACCTAATAATGCTTGAGCAGTGAGTCTCCATAAGCCAATAATAATTACAGCCAGCTAAAACAACTAGATTTTGATGTAGATCTGATTTTTTGCCACTGTGACTACAAAGAAGAGTGTGTGTGTATAAATGCTTAGTCGGAATAGATATAAACTAAATCCCTTTAAAAGAAATGAATTTTAAGTGCGATGCCAAGTTATCATAAAACTCCAACAAAACTAAACATAGCTCGTAAATTGATATATGAAGTTTTTCATCAGATGGGGCAATAGAAAAATAATGCTTTGCCCCTAAATTTTTTTCACAAGTCCATCCATGACACAACATCGCTATGATACCAAATAATGATTAGGATAGAGTTTTACACATCTGCAATATTACACCTTCATTGTATTTCTTCTACACAAACTATATCCATATAAAGGAGAGACTGATCCTATATATAAGGAAAACTAATTCCAATAATATCTCCTACAACTTCTCACAAAAACACTCAATTCTATATACGATAATTGTTCAAACAACTCTCTTAATAATATATGTGAACACTAACCATAATATTTCCTAAGAGATGGTCATAGAAACTAGATGGTTTGACCTACCTAGATGACAAGTGGACCAACATTATGATCATATAGATATATGATCATGATATGATCAAGGAATTTCTCCTAATCCTCATGTCTCTTATTATGACCTCTTCACACGATAATAGCGGTAGATATTTTTAGGTGGGTTATATGGGAGTGGTAGTTGACATGATTGAGCATGGGAAATTTTTTGCATGGGGATACCTTATTTTGGGTCACTATACATAGATTTGCACCTATTTATGTAGGGAGGGCTAAAGTATAGGCCATACTACTTTGTTACATATATGGGCATGGGAGCGCATTGTCATGGGCCGACCAAGAGGTCATTTTGCTTGATTAGAGGTGGATGATCCTAGATTGTTTGGATGGACCCACATAGGTAGATATCTTGCCAAGGCCCGAGAGAGGTGTTGGTATACCATTGAGATATGGACGAGATAGTGCTAATTGACATTACATGAAGACCCTAATTGGATATGCTAGCCTGGTCGAAGACTTATGGGGAGCTAGCCTATGCCTTTACAAAGTGCTATCTAGTGGGCCGTCGTGATTTGTGGTAGAGTGGTATAATCCAAATTGGGTACACTCCCGGTTTGGTGTGGTATAGGGAGTTCCTTCATCATGAGACATTTTTTCTATGTGACCCGGGAGGTTTAGTATTGGGGTCACACTATAGATGCGGTGAAAACAATGGTAAATTGGGCCAATTTTTCGTAGAGAGTGTGGGACATGTGTCGAGATGTGATAGATCTAGGAACCACATGGGAGTACTAGGTATGGTATCAATAATTCAAATTATTGTGGATGATGATACCTAGGAATTTCCTATCACCATGACCAAGGAAACAATACGCGAGATGTCACCCTTACATTGCACTAGGTCTAGCACAAAGACAATCAATAGGGCGGTTGACATCGGCAACAAGGGCACAAGCTAGATAATAGAGGAATGATACTAGTGTACGGTATTTCAAGTCACATTGAAACAATGTAGGTTTCACTTGCTACGGTGATAGAGCACGGGGTAGCTTTGAGTTTAAGCTAGTGGAAGAGGCTCACCTAGTGTAGGTGTAGTAGGCGGTGGCTCAAAGTAGGAGTTAGAGGTGGAAGTGGGGCTACTATAGTGACAATTGTAACACCTAGATGATGTGGAGGATGGGATGGATGGGGGATGAACCCAAGATGAGATGGTGGTGATAGTGGTGGATGGGGAGATACTACAGTCATTATAACACAACCTACTTTGATGTAGGTAGATCCAGCATAATAGTAGGCCATTTTGGGTTGGTAGAGAGGACATATAGGATGGCAGAGGTGCTGACCACATAGGTAGTGGCTCAAGAGGCTGAAATTTATAGGTGGTAGGAGGGAAGTAGAGTATAGACAAAGTGCAATTGAGATAACTCAAATATCAACAGAGTTGGCCTAATTGATAGTGGCGTTGATGAAGATGACCTTAGAGAGGGATACATCCTGCATAGAGATATACATACACCATACAAAGAGGGACATGTATTGAGTGACTAAGTAGTATTTGCGAGAGTGGGACAATGCCCGAAAAACAATGAAGGTTAGGGTGTGGTAGATATGCTAGATCGTATCATCTAACTTCGGGAAAGGATACCTATTACTAGACCCTATATGCGATAGTTTTCCATGCGAGTAGAGAATAATTAGTTATTCACAACATACAACAATGAGTGGGTCTCAATGTCCGAAGCATCCTGTGCTTTAGTGGGTACCTCATTAGTTATGGGCCATCTAGGATCAATAATACAAACCTCTAGAGGGCCATCGGGGTCACCAAGACCATCCCCAAAAGTAAGGTACCCAGAGAGAGTCATTTTGAGAGCCGAATATTTTTGTATATAGGATAGTTTTTGTTGTGAGCTTGTGATGAGATGTACCATACGGTTTTGAGACTATTTTTGTAAACTCGAGTGCCATTTGGCATCCCTATATTTATAGAGATGAGTTTTTCGCTGATGTCTAGATTGCCCCAAGTTGGAGTATGGTATTGTGTTTTGGCTCATGATAGATGTATAAAATTGTTTATTATGATAGTTTGGATAGATGATTGTAGATGGATGTATGATTAGATTAGATGTGATGAGTACATGATGATGCTATATCTTATTATTGTTACTTCCTAGATATGCTCTATCGTATTTTGTTTTGTGTTTTAGATGCATAGATTAGGCATTTCATTTCTAATTATGTCACCTACCTATCGTTCGAAATGGATTAGAGGAAAGGAATGGGTTAGTTAGAGGAAGTGTTAGTTAGAATGGGGAATCAATGATACATTGTGAAATGATTAGACGTGATAAGGAATGGAAAGATCATAGTGTAGATTAAGTACCGTCACAACTTGGAAATACCTTTTTATTTAATGTAAGCATACAAAAAGGTAAAATGACATAAAAATTCATAGTACCAATATTTGTGCGATCTAAGGGGTTGAATCCAATAAAAACAAAAGAATTATAATGCAAGAAAGTAAACAAACAATTAACTAACCAAACAAATAAGTACAATCAAATACACTCAAACCATCTATGTTTAAGACAATTGTACCTATGTTTTTGTTATCTAGCCTCAGTACCCAAATTTTCTAGTTATATGAAAAGGGTTAAGATGATGCCCCAAGTGAGGATATACACAAGTGACAAATGGAGGATGTAGAAGTCCGAGAAAAGTAAACATGCACTACGAGGCCCAAGAAACAATATATATCGAGAATTAGACATAGGAAGTAAGTAAGATTCTTGATGAAAGAAGATCATAAATGATTTGCATGTCATGTGCTAGAACTAGAAAGTGTTGAAGTAGGATGTTTTGTGGTATAGTTTTCAATTTTTAATTTTTTGCGTTAGACACTGTTTTTGGGTTTTCTCATTTTGTGAATGTTTTTGGATTTTCTAGGTTTTCTGAATGTTTTGGGATTTTCTATGTTTTCCAAATGTTTTGGGATTTTATCGATTTTCTAAAACTATGTACATGAGAAAAACACACCATGATGCCCTCGGTGAGAAATGTGAATATATAAGGGAAAATTTACAAGGGAAAATTCTATGCATATACACAAGAATAAGATAAGATGGATTAAGTCCAAGTGGGATAGGTTCAACAAGATTACGAACTCATGCTAATGGAAAGATAGGAAGGAATGATCATACCGCCAAGTGTGAGGTGCTTGTGAATAACATAATCCTCCTATGGTTCCGAAAATTGGTTTTCACCAAAGGACTTTCCCAAAGTTTTATAATTGCACGGTTTTTACATTTGAATGAATTTATTTATCTTTAATTTTAATTTTTATATTTATTTGTTCTTTTAATTTTTTTATTGGTTAAAAAGGGTTGACGAGTCCCTTTCCCAATGGTTTACTTTTTAAATACTAGAGTGATAACCGATCCGAGACACAACCGGGGGTCCCAAATCCCCCATGTCTGAGTAAGAGTCAAACCTTGGTGGGCTAGGAAACATTTAAATGACCCAACCATTGCACCCCCATATCATCGAGAAAAATTTGGAAGATAAACGATTTTACTATACCAAATCTATGCATTGGAGTGGTGGGGAGCACTTTCTCTAAGTGGGACATGGGGGTGAGCTTAGGTCCTTAATTTTTGCCAAGCGATTTGTATTTAGAGTTCCTGTTATGTTCTACTTGGTCCATATGGAGAAGTTATACCCCTACCTCAATGTGTCCCCATGACCATTTACTGAAATAATTCAATGAACTCAATGGGAATGGAACTTGGGTTGATTATTACAAAATACTCATATAACTCACCAATAGCCCAAGACCTTGAGTTATTGTTTTTAAATTTTTATTTGTTTTGATTTTTTAATTTTTTACATGCCTCTAAGCTTAGGTATAGAAAACACTTGAGATGCTTGATATTCATGAGATCCTAGATCTCTAAACTATCAAGATAGGTGAGCTTATAATCTCCTAAACCAAATTTAGCGACCACAATATATGGACTTAACTAGTTAAGCTCAATTTTTCATTTCGCTTCACGTTCTTTGGTGGTATCAAATTGGTTTTCTTTAAGAAAAATATCTCTAACCAAAAATTCACAAGAAATAATGCACTTGTTTTATCTAGCATGGATTCAATTATGATACACTTGGCGATCCAAGACATGGATACGTTTTTCATCAAACATCTCGATCTATGATAGGATAGCCACTCTGTAATCCTCTTCATTATCCAAATAACATTTTAGGGATATTCATAAAGAGGAAGCTTGATATCTAAGGAAATAATGGCTTTAGGTCCAAAAACAAGGGAATATGGAGTTGCATTTGTAGGTGTGCGGATGGAAGTATTGTAAGCCCATAAGGCATGATGGATCTAGAGGTGCTAATTATGACCCACTTTACCAACCAAATTTTCCATAATGCGAACAAGGGTTTTTTTAGTGGCATTAGCTTTCGCATTTCCTTGATGGTAATAAGGGGTAGACAAATTTTGAAGGATCTTATAGTGTTGAAAAAGTTTCCTCACTTGCTTGTTTTTAAAGGATTTACCATTTTTAGAGACAATAGTAGAGGGGATGCCGTAACAAAAAATTATGTGGTTCATGATAAAATTAGATATCGAGCACTAGTAACATAGGTGAGAGGAATAACCTCCACCCATTTGGTAAAGTATTTAGTTGTGGTGATGATATGCTTATGGACATAAGATGAAGTAGGTGTGAGATTTCCTATAAGATCAAGCCCCATTTGGAAAATGACCATGGTGTAGTGATAGGCTACAAATATTGAGACAAGGCATGGGTCAAGTTGCCATGTTTTTGACATAAGACACATTTACACACATATTGGAAACAATTTATTTCCATAGTAGGCCAATAATAGCCCACACGTAGAAGTTTTTAGCTAGTACCAAGCCACTTGTATGATCACCATAAATGCCTTTGTGCACCTCATTGGTCACTTGGATATATTCTTATGAATTAAGACATTGTAAAAAGTCCCATTATAGTCTCGACGATAGAGAGTTCCCCAAGAATGGTACAACACATTATTCGTTGGATAAGGGTTGATTTTTATGAGTAGGAAATGTCAGGTGAGAAGGTACCATATTATAAGTAATTATAAATATCTAGGTACCAAGGGGAAAAGGGGCCAACTTCACATACAAAACATGACTCCAACATGTTGTAGGAAGGGACCGTTAGATGATCGATGAGGAATTGGAAATCTCAGGTGTCCATAGATAGTCAAAGAAAATATCCAATAGTATCCATAATATTTGTTAATTTGTTCTATGTTTGTGGGACATGTTGAAGGTTATTTGAACAAAGTACTCTTTCAGGCTATCTACCATGCATTTATATGAAATAATATTCTCATCTTTGACATTTTTCTCATCATTAACTTGTTTAATGATTAGCTGTGAGTCTCCTATAACCTCAACTTGTTTGATATTCCATTTGATAGAGACTTTAAACAACCAATGAAGGCTTCATACTTGGTAATATTGTTTGTGTAAGGAAACCTGATTCTGAAAGCTTGTGGGATAAAATGTAGTGCCCACTTCCCTTTGAAATCTTTTGATATTGATATTGATACGATTGATTTTGTTATCGACATTATTATGCTTTGATTTAGTATGATGTTAGATATTTGGTCATGGATTATTATTGATCTTGATTTGGTTATGATGCATGATGATTATTGGAGACACTCATATGTGGATGATGATATACTATTTGACATGTGATTTTGGATATTATGAGTAGATCTAGAAAATGGATATTATATGATGATGATATAGTTGTTGATATAAATTATATGTGATAATGTTAAATTGCCTTGATGTTGTTGTGATTCACATATTTAGATGATTTTGTGATTATATTTATATTCATTTTGGATGTTCTAATATGGCCATGAGGCTGAAGGAGGTATTTGTGTTTTTCAGTTAATATCACAACAAACATCGGGGGGATTGGAGACCAACCACAATGGAATTCTAGGTGAATTCGACAAGGTCACCATGGAAACTTGTTTTATTGTGTTGTGTTTGTTGTTGTTAGGGATTCCCATGGGGGAATCACCTTTATATGTGACCATGGGTTTTGTGTAATTATTAATGTTGTCTCTTTTATTATTGTTGTATGTATTTTATTAGTGACGTGTTCCTCTCTTTTATTCAATTAAAATTGTGGTAGATTAATGTGAGAAAACATATGGTTAAAAGTTAAATAAATCAAATTGGGATATGGGAAAATAATAATGGAAGTTGTTGGCTCTTTGTATTAATTATGTAAGGGATGTGTAAGTTGTGTAAGTCAGATTTTGGAGTATGAAACACTCCACCTCCTTGGAAATTCGAATTTGTCCTTGGGGGCTGTTTTTGGAGGCTTGTGGGACAAGTAAAACTTGTCCCATACCTCTCAATTTAATTTACCAACCATACTTATGGTTGGAGGGGTGATTTTAGAATTTTATAATGTATTTTATTAATCATGTTGCATGTTTTGATTGCACTCTCTTACATTTTATTTATTTTGCAGTCCTTTGGGGTGTGGGCTTTTGGAGTGTGCAAGTAATTTGTCATATTTTCACCCACCTCTTTATTGTGCTTGGGAGAATGAAATTTTGTCTTTTGTGTTTAGAGTTGAGGATGTGTGATGTGGCATCCTACATGGATCCACATCATCCTCTTCTCTTCCCTCTTCTATAAAATTCAAACTCTTTGCTTGTTTTGGGTTGTTGAATCATTTTGCAAACTTCTTTGGGGGCGCATTTTCTTGTGTTGGGAGCTCTTGCTTTTGGAAGGAGTTTGGAGAAAATTTGCATGCTTGGAGATTATTGTTTGGGACTGTGTTTTTGGCATTGAAAGCTTGCTATTGGAAACAAAAGTTACCATGGAGAGGTAGGAGTTTAACTCTTATATCATGCTGTTATTTTCTTGTTGTGTTGTGTGAATGGTGAATGTGTTATGTAATTGTTGGCTGGTTGGGTAGATTGCCATAGGGATGGTGTAGGAGAAGGCTATGGGGAATCCATGTGGGGGGTGGGCATAAAGGAATGCCGGTGGAATCATATTTTGTGGAAGGAGTTTGGGTTTGGGATCCACCATGGATAAAAATAGCTTGCATTTCTTACTTTATGGGGGCATAAGGAAATATGTGGGGGCATAAGGAGAGATTGTGGGGGCATAAGGATATGTGTGGTGAAATTTATCGACATTCTCGTTATAGGTGGATGGCCAATAACCATTGGGAGGCATAAGTAACTTCCCCATAGACCTTGCTCCTTTGGCTTGCATGATCAAGCTGAGTTTATTTTGAATGTTTGCAAATGCATTTATAAACTCTTTGTCTTTGTTGGACCGTGTTTTATATTGAATTATGCATGTTAAGAGAATGTTGTGTTTGTGGAAGCCAGTTGTTTCCATGGGTTGAATTACACCCCTTATTGTATTGTGGTTGGGGCTCGGGGCCAATGATGAAGGATGACTTATCCTTTCATTGGATGTCTTGGTTGGGTGGAGAGAGTTGCCTTTCCCCCACTTTTGTTGTGATCAAATTGGAAGAAAAAGAAAACTTGCATGTTGCTGTTTTGGAGCAAAGGAGAAGATAGTTTTTCCAGCCCCTTGTGAAGTAAATTCATTTGTATTCCTTTCCCACTTGATGTGGATGAAATTGTAATATATATCTGTGAAGAAATAATTTTGTAACTGATTGTGAAAGCTGCACATTCGAACATGAAGGATAATTATATTTTGTTCTTTTATTGGAAAGAAATAGAATGAATGTTATTTCCATTCAAACATGGAAAGATGTAAAGTTTTATAATTGAATTCAAGAAAGAATTGAAAGCTATTCTCTCATATGCATTGTTGGATTGAATTCAATGTTTCAGTGTATGGCAAAAGAGATAGTTAGATCTCTGTTTGAAAAGAAGAAATGTACGTGGAAAATAATGCTGTATTTTGTATCTTTGGAAATGTGTAAAATTTGGAATCGAGTTGCATTATGGGTTTAGAATAGTTGAATTAAATCTTTTAAATGTATTAAAATAGATTAGAAATGAAATTTCATACTTGAATGATGAAAAAGTTAGAAGGAACTCTTTTAATTTGATCTCTTTGTAAAGTTTTAAAACTGGCAATAAATTAAATCAAAATGTATAGTTCGGGCCTGCACATTATAATCAACTTGGAAATGATATAATTTAGCATGCTATGACATCAATGAACTCAAATTGACAAATAACACTTAAGAAAACAATTTAAACATTGCAAAATCGAGCCCAATCCCTTTCATAGTCATTTTTGTCATTTGTTGGAAAAATGTAAATTGGAAATCAAACAAGTGAAATTACCTCCCTAAAACACTCTAAATCCTTCCTAGATCAATTCTCCATTTCTATTTGACATGTTGAGTGAAGGAGGAGACCAAATTGAATAAATTTTATAAGTTAAAATTTACTAGTTGACTTTTTAAAATCCTGCCAATCTTTTTTTCTAAAATTGACCCCTCAAACCTTATCAAAATGTAAAATTTATGAGTCGTGTGCAAAGAGGGCGTCGAGATATTTCTAGAAAGTCCTTGTTTTCCCAAAAATGAGCTTTCTAGCAAAAGTTATGGCACTTTGAAGTTTTCTCTGCCTTGGTGGGAAAATTTTCCCTAGCGGGCCCGTGGCCCGAAAATTTCCGTTAAAATCCTTAGAATTTTTTTTTTTTTGAAAAATTTGCTTGGAATTTTAAAAAATTTCCTTCTGCCACTGACTGCAGCCAATCAGAGGCTGCGTCGTGTCCTCACAGGCAACGACGGAGGCACGACATCATTTTCTCCATTGGGCCTTTTTAAAATTTTGGGGAAACTTTTACCTTTTACGCCCCCTCCGCTATCACCCCATGCTACCATGTGTAAGCATAGATAGGATTGGCTACGGGCCGGTGGGGAAAAAGGTAAAAGTTTCCCTTGAGGCACTGGTGAAAATTGACATTTTCTCCTTGCACAAGGAAATTTTTATTTTTGAAAAATTTTCTTGGTAAATTTTTTGAAATTTCCTCCGTCGGCCCACGACCCAATGAGAGGCTGCCATGTGTCTTCACGGGGCATTTTGAGGCATGACATCATTTTCTCCCTTGGGCCTTTTTAAAATTTTGGGAAAATTTTACCTTTTCCCCACCGACCTCAACAATCACAGCCGCCACGTGGCAAAGATGGGGTGATAGCGAGAGGGCGGAACCCTCGCGACCTTGTTGGCTTTTGGAAAATTTTGATTGAAAACCCCGTGGCCCCCACACTACCACCCTTGCCTCAGTGTTATTCCCCATGGATGCACCGACCCATGCGTCAAACCTTTCCCTTTTTCCTCCCTCGACGAAATTCCCCAAACTCTCCCGCCTCCGCATCCTTCCCTCTTTTCTCCCGGCAATGCTCGGAACCCGACACGTGTCCTCTGAGGAGGACTGCGAGAGTGTGGGAAAATTTTTACTTTACTCCCGCATGGGGAAAATTTTCCAACACCACCCCATGACCCGCTGACCTGGAAAATGGGCTTCCTTCCTCGCTCGACACGTGTCCCCTTAGGGGAAAATTTGACCCCTAAATTCCGCCGGCCCATAACTGGAATTTTACAAGGAGTTAGGAGGACTTCTTTATATCATCAGAAAGGTGAGAAAATATCCTATCCAATGGAAATGATTTAGGGAAATTTTGAATGTGTTAATTGTGAGAAAAATCAAGTTAAAACTATGAGCTTGTTAGAGAGTGGGTATGGTGATATTTTTACCCCCTGAACCTAACTGAAACTTCTAACCCTAAAATTTGGACCATGTGACCTCTAAAAATTGTAATAAATGAAAAGTATGTTCTAGTAATTTTAGACTTGTTCTAGAACCTATTAGTGAGAATTGTTGCCTTACTGACCTGGTTGTAGACACTTCTAATAAAAAAAATTATTCCATAATTTTCCTAACTAATCCTAGGTTGTTTCTTGGGTCTCAAGTGGGTTGTTTTAACGAGCATCAAACTTAGTATCATAGCAACGGTTCAAAATCTTGGAGCATTGGGCACACTAGAAAACTTGGGACATGAAACTTAAACCTAGCACATTTAAAAAAATCTAAAACAAAACAACTAAGTTTAGAAATTGCATATTTTTAGTTAACATGGAATTTGAATAAAACTTAGAAAAAATGAAATAACTCTCCCTTTGGTCTGTGCAGGAGGTGCATACAAGGCGGGGGAATTTTCACTTATACTCGAGACTTACCACCACCACCACTGGATCAAGGTGTAACAGCTATCCTACCCCAGATCTTGCAGACTCTTCAGGATGTCAATGCCGCTCTATGTAGAGGATTAGGAGGAGGACATGTAGCTAGTCATGATAGAGCCCCTTCCATTGAGGGTCAGGTATCTCCTCAACCCAGTGAGGAGCATAGAGGAGATAACTCCCATGCGGAGTCAGCTCTAGAAAAGTCACCATAGAGGGGACAGGGTGACCGAGTTTTAGAGCGTAGAGAGAGGTCTCGGAGCCCTAGGCTTAGGGATGAGCACACCGAGAGACCTAGAGGCTGTCAGACCACAGCTGCAGATCACATCAAGGAGATATTGAAGCTTCAGCCATCACATTACTCAGGTGGATTTCAGGAAGAGACTTGGCTAGTGAGCTTGAGTGGTTTTTTCAAGCTTTGTCCTTGTTCTAGCAACATGAAATCTTGTGTTGCGATCCATCTACTAAGGGATGGAGTAGGAGTATGGTGGAGGACAGAGGAGCAGAAGCTCCATGTAGATTCAGAGATAGTGACCTGGGAGCTATTTAAGGAGAGATTCAGGAGTAGGTATTTGTCATGGAGGTTCATACAATAGAGGATCGATGAGTTCCATGACCTCCGATAGGCATCTCTTTCAGTAGCAAAGTATGAGAGTAGATTTTTGGATCTACTCTAATATGTTAAGTATATGCAGGATGAGCAGGTGTGGATTCATAGGTTCATTCGGGGCCTAAATTTAGATATTAGAGGTGCAATGCAGATCCACTACCCACATACATTAGCTGAGGCCGTTGAGAAGGCCTATATAGTAGAGGAGACTCGGGGGAAGACCTAATAGGCTAGAGACCGAGTCGAGTAGCCACAAACAACGAGATGCGGGATAGTAGATCGGGGGTCACTACTGTCCTTCTTGGTGGCCGGGGTTCAAGACATGATCATCCTTTAGGCCACAAAAATAGTAGCAATAGCAATCCCATCCACCTCATAGACCTCTACAGAGAGGTCGGAGTATGGGGCCTCCTCCTAGGGGTCCCATCAGGACATAGGGTGGACCTAGAGCTCAGTCAGTGGGAGCTCGTCAGCAGAGACCTCATCAGACCGCAACCAAATCATCAGGATCCATGCCACAGACTTCTAGGGCACCTACTAGAGGTGCTACTCATTGGGGAGGATTAAGAGGATGTTTTGGATGTGGAGTTACTAGAAAATTTTGGAGAGACTACCCACAAAACCCTAACAACAAGGGTAAGACACAGATCTTTGAGCCTATGGTTGGTGACATGGGACGCAACCACATGATTTATGTAGTGGTTGAGAACTGCTAGGAAGAGCATCAAAGCATAGTCATTGAGACCACAAGTAGCATTGGTGGTATTCCTACCTCTGTATTGTTTGATTCTGGTTCTTCTGATTCTTTCATTGCACCATCTTTAGTAGAGCGATGCAGGATGGTGATAGTTAGGCAGGGTCATAATTGGGATGTCGAGATGGCTTCTGGAGCCAAGATCTCTGTAGACTCCTTAGTTAAGGAGTGTGTAGTGGATTTGGGACCTTTCACCACTACCTCAGATCTTTGTATCCTTCCTTTGGGCTCGTATGGAGTCATTTTGGGTATGGATTGGTTATCTGCACACAGGGCCAGGATGGATTGTTATCACAAGACTATATCTTGTGTAGATGATTTGGGAGTTGAGTCGGTGATTTCAAGGGTCAGGAGACCTATTTTTATTCACACCATTTCCACTATGTAGCTTAAGCGGTGTGTGTGACGAGGTTGTCAGATGTATGCTTTCACAGTCAGTGACAGATCAAAGGATGGGTCTAGTGGACCATTGCTAGATGATCATCCCATTTTGGGAGAGTATGTTGATGTCTTTCTAGGGGAGCTACCGAGGTTACTACCCCTACGTGAGATTGATTTTCATATAGATCTAGTTCCTGGAGTAGAGCCTATCTCACGGGCACCTTATCAAATGACCACCCCAAAGCTCTATGAACTCAAGTTGTAGCTTGAGGGCCTTTTGGAGAAAGGCCTTATTTGTCCTAGTGTATCCCCTTGGGGTGCACCGGTGATCTTTGTGAAGAAGAATGATGGATCCTTGCGGTTGTGTATTGATTACCGCCAAATTGCTGAATAAGGTAACAATTAAGAATAATTATCCCCTTCCTTGTATTGATGACTTGTTTGATTAGATGAAGGGAGCCACAATTTTCTCTAAGATTGATCTTAAGTCAAGCTACCATCATGAGGATTTCGGAGGTAGACATTCATAAGACCACCTTCCGCATGAGATATGGGCACTATGAGTTCACAGTGGTGCCTTTTGGTTTGACTAATGCCCCCACAGTGTTCATGAGTTTGATGAATGGGGTATTTAGGACCTTCTTAGATCACTTTGTGCTCATCTTCCTAGATGACATTTTGATATACTCACGTACGCGTGAGGAGTACGAGGGGTACCTTCTTTGCTAGGTTCTTCAGTGTCTTGAAGCAGCGGACTTTACGGGAACTTGGAGAAGTGTGCTTTCTTTTAGACATAGGTGTAGTATTTGGGTCATATCATTTCTGGGGAAGGTATTGCCATCGATCCTTCCAAGATTAGAGCCATTATGGATTGGCCAGTACCGACTACAGTGACCGAGGTGCATAGCTTCATGGGATTAGCGAGTTACTACTAGAGATTTGTTGAAATTCTATCAGATTACGCACCTTATCACTTTCCTTCAAAGGAATGGGAATAAGTTTGTTTGGTTGGAAAGATGCAAGCATGCCTTCAGGACATCGAAGGAGTGCCTCACTACAACACCTATTCTTGAAGTGCCGATCCACTGGGGTGAGTTATTTGTTTGCATAGATGCTTCTTTAGCAGGGCTTGGAGGTGTGTTGATGTAGGAGGGCGAGTAGTGGCCTTTGAGTCTCGTAAACTCAAGGATCACGAGCTTAATTATCAGACTTATGATCTTAAGCTTGCGGCGATTGTGCATGCTTTGGCTAGATAGAGGAATTTTCTCCTTGGATGAAGATTCACACTCAGACGAGATCACTTGAGTCTTCATCACCTTGTCACGTAGCCCAATCTCAATGCTTATCGGTGGCGTTGGATGGAGTTGCTTTGTGAGTATGATATGGAGATAAAGCATGTGAAGGGGAAGAAGAATGTGGTAGAAAATGCTCTCAGCAGACAGAGACATGTGGCTATGGCCACTTAAGTGAGCACAAATTTACAAAGCAGGATCCTTCAGCAACTTCCTCTTGACAACTTCTACATTGTAGTACGAGTAAAGATCGAGTCACAGAGATCCCTTGAGGGGAAGTTTGATGGTTTTTCCTTAGAGGAATATGGTATTCTCAAGCACAGAGGCTGGATATATGTTCCCAAAGATGGAGGCTTGAGGTAGGATATCTTGGTAGAGGCACATCATGCACCCTATTCAGCCATCCCGGGGTGAAGAAGATGCATGCCACCTTGCGACAATTGTATCATTGGAGAGGACTTCATAGAGATGTGGCCTAGTTTGTGTCATGATGTTTAGAGTGCCAGAGAGTTAAGGCTAAGCATCAGCATCCAGAAGGCCTTATTTATCCTCATGCTATACCAGAATGTAAGTGGGACACCATTTCCAAGGATTTCATTGTTGGGATACAGATGTCAAGATATCACCACGACACCATTATGGTCACGGTGGATAAATTGACAAAAGTGACTCAATTTTCTCTAGTGAAGACCACTTATATAGCTAGAGTAGTGGCATGAGTATATTTGAATGAGATTGTCAGGTTGCACGGGATTTTGTGGAAGATCATTTGTGACCGCAATCCTTTGTGCACTTCACATTTTTAGACTACCATGCAGTATGTCCTCGAGACGAGAATCAACTTCAGCACAACATATCACCCGAGACAAATGGATAGACTAAGAGGGTGAATCATATTTTAGAGGACATGCTTAGGATGTATGTGATGGATCAATAGTCTAAATGGGAGGAGTACCTGTACTTAGTGGAGTTTTCCTACAATAATAGTTTTCAGAGTTCTATAGGCATGGATCCTTTTTAGGCTTTGTATGGTAGAGAGTGCAAGACACCTCTTAGCTAGGATAGGTTAGAGGATAGGGTTTCTCTTGGACCAGCTCTTCTACATGACATGGAGTAGTAGGTGGTGTTGATCAGAAAATATTGCAGAAGGCACATGACAGGTAGAAGAAGTATGTGGACCGGCATAGAATCGACCATAGTTTCGATGTGGGCATGAAGGTGTTCCTTCGTGTCAGGCCACATAAGAGTCCTATCCGTTATGGAAAAGGTTCTAAGTTATCTCCTAGATTTGTGGGTCCTTTTGAGATCTTGGAGTGTATTGGCCCTTTGGCCTACCATCTAGCATTTCCACCCAGCTTGTCTCACATACATGATGTTTTTCATGTTTCAGTTCTCAAGAGATATATTGTAGATCCTTCTCATGTGTTAGATTGGACATCATTGCAGGTGTAGGATTAGGGGTAGGTGATGGTGGAGCCCATTCACATCCTAGATCGTAGGACCCTGGGCCTTCGAGGTAGAGAGGTTGATTAGGTTTGGGTGCAGTGGGACAGATATGATGAGACTGCAACTACATGGGAGGATGCTACTTCATTATGAGTTCAGTTTCCACATTTGTTCCAGTGACTTCTAGGAGGAAGTCGAGTCTAAGGGGAGGGGGATGTAGTGCCCACTTCCCTTTGACACCTTTTGATACTTATTTTGATATTGTTGATTACGTTATGGACATTATTATGCTTTGATTTAGTATGATGTTAGATATTTGGTCATGGATTATTATTGATCTTGATTTGGTTATGATACATAATGATTATTGGAGACACTTCATATGTGGATGATGATATACTATTTGACATGGATGTTTTATGGATGTTGTTCGAACATGTGATTTTGGATATTATGAGTAGATCTAGAAAATGGATATTATATGATGATGATATAGTTGTTGATATAAATTGTATGTGATAATGTTAAATTGCCTTGATGTTGTTGTGATTCACATATTTAGATGATTTTTATTATATTTATATTCATTTTGGATGTTCTGATATGGCCATGAGGCCAAAGGAGGTATTTGTGTTTTGTAGGTTAATATCACAACAAACATCGGGGGATTGGAGACCAACCACAATGGAATTCTAGGTGAATTCGACAAGGTCACCATGGCAACTTGTTTTATTGTGTTGTGTTTGTTGTTGTTAGGGATTCCCATGGGGGGGGAATCACCTTTATATGTGACCATGGGTTTTGTGTAATTATTAATGTGGTTTCTTTTATTATTGTTGTATGTATTTTGTTAGTGATGTGTTCCTCTCTATTATTCAATTAAAATTTTGGTAGATTAATGTGAGAAATTATATGGTTAAAAGTTAAATAAATCAAATTGGGATATGGGAAAGTAATAATGGAAGTTGTTGGCTCTTTGTATTAATTATGTAAGGGATATGTAAGTTGTGTAAGTCAGATTTTGGAGTATGAAACACTCCACCTCCTTGGAAATTCGAATTTGACCTTGGGGGCTGTTTTTGGAGGCTTGTGGGACAAGTAAAACTTGTCCCATGCCTCTCAATTTAATTTACCAACCATACTTATGGTTGGAGGGGTGATTTTAGACTTTTATAATATATTTTATTAATCATGTTGCATGTTTTGATTGCACTCTCTTACATTTTTATTTATTTTGCAGTCCTTTGGGGTGTGGGCTTTTGGAGTGTGCAAGTAATTTGTCATATTTTCACCCACCTCTTTATTGTGCTTGGGAGAATGAAATTTTGTCTTTTGTGTTTGGAGTTGAGGATGTGTGATGTGGAATCCTACATGGATCCACATCATCCTCTTCTCTTCCCTCTTCTATAAAATTCAAACTCTTTGCTTGTTTTGGGTTGTTGAATCATTTTGCAAACTTCTTTGGGGGCACATTTTCTTGTGTTGAGAGCTCTTGCTTTTGGAAGGAGTTTGGAGAAACTTTGCATGCTTGGAGATTGCTATTTTGGGACTGTGTTTTTGGCATTGAAAGCTTGCTATTGGAAACAAAAGTTACCATGGAGAGGTAGGAGTTTAACTCTTATATCATGCTGTTATTTTCTTCTTGTGTTGTGTGAATGGTGAATGTGGTATGTAATTGTTGGCTGGTTGGGTGGACTACCATAGGGATGGTGTAGGAGAAGGATATGGGGAATCCATGTGGAGGGGGCATAAGGGAATGCCAATGGAATCATATTTTGTGGAGGAGTTTGGGTTTGGGATCCACCATGGAAAAGAAATAGCTTGCATTTTTACTTTATGGGGGCATAAGGAAATCTGTGGGGGAATAAGGAGAGATTGTGGGGGCATAAGGATATGTGTGGTGAAATTTACTACCGGCTGTTACGGGTGGAAGTCCAATTCCCATTGGAAGGCATACATAGCTTCCCCATAGACCTTGCTCCTTTGGCTTGCATGATCAAGCTTGAGTTTTGTTTGAATGTTTGCTAATGCGATTTGTAAACTCTGTCTTTGTTGGACTATGTTTTATATTGAATTATGCATGTTGAAAGAATGTTGTGTTTTGTGGAAGCCAATTATTGCCATGGGTTGAATTACACCCCTTTTTGTATTGTAGTTGGGGCTCGGGGGCTAATGATGAAGGATGGATTCTCCTTTCATTGGATGTCTTGGTTGGGTGGAGAGCATTACCTTTCCCCCACTTTTGTTGTAATCAAATTGGAAGAAAAAGAAAACTTGCATGTTGCTGTTCGGAGCAAAGGAGAAAACAGTTTTGCCACCCTTTATGAAGCAAATTCATTTGTATTCCTTTCCCACTTGATGTGGATGAAAGCGTAATATATATCCGTGAAGAAATAATGTTGTAACTGATTGTGAAAGCTACACATTCGAACGTGAAGGATAATTATATTTTGTTCTGTTTATTGGAAAGAAATAGAATTCTGTTATTTGCATTCAAACATGGAAAGATGTAAAGTTTTATAATTGAAGTCAATAAAGAATTGCAAGATCTTCTCTCATATGCATTGTTGGATTGAATTCAATGTTTCATTGTATGGCAAAAGAGATAGTTAGATCTCTATTTGAAAAGAAGAAATGTACGTGGAAAATAATCTTTGTATTTTGTATCTTTGGAAATGTGTAAAATTTGGAATTAGAGTTGCATTATGGGTTTAGAATAGTTTGATTTAAATCATTTAAATGTATTAGAATAGATTAGAAATGAAATTCCATACTTGAATGATGAAAAGTTAGATGGACCTCTTTTAATTTGATCTCTTTGTAAATTTTTAAAAGCGATAATAAATTAAATCAAAATGTACGATTCGAAGCACGCACATTATAATCAACTTGGAAATGATATAATTTAGCATGCTATGACATCAATGAACTCAAATTGACAAAGAACACTTAAGAAAACAATTTAAACATTGCAAAATCGAGCCCAATCCCTTTCACAGTCATTTTCTATCAATTGTTGGAAAAATGTAAATTGGAAATCAAACAAGTGAAATTACCTCCCTAAAACACTCTAAATCCTTCCTAGATCAATTCTCCATGTCTGTTTGGCATGTTGAGTGAAGGAGGAGACCAAATTGAATAAATTTTATAAGTTAAAATTTACCAGTTGGTTGTTTAAAAGCCTACAGATCGTTTTATAAAATTGACCCCTTAAACCTTATCAAAATGTAAAATTTATGATTCCTGTGCAAAGAGGGCATCGATAGATTTCCAGAAAGTCCTCGTTTTCTCAAAATTCAGATTTATAGCAAAAGTTATGGCAATTTGAAGTTTTCTGCCAAGGGAAAATTTTCCCTGAGTGGGCTGCGACTTGAAAATTTCCGTTAAAATCCTTAGAAAAAAAAATTTGAAAAATTTTCTTGGAATTTTTTTGAAATTTCCTCCACCAGCTTGTTACCAATCGAGAGGCCACCACGTGTCCTCATGGGGCAATGACATAGGTGCGGCATCATTTTCTACCTTGGGCCTTTTTAAAATTTTGGGGAAACTTTTACCTTTTTCTTCTTCCGGCCCATGACCCAATCACGGGTGGCGGTATGGGGTTGATAGTAGAGTGGGTGGAACCCTCACGACCTTGGTGGATTTTGGAAAATTTTCATTTAAAACCCCATGCCCCCCACACTCCCACCCTCACCTTGGAATTATTCCCTTCGGACGCGTGGAACCGGGCGTCAAACCTTTCCCTTTTTCCTCCCTCGGTGAAATTCCCCAAACTCTCCCGCCGCCGCACCCTTCCCTCTTTTCTCCTGGTGATGGCTTGGAGCTTGACATGTGTCCTTGGAGGACCTGTGGAGGCATGGGAAAAATTTTGAATTTACACCCACATAGGGAAAATTTTCCAACACCACTCGTGACCCACCGACCCACCAAATGGGCTTCCTTCCCGCTCGACATGGGGAAAATTTGACCCCTAAAGTCCACCGGCCCATAACTAGAGTTTTACAAGGAGTTAGGAGGACTTATTTATATCATCGAAAGGTGAGAAAATTTCCTATCCAATGGAAATGATTTAGGGAAATTTTGAATGTGTTAAGTGTGAGAAAAATCAAGTTGAAACTATGAGCCTGTTAGAGAGTGGGTATGGTGATATTTTACCCCCTAAACCTAACTGAAACTTCTAACCCTAAAATTTGGACCATGTGACCTCTGAAAATTGTAATAAATGAAAATTATGTTCTAGTAATTTTAGACTTGTTCAGAACCTGTTAGTGACAACTGTTGCCTTGCAACTGGTTGTGGACACTTCTAATAAAAAAATTATTCCATAATTTTCCTAACTAATCCTAGGTTGTTTCTTGGGTCTCAAGTGGGTTGTTTTAATGGGAATCACAAAAATCACTTATAGGGATAACAAGGATGAATCCTACCCTCGAACCATGAAATGTGAATGACCCATCAAAGTAGATTTTCTAGGTAGAATATTCTTCAATATATAAAATTGATGCATCTGGAAATTCTTGAATTAGTGATTTAGTACACAGTAATGGTGCTTCCATAAGTTAATTGATAAGCACTTATTCTTTCAATATTTTTGATTGACATATTTAATGTCAAACTCACTTAGTAATAAGATCTAGTTGACCATCCTTTTGGAAAGAGTGGGTTTGGATAAAAGGTATTTGAGCGGGTCAACTTTGGATATAATCTTGGTTTTTTTATTAAGCAAGTAATGGAAAAGTTTTGGAAATCAAAAAATTATAACCAAGCATGCCCTTTCAATTTATGGGTAATTCAAATCATAATATATTAAGGTGTGGATATGATAATGGATGGATATTTCTTTATGTTGGTCACCATATTATGCTAAGAGTGTGCATATAACAAATTGAGTAGTGGAAATATACAAGTAGAAAAGGTTCACCGGGGTGGGTGGTATTAGAACTTGTGGATTGGAAAGGTATTGCTTGAATTGGGCAAATGATTATTGGAAGTCAGGACCCTATTAGAATTCAACATTATTTTTGAGGAGATGGGAGAAGGAATGGTACTTATCTGCAAGTCAAGAAATGAACCTACGAGTGGCCTGTATTTTACCTTGTAAGCTGCAAAGATGCTTAAGGTTTTTGGGAGGAGGCATCTCAGTAATGGAAATCACCTTTTTTGGGTCCACTTCAATTCCTCTTCTTGAGATAATGGAGCCCAATAATTTACCCGATATAAATCCAAACACACACTTCTTTGTGTTCAATCTAACCTTATAATCCCAAAGTCACTAAAAAATATGATGAAATATTGTCGGGTGTTACGCTCTGGTTTTGGGCTTACTAAGGATATCATCCACGTATTACTCTACTATATTGTGTAATATATTGTGAAATATAATAGTCATGACATGATAATATGTGGCACCCACATTATTAAGACCAAAAGGCATGAACAGATAATATAAATTACCCTAAGGAGTAGTAAATGTAGTTTTGTGTTGGTCTTTTTAGTGATTTTTATTTGATTGTATCAGAAAATCCATTCATAAGGGATAAAATTTTATGGCCTACGGTAGAATCGCAAATCATGCCGATATTAGGAAGAGAAAATTCATATTTATGACATGCCTTATTTATATCCCGAGAAATCTTCACACATCATGATTCCCATTAGTTTCTTATGAAAAAGTATGATATTCAAGATCCATTTTGAATAGTCAATAGGTCTAATGAAGCCTACTACCAATAATTTCTCAAGATCTTCTTTACCTAAGAGAGCTACATGTAGATGTATCTTAAGTAATTTTTTTTTTTTAATGGGATTAGTTGATTCATGAATAACTATATCATGTATAAACAAAGAAGGATCTAAGCCTGACATGTCCACATAAGACCAAGAAAACACATCAGCAAAATTCTCTAAGAAGTATAGTAAATGTTTTATGTTCACATGGAGTAAGAGAAGCTCCCAACTTGACAGTATTAGGTTGTTCCTCTATGCTAATGTTAACATCAATAGCCTCTTCAAACAATAACTCGGAGCCATCATCCATACATGTAGGATCAGAATGGAGATTGAGATCTTTCTCTATTGGCATCTCAATGAGAGTTTTAGTAATAGAATGACCACTTATATAATCCATTTTTGATTTTTCACATTGTTTGTCCGCAAGTTCCTTAAAGAGGTTTTCACTATGGGAATTGGATTTTATATTTTGGGATTTTAGAATATATTTTGGCCTCCTCTTCTTTTTGATGACCATAGAAATAAACCTCATTCTTGAAATAAGCATATGCATCGATGAGGTTAATGGAGAATCCCTTCTTATGATCCCCGATAGGAACATCATCACGTAGCCCCATGAACTCTTCGATTGCTTCCTCATTATGAAATAAATCAATTGGTATGTGTCATTGTTGGTCCCAATTAATAAGGGATGGCTGTATAATATCTAATTAGTAGTGGAGAGGGACAAGGTTAAAATGGTAGTATTAGAAAATAGGTTTGTGGAGGCAAGGTATTCATAGAGACTACAAGGGGACCTTGGTTTAGTGTCATAATCATAAGAACTATCTTCGGATTTATAGGAGGTGTCATCAACTTATATAGGTGGTGCCCCATAAGGATCAATACCAACATCATATCTATCCATCTTTTCATGTGCTAGAAGAGGTTCCTGCACACCTTGTTCATGTAATCCACATCCATAACCTTTATATCCCATGACATACATCATCTTGTTAGGGATAACATATTCGAGGATTGATAGAAAGAATCCATCTTATAATTAGGGGACCGAGATGTGTAGATGCTATCTAAATGTTCATTTTCCAAGAGGCCACCAGGGATAAAATTATCGAGTGTAAGGAACCTAAATTATTTGTAGCCAAAAGTTGGGCCTACAACACATTTTTGGTGACAGGGGAAGGTTGGATACAAGGAGGGCATGTTGGAGGTCATATTATCCATAACCTGGTATGAAGGATTTTCAATTTGGATTCCCATGTAAAAAAGGGGATGTGGAGGTAGAAGCACCACTTTCATGAGGCTGAAGTGTATCAGGATTGATACGAGAGGTAAAGAAATATGATTCAAGTTCCATAAATAATTCCATAAAAGTACACTCATAAGATATTTTTAGTGGCCAGCCAACATTTGCAATGGGAAAAGGGTTGTGGGTCACCGAGAATTGTAAGCTCTTATCATTGGTGATATAATTTAATACATTGGTGAAATGTGGAGAGAACGTTCTGCATGGCATGGATCCATGGGCAAATAAGGAGAATATTATAGGGAAGTTCCAAGTAAATGACATGGAATCTTGTTTTGTGTGTGAAAAACCCAAATTCAATAGGTAAAGTGATAATTCCCACCAACTTCTATTATGCATTGTCATAAGCCTTAATGGTGATCACATTAGGCTCCAATTCTACATATTTATGTCATAGTTTTTAAACAAGATTTAGAGTACATATGTTGAGGCCAAATCCATTATCCAAAAGCACCATTTTAACTTTTTAATGGGTAATGATTAATTATATGTATAAGGGGAAGATTGTGTGCATAACTATCTATTCCAATCTAAATTTTGCTAAAAATGATTTGGTTAGATTGGGTGCTCTATGCAAACAAGGATTAGAAGTGCAAAACGTCAATATCCATGGGAAACATTGACTCTGGATGGCATTATAGAGGATGTCCTTATGAACAATAAATATCTTAAGAAGATCCAAGATAGAAATCTTGGTAGTTTTCTTCTCAAGATATTCTAGGAGATCGTAATGAATATCCAAAGGATTAGATAGAGGGGGTCCAGGGAAAATAAGGTGAGTGCATCACATTCAGAATGAACACTGCTGATATTTGATCTTGATGATAGCAACATGGTTTGTAATGGGATGAATATAACAAATAAGAGAATCGAAAGGGTGAGATGTTTAAGAAAAAATGTGGTTGGAACTTTTACCCTGAGAGGATTGACCTCGTTATAGGTTTATTTCTAATTTTTTATGGTTTGGGAATGGCTCCTTATATATTCCCAACTAATTATTAGATGGTTTTTGGGTTCTTGTGTGTCAAGCTCAATATATCCTCAATCTAAGAGATCTTGAATGCAGTTTTTCAACTTCTTACATCGATTTTTGTCTGTGATCTTTGACATGATGATACTCACAATATTCATGGTATTTGTACCATGAAAATTTAGGTGCATCATCCTAAAAATATTTGGTATTTGGGAATTTAAACATATTAGCCGCATCAAGTTGTGTAAGGATTGATGACAAGGACTCTATGAGTGGAATGTATTCTCTATGTTTGACTTATGATTTAAGCAGTCTGTGTGTGATTTTTAGGTATGGGTTGTTCTGGACCGCTTGTAAATGTTTTGAATAAGAAATCCCATCACCTATGAAATTTTTGTTTTTAGTGAAAGATTTAGGTTTGTCTATAGGTTTTGTGTCATAATATTTTTGAAAGGATTTGAGGACCCCTTTGAATCACAAGGCATTTTCAATTTGAATGCCTTTTTGATGACTTCTTCAAAGGTGCCTACACAATGCATTTGTAAATGGAAGGAAATTTTAGGATGTAAGTTTGGTACAAATATACTCACGAGTTGTTTCTCAGGGATGGAACAAGGGAAGTGACTAGACAACCCCACCATCACTGTAGGAAATCAAAAAGTTCTCATTATTACATTGTTTGGCATTGCATAGGTATTACACTTTGTGATATTGTTCTCTATATTGAATGATAAATGGTGAAAATATTTCTTAGATAGTTTGCAAAAGTGAAGATATACACCCTTCGGGAGATGGAGAAACCATTCAAGTTATTTCCCCAAGACTCCATGGAAATAAGTGAATAAGATAATTATTTATATAACAAACTTCGTGACATGCCATGAAGAAGTCTTTCACATGATTGTGAGGGTCACCTTTGCCATGGTATTTATCAAATTTTGGTTAGTTAAAGCTAGGTGGAAAGGGGGTCCACAACATCTCCTAATCAAAGGGGTAAGGACACACTTCTTCAAAACAATACTTATTATTGTTTCCCATACTATTTTCTTGTAAGCCAACAAGTGCGTCTTTCATAGACTACCATTCCTAGTCAAATATTTCATTGCATAATGATGTGGCAGGTATATGAGTACGGTTGGATTTGGAGGCTTCATTGCCACAATTTTTCAAGTATAATGTGCATCATATGTCACATTAGGTTTATCTATGTGAGAGGCTCTATGTGTGTCCCTATTGACATGAGAAGATAAATTTTCCAATTGGAGACTAAGTTCTTGAAGTTGTTGTATCTTGTTATGTATTCGTTACATGGTGTAGGTTAGGGTTCTACACCCTCTTCTCTTGTTTCATGATTGATTCTAATAAAGGGTATATAGTTTCTATTTTTAGTTTTTGGATGCCACCGCTTCATTTTTATTAACCTACGATCGTGCTTGACATAGATGCACATTTGGGTTTTAATATGTATTCAACAATCCTAAATGGAGGAGGCTATATTTGTTCTTATGATCAAATAATAATAGTAAGAAAGGCTAGATTAGAATCAGAGGGTAGTTTAGCCCCTAATTTAACTAGGTGTAGTAAGACCGATATTTGTTTTGAAATTTGAAGTTTTTACATGGGTGAGATCATGTTTAAAGATGTTACATGGTATTTATTTCCCTCCCTTTGTGATCAACAAGCTCTTGCTCCTCATCGAATATGGTTCTAGAGGAAAGGATTAGATCTGCACCTCCCGTATCCTAACCGTGTTACAGGTGCTATGGTGACCAAGATCAAATAATGTTTAAGGATTGAACGTGTGTTGTGTGGAGGCTGTTTGGGTTGATTTGGGAAATGTAATGGCTATAAAATGAATGTTTTGCAAATATTTGGATGTTTATGTGAATGTAAAAAATGAATCCAAGAAAAAATTGGCGAGTGTAATGACTACATAATTGTTTTTTTCCAAGGATAATATGTTTGAAAAGGATTCCCAAGGAGATCTAAAAATTTTTGGTAGTGTAACTATTGCAAATGAGTGTTTTTATAAGATTTAGATGTTGTAAATGTTGCTAAGGAAAACTATGAAATTTTGGCCGTGTAACAAATGCAAATGGTGGATTTCCTACATTTGGATGTTGTAAATTTGTCTAACTAGGAAAAATATGACAACATAACAACACAATTCTAATAATCAACTATGTTTGGAAAAAAGTTTCAAATGTGAGTGTCAAAATGGTTGGTGAAATTTGACAGAGTTTCAAGTTTTTAACTTTGATAAATGAAGCCAAAATGTGAAAAATATGGTTTGTGATGAAAATACATGGCTCAACTTAGATAGAGTTTCACCTTTTTTATCACTAAAACAAGGTTTTAACAATAAAACAAGGTTTTAACAATAAAACAAGGTTTTAACTCAGACAAAGTGTTACTTTGTGAATTTTTGTGTATACAAACAAATTTTGAATTTGACAGAGTAACATGTTTCGCTATTTTGACACATGTAGTAAAATATATAGACCAAGTCAACGAAGTTAGGAAAAACCAAACATGGTTGAACTTGGCCAAAAACTACCCTCTTATCTTTGTTAGAATTAGGTCCTTAGATCGGTCAAGGTCTCGCCTTATGAGGTTTTTATGAGTAAAATTTTGATTTAGAAAAACACCTTTGGACTAACTCAAATGAAACGTCACCTCATTTTCTTGTAAAAATGAGGTCCCTACCCTGGTCAAAGTCTCTCCTTGCATGTTTTTTTAATCAATTCTTTTGGACTAAGCATCACTCTTTGGTTTATGCAAACATAATTTTTGGGAAAAATTAAACAAGCATAACCCATTCGCTAAGATTTTCCATCTAGCTAGGATGAACAAGTTGCTTATGCATCCTCGATATACCTTTCAGTATGTGAGGCACAAGTACGTGAAATTAGGAAATGTTATCTAAGACGTGGTTTGAAGGGTCAAATCCCCCTCCCCTTCACTCCAACCATTTCAGTGGAACTTATTAAAAAATGAAAGTTGTTTCCTATGTGATCTATTCTAGGGCCGGGTATTGGAGGTAAATGCACCCCTCACTTCATAGGAGCCATGTAAAAGTAAACCCTACTTAGCCAAAAATGACTGATCTTCCCATGAATTTATATAGCCCACCAACACATGGGCTTTGTCCAAATGATTAGGTAATAACCTCCTAACCACCAAACCCTACTAAAATAGAAAAAACATCAAAACTATTTCTAATTTCCAAGATCACCTTTCGATGTATGGAAAGAGCATACATAGTTAGGATGAGGTACAATCAAGAAGAAAAATATGTTGAAGGGAAACAAACACCCTTTAAAGTGGTTAAGATAATGGTTAATCCAATATGTGATGTTTTGCAAGAAACCTAGATGTTAAGGTGAAAAATCAATCTAATATCTTTAACCAAGCAACCTATATGTTTAGCAACAAGATTTATCCAACAATTCTATGCAAATCATGAAGGGAAAATGCAATTTCATAAGCACAAAACAAGCAAAGTGTGAAGTGAAATAAAAAAATGATGTTCACACAACTTGGTATTTTTGTTTAATTAGTTTTTTCATTTGAAAAATTTGTCTTTGGAAAGAGAATATGGCAACTTGTGCATAATATTTAATGGTTTTGAAAGCTCAATTACTCAAAAATGAACCCCACGTGATGAAAAAGTGAGAGAGTGAAAAACATAAATATGTATCACAAGGTTGATGACACTGATCGATGGTCGCTATTTAGTAGGGAAATGTTGCCAAAGAACAAAACTGCTAAAATGTATCATAAGGTTGCTAGATACAAGTGAGGACACGTGATATAAGGCAAAGTTGCCACTACACACAAGGAGACTACTAGCAATGAAAATGAACTAAAAATAAGGACACTAAAAAATAAAGCAAAGTCGGTCACAATAACAACGGTTTAGTTAGTTTACTTACATGAGTTTTACACTTCGATGTATTTTCGATGGAGTTTTGATTTCTTTGTTCTATTCTAGACTACTTCAAGCTTATGAGATACTTAGAATGGGTACACGAAAACCAAAAACACATAATAAGCACACATATCCTGTTGAAAACATATAAACAAGTGCATATAAGTGTTTAATATTTATAAATAGAGCCAAACAAGTGAACATCCGTGCTGAAAACGACACTTAGAAAACTAGAAATAGGTGATAAAGATGAAAAATTATATGAAAGTGGTTGATCCCTTTTGGTGAGTGAGGCCCTTTGAAAGAGAGAACGAGGCTTCCAAAATAGGTCGAGGCCATTGAATTGTCTTCCAAAGCCACCAAACAGAGCGAGGTGGTTTCTATAGTCAACAAGGCCACTTTGAACTATGTAAGACCATGGCCAATGTTATCAAGGTTTCTTATCTTGTAAAATAGAGTTAGAAAAATCTACGTGTCGAGCACGTTGAAAAATAGAGTGAGAATGCTAAAAGCTAGAGCAAGACTTCTAAAAGTAAAAATTACAAAAATG
Organism: Taxus wallichiana var. yunnanensis; assembly: GCA_018340775.1. Lineage (NCBI taxonomy): Eukaryota > Viridiplantae > Streptophyta > Pinopsida > Cupressales > Taxaceae > Taxus > Taxus wallichiana. Next base: position 280,320,441 of record CM031239.1, on the reverse strand, counting down.
AGGCAATAACATCAAAAGCACAAATTTTTCTTTGCAATGTCCAATTTTGACATCATTGCACCTCCTCTCTACTTACAAGTAAGACTCAAAACTACCAAATACCAACATACATGTACAATAACATATAATTTTTCAATAATTTGAAAGAACTTGCACGAAAGTGGTAAACAAAACAAAACTAAAAATAAAGAAATGTGCATAGGACAAAGGGATGTCCCACCAGGCATGCCATATGTATGCATGCTAAATAACCTAAGATAATAAATGAAGTATTTAACACGGGTAAATCCTAACTTAATTCTCTAAGCAAATACATCAATATAAAACATGAAAATAAGCTAAAAACTTGCACAAAATGTTAAAAAAATAATGCAAACATCCTTTTGAAATTGGATGCACTTTTGATATGTATATATTTCCTTCTAAACCAAACGTAAGCCACACATGATCAAGGATACTACTAAATCTAGAAGAGATCTCCTCAAAATGGCTTAAAGGCCATGTTTGAATCTTCTCCAACTAACTTTAGAAAATAAGGGTTTCTCAATTTGTCAAGCCTTCCTATAATAGAAACACTTTGATGAGTGTGAGTATAAGGTGTACAATATTGTAAAGGCATGTAAGGTAGGAAGGTACTAAGTTTCTTATATAGCTTTCCAATTTCGGAGAAGCATATATCCTAGTGAATGTGGGATAAAGGAGATATAGAATTAAGAGTGGATAAGCATGATTAAAAGAGATTAATTAGGAATTAGTGACCCATTGGAGATAGGGAAGGTTTAATTAATCGATTATGATTAATTAATAGGAAATGTTTATCTTGTATAATCTATTTGGAGATGATTTGAAGGGAAATGAATAGATTTAGAGGGGTTTGAGAGGGGGATTTAATTAATAAGAGGGTTTATTAATTAAATACAAAATTATTAAAGAGTAATAAATATATAAAAGGGGATTTAAACTAACGAAGCAATGCTAAATAACATCCAAGATAAATAAAAGACTAATTAATTAACAAGATACCATTAATTAATCGAGAGGATGGTGAATATAAGATAATTATTGGGAAATCACTAATTATAACATGATGATGGGAAGCCGACAATTAGTGCAATTTTAGTATTAATATTGCGCGAAGTAAATTAGGTGTCTATAATACCTATACTACAAAAGCATACATAAGAAATTATAATTCACCATTTTAAATGAACGAGCATCTATAAGATCATACAAATAAAATTACTTTCCAAACTCAAATATCTCCTAAATCTTCCTAAAGTGGTATATAATTGTTTAGAGTAGCCACTACATATGTATGAATCACTAAAACCATTTTTAAGAGTATATATTCCTCCATTACTAAGCCTCTAAAGGTATTAGAGCTATGTCTTGGTAAGATAAAGTCATACAAATATTTTCCAAAGGTCTTAAAAACAAATTTAACATATGAAGCACATCACAGTTTATCACTCTTTGCATAGGGTACATCCATATTATATGTATATCTATGCACACTACTCATTGTGTTAAGAGACATAATGAAATTATAGGAGGTTATTTTACATTTGCATACACTATTGCACATATATTATGATAACTACATAGAGTTTTCTCCTACTTGCACGAAAATGTAGCGCAATATCTAAATTGGTTTAGTATGAGTTGACTAAAAGGGTTAGTCCAACTTCACACACACAATTTTATTATTGTTTTAAACTAATCGTGTTCACAAAGTGCTAGTGTATGTATTCTTGGGTGTCATTCATTATATATGTCATTTTCATATAGTCACAAGTTACAAAGATAAGACAATGAAGCTCAATTCCAAGCCACCGAATGTCACGAGAAGTTATAAGGCCTCATAAATTTTCTATTGAAAACCATATAAAGTAGAACATAACTATACTATGCCCCAACAAGAGCTGTATGGTTTTATAAAATAGCATTTTATAGTCACTTTGTCTTAGGAACGAGGTACTTTTAGGTTCTTACCAATATTTTTAACTAGTATGCACATCCAATTTACTTTTTTACCTCTCTAATAAGATAAGTACTTATCACTCATTGTGTTTTTAAGAAATCATTTGATAATGTGATAAATTAATAGTTGTAGTCCAAATAGTATGGTTAATTTGGATTAATTTATTCATAATATTCTACCAATAATGTTTTTACACCTATTAATAAGTAAGGAAATAATTCCTATCAAACCCTTATATTATTTTATTTAGGTTGTAAATAGTTGTTTCTAGAAACACTTACATCATTCAAAAGTAGTCAAATTCACATAATTGTCATGGAAAAAGCTCCACAAATTTTAATCCTCTTCTGGACCAAACCATCCTATAAAACCAAACTATTAATTGATTTGGTCCGGGAAGAATGGTTCCATCCAAGGCTACCCATTGGTAATTTTATCAATTTAACATATTTTGTATGGTTTCATACTTTCACTATGGGGTTGGCCTTAATGAAAATTTATACCCATTAAACCCTATATAGGAAAATTTATTGCACTCATTTACTCACCTATCATTCGCTCATGTGATTCTTACTTAGCAAATATCACTCAACAAACATAATTTTCCCCTAATTTTCCATACATTAGGGAATCCCCTACACAAGTATAAAGAACTCCAAACCAGGTTAAAAAGTCAAGATTTCCAATCACGATCCTTAAAATCAAAGTCAAGTACAAACAAGGCAAACCATTACAAAGCATAATCAAGCGACCCGATTATAAAATATATTTGTATCCATATAGTATTATATCTACAGCGAGAGAAATACATGCATTTTGAGGCCTCTTCAAAGTAGTGCTAGTGTAGGTGGTGTACAATTTATAATTCAACCCAATAGGTAACCTTTATTATAGGGGTTTTACCATAAGTTAGGGTTTTGGGTCAATTAAAAATTTGATTACATAGGGAATTTCACATTTGTGAAACCTAATATCTCACATTAAAACATATTATAGTCATTCGCAGAGGTTTATAAAGTTAAAAAGAACCATATTCATCCTAGATCAAGCAATCTAGAAGAAAAAAAAATGTCCAAATGGTTTGTTACTAGTAAAAAAGTGCACTTAAAAAGTTATATATGAAACATTTGTAAGATATTTATAGTCGATTTATTCATCGATAAGACCTAGATTAAATTCCAAACCATTTAAATAGCTAACTAAAATCACCTTCTCATGTTTTACTACATTTCACACATGTTAGATAATTGATTTATCATTTGATTCTCTATATGTATATTCTAATTTTAATGTTAACGATTTCTTAATAATATGAATATTCATCATGTTTCAATATTAATATACATTTAAATAAGTAAAGGAATTCCACTTATTTATTTTTCTAGGTTGAATCAATGAGACATCGACTATGGAGTATGGACTAAAGTAGGTATTAGATTAGAGAGAATAGATACTCATTTTAGATACTAAAAATAGTCAACACCATGTTGTTGTGAATGAAATTAAAGAATCTATTGGTTGTCGATTAAATGGATTGTATATCACCGATCTAATGATATTTGAGTAGAATATTGATTATTTTATTAGAAGGTACTACTGATTTAATAAAATATGAATATTCTTATTAAAATCTGAATGCAAAGATCTGCTTTATAGCGATATACGATGAAATGTAAGTGCTCGATAATTTATTTGATCTTTATATGAAAGAAAATGAAAGAGATAGGGCACTTACCTTAATTTTGATTATCCCAAAGTGAGTATGGACTGGAGAATGTGATGGAACAAGAGCACATAACATCACAATCAGGATAAAAAAATGTAGGTATGCTCGTAATGCTTAGACACGAGGCACCTGGGAAAGGATAGGGGCACCTGTGGGTGCCCAAAACCTCTGTGGGGATCTGCGGAGTCAGAGAAAATTTCAAAACCTAGTTACGATATTGTCACTAGGTTTTTTCACTTATTTTCCTTTGGTCACCTGTATGTCTTACTTGGATCACCGAGGTGCCTATAAACCTACACACAAATACCCTCCTGTAAAACCCTAAAAAGACATCAACTCCTAAAAAAGAAAGATGCAAAATGAGGGGTTGGACTATCCTCAACTATCACAATGGTGAAATTACAACTGAGCGCTGCACAACATCTCAAAACCAATGTAGTTCTATGTGTTTGTGTGTGCAAAAGTGCTCTAGGTCACCCTAGCGCCAATGACACTAAGTTAGCAGATGATAGCTAGATAAAATGTAAATGTGTGGATGGAATAGACTGAAATCCCTTTCCTATGTAGTGTGCATGCACAATAATGAGCTCAAGATGTAGTCTCTTTAATATGTATATAGATATCCCTTGATAGAAATTTACCACCATTATAATGGTATGTATGTTGTGTTTATATAGGGATCTCTTACTTGAATTTTGACACTAATGACCTGACATGTTGACTAGTACCTCAAGGATATGAGAGGAAAACTAAAAATACTGACCTCAAATGTAAAAAATAAGATAAAACATAAAGAGGGCACGAGTGCAAGGATGGACAAGAGTGCCACAGGCACTAATGTTCGGTTAAGGCGCTTGAGTCCAAAGTCAAATGATGACAAATGAGTGGAGACTGAATGACAAGGATCCCTATGATCTAACTAGTGTAGACACCCCAAAATTACACTTTTGTTTCCACTTGTTCCTAGTATTATTCTAGTACACCTGTTATTCACCCATTTGCAATTAATTGATTAAATTAATTAATTAATTCACATTGTACCCTTTGGATTAATTAAATTAATTCCATGTATCCTTAGTACCCCTTTTGGATAGATTACATGTTATTTATTAATTAAATAATTAATTAATTAAGTGTGTGCACATCCTAGTCATCTTCCACTTGATCTAGACTCCACTTAGACTCCACTTAGACTCCACTTGGACTCCCTATCCTTACCCTAGTTAACTGCACTTCTAGAATCCTAGAAAGGTGGGGGCATTTAAAATACACGTACAACCTCCTTTTTGGATGCAAATTTTTGCAATCAATTAATTTCTTGAATCCGAAACTATTGCAACTACCCACAATGCTATTTTTAGCATACTCATTTATCTACGTGTAACCGATTTCAACTACCTTCTGCTTCTCTAAATTACAGGCTTACTTTCCTTTCAAATCCTCTTGAATCTGACATACAAAAACTCTGTTGAAATGTGACTATAACATTTACATTCAAAGCTTGGAGAATACTCAAGAGCATCCAAAAATCATCTCTGACATACATATTGCAAGGTTTCATAGGAGACCCTTATTTGAGGTTTGCATAGAAGGTTACTAGAAAGGTTTGCATGGTTTGTTTATTTCTTTCATTATAGTGATTTTCCTTGCTTACATTTTTACACACCCAGTGGGACACCCCACATTTTCTTTATTTCATTTTGGTTAATCATTTTGTGATCTAACTCTTTATTTGTGTTTATTGTTCTTTTAACCTTGTTGTCAAAATTTTAGCTTCTCAGGTGAAGTACAAAAGTCAGAAAATAAAAAAACCAGTGCCTGGGGCATTTTTCTCACGTTCAAAATTTTCATTGAGAGTGCTACCAGTAGCCCATCTTCTGGAAGCCATAACTTTTTCTCCCAAACTCGGAATGAATTCATTTTTTTTTATGGAAAGGTATTGAAAATATCTATGCAATGGAAAAATAATTTTTGATTTGGACTTACAGAAAATTTATGGTTTCATTTCTTCTAACACTTGTATTTTTTTCAAAAAATATAAAATTGTATTTTTTTAACTTAATATGTTTTTTTAACGTAACAACCTCACACGTATGATCTTTCCTCACACTTTAAAAGTGATTTTGGAAATTAGAAACGTGATTGTTTCTATTTGTTTTGGGATTTAACCTTTCTTTTATTTATTTATAATCAACACTTGTTTTATGTGTATGCTTTTTCCTCGCACTTTTAAAGCAATCTTGGAAATCAAAAACATGAACTTGCTTATGTTGTTTTGTCTTTTACCTCATTCCAGAGAACTTTCTAATATTTTATCGCAGGTCCACTCTCAAAAAGGTGATTTAAACACTTACAAATTAATAATTGCAGGTTGTCAAATGGTGTACAACCAAACCACATTAAAATCAAAAGATAAAAAAAACACCACATTCAAAAAATATTGTATTTTCAAGTTCGGTTAAGAGCTACGGCTCGACCACTTAACTAGAACATAACCCCTTGGTATAAGCATTAATCTACAACAAAGGAGGTGGTTCTAGGAACCCCAAAATAGTCCAAACCTTGAGGAACTGGTGGACAAAATAGGAACCTTTTTATCCTACCTGACTAGTAAAGCCTTTGTGAGTTAGAGTCACAGATATCCTTAGTGGCGACCCAGTACGATTCATTCTAAGAAAGATCTTTACTCAGGGTTTCAAAGGGGGTAAAGTAAATCCATTATCTAGCAATAGTGTCACACTCACTTAGATATACTACGACACCTAGTTGAGAGATCCACCTAGGAAGCCACGCCTTGTCCAAGCCAATCTAAGATAGAGGCCACAACTTTCACTTCACCACTTTTCATTTTTCTCACATGTTACACACTTGTGTTTCACTTTCGTCATTCATATTTTCTCTCTCATCCATCTTGTCACTTTGTACACATGTCTAAGTCTTGGGTTGTGGACATCCATATTCACACTTAAGCACTTTCATTTTCATCTAAGTCTTGACGTTGCGATACTTGCTTTATCACAGTCAAGCAATCTCTTGATCACCTTGATCTTTCATTATCGTAAGTCTTAAGTTTAACGTTATTTTGTTGAACTCTAAGCATTCCCCATTCTTACATCATCACATTTCACATTTACTTTCTCGACTTATTGAAATTATTCAATATCGTTCTCTACTCACTCTTACGTTGTCGCATTTTCACATCCACTTTGTTGCGTTGCGATGTCTTATGTATTCTTCTCCTATCATCTTACATTGTCGTAATTTGTAATCATTTTTTTGGATTGTCAACATCCTCATTATTTCTTCACTTCTCTCATTAAAGCATTCACTTTGTTTTAATTTGAGATCACTAATCCCTTACTTCCACCTTGTCTCTTATCTCCATTTTTTGTGAGATTCTGACCTTTTTATCATCGTTTATTCACTTCTTGTGACAACCTTTACCTTTTCATTATTTTAGTGCTTTCACTTCCTTGTCATGTCTTATCTTTTAACACATTTTTGGTTAAGATTTGACATCATTCATCATATTCTTAAGTCTCCCCTTTTACTATTCATCTTGTTAAAAGTTGAGAAAATCCATCATTTTCTTTCCTAAGTCTCTTCACTTAACATACTTTTTTTAAGAGTTGAGCATCTTTCATTGTGTTAAAGGTCTCTTGTTTTCACACTTACAACTGTCGCAAGTTGAGCACGCTAACCTTTCGTCTCTCCCCTCTTTACGTTCACTTTTGTAAAGGATCGTAAAATCATTTCAAACCTCTTCATATTCCTTAACACTCACTTTGTTAAGAATCATCTAAACTAACATTTCAACCCATCTTCCACCTTAACATCACTCATTTTGTTAGGTGTCACAAATTCCTTCTTTTCATCACTCTTATCATTCATTTTGATTACGAGTTGATCATATTCACCTTGTCAAGTCTCTCTTCCTTTGTGACTCATTTTTGTTATGGAATAGAGCACATCTAACTTCTTGTCATCCCTTTTTCTCTTTACTATCATTTTGTTAAGAGACGGGCACTCAATTAACCTTTTTTCTTCTTCCCTCTTAGCACTCATTTTTCTACGGGTCAAACTTTTTCCATCTTCTTCCCTCTTCCATCTTAGCATTCACTTTGCTAGGAGTCGAGGTTTTCAAACATTTTCATCACTTCTATCTTAGCATTCAATTTGCTAAGGGTTGCATTATTCATCATACCTTTCTTCACTCTCTCTCATTTCTCATTACAATGGTGGATTTATACAATTCATCCTTTGCCCAAGAATGGAAAATGATGAAAGACACCGTTGCGAGTATGCAAAAACAACACAAACAATTCAATTTTGATGAATTGTGTCCATACCCTTTTAATATGGACATCTTACGCATACCCTTCCCACAGTCTTTTGAGACGCCCAAATTTGACAAATACAAGGGAAAAACTAATCCGAGACAACATATCAAATAATTTTCCATAGCATGCCACGAAGTGACATATAATGATAGCTTTATCTTGTGCCTTTTTCCTAGAATTCTAGGAGGAAAAGCTTTGGATTGGTTCTTACACCTTCCAAAGGGATCTATTACCACCTTCGCGGACCTCTTAGAGAATTTTATCAAACATTTTTCTTTCAACCTCACTCGTAATAATCACCATACTAGAACTTCTCATAATGAATCTCAATACATAAATCATAATTGCAATGTCATCACTACTAGTGTCATAGATAATCACAATATTCCCAACATACATGACCAATCAATCAAAAATCCAATCATACAACCTAGCAAAGACACTACGCCACGCAAAGTTAAACGTAAGTTTACACCCCTCGGTGAAAGTCTCTCTAGTGTCTTTCAACAACTCAAAGTGGCTGGGATGATAAAATATCCCCTTACAAGACCTTAGATTGAAGGAGAACCTAAGCCATATTGGTACAAACCTCATGCATATTGTGACTTTCATCGCATTGATGGCCACTCAACTGATAAATGTACACATTTTAAGAACTATGTCCAAGACTTAATTGATGACAAAGAGATCTTTGTAGATCTTGACGATGAAGCTCTCGCAACCGATGACATGTCAAATTCCACACCTTCAAATGAAGAGTTGACTGTTATTCCCACTTCTATTCAAATTGACATTCCACGAGATCATGACGAAGGTCAAGTATCTCCCCTTTCAAACCAATCTATTTCTTCTACATATTTTCTTCCGTCAGTCCAAACAGACATTGAACCTATTTTGGACAACAATATTCTAACACCTAATGAGAACTTGAATTTTCTTCAAGACTCTCTTTCAACCCTTGACATGATAGAAGAGGGTCCATCATCAAACACCATTGAGCTTGATTCTATTCTTTCCATTCCAACTCCTACACCTAACATATCTAGTATTGTTGTCGAATTACAACCACAACGATCTTGGACACTTGCAACAACGCAACCTTCTGTGTCCATTATACCTCACATGATCCATCCTATAGGAATCTCATCAATGATGATTCCTACTTGTCAAGATATCTACATGCATACATTCTATGAGGTACATATACCTAGGAATATCCTTATTCAACCATTTCAAGATTTAATTGTAAATCTTTTGTCCAATCAACTAATTCACAACCTAGAAGGAGAAACATTGACTATTTCCTCTCTATGGCTTATAAGGAACCCTAAGTGGCTTATAAGGAACCCTAAGTCTACATCTAGAGATTTATCCTTCTTTCCTTGTGCTCTTTCACTCATAGGTGAATATGTATCTCAACATCTTCCCGCATCGAAAATATTCTTCTAACATCACATATGTCTTTCAATCTCATCGAAGACTTATCTAATCACACATCCTTTGACTTGGATCCTATCCACCCAAGTCTAGTACTTTAGGACCCATCAAATCATTTGATTCAATCTTTTGACTTGGATCCTATCCGCCCAAGTCTCGTATTATAGGACTTATCAAAACTTTGGTTTCACTCCTTTGACTTGGCTCATGTCCATCCAAGTCTTGTATTTTAGGACTTATCAAATCTTTTGATTCTCTCTCTTGACTTGGATTTCATCTGCATAAGCCTCACATTTCAGGACCATTCAACTTCAATAAACATGGACCTTTTTCTTGATAAGTCCATTTCAAATCCTCATCCACCAACATTCAGAAAACTCAAAAATCACAAAAAGAATAAAACTTTGTATTAGAGCACTGTTTTCCAATCGGAAATGAAAAGTGTGTACAAATAATGTTAGGCATTCCATCTATTGGTAGATACCTTAATCATACCATTATCATATACTCACCTTCTTCACCTATTACGACACATGTTAACCTTGTTCCTCTTGGGAATTGTGTGTCTCATATTTGTTATGGTTTTACCATTTCAGATCTTTTTACCTACGGTTTTGTCTCGAAGCTTATTGATGGAAAAATCCTCCTTTCAAATAAGCTCTCTCTTTAACTGAAAGCACTAAAATTCTTTACCTAGTCCTTTTGATTGCCCATCTCAATCTACGGTGTTGAACCCTTGTGTCCTACTAGTCACACGAGGCTGAGACTTGGGGGCAGAATGTTCCTTCCCAACAAGCATGCTATCAACATACAAGGAAAATTTAATCAATCTAAAAAATAAAAATAAATTATAAAATCAATACACCTTTCATCCTTCACAGTCTTTGGTGATAAGCCCATACTTCTTACTGGTAGTATGAGATTGGGAATGGAGAAAGACCTTACTCACCTACCTTTTGTCTTTAGTTTTGAGTCCTTACCTTTTACTGATGGCATGGGGCAACATGTAGGGGTCCTTTAAAAAATCAATTAACCAATAAAGCCTTTATGAAATTTGAATCAAAGTGCTTAATCAAAAACATCCCAAGAAGTAATTTAGCTACTCATGTTATAGAGAGACACCAATTCCTTCAATCAGATTTTTCTAATCAGTAGGCCATCAATGGATCTAAGTTGAGTCAAAACCTATAAAGTGGAATCATCTTGTAATCGGTCAGATAATCTTGACTGGAGATGAGTTACATTTTTCTCATACAGATCATTATTACACCTTGTGTCTTCACATCCATTATCATCACTTCCATATCAATATTCACCTTGTTTTCACATCCTTTTTGGCTCAAGGTGATGAGCCCTCACATCTTCCTAGTTACGTGGAGCCACGAGCGGAGTGAAAAACCCTATCATTTTCTCATCTACATTTCTGCCAATGGAATGAAATGCTTTTTAATTATTTGTACCTGCTTTCAAGCAGTGTAACTTTTTACCGTGTTGTACTATACAAAAAAATTCAAAAATGTCTCACAAATTTTTTTAAAAATAATAATATCAAATTGTTCAAAAACACAAAAGCAATATAAAATTGTCCAAAACTCCAAAAATAGTTTCAAACTGTCATAATCAAAATATTCAGATAATGTTTGACAAAATTTCAGCAATTAGATAACATAGTTCAACAACTTCTCTATGTTGAGAATGGAGCTTAATTACTTCACAAAAACTTGCTTTGACATGTTACTAGTCCGACAGCGACAAGAACTTGTCGGTCAGTCAGTGTAACCGGCGTCGGTCGGTCAGTCGAAGTGATTGGCATCGGTCAGTAAGTAAGCGATGACGGTTACCTGTGTGACACAACTTTTGTTTTTGATGAAAATTAGAATAAATCAATTATTTTAAAGATGATTTATTGATTGTAAAAGCATAGTTAAGTTACCCAAAATAGATATATATGCATGTATGCATTGTATGAGGGTAAGTAAGAAGGAGAGAAGATATATAGCAATTGGTTTGCATGTAATTTTTCTTGGTGAGCAAGAAAGAGTAAGTGAGGGAAAATAATTGAACATCCTGTGAGGTGTTGGAAGATAGTAGATCTTCATTGTATTTCCTCTGTAAAGAACTGAATAATAATATTGGCTATTTCTTGGTGGACGTAGCCCACACTGGGTGAACCACGTTAAATCTGGTGTAATATTTCTCTTATTTATTTTATCTTCTAGTTATTTCCGCATTCATTGCTTGTATGCTTTATCTAATTATAGATCTGTGCAACATTGTTATATGGTTTAACCCAACAACTGGTATCAGATATTTTGTTTGGATGTTTTTGTGTTGATAGGATTTACTCACAGAGGGTTTTTGATTGAGTGGGAGCTACATCAATGGCATAAGAAAACAAATACAAGGTAGAGAAATTTGACGGTCATAATTATCAATTATGGAAGATGCAGATTGAGGATTATCTGTATCAAAGAGATTTATATTTACCGTTGGATGAGAAGTCTAGACCTATGAAGATGACTGATGAAGAATGGAAGATTCTTGATAGAAAGGCTTTGGGATCTATAAGATTGAGCCCGATAAAGATCCGTGGCTTCCAATATTATAGAGAAGCTTCTCTTGTAGAGTTAATGAAATCTCTTGCTAATTTATATAAAAACATAGTGCTTCAAATAAAGTTTATTTGATGAAGAAACTATTTAGTTCTAAGATGCATGAAGGTGGATCTGCATCTAGTCATTTGAATGATTTCGATCTATTATAAATCAATTAAAATTGGTTGTTATACCATTTGATGATGAATTAAAAGCACTTTTATTCTTATGTTCTTTTCCTGATAGTTGGGATAACTTGGTAATGGTTGTTAGTAATACAACATCTGCTAATAATATTTTGAAGTTTGATGATGTGGTTAGTATAATATTGAATGAAGAAATTCGTAGGAAGAGTACAGAGGAATCATCATCTAGAAATGCTTTGAATGTAGAAAGCAGGGGTAGGCAAAAGGAGAGATCCAAGAGTAAGAGTAATGGGAAATCAAAGTCAAGGGATAGAAGATCTAAATCCGTAGTAAGGGAATTACTTGTTGGAAATGTGGAAAGAAAGGACATGCAAAGAAATATTATTGGTCAAAGGATAAAGAGAACCAACAACCAGACAAAGGTAAATAAGAAAATATTGCTGCATCAGAGGTAATGCAAGATGATCTTATTCTTTCTTTATATAATAGAATTGAATCATGAGTTTTAGATTCAGGAGCTTCTTTTCATACAACCCCTAATAAGGGTTATTTGAAATTATGTCCAGAGCAATTTTGGGCATGTTTATTTGGGTGATGATGAACCTTGCAGATTCTTTGGTAAAGGGAAGTTCATCTAAAATTGTAGAATGGAAATACATGGGTATTGAAAGATGTGAGGCATGTGCCAAGCCTCAAGAGGAATCTTATTTCTACACGGGACAACTAGGTGAATCTGTATGTATGGTTACTTTTACGGGAGATTCTTGGAAAGCCACCAAGAGTACTTTTGTTGTGGCAAGAGGTAAGAAGGTAGGAACGTTATATTTATCTACCTATATTACGATTCCTTTTTCAGTATTACATACTTGAGATCCAGATGCATGCATGTGGCATAATCGGTTGGGTCACATGAGTAAAAAAGGAATGCATGTCTTAAAGGCTAAGGGTAAGTTATCATATTTGAAAGATTTAGATCTTGATTTTTGTGAGCATTGTATCTTTGGAAAGAAAAAGAGAGTGAGATTTCTCAAAGTTGGGGCAACTAAGAAGGAGCAAAAATTGGATCTTGTACACTCGGATGTGTAGGGACCACCTCGGAGTAGCTTCTCATGGAGGATCCCAAGTATTATGATACTTTCATTGATGATGCTACAAGAAAGGTATGGGTTTATTTTATTAAACATAAATATGATGTTTTTGAGACTTTTAAAAGATGGAAAACCCTTGTTGAGAATGAATCGAATTCTAAGTTAAAGTGCCTTAGATCTGAAAATGGTGGTGAATACTGTAGTAAGGATTTTAATGATTATTTTCAGTGAATGGGATACGTAGAGAAAGAACGGTTCCAAGAACACCATAGGATAATGGTGTTGTAGAAAGAATGAATAGGACAATCATGGAATGTGCTAGAAGTATGAGAATACATTCTGGATTGCCCTTATAGTTTTGGGTGGAAGCAGTTGATACAACAATTTATTTGATTAACTGTGGGCCTTTAAGTTCACTAGATGGAGGAATACTAGAGGAAGCTTGGATTGGAAAAGAGGTAGATATTTCTTTTCTTAAATTTTTTGGTTCAGAAGATTTTGTGCATGTTGATAAGGAAAATAGGAAAAAGTTGGATGCAAAATCCAAGAGATGCACTTTCATTGGTTATGGATCTGGTGATTTCAGTTTCCATTTTTGGGATTTAGAGAATTATAAAATTATTAGGAGTTGTGATGTTGAATGGAATGAAAAGAGAATGTACATGGATCAAATTTTGGTACCCAAGGATGAACTGGTTGAGAAGTTTGTGAATGAAAATGAACTCTTGGATTTAAAAGTATTACCTACAGGGTTACATAGGAACCAATGTCAGATTACACGACCAACATCGGTCACAAGAGAAATGGTACCGGTTACAGAAGATCCAAACCGACATTGGTTAACAGAACCAATGTCGATTCAGGTGACCACCGTCGGTCACTATCAGATTTGGATACAAATGTCCAGGAGGTCCAGATTGAGCCTCCGGTACCACAAACTCCTGTGAGAAGGTAAAAAATGATAAGTAAACCTCCAGAAAGATTTACACCTTCTCTATTTTATTTATTATTGACTGATAATGATGAACCAGAGAGCTTTGAAGAAGTAATGTAGGATAAGACCCACGTCCAAAGGGGAGCATGGCATGGATGAGATGGAATCCTTAGAACAAAACTAGACTTGGGATTTGGTTAAGTTGCTAGAGGTAAGAGAACATTTCAGAACAAGTGGGTTTATAGGATCAAGGAAGAAGAGGGTGGACATAAAAGATACAAGGAAAGGCTTGTAGTAAAGGGATTTGCATAGAAAGTAGGTATTGAATTTGGTGAAATATTTTCTCCTATTGTTAAGATGAATTCTATTCGCATCTTGTATTGAGATTAGTTTCAAAGAGAAGATTTACATTTAGAGCAACTAGATGTGAAGACAACTTTCCTTCATGGTGATTTGGATGAAGAGATTTATATGCAAGCCATTTGGTTATGAAGTCAAGGGTAAGGAGAAACTTGTGTGCAAATTGAAAAAGAGCCTATATGGGCTCAAGCAAGCTCCAAGGCAATGGTATTTGATATTTGACAGTTTTATGCATGAGCATGGTTATATGAGATGTGAATCTGACCATTTTGTTTATTTTTAAAAACTTGAAAATGGGAGCTATGTTATTTTGTTATTGTATGTGGATGATATGTTGATTGCAGGATCTAGTATGTAGGACATTGGTAAACTTAAAGAAAGTTTAGCTCACACATTTTCAATGAAGGATTTGGGAGTTGCAAAGAAAATCCTTGGCATGCAAATTCACCGAGACATGAAAAAAATAATTTGTATTTGTCTCAGGAGGCTTATATCAATAAGGTGTTGGAAAGGTTTAATATGTAAAGATCAAAACCTATTGGTACACCTATGGTTGGACACTTCAAATTGAGAAAAGATTAGTGTCCTTCATCACACGAGGAGGTTGAGTACATGACACATGTTCCCTATGCTTCAGTAGTAGGAAGTCTTATGTATGCCATGGTTTGTACTAGACCAAACATTGCACAGGAAGTGGGAGTTGTGAGCAGGTTTATGGCTAATCCAGGTAAAGAACATTGGAAAGTAGTCCAATGGATTCTTAGGTATTTGAGAGGGACATCCAACATGGAGTTATGCTATGGAGGGTCAAATACTTCTTTACGTGGCTATGTTGATTCAGATATGGATGGAGATTTGGATGGTAGGAGGAGCACCACTGGATATATTTTCATAGTAGGTGGAGCACGGTTAGTTGGATTTCAAGATTGTAAAAGGTTGTGGCTTTGTCTACTACAAAGGCGAGTATGTTGCAGCTACAAAAGCTAGCAAGGAGATGATATGGATGAGAAGGTTCATGGAAGAGTTGGGTAAGGAGAAAGAGGATTGTAGATTATATAGTGATAGTCAGAGTGTGATTCATCTCACAAAGAAATCAACATTTCATTCAAGAATGAAACATATTCGATTGGCTGAGGTATCACTTCATATGGCAAAGTGTTGGAGGATGACAACCAGAAGAAATACTATAGAGATAATTAATATAAAATATCGATGATAATCGACAATAAGGTAAAATAATAATACTATAAAATAAAGGCCGATCAACAATTAAATTAAAAATATCATTATTATCATTATTATAATTATTATCATTATATATTATGTATATATATAATTACTATTTACATTAATAATGACCAATGATCAAGCTTAACAATGTGACAACAAGATCCTCCATTAATTGGTTAAACATATAGGACGTTACAAGATCCACATACAGAGGTGTCGATAATGACTCGAGAAGGCAAGATGGAGAGGAAGGTGCTAAAACATCACTGAGACAAGGTCTAAGACCATGGGATTACACACAGCTATTTGATGCTCAACAAAAAGGGTCACTACTGACAAGAACCGGGGTAAACGTTGAATGGGCATTACATTCTCCTCCCCTTAAGAAAAGCATCATCCTCGATGCGACATAAAATTGAAGGAAAGAAAGGTGGTAAGCAACTAAGAATAGATAGAGGTGAAAAAGTACACCATATGGTTAAGATTTTAGACACTAAAGCACGGCCATGGGGTGGCCTTGGGAACATTTGGTAGAAATTTTAACTTTCAAGGTTCGTGAAGATTGGAAGTTCTCTCTTATTCATTATTTCATTAGTCTCTTTCCATTATCATTATTTCTAGTTTTAGTTCTTTTAAAATTTCATAGTTGTAGAGTTTTAGTTTATTCATTCTTGTGGGTGTCCAACATGAACTACTAATACACACCCTACCGGGGTCATACAAGACACTACAGATTCACAAACATACAAGTACATACTTCAAGACGGTACCACACCATAAGAGATTAGTCAATTTATGGAAGGGAACATGCACATGGACCACATAACATAGTACTTGTCACACAACTATGACTGACAAATAATGCTCGAACAAAAGTGTACTACAACAACCTAAAATTTCCACAGTCTCACAGATGAATTTTTTCACATAACTCTTAAAATAGCTACATGTACATAGGGTCAACAAGGACATCAACGCCATATCACAACATCACATAAAGAAACCCAACTAACATGAGTAACACATATATCATAACACCATAACCAAAACATCATACAAAACGCATACCTCCTGAAGCATTAGTCACACACACACACACACACAAATATCTTATGCCTCCCTCAATCTCTTATGCCTCCCTTAAGTCTCTTATGCCTCCCTCAATCTCTTATGCCTCCCTCAAGTCTCTTATGCCTCCCTCAAGGAGGCCAGTTTCCCTATGGCCCTAGGCACATAGAGTTTAGACACCCCTAACCCAAGTGACATAATAATGCGTGGTTCAACAACCCACTAGTTACCTGTAACTCCTTGGGGCGTACCCCCATACAATGAAGTGGGTCCATAGGTCAACCATTCCATGGTGCATCCCATGACCCTATTCCACACATCACGACAATAGAACCAGCATAACAATCCGATCCAAATGCCAAGTGGTAAAGTACAAGCCTTGGGCAAGGTGGTAAAATTTAAAAATTAAAAGAAGATCCAAAACCAAGAAAAATGAATGGCCAAATAGCCATAGTTAGTGCAAAAATCCTCGTGTTAGTACCACAAACCAAGGAAATGCCCAAAAATATAAAACATGGAAATCAAGAAAATTGTTGGTCCTTGCAGAAATAAATTAAAAAAAGTTCAATTTATGAATAAAATACACATATAATAATGTCACATTATGATAACTGTGTGGCCTTATCTAGCCACCAGGGGGTACTCAACGAGTTGTTGGCACTCGGAACATCGAGCCTCACTCGTAAAATAAAATATCAATAGTACAATTTTCATCATCTCTATCTGAATCATCCACCACCACTTCTACAAGGCTAAACACAGTCATAGCTACACTTAGGTTGCATCCATACAAAAACCACATATGGAGAGAGGAAAGAAGCACAGGTCGTCATCTATGGAACCAAAGGTCGACTTGAGTTACTAGCCCATGGTACACATCCCCTCACTCTAACATACACTCTTACCGATTTCCCTCAGGGTCGATTAGCGTAAGGTTCACAACATAACATGCAACTACATCACTAACATAATGGTGGTTCACGCACATTAATCATAGCACCTTAGCAAGGTACATATACAAGGTATATCACATACATTACAGTCATAGTTACAACATACCACATCACCACATGCCGCACCCAAAGTGCAATCACCATACGATAGGGATCATATACTCACCATATGTCCCAATTTATGACATTACTCATTACATATCACATGAATTACAATTATAATGAGCACCATTACAACATCCAGTCAACTGCCATATAACATGGAAATACACATATTTCTACACAAATGATAATGACATCCTTAAGAAATTCAGTTCACCACAACCAACCTGGTTACACGACATACCAACACCCACACATCACAAATACAAACAAGATCCAATCAATCTAGAATAAACAATCACATTTCTTCCACACACAACAAAACACTATTTCACACTCAAATCACATAGAATTTGCTGAAGGGAGAGAAAAATGCTCTCATCTTTAACACATCATCATGTAGACAATTACGCACTAAGTGACATACACATCATGTGCGCCAACAATATCACAATTACGACATAGTTCACATCACTCTTAAAACACATTACTCTTCCAATATCTATCACCATCATGTAACACCATCCCCATCATGCAGTACCATCATGTAACACCACCACAACTCCAAGCTGGCCCAGAGGTTCGAGAGCATGAACCTCCGCTCTGATACCAAGTGTAACACCCACTATTTCTGACACACAAGACTACATAGAAAAACACAGGATAATTTTTTTTTGACTTTACTTGACACATAACATGACACAACATGTTGTCACCAAGGTTACAACTAACTCTATGAACAACTTGATACAAGGATGACCACAAAGGCAACACATGAAATGATCACACCCATCAAGGACAATTCACTCTCTCTTTGACAAGATACCACAAAAGACCAACCCATAAAACCTAGCTACAGTTTAGGACACTCCATGGAAAAATCCTTTAAGGTTATGTATTCACTAAAATAGTCTTTCAAGGCCGACTTTGCATGGTCTAGAAGATTCATGTTATGATTCATACAATACTTCTTATAGGGCTAGATTTCTTTTCTTTTATACTATTGCGTAACTAGCTTAAGGTCATCTCTAGTATGACATTTACTCGTTTAATTCATTACAAAACAAGGAATTAATCAAATCCACAAGGCTATCTATCTAAACCCACACTACTGAAACTTGTTTCATACTTCCTTTGCAAAGGAAGCAAGCATAAATTCAAAAGAAGTGGAGTATTGTTTAGGTTCAGAACCATAATCTTCTTTGTTCAAGGATTAACATTTTATCATAACTTAGAAAAGGATTACGAGGTACTATGGTAATGGTTAGAGAGAGAAGATCAATTTATTTCATTATGGTCTATTTAGTTATTAACCGGTCTTTTCAGAGAAACTTAAGGGATAAACTGGATTTTGGGTAAAGGCTTCATTTAGCAAACATCTTGATTAAGTTCGATAAAATGGATACACATGGGGTTCCTAAAATGGAAGCACAAGACTTAAGGTTTCACAAAAGGAGAATAAAGTTTAATCCGTAGTTGAGGGTAGGTTTCTTTACACTGGTAGAAAACTCATTTCTTTCCAAATTAAGATTCTTAAATTTCTCAACAATAACTCAATTTCGCTGTTATTTTATTTATTGATTTATCTAGGGATTCATTTTTTCTTTATTTATTTTTGTTTAACTCTAGAATAAGGATTGTTACTTACTAAAATATACAGAGAATTGCACTGATGTCAAGACCATGGAGGGTTAATAAAAAGGAAAATTTATGACTCGAAAGAAGAAACTACCATTGCTAATCGAGAGACTAAACATGGTAATGACAATTCTATTCATCATGGCACACATAACCAAGGCACCAAAAGAATCAAAAGCACCCTAGATGAGAACAAGGAGGTAACAAGTTGGTCAAGCCATGCTATGACATTTCCATGACTGATAAATACTATTACCAAAAGAATACTCATAACAAGGTGAAGATTGAATATCATTTCTCACAAAGATAACTACAAGTTTTCTACAAAAAGACAAGACAAATTTATTTCACAAATACCGATAATCCAAGGCAAGAAGCCTTCCAAAATCCTTTACGAGCACCATTACAAGATTACAACACATTCGACATTTACACAAGAAACTTCATAAAACAACCCGATGAAACCTTTACAACTCTTTCCTTTTATCTACTCGCATAATCCATCTGCACAAGTATTAACTTGAGTTAGTTCACGAGAACTGAGCATGCTAAGACTACACATTGAAATAGTAAGCTAACATTTAACAAAGTCATGAAAGAAAAGTTCTGCTAAAAAAGAAGCAAGTACAAAACACTAATCCAATTCTTCACATGAGACAAAACAATTTCCACCATCCAACAAGAAGGAAGTCAAATATTCCAGTTATGATCAAGGTCAAGAGTATTGAGATTTAGATCATGTAATCCCGTAGATTACGTGATCGAAACCCAATACTCGGTCCATACACCACTGATAATATTTGTGAAGCCCAAAACATACTAGATACAGTCATAGATGCCAAACAAAAAGGTAAAACAAACCTTTAGTAGGGAGGTTTCATTGGCCTAAAAGCTAGAACAACCAAACGAGTTCAAGGAGGTTAAACCATCACGTGATCAAAGGTGTTGAAAACTAAATTTCCAACCCACGAACTAACTTATCTCATCGAAAAGAGGCTCCACAAAGTAATGCTAAGAGAAGAAGGATAGCTGACAGAACCCAAGATGGGCATTACTCGACAACCAAAGACTACCTGATAAACAAAGTATGGGGCAGTGAAGGGCCTCCCATTTTCAAGTCCACCTAAGATGAGGTTACCATTTAAACCTCCTTCTGGGTATCATAGCATAAAGGTATTCGTAATCCCCAAAGAGACAATCCATAGTTATAGTCTAAACAAGAAGTGTACCACCTCTTCCTTTCGAGATCATTAAAAGTAATACAAGTTAACATAAACAAAGCCATTCTTCAAGGGCATTAAGAGAGTCCTATTTCAATAATGACTACAGTCATCCAAACACATTATGAATTCTAAAACCAATACCGAGGTTTGGCCATAGACTTAAGACCATTAACAATATGTTCACTAATGGTCCCCAACAACAAACCCAATTCCATCATGAATGAAAGATAACTACACTCATCCGAATATAGCCCAATACGTAAAAATAATCCAAGTGCAAGTACCTGAATTTGGAAGATTCAGTATTCAACTTAATGGTCTCACAAGCATAAAATGGAACATTACTTTCTAGCCCTTTTGAGTTGTTCGAAAACACCCAACCATGTTTGAAGAGCTCATGGCTCCACATGAAACAAACAAGAAGGGACAAACACTCATGCATACCAAAGGTAAGCTACACCTTTGAATTTCTAGTAAAGCTCAACCAGGCTGAGATTTATTCCATTTTGCAAACCCAGTAGAAGTGAGAGAAAACCCAAGTACCGGTTGTCCAGCCATGGTTCCCAAAGAGAAAAAGGACATCACATTCAAGATAGGAACATAGAAAAGTCTCAAAATGAAAATTTGATTGATCAAGGAGGCCACATTAGTCATATAGGTTACATGATGTAAATTTTAATGTACCCATAGCGAGATCAAAGATTCAGCGATAAAGTACTTATGTCCCCAATCCCTATACTCCATGTTTATAGCATAAAACTAGCGGCCAGAAACTAGCAAGTCACCACAGAGGTGAATCTAACAAGGAGTAAGTAGTAATACCCAGACAGGGTCTTGAAAACCTTTTTTAAAATAAAAAGAAACACGCCATAAAAAAACATGAAGGAAAGGCACCAAGCAGCAGAGCACAAAATTTTAGGGGTCATTTACAGATGATAAAGTTATCTCCAAGAAGGATAAAATACAAAGTTCCTTATTGATGAAACAGATTCATTTGAAATGTTATTTCCATGCATGAATAAACTAATAATTAACTATCTCAACAAAAATCCCAAAGGGCTATTAATTAATTTGCATTATATTTCTATCTCCTTGCGTCTAAGATTTGTCAGTATTCCGAACAACTATGTCATAATGCCATCAAAATCCCATTACTAGTCTACCCTAAGGGCTAGTGAGTGCAAGAAAATCCCAGCCATGAAACATTGCTCCCAGCCATCTAAATATAACAGAGTAAAAACAACAAAAATTTTCCCCTTTGCAAGCCACTCATAAAGAAACAATGATTTAGGGGAAGGAACAGGGGGACAACCAAACACGCAAGGAAGTCAAAATTCAACCACAATATCCCATTTCAAGACGTGTTAGGTAGGAGAACAATTGTTTCATGAAATTGAAAAAGGATAGAAAAATACTTCAAGGGTTAGACTTAACATGCCCATGAGAGTCATCTTGTCCCAAAAGTCGCACCCCCACTTGAGCCATGAGTTTTCTAAGACATGTACCCTTTTGAGGCATTTTCAATTTTTCTCCATTTGCTTCCACGTTTGGAATAGGAAAGGGTTTATAGGGCATGAGGTTCAAACTGTGCGAATGGCATTTGCTGGAAGTCCAAGGATTAACACCCACAACCCATACACTCTTCCTCCAACTCCAAGGGGCCACACAATGTTTGAAAAAAAAAGACAGGTTGAAATGGGAAACATAAGAGCTGAGTCATTTTCAAATGATCCAGATGCCTCCCAACCAAACACAATGAAGAACACTAAATGAAAAGGCCAGAGAAACACCACCAAACTGCCAGCTAAAACCAAGTTTTATCAAAGTGAGGCAAGGGAAAAAGAATGGCGCATTAGGATAAGAGAAGAGTAAAATAAATGTTTTCTTTATTTAGTTGGTTGAAATGCATTAACTACACATGACTAAGTCATAACAACCTCCACCTTCCATCTATGTCCAAAGAGGTGTGAACAACACGTCCTTAACTACACTATTATGTGGAAGCATATTTTTAAGAAAAGACTACAGTTTCATGAAGAATTATTAATGCTATAGGAGAACCTACATTCTACTACAAGTTTAGTATCAATGCTACTTGATTTATTTTACCTCCCCCCTTTTGATGCTATCAAGATTGAATAAAGTGGAACAAGCCAACCCGAGAAGATTAAATCACATGCAACGACCAAGCAAGAGGGAGCAAGAATTAAATTCTCCATTACTCTAAATGATAAAAACAACACGATCACAGGCTACAACGATCGAGGGGAGAAACTAGAGGTTAATGTTTGAAGATAAACACGGAGCAAAGAATGACCATGGCGCAAGACAAGTAACCCCTTCTTCAGCGTGGGAATGGGGTTCGGTCTACAGACATGATCAAAGTGAAACAACCAAAAGAAATACTATAGAGACAATTAATATAAAATATCAATGATAATCGAAAATAAGGTAAAATAATAATACTATAAAATAAAGGTCGATCGACAATTAAATTAAAATATCATTATTATCATTATATATTATGTATGTATGTGTATATATATATATATAATATTACTATTCACATTAATAATGACCAATGATCAAGCTTAACAATGCAACAACAAGATCCTCCGTTAATTGGTTAAATGTACAGGATGTTACAAGATCCACATGTAAACGTCAAACGGGAATTACAAATTCAGCGAAAAAAAGAGATTGGAAGAAAAATAAGAATAATGATACTTGAATATTGGTTCAATCTTCCCACTACAGAGAATGATGCGAAGCATCACCATGGAAAGGAAAAGTTTTTGGATTTCATACAATTTTATGTTGTTTTTTTGTCTTATTAGGTCTTATAGGTGTGTTAGATTGCTTTCAAACCTCCTTGTGATCCTTATTGAGTGATTTGAGACCTTTGCGTGTTTTCCTCCAAAATGCTTCTTTCACAAATTTGAATTTCTAAACAAAAAAGGAGAGGTCTAGTGTACGGTGTAATAACTATTTATGATGTAAAAGGTAATTTGAGACCTTATGAGAGATAAGTTATGTGTTTTCTCCTTTTGATAGAGTTCTATAACATGTGGTCATCTTGAACCATGATTGGTAACATTGATTTAAGTTTGTAACTATCTCTTCTCTTGTTAAGATAGGATGAATTCGAATTGAAAATATTTATTTAGGGGTTTTAAAGGAGGTTCGAGAGGTGGATATTATGTGAGAAGGAGCCAAAAAAGCTCAGGAGGTCTGAAGAATCCATGAAATTAATGTAAAATAGATCTCTATTGTAAATAGAATTACGAGATTCTTACAAATATAACTTGAGTATGAAGACCTAGCTATGTTATTATATCCTCTTTAATATATATGTGTTTAAAAATATTGATTTGGTGATTAATTTTGTAATGGTGGAATGTCAAGAATGTCAATATTAGTCTATATGGAATGATATTGAAGAATACATAGAGTAAGTTTTCATATTTATAGAAGAAATCTATATTTTAAGAATGTAATTTATGATTATACGGAGTTTTAAAAGAGTATGCTTGGTGAAATATAAAGGAGAGTATGTGATCAGATTATAAACAAATGGGAAACTTTAAGTGTTTTATTTTTGTAGAGGTGAGAGTTTAAAGTAGAATATGACTATTTCAAGTTCATAGAAAGCCTAATCTATAAGATTATTAAACATGCTTTTGAATATTTCATAGGGGTGTGAGTAAATTCCTTGATGATTTTATGAATAAGAAGTATGACATTAGGTGATACATGGAGTATCTATAATGCACTACAATTGTAATTCATGATGGAAAATGGTTTAGAATAGAACATTGGTGGTTGAAAACATTGAATCCCCGTGCACACCAATGTAAAGGGTAATAAAACAAATATTTGTAGTTAGACATAGTCATAAGGTTTTTCATACAAGAAAGAGATTTTGAAATGTTGATAAGGGGTTTGTAAGTGATTTATAGGTCTTACACTAGCCCAAGGAACCCAAAACAAAAAATTAAATCAGAAATACACATTATCTTATAGCACATAGTCTAGGGTTTGAGAATATAAAATAGACATAAATTTGTTTTTATCGTTTGAGATAGAAAAAAATCTAAGTGAAGTTGAATATAGGTGGGGTAGAGATATATATGAAGTTTCAATATTATTCTAAGAGGTTAGGTTAAAATAAGAAAATACAGTCTTAACTGTTGGAAAACCTTGTTTGGAGGGTTTGAAGTAAAATTAGATCACAAGAACAAGAATCATTATATCTTACTCAATAACCACAGTTCTCATCGATATAATGAGGTGTCATCAAAATGTTTGAATAGTTTGAAATTATAATTTAAGCTTATAAAGAGTGAAAATCCAAAACTACATTGAAGGAAAGTCTACATAGTTAAGAAGAATGTTGTGAGAAAACTTTAATTGAGATAAATTGCAAATTGGATAAAGTCTTAGTATAAGGTGGATAGTTCTCGAGAAGGTGAAAAAGAGGAGATAAAGGGGAGTTAATAAAATTTTAATCAAAATAAATAGAAAGAGCAGTCATACCTTGTATAGAACCTTAGATCAAGAAGATTAAAACAAAGCAAGGAGAGATTTGTCATTATTGAAGGTCTTGGAGCCATATAAACAAAGAACACATGTATGTGTAAGGTACAAGAGAGGTGGAAAGAGGAAATAAATAGGGATTTGGGTTTGAAATAAATGGAATTACCAAAATAACCATAAAACCCAATCTTGACCATTGAATGAGACCTAAGTGTGCCGAAGTGATGGTAAGATGAATGACTTATTTTGGGAGTTAGAATCTAAGAGTTAATGGAAATCAAGAGGGAAATAAAGGGTACTTGAATATGGATTTTAATTTCTCATAAATAATTGTGGTTTGTTCTCAAAAAGAGAATTTTTATTTAAACAAGGCTAATTGTTTAGGAGACCTAGTTGGGAGAAAAATTTACAGTTTGAAGGGGTTATACTAAACCCTTGACCATGAAATTTGGAATAATCTATAAAGAGAAAATGGGTTTCTAAAAAGTTGTCTAGTTTGGTTTAAAACCTAGTGCATCTCTAACTATAAGGTTTGCGTGATTTTAGGGCTACCAGAAAACTTATAAAGGCTTAAGAAAGTTAATGAGTCGAAATAACATTTTGATGTTTGGAGATTTTTTTAATCAAGTGTATTGAGTGATTCTAACTAGATTACAAGTGATCAAAGCTCTCAAAAAGGTTTGGAAAATAAATTGGTACTTTGGTAACTTGAAGCAGTGGCATTTTTGAGCATGAATTTTAGCATGTTTTGTGGAAGTTTCTCTCATAACTAACATAGTGATTGTATTGTGAAGGTATTGTCATTTTTATTGTCATCATATACATACATCAAAGTTTCTTTCACTAATAACCTCGTGAGAAGTCCCAAAACCTATTAATTTCATTAATACTCAAGGGGGTGTACACCCTACTACAAGACAACACTAGAGGTATCAAATATCCTTATCTCAAAACACCTTCTTGTAAAATGAGTTATTATGATACTACTTTCCAAGGTAACCACTCACATCATTTAGATCTCTCAATGAGATCAATCATAGGTGAAATCACCCCAAACTATCTTCACAAGGATTTGGCTACCCACTAGGGTACCAAGGAAAATTACACACATAAGGAATAAAATTATCCATGATGTGATAAAACCTACGAAACTAATAAGTGTTGGTCTTACTCATCCCAAGTATGATAGGGTAGACATAGTATATCCATTATCCCACACAAAATACTCAAGTTAAGAAATGGTCTTTTGTAAGTCTTGTCTTAGGTGTAGGACGAGAAGACAACTTGTGAGTTTAAAGTATTTTCTTAGGATGTTAGGGTTTTGCAAAATTGGACGTGACTCAATTGAGAGGGAAGGTACGACAAAGTTAAGAACATGTTTCATTCTCGATAGTTTAAGTATGATAAGTTTTCTACCAAAAATTATGAGTTTTATGAAGGAACTACAATAATTACATGGTAAATGATTGTTTCAAATGTCTAAACCATAAGTACAACATTTAAATCCAAATGGGCATGAAAACCATGAAGTAAACATTACACTTTTTACTAATTTACACTGTCAACTATCTTCTTTGTTAATAAATTTAACATGGTTTCTACATAGTTGGTCCTACATTCATTAGGTTTCACTCTTACTGGTGTTGAAAATTTAGTTTAAAATATAAGTAGATAAAATATAAATAGTTTCCCATGTACAAGTGATTATAACATCGAGTTCAAGAAAATAGTGGTTCCCAACACACTAATTCACATATTGTATTATTTCTTATTCAATTTAATTTAATATTCTCATTCAATATCAATGTACAACTTTTCAATGCCATCTCATTAATTACAATATATCACGCTTTTAGATCCTTCTTATTTGGAGTACCTACAACCAACGTAGGCTCAATCCTAGGAATGGTATGAAAAACCCTTACACTCAATCCTAAACTAATGCATCCATCATTTCAAGCAATCCAACACACAAAGAGTAGAGAGATATAGAGATAAAGGAATAGCTAGAATGTTTTCTCACACATTCACACTTCCACATTCATTTGCACTTTTCTTTTTCGATTCTAGAGAGTAAGGAAGGGAGAGAAGGACTAGAAGTCAACTTATTTTCTATTAAAAAAACCATTTACATTACGTATCCATTTTCATTTCCAATCCATCTACATTTATTTTCATCGAAAATTTCAAGACCAACGAAAATTCTATATTTTATTTTTTGAGAAAGAAGAGGGAGGAGAGAGAAAATATCATTAATCTTGAAATCCATCCATACAAATAAATTGATTAAATCATACTCTACAAAAAACTATGATGATATGAAAAGGTTTCACGAGTATTTCCCAGTCAAATTCAAGCCTCCGAAGGATTTACGAGCCAAGGTTGTAAGTTTGCAAAAATTGACCAAAAAGGCTAAAGTGCTTACAAATCGGGTCCCTGAAAAATCTCATTTTAAGTTCAAGAATAAAATTTGTGAATTCCTACTTATTCTTGTGTGTGTGTGTGTGTGTGTGTGTGTGTGTGTGTGTAACTCATTATATTTGTGAAATTGATTATGATGAACATGGCTCAAGTTACAAAGGTGACTCTGGGGTGGATTATCGTAAACATGTCAAACACTCTTGTTATATAACAACCAATGGGCCCCAAAACCCACTTAGACAACTAAATTTGAAAGCATATTCATAGAACTAAGAGTTTTTTCCAATTCTCCTATTAGATATCTAGAGGAAGGTGGAGTTGGGTTTTCGGTTTCACTCAATCAATGCGACAACCGTAATCCTGTTAAGAAATAAGGGATAAAATATGTGAAACAATCCCTCAAAGAATCGCAACAATAGAAACTAATATGTAGAAAATATTACAGATCTCAAATAAAAGTGCATAATAAAATAACAAAACACAAAGAGACAGTATTTAATGTGGTTCACCCAATTTGGGCTATGTCCACCAAGAATCACTTACTCAGATTTTATTACAAGCCACCGCTCTCTCAATACAATACCATCTATTTAGAGCTATACTCAACAAACTCTCTGAAATTCACACCTGAATTTAGACACATCTATAATGTTACACAATACATACCATATGCAAAAATCACATAAGTAGAAAATTGCTTAAGTAGTTTTACAAAACCGCGGGTATTAAAACCATGGGCCAAAACCATCCCATAAACTTATGGGTCAAAATCCCACCCCAATGAGAAAAGCATGTTTCTTCGCGAGACAACTATTGAAAGTTTACAATACTCTTAGTGTACAGTCTTCAACACTTTCACACATAAAAACAAGCTCCACAACCTCATAAAGCTAAAATTGATCGCAATTTCTTAAAATCAAAACGTCAATACAAGTGACTAATATGCTAAAAGGGATTAAAATATCATCTTATTAAGGCATAAAATTGAGTGCTTTATCTTGTTTAAGCACTTTTATGGTGTCTTTTGTTGATAGGGATCATGTAATAAGTTTTAGTTTGCAGTACATAACTTGGTTTGGTGCTCCATGCACACGGTTTCCAAGGTCAAATTTTCAATGTTTTTTTGAAGTTTCGGGAAGTTGCACTTTCTACTATTTAAAACATTAAAAATCTAAAATATGGAAATAATGAAATGTGTAATTGTTAGGAATTTTTCCTAACATGGGTGTGTTTGTGAGTTTAGATTAGTTGTCCACGTTATTAAGTATAAAGTATTGTGTGTATATTTAATATGCGAGAGAGGTTTATTCATATAATGTAAGTGGTTGTGAAAAAAACTCACATAGGATTTAGGAGAGTGTTTTTAGGAAGGTTGAAAGAAAATATGTTGTGACAGATTTAGGGAATAATGGTGGTTGAACCAACCACCTAGATTTAGTGTATGACGTTGGTGGAGTTATATATATATATATATATATATATATATATATATATATATATAATGAAATGTGTAATTGTTAAGAATTTTTCTGTGTTTGTGAGTTTAGATTAGTTTTCCACATTATTAAGTACAAAGTATTGTGTGTATTTAATATGTAGAGAGGTTTATTAGTTGTCCACATGTGGGTGACTATAGAAAATTTGTAATGCCCACTATTTCACACACAAATACAACACTGAAAAACTTGGATAATTTTTTTTTGACTTGCATGGAGTTTACACGACAACATAGGTGACCGGAAAGGGCTATAACCAACACTCAAGAAGTTTGACACAACCTTGACCACATATGCAACAAGGAATCAAACAACACCCATCATGAACAATTCACTTGACTCTTCGACAAGGCACAACATAAGAGACCAACCACAATACATAGTTATAGCTCAGGGCATCCCACAGTGTAAAATATTTTAAGGTTATGCATTTATCGAAACATCTTTCAAGACCTGACTTTACGATCAAGGAGATTCATGTCTTGATTCGAGAAATTCTTCTTACAAAAGTGAACTTCTTTCTTTTATACTATTGTCTAATCAGCTTAGGATCAAGTTTTCTGAAGGATAAACATTCTATAATATGCCAATAAATTTCTTAATTCGTTGATCTAAGAGCATTTTCCATTTTAATTAATCTTACACAAGCCACTGAAACTTGTTCCACACCTCTATTGCATAGGTGATAAGCACAAGCTCGATTGAGGTAAAGTACCATTTTAGGTTCAGAACAATAATCTTCTTTGCTAAAGGATCTAAAGTTTAACATTACTTAAGAAATATTACAATGAATCAAGGCAAGGGTTAAGGGGGAAACATGTCAAAATAATTCAGCTTCGGGGTCCCATGGGTTATTACTTAGTCTTTTATTGAGGCTAAGAATTTATCAAGATTATTTAAAAGTTTTATTTAGACTTTGCTTGATTAAGTTTTGAAGGGTAAACCATTTACATTTCAAACGATTGAGAGAGAGAGATCGAAGGGTTTCTTAAACAATTTCCCTCCTACTTATATAACTTCATTATCTTCCAAAAACTAAACATTGATTTCAGCATAAGATCATTTAAGAATTCACCATAAAAGGATAATGTTGATTAATTTAGCTTGGGGAAAAACAAGGTATAAATATATTTTTATTACCAAAATATAGTTTCCTCTTTGATCACTTAGGGGCTCAAAAGTTATCAAGTAGATCACATCTACATTAATTTATTCAAATATAAACCTTAGTTTAACCTTTATAAGGATTATCCAACCCATTTTGTTATGCTTAGAAATACATTGTTACTATGTCTTAAAAGGGTTTACAACTCAACATTTTGTCTCAAGAGCAAAGTTTATCATTACTCGTTTGGAAGCTATACATGGTTACATCAATTCTTTCCAACACGACGCACAACCCAAAGGAACAAACCAACTCAAAAGCAACCTGATGCAACTTTCCTTTTTCTACTCATGAAGGCCATCTGCACATTTATAGCCTGAGTCAGTTCGCGAGAACTGAGCATGATAAAAAAGTAATAATAGGAGTCATATGCTATAATTAACAATATCAATAATCTGTACTCTTATGCTCTAGCTAATGGTTCTCGACCACTTTGCGTACATCTTATGAATACACCCCATGTCATCGGACAAAGCAGGCTCGAGATTTGTTTCTTACCCTTGTTGTTAGGGTTATGTGGGAAGTCTCTCCAAAAATGTCTAGTAACACCACAACCAAAACAACCGCATGATCCTCTCCCTTGTGTAGCAAGTCCAATCGGTACTTTAGAGGTCTATGGTGTGGATCCTGATGATTCGGATGTGGTTTCTTTGAGGTATATGTTAGCGAGATCCTACTAAGTGAGCTCTCTAGGCACCTTATGTCCTGATGGGACCCATAGGAGGAGGCCCCATACTTCGTCCTCTCTTTGCATCAAATCTCGTGAAGGTATATAAGGAAGGCGGGCTCTGCGCTGTTGTTGTTCCGGTCTAAAAGATGAATGTGTTGAACCCTGTCCACCATGCGGAAGAGGTACTGACCCCATCGATCTACTGTATGTGGCTCTGTCCTCGATCTCTAGCCTATTGGGTCTTTCCTTGAGTCTTCTTTGCTATATAGGCCTTCTCGATGACCTTAGCTAATGTCTGTGGACAATGGATCCGCATTGCACCTCCAATGTCTAGATTCAGGCCCTGGATGAACCTATGGATCCGCACCTGCTCATCTTGTATGTAACCAACATACTAGAGTAGATCCAAAATCTACTCTCATACTCAGCCACTGTAAGAGATGCCTGTCGGAGGTCATGGAACTCATCTATCCGTTGTTGTATGAACCTTTGTGACAAATATTTGTTCTAAAACACTCCTCAAAGAGCTCCCAGGTAACTATCTCAGAATCAACATGGAGCTTCTACTCCTCTATCCTCCACCAGACACCAGCTCCATCCCTCAAGTAGATGGATCACAACACAAGCTTTTGTGTTGCTAGAACAAGGAAAGAGCTTGAAGCATCCACTCAAGCTCACCAACCAGGCCTCTGCTTGAAATCCACCTATGTCACCAGAATAATGTGATGGTTGAAGATCAGGATCTCCCTAATGTGATTTCTGGCTATGGTCTGACGGCCTCTAGGTCTCTCTGCATGCTCATCCCTAAGCCTAGGGCTCTGAGACCTCTCTCTATGCCCTGAAACTTGGTCACCCTATCCCCGCTGTGGTGAATCTTCCATGGTTGAATCCACATGGGAGTTGTCTCCTCCATGATCGTCGCTGGGTCGAGGAGATACCTAACCCTCAATGGAAGGGACTCTGTCATGTCTGGCTACATGTCCTCCTATTGATCCTCTACGTAGAGTGACATTAACATCCTAAAGAGTCTACAAAATCTGGGGAGATGGTGGTGGTAAGTCTAGCTCTATGTGAAAATACCCCTCATCCCATCTGCGCCTCCTGGACAGACCAAGGTGAGAGTTAGTCCATCTTTCTAAGTTTTATTCAGTTTCCATGTTTACTAAAATATGTAATTTCTAAACTAAGTTGCTTTCTAGATTTAAAAGTGTGATAGGTTTAAGATTCATGTCTCAAGTTTTCTAGTGTTCCTAATGATCCAAGATTTAAAACCCTTGCTCACGATACTAAGTGTAACGCCCACTAAAACAACCCACTTGAGACCCAAGAAACAACCTAGGGTTAGGAAAAAATATAGAATATTTTTTTTTTGTAAGAGTCTACAATGAGTTACAAGGCAACAATTGTCACTAACAGGTTCTGGAACAATTATAATCTACTAGAATATAATTTTATTTTATTAATAATTATTAGAGGTCATAAGGTCCAAAATTTAGGGTTTTAAATTTCAAATAGGTTCGAGAGGGTAATTCCTCAACATACCCACTCCTTAAAAGGCTTAAAGATTTAACTTGATTTTCTCATCCTTTAATGCATTCAAATTTTTCCTAAATTACTTTCATTGGATAGGAAATTTTCTCACCTTTCAGTGATATAAATAAGTCCTTCTAACTCCTCATATTTTTCAAGTTATGGGCTGGTGGGCCTTGGGGTGAAAATTTTCCCCAAGAGTGGGCCTGCGGGCCTAGGGGAGAAAATTTGCCCAAAGGGTGGGTTGGCGGGCCGCGGGGAGACTTTTGGAAAATTACCACATAGGGGAAAAAAATCACATTTGCGCCCATGCTCCCATGGGTCCGCCAGTCCACAAGGGACATGTGGCGCTCCTAAGTTAGGTGCGGGAAAAAAAATGGGGGCGACATGAGACATTTTGTAAATTCTCCCGCGTGGGGTGAAAAGTCGATCTTTGCGCCCATGCTCCTGCGAGTCCATAAAGGACACGTGGTGTCTCCTAAGCCAACGTGGGGAAGGGAAGGTGGGGAGAAAAATTAGCTTAACGCCCGAAGGGCTAAGAGGGTAAATTGACCCGCGCCTGCTTGGCACCTCGCGATGCCACGTGGCAGCTCTGATTGGGTTGTGGGTGTGGCGGAATGGGGGAAAACTTGGAAAATTTTCCCAAAATTTTTATGAAACAAAAAAAAAAATGGAACCCACTCCACCATCGATGTCTCGTGACGCCACGTGGCATCCGATTGATTGGTTGTGGGCAGCGGGAAAAGTTGGAAAATTTTCCTAAAATATTCCGGAAGCGCTAAGTAAAAAAAGGATCCCCTGCCGTTATCACCTCATGGTGCCATGTGGTAGAATATGATTGGCTGTGGGCTGGCAGGGCAGTGAAGAAATTTGGAAAATTTTCTCAAAATTTTTCCTAAGCTCTAAGGGAAAAATTTAGGCCATGGGCCCGCTAAGGAAAATTTTCCCAAAATTTGACGCCAAGGAAGAAAAACTTCAGAGGGCCATAACTTTTGATAGAGATCTCGGTTTGGGGAAAACGAGGAATTTCTGGAAATATCTCGATGTCCTCTTTGCATAGAGATCAATAATTTTAGATTTTGATAAATTTTAAGGGGTCAATTTTAAGAAAATGGCATGCAGGATTTTAGAGTGCGAACTGGTGAATTTATTCAATTTGATCTTCCTCCTCTCTCAACATGTCAAATAGACATGGAGGATTGTTCCTAAATGGATTTAAGAAAGGATTCAAGGTTCAATTTGTCTAATTGATTTGTAATTTGAGCATTTACAATTTCTTGATAAAATGACTATAAACGGTTTGAGCCCGATTTTGCTAAGTTTTGACATATTTCCTTTAAGTGTTTTTGTCTATTTGAACTTGTTTAGGGCCTACTACTTCAATTCAATCATTTAATTTGTTATTTTATTGTTGTAGGTTCAAACTGTGTGTGCATTTTTGGTTGAGATAATTGCCAGTTTGAAATTACAAATAACAAGGATCAAATTTTAATGGGTCTATTTGCCACTTTCTTCTTCCAAGTATTTAGGATACGTTCCAATTCCAAGCTAACATATTTGGTTGATTCAAAACAAACCATTCAAGACCAAAATGCAATACTGATTTCAAATTTTCACATTTCAAAGGGACAAAATATTGTATTTTTCTCACACGCATTTCTTCCTTTCAAACAGAGATTTCAATACATTGATATGATTACATTCATTTATTGATTCAAAAGACAACTTACAACTTCTTTCTTTTATTTCTTCCAAAAGTAGAATAATACATTTTCTTTTCAAAACATTTAGATTTCCAATGGAATAACATCATATGGACAAGACAAAACCATTTTCATTAATTCAAATGAACTCTTACAACTTCCTTTCCATTTGATTACAAAATACAGTATACCAAACACGTATCATTCTTTCACATTCTTTCTAAAAAGAATACATAGTATAACTCTTTTACATTTCAAATTTCACTTGCAAAACTATACAACATCTTTCCATTACAAACATTTACAAGATCATCCACTTCAAGTGGGAAGGTTATAATGAGATTTCATTTCACAAGGGACTGTCAAACTATCTTTCTCTCTCGAACAACAACATGCATTCTTCTCATTCATCCAATTTGATCACAACAGGAGTAGGGGAAAGGCAATGCTCTCCACCCAACCAAGACATCCAATGAAAAGGAGAAGCCATCCTTCTTCATTGGCCCCCGAGCCCTAACCACAAAGCAATAGAAGATGTGATCCAACTCATGGCAACAATAGGCTTCCACAAAACATACACACAACATTTTCACAAAAAAACACAGTCCAAAATAGAATGTAGTTTACAACTACATTAAAACATGAAAAACAAACACAAAGGCTTCATCAAGCAAGCCAAAGGAGCAAGAAGCTATGGGGATGCTACTTATGCCTCCCAAGGGGAAAAATGGGTATCACCACCTGAGTACAACCCACATATAAAAAATATATATATATATATATATATATTCAAACCCTGTCATGCCCTTATGCCTCCCCCAAGTACCCCTTATTCCTCACATTTTCTTATATCTCCCCAACCTCTTATGGCACCCCATAATGAGTAAAGAAATGCAAGCTATTTCTTTGTAAGGTGGAACCCAAATTCCCAACTCCCTCCACCCTTATACCTCCCTAAAACCACTTGTGCCTCCCACAAAATAACCCCATAGTCTTCTCCTACACCATTCCTAGGCCATCTACCCAACAACCCACAATATATACCAAAACATTCACACAAGAACATTTATAAAAAAAGAAGAGCATTTCAAGAGCCAAGCTCTTACCTCTCCATGATGGAGTTGTTCCTAGTTCAAAATAACAAGCTCCTTCCAATGTAAGCAATCCAAAAATCAACCCAACACAAGCATGCAACAATCTTCAAAAACTTCTCAAGCAAGAGCTCTCAAAACAACAAGAAAATTCACCTAAAAATGAAGTCTCCAAAGTGAAGCAACCCAAAACAAGACAAGGAATTCAAATTTTATAGATGAGGGAAGAGAAGAGGATGAGGTGGATCCATGTAGGATGCCACATCACACATCCTCAACCCCAACCCTAAAAGTCAACTTCATTCTCCAATGCATAATAAATAGGTGGGTGAATAATATGATAGATTTACTTACACACTCAAACAAGTCCATACCCCATAAGGACTGAAATTAAATTATGTAAGAAAAGTGCAATTACAACCTACAATTTGTCTTCCCAAAATGCATTATAAAAGTCTAATTTAACTCTCCAACCATAGGCAAGGTTGGTATGTAAATTTAAGAGGTATGGGACAAGTTTAACTTGTCCCACAAGCCTCTAAAATCAGCCTCAAGGAAAATTAGAATTTCAAGAAGGTGGAGTGTTTCACACTCAAAAGTTAACTTACACATCACTTACACACTTACACATTACTTACACATTCTTACAACACTTTAAAACATGGCCAACAACTCTATTAATTACATTCTTATGACATCTTTTAATTAATTAACTAAACAATATGATTACTCACAATATTAACACACATTAAATAAATAATGAAAGGGTAAGTGCACCACAAAATAAACACATGCAAAAATTAAACAAAAGGGACCAAAAATAAAAGAAAAACATAAAATCCCTTGGTCACATTTAAAGGTGATCCCCCCATGGGAATCCCTAACACTAAAAAACACACACACAAACAAAACTAGTTGCCATGGTGACCTTGTTGAATTCATCTAGAATTCCAATGTGGTTGGTCTCAATCCCCCGATGTTTGTTGTGATATTTTTAACTTGAAAAATTACAAAACCTCCTCCTTGGCCTCATGGCCATATCAGAACATCAAAATAATATAAATATAATTAAATTTCAAAATCATCTAGATATATGAATCAAAACAACATCAAGCAATCTAATAATATCATTTATAGTTTTATCAACATAACTATATCATCATCCAATAATTTTCCATTTCTAGGTCTACTCACAATATCAAATATCACAAGTCAAACAACATCCATAATATAACCATGTCAAACAGTATATCATCATCAACATATAAAATGTCTCTAATAATCATCATGCATCATATAAGAATCAAAGTCAACAATAATCCATGATCTAACATCTAACATCATACTAAATAAGGTCTATAATAATGTCATATATATATCAATCAATAGTATCATGATTAGTATCAAAAAGGTGTCAAAGGGAAGTGGGCACTACATCCCCCTCCCCTTAGACTCGACTTCTCTCTGGAAGTCATTGGAACAAATGTGGAAACTGAACTCGTAACAAAGTAGCATCCTCCCATGTAGCTACAGTCTCATCATATCTATCCCCACTGCACCCAGACCTGATGATAACCTCTACCTCGAAGGCCCAGGGTCCTGTGATCTAGGATGCGAATGGGCTCCACCATCACCTACCCCTGATCTTGCACCTGCAATGATGTCTAATCTAACACATGAGAAGGATCTGTAACATATCTCCTAAGAACTGAAACATGAAACACATCATGTACGTGAGACAAGCTGGGTGGTAATGCTAGATGGTAGGCCAAAGGGCGATACGCTCCAAGATCTCAAAAGGACCCATGAATCTAGGAGCTAACTTAGAACCTTTTCCATAATGGATAGGGCTCTTATGTGGCTTGACATGAAGGAACACCTTCATGCCCACATCAAAACTACGGTGGTCTATGTTGATCTGCATACTTCTTTTCTTCTATCTTGTGCCTCTTGTAGTCTCTGTTTGATCAAAACCACCTGTTGCTCCATGTCCTACAACAAAGTTGGTCTAAGAGAAACCATGTCCTCTAGCCTATCCCAGCTAAGAGGTGTCTGCACTCTCTACCATACAAATCCTGAAAAGGAGCCATGCCTATAGAACTCTGAAAACTATTATTGTAGGAAAACTCCACTAAGTACAGGTACTCCTCCCATCTAGACTATTGATCCATCACATACATCTGAGCATGTCCTCTAAAATTTGATTCACCCGCTCAGTCTATCCATCTGTCTTGGGGTGATATGTTGTGCTGAAATTAATCTTCATCCGAGGGCATGCTGCATGGTAGTCAAAAATGGGAAGTGTACAAAGGATCGTGGTCACTAATGATCTTCATGGAATCCCATGTAACTAACAATCTCATCCAAATATACCCGTGCCACTGCACTAGCTATATAAGTGGTCTTTACTAGAGAAAAGTGAGCCACTTTTGTCAATTTATCAACCATGACCATGATGGCATCATGGTGATATCTCGACATCGGTAGCCCAACAATGAAGTCCATGGAAATGGTGTCCATTTCCACTCTCGGTATAGCATGAGGAAAAGAAGGCTAGTTGGATGTTGATGCTCGGCCTTCACTTTCTGGCACTCTAAACATCATGACATGAATTGGGCCATGTCTCTCTGAAGTCCTCTCAATGATATAACTGTCTCAAGGTGGTGTGCATCTTCTTCACCCCGGGATGGGCTGAATAGGGTGCATGATGTGCCTTTGCCAAGATGTCTTGCCTCAAGCCTCCATCTCTGGGAACATAAATCAGCCTCTGTGCCTAAGAAGACCATCTACCTCTAAGGAAAAACCATCAAAATTCCCTCGAGGGTCTCTGAGACTCGATCTCTGCTCAAACTACAATGTAGAAGCTGTCAAGAGGAAGTTGAAGAATCTTCTCCACAAATCTATGCTCATTGAGGTGGCCATAGCCACATGTCTCCATCTACTAAGAGCATTTGCCACCACATTCTCCTTCCCTTTCACATGCTCTATCTCCATATCATACTCATAAAGCAACTCCATCCAATGTCATTGATGAGCATTGAGATTGGGCTGCGTGAAGAGGTGGCAAAGACTCAAGTGATCTATCCTAAGTGTGAATCTCGACCAAGTAGAAAGTGCCTCCATCGAACCAAAGTGTGCACAACTACTACAAGCTCAAGATCATGAGTCAAATAATTAAGCTCATAATATTTGAGTTTGTGAGACTCAAAAGCCATTACTCTACCCTCCTGCATCAACACACCTCTAAGCCCTGCTAAAGAAGCATCGTGCAAATGAAAAACTCACCTTGTGGATCCGGACACTACAAGAATAGGTGTTGTAGTGAGACATTCCTTTAGTGTACTGAAGGCCTACTCACACTGTCGACAAAAAAACTTCTTCCCTTTCCTTTGAAGGGAAGTGATGGGGTGTGTAATCGAGAGAAGTCTGAACAAATCTCCGGTAGTAACCTGCTAATCCCATGAATCTGCGCACCTCAGTCACCATAGTGGGTGTTGGCCAATCCATAATAGCTCTAATCTTGGAAGGATTGATGGTGATACCTTCCCTAGAAATGATGTGACCCAAATACTTGCACCTCTGTCTGAAAGAATGCACACTTCTCCAAGTTCTCGAAAAGTTTTACTCTCCAGAAGACCTTTGAAGAACAGTGAAGGTGCCCCTCATGCTCCTCACGTGTACATGAGTAAATCAAAATGTCATCAAGGAAGATGAGCATGAAGTGATCTAAGAAGGTCTATGAATACCCCATTCATCAAACTCATAAATACTACGGGGGCATTAGTCAAACCAAAAGGCACCACTGTGAACTCATAGTGGCCATATCTCGTATGGAAGGTGGTCTTATGAATGTCCACCTTTGAAATCCTTCAGTTGATGGTAACTTGACTTAAGATCAATCTTAGAGAAAACCGTGGCTCCCTTCATCTGATCAAACAAATCATCAATGCGTGGAAGGGGATAACGATTCTTGATCGTTACTTTGTTCAGTTGGTGGTAATCAATACACAACCATGCAAGGATCCATCCTTCTTCTTCACAAAAATCACCGGTGCACCCCAAGGATACACTAGGATGGATAAGGCCTTTCTCCAAAAGGCCCTCAAGTTGCAACTTGAGCTCACAGAGCTCTGGGTGTGGTCATCGATAAGGTGCTCGTGAGATAGGCTCTGCTCCTGGAACTAGATCTATATGAAAATCAATCTCATGTGGGGGTGGTAACCCTGGTAGCTCCCCTGGAAAGACATCTGCAAACTCTCTCAAAATGGGGTGATCATCTAGTGATGGTCCACTAGACCCATCCTTGATCTATCACTTGATTGTAATAACATACATCTGCAACCCCATCACACACACCGCTTAAGCTGCATAGTAGAGATGGTGTGAATAGAAATGGGTCTCTTGACCCCTGAAATCACTGACTCAACTCCCAAATCATCTACACAAGATATAATCTTGTGGTAACAATCCACTCTAGCCTTGTGTGTAGACAACCAATCCATACCCAAGATGACTCCATAAGAGCCCAAAGGAAGGATACAGAGATCGAGGTAGTGGTGAAAGGTCCCAAATCCACCACACACTCCTTAACTAAGGAGTCTACAAGAGATCTTGGCTCAGAAGCCATCTCAACATCCCAACTATGACCTACCTAACTGCCTAATTGCCACTAGCTTGCATTGCTCTACTAAAGATGGTGTAATGAAAGAATCAGAAGAACCAGAATCAAACAAGATGGAGGTAGGAATACCACCAATGCTACTGTGGTCTCAATAAATGTACTCTGATGCTCTCTGGTGGTTCTCGACCATTGCATACATCCTATGACTATGCACCCCATATCACCAAAGTAGGCTCTGAGATTTGTGTCTTACCCTTGTTGTTAGGGTTATGTGGGTAGTCTCTCAAAAAATTTCCAGTAACACCACAACCAAAACAACCACCTGATCCTCTCCCTATGTAGTAGGTCCAGTCGGTACTCTGGAGGTCTGTGGTGTGGATCCTGATGATCCGGCTATGGTCTGCTTTGAGGTCTCTGCTAGTGAGCTCTGTTGAGTGAGCTCTGGGCACCATGTGTCTGATGGGACCCCTAGGAGGAGGCCCCATACTCTGACCTCTCTTGTGCATCAAACCTCTGTGGAGGTCTATAAGGTGGGCGGGACTGTTATTGTTCTTGCTGGGTCTAAAAGATGACTATGTTGAACCCTATCCACCATGAGGAAGAGGTATTGACCCCCTCGATCTGTTGTCCTGCATCTATTGTATGCGGCTCGGACTCGGTCTCTAGCTTGTTGGGTCTTTCCCGAGTCTCCTCTGCTATATAGGCCTTCTCGATGGCCTCAGCTAATGTCTATGGACAATGGATCCTGCACTGCACCTCAATGTCTAGATTCAGGCCCTAGATGAACCTGTGGATGCACCTACTCATCCTGCATGTAATCAACATATTGGAGTAGATCCAGAAATCTACTCTCATACTCAGCCACTGTAAGAGATGTCTGTCGGAGGTCATGGAACTCATCTATCTGCTGTTGTATGAACCTCGTGAAAATATCTATTTAAAATGCTCCTCAAAGAGCTCCTAGGTAACTATCTCAGAATCAACATGGAGCTTTCTGCTCCTCTTTGTCCTCCACCAGACACCAGCTCCATCCCTCAGTAGATGGATTGCAACATGAGCTTTTATGTTGCTAGAACAAGGACAGAGCTTGAAGCATCTGCTCAAGCTCACAAACAGGCCTCTACCTGAAATCCACCTATGTCACTAGAATAATGTGATGGTGAAGCTTCAGGATCTCCCTGATGTGATCTGTAGCTATGGTCTGATGGCCTCTAGGTCTCTCTGCATGCTCATCCCTAAGCCTAGGGCTCGAGACCTCTCTCTATGTCCTGAAACTCGGTCACCCTGTCCCCTCTGTGGTGACTCTACCTTGGCTGAC
The DNA here is from genome assembly GCA_018340775.1 of Taxus wallichiana var. yunnanensis. Lineage (NCBI taxonomy): Eukaryota > Viridiplantae > Streptophyta > Pinopsida > Cupressales > Taxaceae > Taxus > Taxus wallichiana. Next base: position 280,279,070 of record CM031239.1, on the reverse strand, counting down.
TCTGCATGGGAGTTCTCTCCTCCATGCTCCTCATTGGGTCGAGGAGATACCTGACCCTCAATGGAAGGGACTCTGTCATGTCTGGCTGCATGTCCTCCTATTGATCCTCCGCGTAGAGTGGCATTAACATCCTGAAGAGTCTACAAAATCTGGGGTAGGATGGCTACTACAACATGATCTGGTGGTGGTAAGTCTAGGTCTATGTGAAAAATCCCTCATCCCTATCTGCATGCCTCTTACATAGACCAAGGTGAGAGTTAGTTCATTTTCTAAGTTTTATTCAATTTCCATGTTTACTAAAATATGTAATTTCTAAACTAAGTTGTTTTCTAGATTTAAAAGTGTGATAGGTTTAAGTTTCATGTCTCAAGTTTTCTAGTGTGCCCAATGGTCCAAGATTTTGAACCACTTTCTCGATACCAAGTGTAACGCCCACTAAAACAACCCACTTGAGACCAAAAACAACCTAGGATTAGTTAGGAAAAATTATGGAATAATTTTTTTTTGTTTAAAAGAATCTACAACTAGGTTACAAGACAACAATTGTCACTAATAGGTTAGAACAATTATAATCTACTAGAATATAATTTTCTTTTATTAATAATTATTAGAGGTCATAAGGTCAAAATTTAGGGTTAGAAGTTTCAATTAGGTTCAGAGGGTAATTCCTCACCATACCCACTCTCTAACAGGCTTAAAGTTTCAAATTTATTTTTCTCACACTTAATGCATTAATTTTTTTCCTAAATTACTCCCATTGGATAGGAAATTTTCTCACCTTTCCATTGATATAAAGAAGTCCTCCTAACTCCTCATATTTTTCAAGTTATGGGCGGCGGGCCTTGGGGTGAAAATTTTCCCCAAGAGTGGGCTGCGGGCCAGGGGTGAAAATTTTCCCAAAGGGGGTTGGCGGGCCGCGGGGAGACTTTGGAAATTTTCCATGTGGGGGAAAAAAACACATTTTGCGCCCATGCTCCCATGGGTCCGCAAGTCCACAAGGGACACGTGGTGCACTCCAAGTTAGTGGGGAAAAGTTGAGGAGAATGGGGGGTGGCGGGAGACATTTTACAAATTCTCCCATGTGGGGTGAAAGTCATCTTTGCACCCCCGTGCTCCCGTGAGTCTATAAAGGACACGTGGCATCTCCTAAGCCAACGTGGGAAGGTGGGGTGGTGGGGAGAAAATTGGCTTAACGCCCCGAAGGGCTAAGAGGGTAAAATAGACCCATGCCTCTGTTGGCACCTTGTGATGCCATGTGGTAGCCCCTTGATTGGCTGTGGGCGACGGCCGGAGCAGCGGGGAAAAAATAGAAAATTTTCTCAAAATTTTTGTAAATAAAAAAAAAAAATGGGACCCGCTCTTTCACCATGATGCCTCGTGATGCCACGTGGCATCACTTGATTGGTTGTGGGGCGGTAGGGAAAATTTGGAAAATTTTCCCAAAATTTTTTAAAAGTGCTAAGTAAAAAAAAGGATCCACCCTCTACTATCACCTCATGGTGCCACATGGCAGCCTCTGATTGGATGTGGGTCGGTGGGGTGGTGGGGAAAATTTTAGAAAATTTTCCCAAAAATTTTCCTAAGCTCTAAGGGAAAAATTCGGGCCGTGGGCCCGCCAAGGAAAATTTTCCCAAAATTTTGACGCTAAGTGAAGAAAAAATTCAGAGGGCCATAAATTTTGATAGAGAGATTAGTTTTGGGAAAACGAGGACTTTCTGGAAATCTCTCGATGTCCTCTTCTTTGAGAGATCAATTAATTTTTGGTTTTGATAAAGTTTAAGGGGTCAATTTTAAGAAAATGACCTGCAGGCTTTTACAGTGTGAACTAGTAAATTTTAACTTGTGAGATTTATTCAATTTGATCTTCCTCCTCTCTCAACATGTCAAATAGACATGGAGGATTTTCCTAAATTGGATTTAAAAAGGATTCAAGGTTCAATTTGTCTAATTGATTTGCAATTTGAACATTTACATTTCTTGACAAGAAAATGACTATAAAACGGTTTGAGAATATGATTTTGCTAAGTTTTGAAATATTTCTTTAAGTGTTTTTGTCTATTTGAACTCGTTTAGGGCCTACTAATTCAATTCAATCATTTAATTTTTATTTTATTGTTGCAGGTTTGAACGTGCATTTTTGGTTTAGATAATTGCCAGTTTGAAATTACAAATAACAAGGATCAAATTTTAATGGGTCTATTTGCCACTTTCTTCTTCCAAGTATTTAGATATGTTCCAATTCCAATCTAACATATTTGGTTGATTCAAAACAAACCATTCAAGACCAAAATGCAATACTGATTTCAAATTTTCACATTTCAAAGAGACAAAATATTGTATTTTTCTCACACGCATTTCTTCCTTTCAAAAGAGATTTCAATACATTGATATGATCAGATTCAATACAAAAATGCAATTTGAGAAAAGCATTACATTCATTTATTGATTCCAAAAGACAACTTACAACTTCCTTCTTTCATTTCTTCCAAAATCATTTATTGTATACAGGGCAGACAATACATTTTATTTTCACGTGTTCCACTTTACCACTTTTCAAACAGAGATTTCATAGAGTATGATAAACACAATTTCAATGGAATAACATCATATGGACAAGAAAAACCATTTTCATTAATTCAAATGAACTCTTACAACTTCCTTTCCATTTGATTACAAAATATAGTATACCAAACACGTATCATTCTTTCACATTCTTTCTAAATAGAATACAAAGTATAACTCTTTTACATTTCAAATTTCACTTGCAAAAATGTACAACATCTTTCCATTACAAACATTTACAAGATCATCCACTTCAAGTGGGAAGGTTACAATGAGATTTCATTTCACAAGGGACTTCTATCAAACTGTCTTTTCTCAGCTCCAGAACAACAACATGCATTCTTCTCATTCATCCAATTTGATCACAACAGGAGTAGGGGAAAGGAAACACTCTCCACCCAACCAAGACATCCAATGAAGAGGAGAAGCCATCCTTCTTCATTGGCCCCGAGCCCCAACCACAAAGCAATAGAAGATGTGATCCAACTCATGGCAACAATAGGCTTTCACAAAACATACACACAACATTTTCACAAAGAGACAATGCCAAACATAATGTAGTTTACAACTACATTAAAACATGACAAACAACACAAAGGCTTCATCAAGCAAGCCAAAGGAGCAAGAAGCTATGGGGGATGTTGCTTATGCCTCCCAAGGGAAAAATGGGTATCACCACCTGAGTACAACCCATAAAAATATATGTATATATGAATATCATTTCAAACCCTATCATGCCCTTATGCCTCCCCAAGTACCCCTTATTCCTCACATTTTCTTATATCTCCCCAACCTCTTATGGCACCCCATAATGAGTAAAGAAATGCAAGCTATTTCTTTGTAAGGTGGAACCCAAATTCCCAACTCCCTCCACCCTTATACCTCCCTAAAACCACTTGTGCCTCCCATAAAATAACCCCATAGTCTTCTCCTACACCATTCCTAGGCCATCTACCCAACAACCCACAATATATACCAAAACATTCACACAAGAACATTTACATAAATAAAAGAAGAGCATTTCAAGAGCCAAGCTCTTACCTCTCCATGATGGAGTTGTTCCTAGTTTCAAAACAACAAGCTCCTTCCAATGCAAGCAATCCAAAAAACAACCCAACACAAACATGCAACAATCTTCCAAAAACTTCTCTAAGCAAGAGCTCTCAAAAGAACAAGAAAATTTCCTAAAATAAAGTCTCCAAAGTGAAGCAACCCAAAATAAGACAAGGAATTCAAATTTTATAGAAGAGGGAAGAGAAGAGGATGAGGTGGATCCATGTAGGATGCCACATCACACATCCTCAACCCCAACCCCAAAATTCAACTTCATTCTCCAATGCATAATAAATAGGTGGGTGAATAATATGACAGATTTACTTACACACTCAAACAAGTCCATACCCTATAAGGACTGAAATTAAATTATGTAAGAAAAGTGCAATTAAAACATACAATTTGTCTTCCCAAAATGCATTATAAAATTCTAATTTTAACTCTCCAACCATAGGCAAGGTTGGTATGTAAATTTAAGAGGTGTGGGACAAGTTTAACTTGTCCCACAAGCCTCCAAAATCAGCCTCCAAGGACAAATTCGAATTTCCAAGAAGGTGGAGTGTTTCACACTCAAAAGTTAACTTACACATCACTTACACATTCTTACAACACTTTAAAACATGGCCAACAACTCTATTAATTACATTCTTATGACATCTTTTAATTAATTAACTTAACAACATGATTACTCACAATATTAACACACCATAAATAAATAATGAAAGGGAAAGTGCATTGCATAAAACACATGCAAATTTTTTAAAAAAGGGACCAAATAAAGAAAAACATAAAATCCCTTGGTCACATTTAAAGGTTATCCCCATGGAAATCCCTAACACTAACAAACACACACACAAAAAACTAGTTGCCATCGTGACTTTGTTGAATTCATCTAATTCCAATGTGGTTGGTCTCTAATCCCCGATGTTTGTTGTGATATTTTTAACCTGCAAAAATACAAATACCTCCTTCGGCCTCATGGCCATATCGAACATCAAAATAATATAAATATAATTCCTTAAATCATTTAGATATATGAATCACAAAAACATCAATGCAATTTAACAATATCATTTATAGTTTTATCAACAACTATATCATCATCCAATAATTTTCTATTTCTAGGTCTACTCACAATATCCACATATCACAAGTCCACGCAACATCCATAATATAACCATGTCAAATAGTATATCATCATCAATATCCAAAATGTCTCTAATAATCATCATGCATCATAACAAAATCAAGTCGGCAATAATCCATGATCTAACATCTAACATCACACTAAAATAAGGTCCATAATCATGTCATAATATAATCAACAATATCACGGTTAGTATAAAAAAGGTGTTAAAGGGAAGTGGGCACTACACCTACACCTAATTTCTTGCAAGGAACATACGAGTAAGTTCTAAAAGAAAAGTTCAAACATAAGATCATCTTGCCATGTTATGTACAATAGTCAAAAATACGATAAAATAAATAACACATACTTAGTAAATCAAACAATTAAAATGAATCTAATGCCACCGTCTTACCAAGATTTAAATTACAGTCCAATCAATTTAATTACCCTTAAACCTATATCAATAAAATTTAAGTGAACCGTCACAAAGGAACTAGTATGACGATGTTACATGAATTGCACTTAGCCATATCTCCTCCAATAGGTAACCAAAAATCCTAAGCTTCCTTAATATATTCCAACACCCTCATTTGAGCCAAAATACCTTAAACAAACTACACACAAAACTTTATTAAACAAATAAAACTCTCTCTTATTTATTTTGAACATATTCTTTTATCTCACCACTCTTGAGTACCTCCATCTCTCAATCAGAAATATAATAAATAACCAAAGTCTTAAACAAGGAGAAAATTTCCTTAGTCATATCAAATAATAATAATTATAAATAGTAAATCACCAAAGTCATCTCAAAAGTAATACTGCCCTCTATCATCACAAATAAATCATGATTCTTCCTATTCATAACAGTTGGAGTGTAAATCACCCCAATCAAAACTACTAGGCAAAGGAATGCCTTAAGTTATCACAAGATGAAAACAATGATTCCCGACCATTACAACAGATAAAAGAAGGTACCACCCGAACTCCTTTTGTAATAGTTAAGACTTTACCATTATCCATATTTCTTCTTATTCTACCATGAAAGGGTAAGGCATTGGCCAGAAAGAGGCATCCTTCTCATTAAGATTCATGCAACCAAGTTGGCTAGGCCCTTTTTATCTCGTAGATACAAATGCATCTAACACACTAGCTTTAACCCGAGCCCCATTTACCCTATTGTCCTCATGGTACTGACCTTACACAACCAGAGGAGAGGATACGAGGGTACATAACACCTACCTTGTTTAGAAAAGAACAAAAATTCATAGAACTTAAACACGCTTAACCCCTCAGCGACATATATACTTAGATTCATAACCTCAAATAAAGAAAAACTGGATTTAGACTATAACATAGAAACCCATCTAACCATGCCATCACAAGTTCACATTCGAGCCCTTCAAAGTGGAGTTCAGGACATGTTGTCAGTAAAAGGGGAAATAATATCTTCCATGTTTATAAAATAAACATAGGGTTATAGTATTTCAATATCCATTAACAACTCGCATGATAAAAATACTCATTCAAGTAAACCAGTAAACCAAAACTATCAATATGCCCTCTATTATTATTATTATTATTATTATTATTATTAGCCACATGGGCTTGAATCTACGCTCAAACAAGTGTTTATTTTGAAAAATTAGTGCCTATACTCTCGTGTCAATTGTCCCAGACTTGAGATAAGGTTTAATTAACTATATTTGCACAAAAATGAATGACACCAAAAGGAGAGACATGATGATCATTTGTTGAGCATCGAAGGGAAAAGACTAAGAGTTAAAGTACCCATTTCTAGGCAGAAATCCCATGGAGAGTCAAGATCCCCACACCCTCCTCAAATTGATCTCAAAAGTAATAACATATAATGCATATAACACAGATTTGCATAGTAAAATCTAGTGAGATAATCCTTACTATTTTTGTACAGTTTAAAATGTAATAATTAGAAAAGAGCTAAGTAATCCATGCAACCATTGTATACAGTAAAAAACAAGAATAAGAGAGAATCATGGGCAACCCCACCCAACATGCAATCTTTGCAATCAAAAGAACATTTCATTTTGGGTCTAGGTAATCATGGGGAACCCAAAATAGTAACATGCATGGTAAAACGACTGTAAAACATCCATATAACTCAAAGCAATTTACCATTTCAACAAATGAAAACAATTCATTTCATGAAATTGTTAATGCTGGCATATAAATCAAAGGGGTAGTATTCGTCATGCCTGGAAAAGCTTCCACCTGTTCCACGCATCTGGGTCTTTGGCACAAAAATCGACAAATCATCCAAGTTTTAATTGCGGGGTGTTCAAACGCATTCCACGGTTCACGTTGGCACAGAAAGGGTCCAAACCCATGAGTTGCATCCGTCAAAAGGGAATGTGGTCTCCAAGACTGATAAGATTGCAGTATATACACTAATGGGTTAAGGAAAAATACCCAGAACTCAAATCCATGTGAGACAAGGGAGGAGGCAGAGCCGAGACTCCACAACCTTGAAAACCTCCTCATAGCCGCGTCTGAAAAGGGGCGAAAGGTAGGAAAGGGGCATTCATCGCAGTACCATGGAAAATGGATCTCTAGCAGTTGTAGAAGTAGGATCCCCAAAAGCTACGAATGCAAAGTGTGGAAGCATCCATGAGGCATGTAACTAAGTGACAAAAAGCCTCAAAGTGATGGGTTCTCATGAGACTACCACGATTTGGAAAGATATGCACAAAAAGGGGCTGTAACACACTTCGCTTCACCACATGCAACTAACATGTGACCAAACTGCTCAGTTTTCCTTTCCAGAAAGGACGCAGCCAATCCCATCTTCAAAATAAAAGCATCCTAACTACCCAAGTCATGGGCCAAGCATGGCGTGAGAAAGAAAATAAGGAATTAAATGGGAGTAGGTCACCAAACAACCAGGGTAGGTTTCATTAATAAAAGACTTGGAAAAATAAATAAACAGTGGCTAGCTCCCCTACTAGCTAAAGTCCAACACGTTTTGTCTTAAAGAAAAAATGATGGAATGACAGGTGTTCCACCTCCAAACACATATTACTAATGACCAGGTCTTTTCAACAAAATAAAACAAGTGTATGTGGCCAAAGCAGGATGAATAAATGGTGGGGTGGGTGGATGCCTCCACATACATAAAAAAATATTTTATCAACAAAATGCTATATTTACAAAGCATGCAATGACGCCTAGACAACCAAGGAGGAAACATTAAACATTAAACACGAACACCACGTCCTAAACAAAGGTGCCACCAACAACAAGCTCCTCTTGCATGCGAATCGAGGCTTGGGCACGAGAGTGAACAATGATGAAATAAAATAGCTTAAAGGTAATTAATAATATTCATGAAAATCGACACAAAATAAAATAATCGTTAATCGACAACTAAAATTATAATATTATTATTATCATTATTTTTATTAATTTTACGATAACAAAAATAATAATAATTAATCATATTAATAATGATCAACAGTAAATTCGATAAAGCGAGAACAAGATTTTCCTTTAATAGGATAATCATACAGGATGCTACAAGGTCCACAACTAGAGGTGTCGACTACGACTCGAGAAGGCAAGATGGAGAGGGAGGGTGCTAAATCTTCACTATGACAAGGATGAAGTCAACTAACGGTCAATGGGAGCACACTCACAACCTTCCCACGCTTAGCAATAGGGTCGTTGGGACAAGAGTTGGGGTAACGTAGAACACGACATTACAAAATTGGTCACACGTGGTAGTCTTGAATGTAAATCGGCAAGCTAGATCTTGCGAGTTTCCATTCATTTTTGGCTTTGTTTTTGTCATGAGGTTCTTCCACTTTGGACGTTGACGCTGGACCTCGTAACTCCAAGATATTCATTCTTCACGTTTTCCTTGAATGGATCTGACATCCACATCAACCTCTCATCTATCATCTCAAAAATCATTAGGAGTCCTCTTCTAGAGAGTTAAATTCTGTGAGCTTTGGCGCAAGAGTCTGCATCAATCGTAATAGATAAGCACAATTATCCTTCTGTTCTCCTCTTGAGTTCTGGTTGGGATCACTTTTGGCTTTGATCCCATGACCTTGATTTGGAAAATCTCGTCTCGTTGCAAGACTATAGACATGCTCTTACACCGAGCTTTGAAAATGAGGCATTCATTTGATTGAAAATCCAATCTTAGCAACTCGGTCCCCTGCAATGGCTCAATCGAACGTAAGTTCAACTCATTCCTAGCGGCCGAGCGTATCTTGTCGGTGTGTTCCCGGCTCCTGCCGAGTCATCTTTTGCCTTTCCGTTATCCTTTTCACTTCCATTAATCCAACAAGTCATCTGCGAACATACGCTTCACTTTTACGGCAGCCGTTTCCATATGTGTATTCAGCAACGAATTATTCAGAATGTCCTTTGTCCTGAATGTGCTTCGAGATGTCCACTAGAATTTTAAAATTCAAACATCCTGCCTCTTAAATATATTTAAAATTTCCCCCTAAATTTCAAACCAATACGCTTAATCACGTCTTTATGGTATAACTAATGAATCAACCTCCTCATTAAGAGCGGGAACCTTGCATTTCGAATGGATAGATACAAAGAACCTTGCATCTCTTAAGGAGAAGAATGGCAAGTGATTTCGCATTTGGTACATTATCTATGATCTTGAATCATTTTGCAGGTAATAAATTCTCGCAGCTGCTCTGGCAAAAAGAATGAGAGCATGGTCAGCATGGTTCAAAGAAGAATGGTTGAGAGGATGCTTGCTTTTCAGTTCTTCAACAAGCAACTTTGTCTTGCACAAGAGATCAATTAACTATTAGAAAATGCTCGTGACAATGAATAAATTAGTTGATAAGCTATTAGCAAGAACTCATAGGGAGGATAATTGTTTGATTAGATCTCTATTTCCAGAGCTTTTCAACAGGGAAGTAAATAATGTTTTCGCTTATTGGGGCAAAGTAGAAAATGTGCCGATTAATGTGGTTTTTCGTAAACTAGGAGGTGTGCCAAAACAACAATGCGGTGTGGAGTGGTGGTTGAGAAATGTTTGGCGCGAGGGATGATTATTGGTATAGTTTGGCCCATGTGTTTATGAAATGCCGAGTTAAGTTTACTATGAACACCACCGAAGGCCATCTCTCGAGTCTCGGCTTTATCACACTAAATAAATGCATGTGTTCGGGCATGGTCCCATGGAGGGGCTTGGGCTCCTATTTTCTTGCAGTTCAAGGTTCCATACTTATTTTTAAAGCCGGGAAATAATAGAATTTAGGTCTAAAAATAGGAACTCCACTTTTTTAACCCCCTAAACTTAAGAGGTGGGTGGAGAGGAGGCACTGGAAGTTTGCTCCTAGAGTTTGGGGCTGATAGAATGTAATATGCATTCCCGCCATTATTTTTTGGTGATTTTAGAGAGAAATATGATTTTATTTTTTTACAAATAACTATAAACATCCAATGGGATCTCATAATATACGAGCAGATATTTTTGAAGAAACTAATAAAAATCACGGGACCTTAAAAGCGCTAAAACGCTCCTAAATTTTCTTAGAAGACTCTTTGAGATATTTATGGAGCCCCTTCCATGTGACCATGCTCTTAGAAGAATTTGGACAATAAATTGTTATCTTATGTGTTTAAAGATGCGAGGTTTGTAAAATTTTGGTTACAAAACGAGGCTTGTGTTTGATAACGAGTAAATTTTTTGTTTAAAATTGAGTTGAATTAAACATGCCAAACGAACAAATATTAGTATTATTTCTGATTTCCTAACTCTCGAGCTAATGAAAAATACAATGCAATCACACGTCTGTTAACAAATATTAGTGTTTCCTAAATCGCAATACACTTAAGAAATAACATTAACCGTGAGACTTACAACAACCAAAAAAAGCGTATAAACTTAAACCACGAGGAACAACCGCTAATTAATACACAAGATTACAATACATTCTCCCGCCCTAGATATAAGTGGAAAGTGGTCCTAAGGAATCCAAATCTAATTCATTAAGAAATAAGATAGACCTCGATAATAGGTGTCTTTGTCTATCCGAAACTTAGACCATATGACAAGACCTAAAAAATTTAGTGTTTTATTATAATGGCTTTGGGCTACTTAGGATTGTCATAGCTCAAGCTCAAGATTTGTTCGTTTAAGCATTTTGTGTCTGTAAAATGGGATAAATTAGAGTTTGTGGTGTCAACTTTGATTTTTAATGTTTTTCAAAGCTGTCATCGGTGTGAAAATATCTCATATATTAATGCTCCTTTAGTTAACCACATAACTTCCACAGTCTAGAATTTCAAAAGATTCATCCTGTATAATTAAAGAGTAATATTTATCTAAATAATAGGTATTTTTTATTTTATAAATGTATATAATAAATAAAGGAATGTAAATTTGATGGCTTACTATATTATTAGCATTTGTGTGTGAAAAGTGCAATGTCTAGATGTTGAAGGGTATGTCTTAATGAACTTAAAATGGAAGGATTGATATATTGGAATGGGAAAAATGTAACGCCCACAATTTTGACGTTCTAAAACCACATTAAATCCTAATTAATTATTTGGAAAGTTGCAGAAATATATATATTTTTGTTTTAAGTCATAAGGTTGCAAGGGTGTCAAACCCTAATGTATGTTAAGTTAATTTCCACCAATTAATTACTACATTACAAGGGATGGACTGTCGACACTAAAATTTTCCTCCATAATTTCTATTTCATTAATGTATGTATTACGAATAAGATGTTGTTAAGTATAATTAGTAGTAGCGTCGATAGAAGATAACGGTGCACGTCGATGCGGTGCCGCCAATAATGTGGAGTACGGTAATAGTCAAAGTACAATAGGAATGTTGTAAAAAGTAAATATTTGTAAGTGGTCCGGTAATGTTAAAATGTCAAAGTTTGGGTAATTAGAGAAGTAGGGTCTACATGATTAGGAATTAGAAATATTATATTGGTAATAAGGACAAGGAGTGAGGTCATAAATATTTTGTGTATTTTATTTATAAAAAGTCTAAAAATGTGGAACCCATGTAAAATGATAAGGTTTATCTTATCTTAAAAGATAAGCTTACATGTACAGATAAGAATTAAGGTATGGAATATGATTCGTCAGAGTGGATTTCTTATCCTATCTTAAAGATAAGATGGATAAGCCGGAAGTTCTATAAATAGAGAGGCCACCCCCCTCATTTAGCATAGAAGGAAGTAGTGAGAAATATTGTAGGAAGTGTGCAAAGGAAGCCATCAGTTTAAAGGTGTGTTGAAGAAACCATTAAGATGTGTAATTGTAAAGTTTCTCCCATAGTCTTGGTGAAAGGCAAGTGAAGTCAATAACACTTGAAGTACCTCATGGGTGAGATTGTAACAATTTCATGTTAATATTATAATTTACTTTGATATTTCAGATTTGTCATCATTCCGTCTTATCATAGTCGATGGTATTCTTGTGTTATGTTGTTTTGTTTCCAGATTACATCCACCAAACTAAAGGCTGTGCATTAGTAAATAATCATAGCACGAGGAATTCCCGGTGAAGAATTATCATAGTGCCGGATTGGTGATGACATTTTGGTTCCGCTTGCGGGGCCATTCCTCGTTGGTGGATTTTACGGAGAGACATTCCCACTTAGTCAAAAATCAATTGGAGGGTAACCTTTTTTTTACTGTGCATAGTAGTTACCATGGTAAAGTCATTTTTGCCGTGAATAGTAGTTACCATGGTAAAGTCATTTTTGCTGTGAATAGTATTTGCCACAGTAAAGTCACTTTTTACCGTGAATAGTATTTACCACAGTAACTTCACTTTTTACCGTGAATAGTGTTTACCACAGTAAAGTCAGTTTTTACCGCAGTAAGTCAAGTTTTACCATAGTTTACCGTGGTCATTTCTATTTTACTGTAGAAAGGTGTAAAGTCACTTTCTAGTATAGTGATTCCAATTATTTGTGCACATAAGTCTTGTTGATTGTACTTGTGGGTTGGTATTTCACGGTGGTTACTTTTGAAAATGGGAAAGATTCCTATTTTTCAGCTCAATCTAATGAAGATGCTTCTTCTTTCATTCAAGAGTTTAAACGATTTTGTATTTGTAATGGCCTTATAAGAAGGGAACAATGGACTGAATTTTTTCCTACCTTTTTGGATGGTTCAACACTTAGGTGGTTTGAAACACTAGGTGATAATGTGAAAAATTCATGGGATTTATTAACTAAAAGTTTTCTTGAAGAATTTGGTGAACAACAAAAATATGCAGATCTCATGATCAAGATCACAAAGCTATCCTAAGGAGAGAAGGAGAAGATAAGGGATTATCATGCTCGTGTTCTAGAGTTAAGGAGGAAGTTCGATGCCTAGATCCGGATGGAAGGATTAGCGGATGGGTTGATGAATGGCGTGGATAATCTCCTCTGTAAGCACTTCATTCTTGGGATGAAGCCAGAGATCAGACAACGAGTGAAGTATGACCACCCAGCTACCATTGAACAAGCAAAGGAGATTGCAAGAAGGCAAGAAGAAAGCATGGAAGAGGAGCCCAAAGAAATTGTTGCTAAAGTAGAGCCTACACCAGCACCTTTGGTCAGAATCCACAACCACTCCCGGTGAGCACAAATATTTCTCCTAGTACATCTACTGAGTATGAAGATCTGATCAAAAAGATGGGTCAGTTGACTATTAATCTTCTTCAAGGAAAAGAATTTAGTTCTCAGGGAGGAGATAGAGGTCCAAAAGAAATATTTCTGAAGTTGTATGTTATGGTTGTTATAAAAGGGTCATTATAAGTATAATTGTCCATATAGAGCTTCTACATCGGTAAAGGAGATAATGATAAAGGAAAAGCACCTGTGAATTCTTTTGATGTAGTAGATAAGAGCAAAAATAATGAAATAGATGTGTTTGTAATAAAAAGAAAGAAAGAAAAAGATAATCAAGATGGAAATGATCCTAAGAAGATGAAAGGAGAAACTAGTAAGAAACATAGGAGAAGAAAGTTGGGTGTGCAGGATTTTCTGATTTCACAGGGGCAAGGACCATACTCCATCCTGGAAGATCTGTCCAAAAGGCCTGCAAATATTACATATGGTCAACTCTTGGCTATGTCTTCTAAGAAGAGGCGGGAGCTGCGAAGTGGACTCAATGCTCGATGAAGGAAGGAGGTTGAGGTCCCTGTTTTGGAGGCAGAGGCGGATCCCTATGCTCCACAAGCTAAGGTATTATGTAATGGTATTTCAATTCATGATGTCTTAGTTGATGGAGGTGCTGTAGTTAATGTAATGACCGAGTCTGTAATGAATATGTTGGCGTTAAAAATTGATCGCCCTTCAACACTTATGTTAAGGTCATTAAATAAGGGAAAAACTAAACCAGAAGGTGTAGTTTCAAATGTGGCAATATCATTATGGGTGTTGTATGTGTGGTAGACTTTCGAGGTGATGAAAAATGGTAATGCTGCTATGCACTCCAATGTTCTTTGGGAAGACCATGGCTAAGGAGAGTTCATGCAATAAAATACTGGAATGAAGACTTCATGACACTTGGACGTGGTAGAGAGAGGGTGAAAATAAACGTGATCCCTCGGCATCATAAGGCAGAACCTGTCGATTCAAGTGATGAAACTGATGATTGGACATCCTCTGATTACTCTAGTACCAGTGAAGTGGACACTGAAGATGAAGAAAGTGAGGTTGATGTTTTAGTCATGGATATCCTTCCAGTCACACCAACTCATGACCCCATAAAATTATCTGAAGAAGAAGTTGATGATCGTCTCCAACAAATAAGATTGGTGATCTTTGTGATGGAGAGTGAGAAGGAATCCTACCTCCGGCTCTTTCAAGGTACATACACATATTCACTTTTGATTACAAGGAACTCCGTCAAGTAAGTTGGGTAGAACATTCTATTCTTACTGGTAGATGGTGCTAAGCCCATAAAGCAAATGCCATATAGAATGAATCCTAATTTTTCCAAGACTGTAAAAGAAGAAATAGATAAGTTGCTTGATGCAGGATTCATATTTGCTATGGAGAATTCAGAATGGGTTTCTCCCATTGTGATCTCAATAAAAAAGAATGGGAAGCTACGCATTTGTGTTGATTATAGGAAGCTCAATAAGGCAACAAAGAAGGATCATTACCCTCTTCCATTTTTAGATCAGATCTTGGACGAAGTAGCTGGCCAGGAGTGCTATAGTTTTGCTGATGGATATAGTGGCTACAACCAAGTTCGTATAGCAGAGAAAGATCAGCTGAAGACCACGTTCACCACTCCTTGGGGAACATTTTCTTATAGAGTTATGCCTTTTGGGTTATGTAATGCTCCAGCAACATTCCAGCGTTTGATGAATAGGGTGTTCGAACCCTACATTGGGACCTTCATCAGAGTATTTCTGGATGATTTTTGCATCTATGGGAGCAAGTTGGACCACCTGCACCAAATGGAGACAACATTTCAAAGGTTAGATGAAGCACAAGCCTCACTAAACCCTACAAAGTGTGTCTTTGGATGTTCTAAAGGTGTTTTGTTAGGGCATGTTGTATCCAGAGATGGTATTGGTACTGCGATTCGATAAAGTTTCAAAATCAAAGAATTACCATTTCCTATGAATAGAAGTAAGTTGAGATCATTTTTAGGCCATGTGGGTTACTATAGAAGGTTCATCAAGAATTTCTCAAAGATTGCATAGCCACTAACTTAAGTTCTTGAAGAAGGATGTTACTTATGAACCAGAAATAAGGCGCATGAAGCTTTTGGACAATGAAGGAAGCCCTAGTATCTTCACCTTTTTTAAGAATCCAGTTGGAGCAAGCCATTCATTGTGTACACTGATGCCTCAGATGCAACACTAGGAAGTACTTTGAGCCAAAATGATGAAAATGGGAATGAACATCCAATTTACTTTGGGGCAGAACAAATGAGTAGTGCTGAGGTAAATTATACTGTAACTAAAAAAGAGGCTCTGGCTATCATTTTTGTTGTAAAGAAGTTTAGAAATTACTTGCCAGGGAAAAAATTTCTAGTTGTAATAGATCATCAGGCTCTAAAATATATTGTAAATAAGCCTAACCCATCAGGGAGGATAGCAAGATGGATAATTTTGCTACAAGAATTTGAATTTGATATTATAGATAGGCCAGGAAAGAAGCATGTCAATGCAGATGCACTCTCTCGAGCCTATGATGGTTTAAGATCATCTTGTGATGATGATGATTTCCCCGATGCAACATTGTTATCCCTTGACACAATCCCTAGTGAATACATAGATATTTAGAATTATCGAATGAATTCAAGTTTTCCGATGATGCCAATGCAAAGACTAAGAGAAAGATTACTCAAGCCGGTCGTCCATATTCTATTCTCGCATGGAGTATTATTTCGAATAGGACACGATGGAAGACAAGAGGGCGATTGGACATGATCAAGGGAAGGAACTGCTAAAAGAATTCCACAATGGTACATGTGGATGGAACTTCTCTACGGATAACTTACAAAGCAAGAAGGATCTTGGATGCGAGTTATCATTGGCCCACTCTTTTTAAAGATTGTTATAATTATTGTAAGACATGTGATATTTTTCAAACACATGGTAACCGTAAGACTTCATTAGCTCCATTATGTCCTATTCTTCCACTTGGTCCCTTTGAAAAGTGGGGAATAGACATTGTAGGTCCACTTCTAACTACCTCACGCCAAAATAAGTATATTGTAGTTGCCACATATTATTTAACCAAGTGGGTTGAAGCTAGGCCATTGAAAACAACTTCCATGGATGAAGTGGCAAGGTTCATATATGAACGCATTGTCACCAGATTTGGTTGTCCATTAGAAATTGTGAGATCAAGGAAGCCACTTCATTAATGAGGTGGTAGAAGCCCTAGTCAATAAGTTTTCTATCAAGCACAGGAAGGAAACAACATACAAGCCAAGCACAAATGGACAGGTGGAACGAACAAATTTTGTGTTATGTCAAATTCTAGCAAAAGATGTAGCCTTACAGGTACATAAATGGGATAAAAGGATTCATGCATCATTGTGAGCATATAGGGCAACATCAAAGTCAGCAACATGATACTCCCCATTTCAGTTGGCTTATGGCATTGATCCAGTTCTTCCTATTGAGTTTGATATTCCCACGGTCAGAGTAATGAAAAATGAAAGAATGGATGAAAGTGATTCAGTAAAAGAAAGGTTGGTACATCTTCATTTGTTAGAGGAAATGAGGGAAATAGCTAAGGATACAAGCTATAAGAAGAAAATGAAGCAGAAGGAATAATTTGATCAAAAGATCCGGTGGTCTCCATTTCATGTGAATGACTTGGTTCTAGTATATGATTCTAGATACAAAAAAAAGACAGAGAAAATTTCTTCCAAAATGGATGGGGCCCTACAAAATAGCAGATGTGCATGAAAATGGTATGCTGACTGGAGGAATTGGATGGCACTCCCATTACGAAATGGGTCAACCACGACAAGTTGAATATTTTCCAAGCACTCAGAATAGTCTACTCGAGGACGGAGTAGAAGCTAGGAAGGGGGAAGATGTCGACACTAAAATTTTCCTCTGTAATTTCTATTTCATTAATGTATGTATTAGGAATATGTTGTTGTTAAGTATAATTAGTAGTAGTGTATGATAGAAGATAACGGCCTTTGTCGATGGGTGCCATGATAATGTGGAGTACGGTAATGATTAAAGTACAATAGGAATGTTGTAAAAAGTAAATATTTGTCGTAAGTGGTCCGGTAATGTTAAAATGTCAAAGTTTGGGTAATTAGAGAAGTAGGGTCTACATGATTAGGAATTAGAAATATTATATTGGTAATAAGGACAAGGAGTGAGGTCATAAATAGTTTGTGTATTTTATTTGTAAAAAGTCTAAAAATGTGGAACCCATGTAAAATGATAAGGTTTATCTTATCTTAAAAGATAAGCTTACATGTACAGATAAGAGTTAAGGTATGGAATATGATTCGTCAGAGTGGATTTCTTATCCTATCTTAGAGATAAGATGGATAAGCCTGGAAGTTCTATAAATAAAGAGGCCACCCCCCTCATTTAGCATAGAAGGAAGTAGTGAGAAATATTGTAGGAAGTGTGCAAAGGAAGCCATCAGTTTAAAGGTGTGTTGAAGAAGCCATTAAGAGGTGTAATTGTAAAGTTTCTCCCATAGTCTTGGTGAAAGGCAAGTGAAGTCAATAACACTTGAAGTACCTCATGGGTGAGATTGTAACAATTTCATGTTAATATTATAGTTTACTTTGATATTTCAGATTTGTCATCATTCCGTTTTATCATAGTCGATGGTATTCTTGTGTTATGTTGTTGTTTTGTTTCCAGATTACATCCACCAAACTAAAGGCTGTGCATTAGTAAATAATCATAGCATGGGGAGTTCCAGGTGAAGAATTATCATAGTGCCGGATTGGTGATGACAGGACCAAGTCTAAGTTAAATGATTATATATTATTAATTTATTTCTACGGTCAAATTAATTATTTAATCAACTAGGAAGGTGCCATAATTTAATTTACTTGGTTAAATGTTTTTCCCCTTCTCAAATTTATCTTCAAACCCAAAATGATTAACCTTATACTTAGTTACTTTAGTTCCATTATCTTAATAGCTTTAATGTCCATTTCATTAATTTCTAAAACATACTAGGAACTAAATAAATGACTTTGCACACAAGGGTATTTAAATGGCCCCATTCACCCATTTACACATACCTTTAAATTTATTTAAAACACCCATAATATTCATTCCTACCAAACAATTGTAGGGTTGATCCTCAACCCTTGGATCAATTCAATTATGGCCACTAGATCCTAGGGTTCCATACTAACCCTAAATATCCTTAAGAAATCTTATTAAACCTTTTTCTTTGCCCTAGCCTCCCATTTAGTCTCTTTTCTTTTGTTAAATTTGTAGGTTGGAGAAATGGAAGCCATGGAAGCAAGGAAGGAAGAAGCCATGAAGAATTTCACTAGAATCAAGCTTAGTTTAGTCTAGGTTGTAGATTTATCATTGTAATGTCTTTCATTTGAAGATTGAAGGGGTTTCCACTCCAAATCTGGAGTTGTGATTTAGTAATTTCCATTTTTAGTTTCCTACATGGGCAAAACCCTACTTCATTTTTAATCCAAGAGATTGAATGTTTTTAAATACCCATTTGAGGATTTACAAGTTTAGAACAATGAATTTATGCCTTTATTGCTTGTTGGAGGTTTCCTCTTTAACTTTACAGAGCTTAAATTTTGGTTAGACTAAGTTAAAATTTGAGCAGGGGCGGATTTAAATTTTTTCGCCGTCAATGACGGAACCACCACCCAAAGTAGGTCGGCAGTCCAGGGACCGTCACCCTACCTAAGTGACGATTCATAAACTGCCACCTTCCTTGAGTGGCGGTTCAGAGACTACCGCTTTGCACAAGGCGACAATCTTGTTCTTTAAAAATAAAACCTTCATTTCCACAATTTTTCAAAAAATAAAATTTACTAGAGTGTTTTAAAGGTCATCCTTAGCTTAAATTTATATTCCTAAAGTTTCCAGTTGAAAGGTTTAATCCATTTATTCATTCCATACTTAAATTACTAAATTTAAAGATTTTCTATTTCAATAGTAATGGAAAAACAACTACAAGGTCATTTTCATTTTCTTTCAACAATTTTCTTTCAAGTTCAAAAGTAGGAAAGAAGCTAAATCTACTTCTAATGTTATTGTGTTCTTTACAACAAAATGCAATATTTCAACATAATAAATTACTTAAAATTTATTGCATCTTTCCATTTCCACTACAACCATTTGTTCAAGTAACCATAAGCAAATTTATTTCACATTCAATTTTGCAATGGATACACTATTAATGTTTTACAACTTCTATGCTCTTCTTTTCATTTTTACAAAAATACAAACACTTACAATAGCAATGCACTTTCCTTTTTCTTTGAGCATGATTCATTCTCTTACAATGTAAAGAACTTACTTTCTCACAATACAATTACAACTAAACCTTTAAACATGATTTCCATTTTGATTTATTCCTTTACATACTACAATTTGAGGAGAAAGGAAATTATAAAATTCCTCAATGAACTTCCTTCAAAATAATAATACAACTTGGTAAATGAAACTTACAATGCAACATTTCTTTTAAAAAAATACAATACTACAAGTATTCCTCCTTAAGTGGAAATAACAAGAAGGTTTTCTCATAAGGAAGGATTTATTTTGGACATCAAAAAATGCTCCAAGTTTCACATCACCAACAAGATCTCCACCATGTCTTCACTTGATCACAACAACAAAAAATGGGGGAGAGACAACACTCTCCACCCAATCAATAATCCAATGAGGAGAAGAAACTATTCTCCTCGTTGGCCTCTGAGCCCCAAAAAAAATGTAATAAAATATGGATCCAACTCATGGAAACTATTACAAAGCTTCCACATCACAATAAAAATATTTCACAACCATACCAAAAAGAAATCAACACAAAATACAATCACAAGAAGGAATTTAACATAATATACAAGTCTTGAAAATGCAAAGCCAATGGAGCAAGGATTTATGGGGAGATCACTTATGCCTCCAAATGAGAAATTATGTGCCACCTTAAATCCCTCTACTATACATATCAAAAATACTAAAAACTATTATACCTCCCTCAATATCCTCTTATGCCTCTCACATTCTCTTATGCCTCCTTACAATCTCTTATGCCTCCCCCATAAGAACCAACTAAGAAATGAAAGTATTTTCTTATTCAAGGTGGGGCACCCAACCCAAATCCCTCCAAAACATGAAATAAGCTCTTATGCCTCCCTACATATAAGATACCAATAGCCTTCTCCTATACCATACTTAGGCAATCTACCCAAGAACCCAACAAGTATATCAAAACACTCAATAACATACACATATACTCAAAAAAAAGAGAACAATTAAATAAGAGCGTAGATCCTACCTTTCCATGGTATAGCTTGATCTAAGAGTCACACACCAAGCTCCTTCAAGCCCAATCCAACACCAAAAAGCTCCAACAAAATACACAAGTACTCAAAAATCCTCCAAATCCAAAATACAAGAGCACAAATGAAATGAAGTAACCCCCTAAGAAAACAAATGAACTTGCATAAATAGAAAAGGGAGAGAGGAGGGTGAGGTGGCTCCATGTAGGATGCCACATCACTTATCCTCAACTCCACCTCACAAGTCAAACATCAACCCTAATGCACAATAAATTGGTTGTTGAGAGGAATGACAAATCTCTTACACACACAATCCAAACCCACACCCCCTAAGGACAAAATTTAAAACCCATGTAATAAAATTGCAATAAATTCCACTTTTGTCTTATAAAACACATAATGGGGTCTATTTTTGACCCCCAATCCATAGGTACAGTTGGTATAAGAAATTAAGAGGTGTGGGACAAGCTTAGCTTGTTCCACAAGCCTCCAAAATTGGCCCTTAAGGCCAAATCCGAATTTCCAAGGTAAGGTAGAGTGTACAACACTCAAGTTACTTACACTCAATCTTAAAAACACATAGTCCAAAACCAACAACTCTAATAAATGACTTCATTTGTCACATCCCCAAATCACTTAATAGCTTGATTTAATTACTAATAAAAGCACATTAATCAACAAGGGTTAAATAAATTACATCACAAATAAACTACATACTCTACAATAATTAAATAAAAAGGGAAAAAGTGCACACAAGCCCATGGTCACAATTGGAGGTCACCCCCATGGGGACCCCTAAAAAAATTAAAACACACAAACCACAACCTAACACAAGTTTCCATGGTGACCTTAGTTGTATCCATTTAGTATTCCACTTGTGGTTGGTCTCCAATCCCCCTTTTGATTGTTGTGATATAATTACCTGCAAGACACACGATACCTCCTTTGGCCTTACAGCCACATCAAAACATCAAGGATAAAACATACGCATATCAATCAATAACCATCCGCATATAGTTAATTCATCATCTAGACTAACAATGCTATCATTTGTCTAAAATTTCAACAACATCTCAATTCTATCTTTTATCAATTTCAACAAGATCACAAAATTAGTTCAAAAGCTAAATCCTACTCAATACAATGAGAATTCTGAATGTCAGTAATACATATATCAACAACACATCATCATCATCAAATATAATATGTTTCTCTATCTATCTAAGAATCCACACAATCATACTATGAATCACAATCCATCAAAATCAGAATATATCTATCATCTAACATCATGCTAAACCAAAATGATACAATAATATCCAAGTCTAAAGTCAACAAGTAATCAAAATCAACATATAATAAATGTTGAAGAGGAGTGGGCACTAAATAAAGTGTTGAGGAATGGATGGGTAAACCTTGTTTATTCATGGAAGATACAAATGAGCAATGTGTCATTCATGTCAATTATTTGAAGGAGAAAGGTGGTGTGGTGTACAGATCACCGAGGCATCATACTTTTGAGATAGATGGAAAGAAATGGCCTATCGATCAATACTCACAATGTCAATTTTTTTACATATTCAACCCTTGTGTTTTGTGGATAGTCAAAGTATACAATATCTTTAGGGAAATTTAGTTGCGTGTGCTAGAGGATTGTATAGACATGTGGAGGACACACCACATCCCATTTCATGTTATTAAAGTAGTCGAATTTGATAACAAAAACATGGAAGGTTAGATGGTTTTACCCCATATTTATAGACAATTATTTTACACTACTACAAGGGAGGGTCATTTGAGACAATAATTAGAGACAAAAGTATACTTTTGTCTCTTAGTTCCCTTTGTTTTAATTTTTAATAATTTATTTATCTTTTCAATTAATACCTCCCTGCTATCCAAACCTAACCCTAATCTTATGGAAAGCCATCGCGGCTGGTATGCCTCCCTAGGTTTTAATGGATGGACGTGTGGTGATTGGGGTCTCTACTTAGATCAACCCAAATCTGTGTTCCTAGATTCAGAAACTGGGTCAGACTTCCTTAGACATAGCCTGCAAAGGGGATGTCTCTCACTATGCCAGCGGAAAAGCCATTGATAGGCAATTGATGGACATTGTGAAGAACATTACCGAGAAAATGAGTCAGAAATGTTATTATTTCATATGTTTGTATGCCATGGGCATGGTAAATGATTTTGGGCCTATGATTACAGTGGTCACCGATTGTATCCTCCGTGTGCCTTTTCTACATAATAATCCCAAATATTGTGTGTAAATCCATACAGAAAGCTGAATTGTGTGATTTCTGTACAGGGATTGCCTCTGCAATGCGAGATCCCCATTTTGGAATATGTGTGCGGGCATCCCAGAATCATTAAAATCCATGGATTTTATGAGGATGGGGATTGCGTGTGGCTATTGATGGAGTTGTGCTTCGGCGGAGAACTGTTTGACAGAATCGCTGATAAGATGAGGCGGTCATGTTGAAAAGACTAATGGAGGCCATACATTTTTTCCATAGCAAGGGTGTGCCCATCGAGATCTCAAATCGACAACAATCTCTTCATGGATGACTCATCCTTTCCCAATCGCATCAAGCTCACCGACTTTGGCCAGGCTTCCTCCTTTTCTTCAGGTGATCTACATTTTGTTTTCTCTATTTTTATGGTCAAACAGGGGAACTGGAACATCACTATTGTAATCTCTCTGTCACTTTCCTCCCTAAATTTGACCTTCGAATGAGAGAAACCCTAAGCCGCAGGTTTGGAACAGCTGACCTAAAACTGGCGGACGCTCACGGGATGCATTCAACACTTTCTTTTTACTTTCAACTTTGTAAGCCGTCTTCTCTTCTCTTTTCTTTTCTAATAATAGTTGGGGGAAATGAAAATGTTGCAGGGTAAAGAATGAGAGGAATAGTGGGGACCCCCTATTACATTGCTCCAGAGGTTCTACAAGGAAAAGAGTATGAAGAGAAAGTGGATGTGTAGAGTGCAGGGATCATTCTGTACATAATGCTCAGCGGAATTCCTCCATGTATTGGTGAAACGCTGCAATATATTTTTTCCTGTATAACCATTCAGAAAGCTGACTTGCATGATTCCTTAGACCTCGAGGAAGCAACAAAGGTTTTGGATCTCTTTTCTGCTCTGTTTCGACACGTCACTACCTACAGACATGGTATGAGTATTAAAACTCCTTTTCATATTTTTATTTTCACAAGCTGCATATGGGAGAGGCTCACGTAAACATGAAAAATGGTGCTCTTCTTGTGTGTATAATGTTATTGTGGTTACAGTTTCAATCTGTGCTCTAGAAAGGGCTGCATTGAAAAACCCATTTAGGGAGGCCGATTCTCCATTGTTTCCCTTCCTAGGCAAAACAGACTCCAATCTTGACCTGAGTTGAGATAACACATACCTGATACCATTCTTGGAAGATGTCAGACATAAGCCGGTATCTGAAATGTTGGATGACAAATCCCCAACAAGTTAAATGTATATTTTTCAAATGTTAAGCACTAGAATAGAGATTTGGATAATTTATATTCAGTTGTATTTTTAGAAATGTTTGTCATCAGGTTGTTGGCAGGAACTATGTAAGGCTCTACCCAGCTTATGTGTCAGAGAATTATATCCATATGTTGAACCAATGCCTAGCAACTCTAGTCAGGTGAGTGATTAATGATTATACTATCTCAGAATATGATTGGCTTCTTTGTATTGATTAAATGCTTGAACTCCTCTGGTCATCACATTCAAATTTCTAGGTTCTAAGTGATTTTAATGTGAGGAAGTTGATTCAACACATTAACCATAGTTTTCATCAATTCTTTAAAATATAATAATATTCTTGTGTTGATATATATTTATATTTTTTATTTATTTTAATAACTCTAAAATGAATCACATGGATCCCAATTGTGCCCATTATATGCACCTATTTCTGATATTCGTATATCTGCACCATGTTGTTTGCATACAATGTGATTACTCTGTGTTCTGTGTAGTGTTTGACCATTCTACTATATTCTCCTACTACAAAGTGGAATGTACCTTTATGCATTATATTAAACCTTGATTGACACGTTCAAGTAGTTAGAGATGTATTTTTATTTGAGTATCTTTATCTAAACATTGTGTATTTGAATTACATTGCAAACAAGTAGTATGGCAGATGAGAAATTTCCATATGTATTCATCTCCTTTATAATAAGGCTCATTCATCCTCACCAAAAAGGACAGGTAGGGACTTCTCTAGCTGGAATAAGGTGTAAAATGTAATTACTAGGTACAATAATGGTTTAATGATGCTCACATACCATATTAGGCATATATCTTCATATGTGAAAGTAGGAACAAGACATTAAGGGCCACTCGGTTGTTAAGACTGTATCCTCTATATCTTAAAGGCTTATTGAGAGCCCCTTAGATGATATTTATTCAATTCCAAGTCTTAGAGGAGGATTGCATCAAACTATACCTTCCATATACAAGTGTTCGATAAGTTATTTGAATATTGATATCAATATTAATTATCTTCTATGCCCATAATGAGTCAAATGTAATAATGCCAATGTAGAAACTAGAAAGTAATCTCTATGTCATTATACACTTTGCTTCTTGTTAGCTAGAAGTAATGTCAAGGATAAGATCATAGGCAGGCAAATATTTTCCCATTTTAGCTGCCCGCAGTGGGACATGCCTGATCTATCTCATGGGGGCGCAAAATATGGAGATCATTTCAATGGAAAATCATGGCTAAAACATAAAAGGACTTACATATTGGATGGTCTCCTTAGAAATATGCTAAGTGTTCCAATCCATCAATACATGTTGTCATCAGAAAAACCTTTGGCCATAGGTTACGGCCCGGATAGGAGCTTTGATAGTCTTTTGGCACTTGCTTTGAGAAAAGAGGATTTGTTAATCTGCATGCTTAGCTTCATAAAGAGGACAACAATTTAATTTCTCGGATAATTTTCATGGTATGCATAGGGTGTCTATCTCAATCTCACTATCTAAACACAGAATCGATCTGAAATGCAAAAACGACATTTGGTTATGCTTGGTCTTTTTAATGTTCATTTTTAAGATCTTATTTTGAAATGCACTTAATAAAGGAGGTTTAACTAGGCCCTTCCATTTAAATGTATAGGGTTTTTCCTAGACATATGACAAGTTGACAACCAAATTTGGTTTAAGAATCACATTATAAACATGCATGCAACAAGTGTAATTTAGTAGAGGTAATCTTAAAGGTATCATTGTATGGCTCAAATATGGTTTCACATCAAATATGTGAAAATTTTCAAGAGTTATGCTTTAATCTTTTTATTAGAGCTTTTGGTCATGCAATGATGCAATATGACCTTTGAAAATATTAGTATCATCAAATTACATCCCTAAAATACTATGAATAGAAAGTTGAACACCAATTATGTTAGAGTATGGTAGGATTGTAGAACTAGCCTCAATAGTAGACCAAAAAGTAGATTGCACTAGAAAAATGGTCTAGGTCAAAAACATCTAGGTAGCAGGTAGAACTATTGTTCATGCAGTAATATGCAAAATACCCTTTGGAATTATTAGTATCAATAAATTGCATCCCTAATCTACTATAACTAAAAAAATGAATGTCAATTATGTTAGAAAGAGTAAGGTATGATTGTATAACTGACCTTAGTAGTAGAGCAAGATTGTGCTGGAAAATTGGTTTAGTTCAAGAATATCTAGGTAGTAGGTAATTTGAGCCATGGTATAATAATTAAATACACATTACAATATGATATAGTTAGGTAAATTAAGATCCTAGATAATAGATGAAGTGTGAAACATAGTTATGGATGTTGATTAGTGGAAAATTTATTGATAAAGACTAACTTTCCCAACTTGTAACCTTCGAGATAAGATATAAAATTATGGGGTTATTGTGATATTTTTCATCATGAGCACTCAAGGAATGTCATGCGTCAAACCCAACATGACTTACAAAGTGGCACCCCTGCTGATAGGGATCGATTATACATTAGATGAAACATTGGCTATGCAATGATTCACTAAAGACATGTAATCAGACACGTGAACATTATATAACTTGTCATCAATGTGGAAACAACATACACATGTGCCTCTATAGTCATATGCAAGTATCTAGTTATAGTATGTTTTTACTTTTTCCCCCTGTGCGAGTTGTTTTTTGGGTCTTTTTCAGGGATTCTTTTATATACACATGTGCCTTTATAGTTATATGCAAGTATCTAGTTATAGTATGTTTTTACTTTTTCCCCCTGTGAGGGTTGTTTTTTGGGTCCTTTTCAGGGATTCTTTCTAGAGTTATCATTTTGATCAAGCTCCAAATGATGATTTGGAAGGATGAATGAGCCCTTTTTTCTATTCAATCATGTACCCATTTTTCCATTTAACTTCAATGATGTCACATCCAACAATAGTAAAATCTGGAACCTCTTCCTGTGTGTCAAAATTAACAATTGTCTGTGCTTCATCTGCATTTGTGATAGAAAGGCATCCCATACAAATGGCATGTGTGAGATTTCTCCTTATAATATCTACTATCACAGCCACGTTCTTAGTATCTATTGGAGACCAATCTTTGGCTGCAATTTGAGAAATGATGAGTTTCAGATTATCATAGGTATAATCTATTTTATTAACTGTTTGTGCTAGTTCACTTAAGCTCTGCTGATAGTATTCAGATCTGTTGTAAGGAGCCATAGTTGCGATCTCTGCCTTCCCACCATACATTTTTACAATGAAATTTTCGTTGGATTTACTGCATATTTGATAAAATTTCTCATCAAATTCTTGTATGTGGTCCTCTACGTCAGATGCATCCTCATCCTTGATGGCAATGTAGAAGAGACCTTTGAAAAGCTTTTTATTGTCATCACTAAATTGATCCCACTTTGGAAGTGGCTGAAAGAAGATTCTGTATCCTTATCTAAGTGAAAATCCTGTTGCACCGAAGAAAAATTAATAATTTTCAAATATGGATTCATGCCCTCTCAACAAGGCCTTAAATCTAAATCTAGATCTCAATCAAATGAGAGTATGATGCTCAGACTACCTTACTTTTTGTTAAATATTGAGAGATTGCTGCCAGCAGCGTTGAGAACAGAGAGAAGCATATCCTCTTGCTCACTTCGCTCAAATCTGCCCAGTCCCTCAAAGTCTAAGAGAACATACAGACACCTACCATCACCCTCACCATCTTCTTCCCTTGCTGTAATGGTCATCCACACACCATCAGTGCACCTGCCACCTGCAACATCAAGGAAAGACCCTGGTAGATGGTTCAACAAATAAGATTTACCGCTACTTTGTTTTCCCATGGAGGATATAACCTTAATTTTCCCCTTCCAACTGTTAAGAACAGGATCATAGAACCCAAAGCGTATTAGATTTACAAGAGACACGTTGTCCCCATAGCTAACATTAGGGGGGATTTGAAGCCCATCCCTCAATGCAACCATTCCATTCTTCTCTGCACGAGCTATTTGAATTGGCACAAGGAAAACAAGCTTACGAACCCAAATTCCCATTTTCATCCTAACATTGTCATCTATGGGAAGTGAATGCCAGCAGCGAAGTGTTGTTGCCCACATTTCTAAATTGTCCAACTGAAACTGAAGCTTAATATTTGTATAATATTTCTCTTCTTTCCTTAAGTTGTAGAATGAGTGCTTTTAAATACCTGATGTGTGCCTCTCTGTACCTTCTTGTCTCCTTTTTATTCGTGCTTCCCACTTACTAGTGTTCTCTCGCAAATGGTGGATGTTCTGTTCCTACATATTTTGAAGATGCTTTGTATTTTTAGCCTTCAAGTAGCCTCTGAAAAACTCAATCCAAATTATCTTTGTAGTGCTTTGATTTTTGTTTGTTGCTCCTTCCGAGGCATTGAAAATACTGTTTGGGAGCCCTTAATGACAAAAAAATCAATCCTTTAAAATAGTTCTAGAATCATTCTCTTTCTTCTAATCCAAAAAATATCTTGTACCTTGTCCACAAATTCACATTTATCTCTGTCATAGCCATCATATTTTAGCTTTTGAAGAGAAAAGTGGTGTGAAAACCTCATGGCATCATCATAATGTCAACCGCTCCTGGGTCCTACAAATTGTCCAATGAACCTACATATCAACGCCTTCTCTTTGAGCATCCATAGTCTTTTTTAGTTCCTATAATATGAAATGAATATTGGGGATCAATTGCGATCTCTAACTAGTAACAACTAACAATTACAAATTTTTTGAAAAGAAGAGGAATTAATTATTGTCGTAATGGCATGGTTCTGTGAAAATGTCAGCAGATTCATTCTTCGTATGTTGTTGCCTCTTTCAAATTTTCTACTCTAAAATATTGTGGTGTTGAATTTCAGTAGGCGATGGCCTCCACTCTTGTGGTAGATCAGATATCTAGGATCTTATATACAGAAATTTTAGTCTGGTCTGTTACAATAGCATATAAGAGGGGAGAAGATTACAAGAGGTAGAATTTTTCGATTAAAATAAAGAGCAAGGTATGCACTTGACCTCAAGTGATGGTCACCCTCTTTCAAAATTTTAGAAATAGTGTTTTACAAATGTCTTTTTTGAATGGAAAGGATCCATAAGGGCTTGGAAATATCATTATTAAAAGTAAAGTTTTATAATTTGTCTAGAGGTTAAAAAATAAATAATTCTTATGTTTACATTAGAATTACTAACCATCACATGATTCTTTTCAGATATATGATCTACGACATCTCCTACTGAAAAAACAAATTTATAGATTCATTAGGATACTTGGCCTACAATGAAGTCATTAAGAATAATTTTAGGTCCTTGAACCAAAGCCTTTGCAATAGTTATGGGCCCTACTTGCAAGCACATTCCAGCCATCTATAGGATTACAAACAAGCACAAATAGGAATAGTATAACAAGATTCATTTTAAAGAATTTAAATTATGAATTTTCTTTTGCAATATAGAGAAATTTGATGATTCTTGACATGACCCAGACATTGTAAGTTGCTGACCCTCTTAAATTATAGGATTACAAATAAGCACAAATAGGAATAGTATAACAAGATTCACTTTAAAGAATTTAAATTATTAATATTCTTGTGTAATATAGAGAAATTTTATGATTCTTGAGATGGCCTAGACATTGTAAGTTGTTAACCCTCTTGACCCATATTTGGATAATGGTGATTTGCACCTGTATTTATTCTTAAATTATAGTTGTTACATATTTGGATAATGGTGATTTGCACCCAGGGTTTATATGGTTACAATTGTTCCGAATACATGATGTTTTTAATATAAATGTTGTGTTTTTTCTTCCATAGCTAAAAATTCAAAATTAAGGCATCTAAATTCATCCTTGCTTTCATTTTTTTGGTTTGCACGTGATAGATGGAACCCAAGGATGTGGATAGCGACACAATATACATGTTTGTTCTATTGCCTGGATTTTCAGTGTTTGGCTAAGCTAAAAACATATAATTTGTTTTAAATACATTGTATAGCTTTCTTCCTTGATACTGAACAAAGAACTAATCATATGCCACCTGAAAGTAAACGAGAAGAAAAAAGTTTCAGAAATGATTTTCCTTTGTAGTGATGGTTTGTGTAACTTCTCCTGTATAACATGGGTTGATTATATATATATATATATATATATATATATATATATATATATATATATATATATACCCTAACACACACTATATAGAGAGATAGAGAAAAAAAGGAATAGTTCTTACAATGCTACCAACAATAGTGCCTCAAGACTCAACATAGTTTAGAGTACTTTTATAGGATATGAAATTCCCTTGTTGTAATGCTTGTGCTAATAGTAAATTTTTGGGGTTCATTTTCCTTTCATTATTTTGTATCATGGTACTGTTAAGAATACATCATGTGTTGTGCATGCATGCATGGGATGGATAATTTAATACCAATGTATGCCTACAAATAATTGATGGTAATGATTTCATTGCCAGCTTTCTCGAGCACAACCAAACACTTCGGTATGCTTGTGTCCAGGACAAAAAACTAGGCATCATCCACATGATGGATGTACAGTTACTGAAAATCCTAAAGGAAATAGTTACACGTATGTGTTCATATATATATATATATATATTTTGCAACCTTGGCTTTTCATGAACACATATAGTGAAAGAGATAGCTAACTTGAGTTGGGAGACTAAATTCAAAATTGATTTTAATAAAGCTGAGAAATCTGCTAAACTGTCTACACTTTGTAAGGTAACTCTGTATCGTGCACTGCATTTATTTTCTATTCTTAAAATTTAAAGATATCGATGCCAAATGTAAGATCATAATTACCAGGTAACATTCAATGGGATGCCAAATTTAAGTTTGTTGTTAATTATTTATATATGGAAATTATAACATGCGTTCCTCGACAACACCACTCCCTAGTTATGTACTGAAAAATCAATTGGAATATTTTTCTTTATTATAATGAATTCACAGTGTGTACAATAAAATATTTTGTGCAAGCTACATTAGCTTTACTTGGAATTATGAGAATTATTAGCTTTGGATTTTTTATTTATTTGAGTCAATTTCATTTCTTCTTTACTTTGAATTCTTTGATATCCAATTCCTTTGACAAAAGTATTGTGGAATAAAATGAATTATGTCAACTAAGAATACAACTTCGAATTTTATTATGTACGATTCCTTTAATTTGCTTTTTTGATTTCCGTGTTTTAGGGTGCTACATTGTTGTATGTAGGTAGATTGTTGACAGACTTTGGAGTGGCCTGACATCATTCACAGTAAGCATATCGACTTGCCTACATGTTTTTAATTGATTCAGCTGAATGCATTTTACAACTTTATGATGAATTGCATGAAGTTCTCTATCTTTGGCTGCTTCATGTCACAGGTATTACTCTAATCACCTTGTGAGAAAGATATTTGTGTGAAAATTCATCAAAATTTCATATGGATTTGTAGCTAATTCTAGTGATTTTCAGCATTTAACAGGTTCTTTGTGTAGAAATTTGAATTTTCAACAAATACATTTGTGAATAGCCTGCAATGTATACGGGGTGTTAGTTTAATGTATTACATCAATATGTAATCATTTCAAACAAAAAAACAAGCAGCAATAATATAATGAGCACAACTAAATTATAGTGTCTATTAGGTTCTTCCATTGCTAACAGAAAATATCCATGGTATAAGTTGAACCTGCCATCCTATATGACACATTTTCTTACTCAAATACAATATCTAATTTAATATTTTAAATGTTCTCGATTTCAAATTTCCTTGGTTTAAATTTTTTTGTCTAGATTTAGATTTTTATTCTGATTCCAATTTCAGATATTGTGAGATTTAGAATAGCTGTAGGATGTTAGTTAGGATCGTAACAACCATATAAGTAATGGGAAAGGAAAAAACAAAGAAAATATCAGCAAAAATGATGAATAAGATGAAATCAGGAAGGCAAATCACTTTTGATTCCCAACAAAATTATTATTCTGTGTATCCTTTGTCTTGGTTGATTCAAGAATTGAGTAACCTCTACTCACATTTTCACTACAAGTTCCAATGTAACATGTCCCACCATCAAATCACATCCTCACCCCCTCTCATAATAGGACATTTGTTGATCACATATGTGTTTTCAACCATTTGATGCAACCAGTTTGTTTAAGACTAGTCTAATTCATCACAGATTTGTCTTATTGGAGATTGATTTGGGGCGACATGTTCTTATTAAGTCACGATTTAATGCTCAAAGATTTATAAATTTCTGTGGTGAAAGAAAAGAGCAGTTATATATTACATGGGATACATTTCTATTTGTGATGGGTTGTTTTGTATCTCAAAAACTATTTTATATTCTTCTTTAGGTGAACGGATTCACATGCATGGTTGCTATCATCACGAATGCAGGTATGTTAATTATTTTGTATAATGATTTTGTATTTTGTTCAGTTCTTTGAGTTGTATATTTTGGGCATTACTTAAATTTAAGGACATTTAATTTTCTAAATTGTATCATTCAGAATACATTTTGGTTTGAATTTTAGAACCATTTGCGTAAAGAGAGGTCATCCATTCCTTTAAAAGGGGAACGCATGTGACCTAGATGTTTCATATATGAAATGGTTTATTTTTCCCTTAAGATTTATAATGGAGCTTCAAAGTGTCCCATTTGATTATCTTGATATATAGTCTCATGAAAGTTTTAATTTCATCATTGATTTAAGAAAGTCTATAGGTATTATGATATGATTGGGATGACATATTATGATAGGTCTGAAAGATTCGATGCATTATGTAACCTTTATTCAATGAACTTATGTTTTTAACATTTGAAGACATAAGATAATAACATATACTTCCTCTTCCTTTGTTTATGTTATATGTTGTATATTTTGGCATAGGTATCAATTTGGCTAAACACATTTCTGGAAAACTTTCATTGCTTTCATCTATAAATTTGTCAAGGTATTTAACAACATCTACGTTATTTGTATTCTATTTTTTTATTCTATACCATACATACAACTTTGAATTTTCCATAATATTAAATTGTTTGCAATTCTGGTATTTGGTTTGTATGCATATACTTAATTGCAATATGCAAACTTGCAATATACAAACCCAATCATGTCTTTGTAAACCTGCATTAACAACATGTACTACTTGCCTCAACGCAATGAATGAATGACATTTTTTAATAAATTTTAATGAGTAATATGTATTCACTACCCTACTTGTCCCAATCACATGAAAAATATAACAAAAATTAATACTACATCAAATACTTTCGTATTGTTTTCCTTTCTCAAACCAAAGGAGGCAGAGCAGCCTCTTGTCAAGCCACAAATCTTGTCATTATATATTATAATTACAAGAGTTTATTCAACTTTCTGTTTTGTTACTCCATTTATTCTTTTCAAATATAGCCTATATTTATGCTCAAATAATTTTCCAAGGGGGCTGATTTGGTTATGTATTGTCTCTATTATTGTTCATGTAGTTCTTTGACTGTAACCATTGACTATTTTCCTATTTTGAACAAAATATAAACCTTATGTGATATATCATATGTCATGAGTCATTTAATATTTTTAATTATCAAAATTATGAGTATGTTTTATCATTTTTGGTTTATTTTATGCATATAACACTGATATTAAGGTTATGTAATTTCTGTATTTTTTAGGATTTTTAAATGAATGTGTCCAAGCTATACCGTAGAATTTGGGGTCCCAAAAAAATGGAGCTATATAGTTGCATGCAACTTATTTCCCTCTCCCTATCACTAGGGATGTAATATATAGTTTTCCATTAAAAAATAAAACTCACAGGGTTTACCCAAACCTTCAAGATTTTCTGGAGGTAGCCTACTGAGATGGTGTTGATGGTGCATCCCATATGGACTTTCATTTTTAATGTTTGGCTCATTTTCACTTAAATTTGCATGAATTCTTTCCACCTGAATCAAAGCATACTTCACCATATTTACCTTAGATTCTTCAGTGTGGGAACCTATTTCTTTGCCATTTGGGGGAAGGGTTAGCATGTGGGGGATGTAGGATAATTCTTAGGTGCTTTTGATGTATGCTCGCCCTTGAACCTGTAAGGAAATAATGTCTTTTGCAATGAGTTACCTCCTAGTCCCTAATGGACACTTTTTCTTCTTATTCTACCTAATCCATTTTAGATCAGGTCGATGAAGTGTGCTACTGTTATCAGTATTTCTTGCAGCTAAGTTAATTAGTGTGACACATTCAAAGTAATAAAAGTCATCGGAGACATTGCAGAATGCTTTCATAGGGTGATTCAACTTGTGCTTTATGTTTGAGTAATTAATCAAGCAAGCTTGCTTTCTTGCATGTAGCCTAAAGGGTTATCAAATGAATCCCAGGTCCATGCTGATGAAATTCTTGCATGCTTTTGGTTAATTTTCTCCAATTTTACCATTAGATAAGTAAAAGTGGGCAGTTGAACATCATAATAGTAACAGGTTATGCTCATCCTAATTGGTGAGTCATTTCATAATAATACAGTTTTGGCTTATACTTTAAAGGTTTGTTCCTTGATCACATTTTAGTTCGTTCTTTATTGTACATGTATGATGTACTATAGTTGTAGTTGTGCACATCAAATTATTTGGATGTTGTAACTTTATGTTTTGATGTCTTTTCAAATGTCTTTGTAGGCACTTGTTGCACATCTCCCAAAGAAGTATCAACAACTTAGAAGGTAAAGAATGCTTCAATCCAACATCTTGAAGGTATGATATATATTGAGGATGACTAGATATTAGTGGGAGACATGTATTTACAGAATAGATGTTGTAACCGATAAGTATAGACTATAGTTTTTTGCAGGAAGACATTTGCCGATTACTCGGACAATATGCATAGAAATTTTTGTCGAGAATAGCTTTGAAAACTTGTAAATTACATGTAACATTCTGAAGAAAAATTGAAATGTGCTATACATATATGTTATGTATTTATATGATGTGTTTTCTTTTAGTATACTTATTCAACATTACTATCTTTTTTTTAAAGAAACATTTTTTGAGAAGATTTATCATCACTGGTGTGTATAGACCTCCAAACTGATTTAGGCAGGCTATTGTTCAAACATGTGTAGCTCCAAGATTAATTTTTCATCCATGAAGTTTACAACCAGCTAAAAGTTACATATTTTGAGGTTTAAAAGTGGGTTAAAATAGTCATTTTCTTGTAGAAGGCTTTGTAAGTTTGCTTGAAGCTGGGAGAATCAAGACTCACAACTCATCGCTTTGTTTCAATCCTACAGGTGCATTGCTAAAAATTCATATTTTATTTTGAACATGCTTCAAGAATTATTTGTGTTTGGTTTCAGATTTAACTTGGAATGAAACCACATCACTGTGGACAAGCAAGTCCCTCCTCTTTAATGGGAGAGGTTCCCTTATTGAAAGAAGGGGCAAAACCTATGTACAAATACACAATCTTTCATTTAATGGTGGTTTCATGATATCTTGAAATGTGTTTTACGCATGGAAAGTTATCAATACATGAGGATAGAAGACTTAAAGAGAGGAGGGAGGCAGAAGAAGACAATACTTTTAGGGAAAAGAGATGGTAGAGAAAACCCTTATATGTATTGAGCAAATGAGATATAGAGTAGAACCATTCATGTTCATAACGGGCACAATCTGTGGACTCAAAGTTCTTGAGATTATATAAAATAGAACACAAATTTTATAGGCGTGTAAGGATTAAATGATTCATAGATCAGAGCAAGAATGAAAGAGAAAATAGAGGAAAAAGGGGAAAAACCCTTGTATTGATTTCTTCCGATTTAAAATTACAGTTCTAGAATATCAAAATTCCCAACCCTTTACAATGGCTTTGAAAGCCCCTGAAATAGCTCACAAGAGATGGTTACAACTTCCTCGAGAAAGAAAGAAATAGTTACAACTTCCTCAAGAAAGCAAGAAATGGTTACAAATCATTCCAACCATTCGTGCCCTTTCGAATTCTTGATTCGCAAAGAAACATTAATGGCGGAAAAACTAGGTTTTCAAATATATGGCCGTTACATTATTTCACTAGTTAAAATATGGGCCATTTGATTTGCTTTTAAAAATTTTAATATGGGATGCCAACATGCAAGAAATTGATTGGAGTGGGCCTACGGACGCCTTTTGCATTTTTTACCTTTGAAGGCTGTGTCAGTGTCAGACACGTGGAGAGCTCTGTCAGTTCTTTTATACTTAATTGATTTAGGCCTATTTCCTTCTTGACTTATGTTGGCCCATGGACATGTAGAGAGCTGGCATTCATTTGAGTTTCCACTTTGGAAATGCCTCCTGAAATTGCACCGAGCTGACACGTGGCTCCTTCCGCCGGTCTTAGACTTTTCAATGACTAACTCTGTCTCTCTATTGATTTTGACCATGTGGTGAGCTAGCACTCATTTGGAGATTGGCCGTTTGGTTTCACTTCTGAAATTATGCTGTTGAGGCACGTGGAGGCTTCCGCCGACCCGCTCATACTTAGTCAAATTAAATAACCGGCTCTGTCCCTTTTTGGACCTGAGACACGTGGAGGACTGGTGCAAGTTTGATAACTACCCCGACCTTTAACTCTTGAAGTTGCGACAATGTGGCACATGGCACCGTCCGCTAAACCTTCCATACTTAGCCGATTTGGGATTGTTTTGTCTTCATTTTGGACTTGGGACATGTGGAAAACCTGTGCTTAATTAAAGACTATCCCTTGGGCCCTAACCTTGGAGTTGCGTTTTTGGATGCATGGAGGCTTCCGTTGTTTCTTGGAACTCGGCCACACCACATCTAATTAGAGGAGTCCATGTAATACCCATGGATACTGGGGAAAAAATTAATGGGGACGATATGCCTATCATTCCTGAATATGGGAAGAAATAAAAAGAAGGGAACAAATTCACCATTACGCCCGACATTCAAATTGTTCTCCATGAAATGGGAAAACTGCAAATAATGCCAGATTCGATGTGATCTAATACTCCAAGGTATTGACTCAAAATTTTTGAAACTTGACTTCAAAAGAGGGGAATTTTTAGGGCGAAAATAGTTGGCTCTTTTTGGGGATGACTTGGCTTGGAACAAAGACATAAGGTAAGATAAAGAACTACAGATAACTCTGGGAAAGAGGACCAATACCTTATCCATTGGGAAAAGGAGTCAAAAGAAAAACCAATACAAGGCAACACACATAAGACAGAAAAGAAACAAAAAAAACCAAAAGGAAGACCAAAACAAAACACACCACACAACAAAGAACAAGAAAGAGACACAAGCCAAAAACCAAAACCAAATGCAATGTACAAAAGGAATTCCTAGCCACCTAGGACTTGAACAACTTTAGGTACTGCCCACTATAAGGAATTGGGAGAGGAGATCCATCTATGTAATCTAGATAAAAAGAGTTCTCTCTAGAAAAATGTATGATTCTAAAAGGACCAAGCCAAAGAGAATCAAACTTACCATGGCTTCCTCATGGCTCATGTCTTTTGTCCCAAATCAACACATTGTCTCCCACTTGGAAAACTATGGGTTTAGCTTTCTTGTCAAACAAAGCCTTCACTTTCAACCGACGCGAGTTGCTATCCCCGTTAAGCACTTGCAATCCTGTCCTCATCAAGTTTGAAGATAAAAATTCTCTTGTCCAAAGAGCTACGAAACTTGAAGCTTTAATCGTTTTCATCGATGTAATGCTGGTAATTCTGCCATGACTGGGTAGTTGAGCTTCCACACCATACACCACTTAGAAAGGAGACATTATAATTTCTCTCTTGGGTGTAATTATATCAGCCCAAAGTGCATCATATAGATTCTTAAGCCAATTCCTCGAGAATCATTTACAAGCTTTCTAACGATGTTCACCAAGTTCTTAATTTTTGATTCTACTGTCCATTCCCTTGGGGGTAGTAATATGAAGAATGAGAAAGGAGATCCCATACCCATAGAAAAATTCCACCATCTCAGTAGAAGAAAAGTTGGAAGCGTTGTCAGTCACAATTTTGTTTGGGGTCCCAAACCTGATCAATATGTTCTCCTTAATGAATTTGTAAACTAGCTCGAAAGTAGTGCTCTTGACTAGGATGGCTTCCACCCACTTGGTGAAGTAATTTGTGGCAATCAACACATGGGTATGCCAAGCACTGGAAGATGGATTGAGTGCTCCAATGAATTCTAAACCCCATTGTTGAAATGGCTCTTCAATCACTATAGGCTTGAGAGGCAAAGCAGCCAACTTAGGTCTTCCAAAAAAACGTTTAGCATGCTTCACATTTACCAACCCATTTTGATGCATCTCTGAACAGAGAGGGCCAATAATAACAAAAATGAAGTATTTTATGAGCTATTACAGTAGAAGAGAAATGACCTCCACAAGCCTGGTCATGAAAAGTAGAGAACAACTTCTTTTGTTTCTCCTTGTCTACACACTTCAAAAACCTTCCATCTATGCCTCGTTTGAACAAAGCATTCTCCCATAGCACATATTGTGCATACCTCAGTTTGATGGCTCTCTTCTCTTTGGAACTCAAGTGAGATGGAAACTCTCCATAGGTTAGAAAGTGAGAAATGTTAGCATACCATACATCTATTGAGCTGAGGAATAGAACAACAGGGACATCAACTCCATCTTTGGACAACTCCTTGGCAGCTCCCTCAGC
Source organism: Taxus wallichiana var. yunnanensis (assembly GCA_018340775.1). Classification (NCBI taxonomy): domain Eukaryota; kingdom Viridiplantae; phylum Streptophyta; class Pinopsida; order Cupressales; family Taxaceae; genus Taxus; species Taxus wallichiana. The sequence continues at coordinate 280,240,128 of CM031239.1, read as the reverse complement.
AATGAGTTCACAGGCCCTTACCCCAAACCAGCTTTGTTGGCCTAATGTCAAGATCATACTCTTACACATTTTCTACCGAATTACCTATCTTGGTTCCAAATTCTTGCCGAGTAAGAATGGATTTGATTGTTGTATCGGAACCAAGCAGAACACAATATGAGAATTAAGAATGTAAAACCTAAACTACTTGATAGCTTTAACAACTGCAAAATCATGTTTCTCCATCATGGTGTACTTCAGCTCATGAGTTTTCAAGACATAACTCATGAATGTGATTGGGAGATCATAATCTTCACCATTCTTTTGGGCTAACATAGTAGCTAGGATATTTTCAGTGGCATAAATATAAATAATGAAATATTTGCTAACGTCAGGGCATGCCAAGATTTGAGTCTTTGCAATAGCCTGTTTAATGTCCTCAAATGATTTCTTCCCTTCAGAGGACCAACCAAAATTTTTCTTCCCTTACATCATGTGAGAAATGCTCATAGTAAGTTCTGGCAAAACAGGGATGAATCTTCTTAGGAAATTGATCCTACCAAAGAAAGAATCGATACCTTTCTTACTTGATGGAAGAGGAATTTCTTTGGATGGCTCGAACTCTCTCCAGATCAATCTTGATCCCTTCCTTTGAAACAACATTTTCTAACAGCTTTCCTTCTATGACACATAACATAGAATTCTTAGGGTTTTAAAAAATCCCATGCTCTCTACACTTATGTGATAATGTTTCAAGGTGTTGGAAGTGATTTTCTCTTGCTTTAGAAAACAATGTCAAGTTGTCCAAATGCAAAACAATGCATTTCCCTTTCAAAATTCCAAAATCCAAGTCCATGGCCCTCTAGAAAGTAGCACCAACATTGATGAGACCAAATGGTATCCTCTTGTATGCAAAGGTGCCCCAAGGAGTAGTAAAGGTAGTCTTATGTTGATCTATAGTATTCACCTCTACTTGATTATACCCCAAGAATCCATCTAACATAGATAGCATCTCCGAGCCTGTGACAACTTGCAATACTTGGTCCATCATGGGGAGAGGGTAGTTGTCCTTCAAAGAACCCTGATTTAGATTTCTGAAGTCCACATAGATCCGAATATCACCGTTCTTCTTTTACGATGAAAGACACTATGTTAGCAATCCATGTTGAATGGTGGATGGAGAAGATGATCTTAGCCTTCAAAAGCTTTTGTATTTCTTGGAAAATTGTATCATCTATCTTTAGATTATATTTCCTTTTTTTTTGTTTGAAGGGTTTGATCCCAGGCTTAAGAGGAATGAAATGTTGTATTTCTTTAGGTTGAAAATCCTTAAGATCATCATAAGAGTAAGCTAGAACATCAACATACCTCTTCAACATATTCACCACCTTCTTTTTCTCTTCTTGAGTGCACAACATTTTCCAATGTTGACCATATTGGGATCATCAAGACACCAAATATTCACTTTCTCGGCCTCAACATATTTCCGGCTCCTTGGGAAACTTTAGACTTCATAAACCTGTCATGTTGATAAAAATATCCTCCAAACTCACCAACCCTTTAGGGATTTTGTTTCCTTTCAGTTTGATACATCCATCCTTATCCATCTCTTCTTTAACACCCTCTTCATTTTATGACACACACTCTCTAAGAAGATTGTCACTTCCTTCAAAGTACAACTGATCAAAGTTGTCTCTGAGCTCCAAGAAAGAAAGCAAATGCTGGTAATCATTGAAAACTTGCCAATTATTTGCATTGTTAGGAACACTGGGTCTATGGATAAACTTAATGGTGAATTTATCCTAAGGGAAATCGGGATGAGGAATCAACAAGGACCCCAAAACATCTAGAGATTCATCCCTAGTGTTCCTTTCCCTTGGCATAACTTCAATGGAAAAAGCATCAAAGAATTCAATGGAATCCCAAACTAGATTCCTATAGTGCTTTAACCTTATGTTCTTTACTTGATAAAGGTCTCTAACTTGTTTTATAATTAGCTATGCATCTCCACGAGCAATAAGGTTCTTCACTCCCATCTCCTTCACCATGCTCAACCCAAGAATAAGGGCCACATACTTGGAAGTATTGTTGGTATTTTCAAACTGAAACTTGAAGGAGAAAGGATGAACCTTACCCACGGGAGAAATGAGCACTACACCAGCTCCAGTAATCGGTTGAAGAGAAGCTTCCATCAAACTCCAAAGTCCACACATCAATAGGATCAAGAAACACTCCCTTTGGTAGAATTTTCTCCTCTTGTGACATGATCATGTAGTTCCCATGCCCAAATGTCTTCATACTATATTTGTGCTTTAGGATCATCTGTTTTTGCACAATATACTCTGCTTGTTTCTTAAGTAGCAACTTCTTCATCTTCCCCTTGATAGGGATCAAGGCATGTGACCAATCCATTTGGATTTCCCTCCTACCTCCTTACAAAAATTTCTACTTAGTAACATCCCATATGAAGGAGGAATATCAGCTACCAAAATGGTGGCTAAGACCCTTTTCTCTGGGAAAGCAACAAAAGCTACTTGTGCATCTTTAATTCTGCCAACCAAAGGTACTTTCTTACTCTCCATGGAATAACAGGAACCAAAGGTACGTGTTAGGGTCAGACCCAAAGCATGGGCTACCTTTACAGGAATTACATTATCTGATGCTCCTGAATCTATGACATAGTTACTGAGTTTATGGCTAGCTATGAGAAGGGTCACATAGAATGGTTCAATTTTCTCATTAGGGGAAGTGACTATGGCCACAAGGCTTGATTGAGGTGAGGAAGAGGGAGTGGGAAAAATTCCTTTAGAAGAATGGGCTGGGGTTTTAGATTTAGAATTTACAAAGTTAACCATTTTGGCAAAGGCTTTAGGATGGGTTTTATAGAACTCTTCCTCAGAAATATGAATCTTGGTCTTTTTAAGATGGTCTATAATGTCAAAATATCCAGATGTGGATGGGGAATCACTACTAGGAGTAGGAGGAGATTTTGATCTAGCGCTTTATCGTTTGTTGGACAATAATTCTCGGAACTGTAAGTAGATGGAGAAGGACTAGTAGAACTTACATTTTTGCTGGAAGTAGTAGGAATAGGAGCTTTGTTCTTACAATCACCGGGATGGTGATGGGGTACTCTTGGATATTTTTGCAGGTTGTACCACTTTTTCCTTTTTGTTGGTCTCGCTCCCGAGATCATAACAACATATAATTCACGGTTCATCTCAGCCACTACATCATCATAATCATCTTCATCATCCACACCTTCAGTGGTGAGGAAATGAACTCGAGAACCACTAGGATCCTCCAGTTCTTCATCAGCTTCCTCTTCTTTTTCATCATATAGCCCATTTTCTTCCTCATCATCAAAGCTTAAGAACCTCATAAGCAACATTGACAAGAACCTTGAGGGGTGGACATTCAATGGCCAACCTTTTTTAAGAAGAGGGCAATTGGTTCCTAAATTGAAATTTATTCGTGGAACATCTTGATATGGAGCATGCTAAGCCAATTATTTCTTATTGGTAATGAGGTCATTAGCTTGACATTACCTCTAGGAGGAGAGGAAGAAAAACACTTTGGATTTGAAAAAATCCCTTTTTAGCTTGCTAGACATGATTAAGTCATCTTCCACACTAACAACCAATCTCTGATCAACATCCAAAGTTGTAAGATTTTCTCTCCTCAGGGCATATATTACTTCCAGAAATTGAGAATTCAAGAAGAAACACTTCTGAATCTTATCAATAGGCCTAGTATTTAGTGGAATCTTGTTAATCAACTTGTTGAACTTGGCCACAAATTCTCTCATAGGCTCATGTGGCTCCTTCTTGATTTGAGAAATTTGAGCTAGCAAAGCATGCACATCTTCAGCAGGTTTGAAACGCTACTCAAATTTAGTCCTCATAGTAGTCCAATCGGTGATGGTCCTAAAGCAGAAGATGGTAAAACCAATCTGCAACATTGTCTTGCAAGGTCTCCACAAACAACCTAACAGAGACATCCTCATGTTCAACTCCAAGGACCCCACATGCAACAATGAAGGCTACAATGTGTTCATCAAGGTGCACTTTTCCATCACCTCTAAACTTTGGAAAATTCTTCCTGTTACCCCTAGGTAACTCATGCAATGGTTGAGGAAGAGCCAGAGGCCCAACTCTTTGTCCCTAAGGCCGAGGTGCTACCATCCTTGGAAATATTGCTTGAAGTGGAACTGAGACACCAACAAGAATTAGGGCACGAAGATTAGGGATAAGTTGTGCTTGAGGAATGCTACTACCAGAAGCTCTGTCTTCAATAGGAGGTGTGCTTGTGGAACAATATCTTCTATTTCTTCTTGTTGGAGGAAGTTGAAAACCTTGTTGATCCAGGAGTTGAAATTGGGGATCTTCAATTCTAAGAGCCCTTCTACCATGAGTGTATCTTAGAGTCACTAGATCAAATAAATGATCAAATTAGTTGTTCTTTTTGAAAGGAAATTTATTGCTCAAATCCCTAACGCAATCACCAAAAACTGTTGGGTTTCATATTTTCACTTGGAATAAAACCACAAAGTCAAGGGACAAGCAAGTCCCTCCTCTTTAATGGGAGAGGTTACCTTATTGAAAGCAGGGGAAACACCTGTGTACAAATACACAATCTTTCATTCAATGTTAGTTTCCTGATATCTTGAAATGTGTTTTGCGCATGGAAAGTTATCAATACATGAGGATAGAAGACTTAAAGAGAGGAGGGAGGCAGAAGAAGAAAATTATTTCAGGGAAAAGAGATGGTAGAGAAAACCCTGATATGTATTGAGAAAATGAGATATAGAGTAGAACCATTCACATTCATAACGGGCACAATTCACGGACTCAAAATTATTGAGATTGTATAAACTAGAACACAATGTTTCTAAGTGTGCAAGGATTAAATGATTCACAGATTGGAGCAAGAAGGAAAGAGAAAATGGAGGAAAAAGGGGAAAAACCCTTGTATTGATTTCTTCTGATTTGAAATTACAGTTCCAGAATATGAAAATTCCCAATCCTTTACAATGGCTTTGAAATCCCTTGAAATAGCTCGCAAGAGATGGTTAAAACTTCCTTGAGCAAGAAAGAAATAGTTACAAACTCCTCGAGCAAGAAAAAACGGTTACAAATCATTCCAACCATTCACACCCTTTCGAATTCTTGATTCGCAAAGAAACGTTAATGGTGGAAAAACTAGGTTTTCAAATATATGGCCGTTACATTATTTTGCTAGTTAAAATATGGGCCATTCGATTTACTTTTACAACTTTAAATCTAGGCTGCCCACATGGAAGAAATTGATTAAAGCAGGTCCTGCAGATGCCTTTTGCATTTTTTTCCTTTGAAGTTGCACCAGGAAAACACGTGGAGAGCTCCGCCGGTTCTTTTATAATTAGCTGATTTGGGCCTACTTCGTGGTTGACTTATGTTGATCTTTAGACATGTGGTGAGATGACACTCATTTGAGTTTCTACTTTGGAAACACCTCCGAAATTGTGTTGAGCTGATGCATGGCTCCTTCCGCCGGTCTTGGAATTTTTAATGGCCAACTCTGTCTCTCTATTGACTTTGACCACATGGCAAGCTAGTGCTCATTTGGAGATTGGCCCTTTGGTTTCACTTCCAAAATTATCTTTGTTGAGGCACGTGGAGGCTTCCACCGACCCACTCATACTTAGTCAATTTAAATAATTGACTCTATCCTTTTTGGACCTGGGACACATGGAGGACTGGCACAAGTTTGAGAACTACCCCTAGCTTCAACTCTTGAAGTTGCACCGATGAGGCACGTGGCGCCGTCCACTGAACCTTCCATACTTAGTCAATTTGGGCTTGTTCTGTCTTCATTTTGGACCTGGGACACGTGGAAAACCTATGCTTGATTGAAGACTATCCCTTGGGCCCTACCCTTAGAGGTACACCATTTAGACGCATGGAGGCTTCCGCTATTTATTAAAACCTAGCCATACCGCATCCAATTAGAGATGTCCACGTACTACCCGTGGATGTTGGGGAAAAAATTAATGGGGATGATATACTGTCATTCCCGATTGCGGGAAGAAATAAAAAGAAGGAAAAAACTTCACCATTACGCCCGACTTTCAAATTTTTCTCCATGAAATGGGAAAACTACAAACAATGCCAGGCTCGACGTGATCCAATACTCTAAGGTACCGACTCAAAATTTTCGAAACTTGACTTCAAAAGAGGGGAATTTTGAGGGTGACAACAATTTGAATCTCTTTTTTCTGTCATTTCTGGAAAAGGTATTATAGTCTTTCATAGTAGGCATTGTAGTGTTATTACAAACATATTCTATGTGAATGGAACTGATTATTACTTGAAATTTCTCAGAACATGTTAGGTGGTATCTTGTTAGTTGTGCAAGTTAAAGAAGGTTTGGAAGCTTGCATATTTTTCATAATTTTTATTGATTGATTGCTATGATTTGTGTTCAACAGGATTTTGAACCTCCATTTGACATGAGCCAAGATGAGGATGCTGAAATACACAAGAATTATCATTGTTCTCATTGTATAGTACCTCAATCATGCATGCACTGAAAGAGATTCAACATTGTGTATGCATAGGAAAAATTTAAAAGCTTCTCCCAAGTATTGCTCATACCTTGGTGTAAGGGGAATAGGGAAACGAAAGATTCCAACTATCGTCGTGTCCATTTCACCTTGGTGCAATTGCTAATTTTAACTCAATAACTATGTGTAATATTGTATGTCAAGGGTTAATGACATTTAGGCACCCTTTTATATTTTATCTTATTTAATATTAATTAAATTTTCATGGACCCATTTTTGCGCACAATATTCAAATCAAATTGTTTTTAATTTATAATATTAATTATCAGTCCACTACGACATCATAGACACTATGTAGATTTTGATTGCACTATATGATGTTTGGTTATTATTTATTCTTGAAATTCAGTTTTTTTCATTCTTTAAATTCTTATCGTCTCTAGAGAGACAAGATTTGAAATTAGTATTATCTTTGGATAGACAAAAATTAGTATTCGATATTATCTCTAGGAGACCAAAATGATATTGTCTCTAGAGAGACAAATATGGTATAGTCTCTAAAGAGACAAAATGTGTGTCAATCTATATTGTCTCGGAGAGACAATAACTAGAGACAATATTAGAGACACCCGCTTTGAGACAATAATAGAGACAATATACAATTTTTTTATCATCTCTATTTGAGACAATTTGGTTAAGTATTGTCTCAAAACAACCCCCCTTGTAGTAGTTTTAGGCCATTCTCCACGCTTGTGCAGAAACAATAAATATCATCTCCAAGGGTTTCTTTTTTTTTGATGTGTATTTGAGATTTCCTTAACATTCTAGGATCTATCTCTCTCTCTCTCTATATATATATATATATATATTCATGTCTTTGCATTCTTCCATCTACACATTCCATTCACTTAGATAAAAAGATGTTACATATGAGGAAGTCAATGGAAATGATGCAACATATTGTTAATCATAAGGTGAATGGTGGCTACGTCGATTGCCTTACAAATGGTTAACATGATGAACCTTGTTATATTGGGCAAGCCTCAAGTCAATTATGTCTCCGCTATAAAAAGTTAAATGTTTCCTTTACTTGTGTGTTGGCTTCTTGCAATTGTATTATGCCATGGTATTTACAACATTCGTAAGATTGGAGGAGGCTATAAAAACAACTACCGGCATCTTATTCGAGTTAGAAGACCTCCAAAAACACTACAAATATTAAGAGAAATAATAATGTCATGGTTGTGATGGTTATCTAGAGTGCTAGTGAAATTTAAACAAATTTGGGCTCTTTCTTCTACCATGGGGAGAGGCTGAGTGCCTTCCTCATGGAGAACAAAATGATATGTGCCAAAAGGGACAAGCCTCAAGTTGATAATGTGGCATACCACACCAAGTTTTATGTTTCCTTTTCTGAAGAATTGAAACCCCGCTATCGCATCATCTAATGGTATTTGTATTTAATTTTATGATGACTTAGACATCATGTTCATTTTTCCTACTTGAAGATGTGTTATCACTACATCTCTAGGTAACTTGAACAATTTGCTTTCCTCTTGTCCACGTGATGTGGATCCAATTGCAAGAGGTCAAAATTCCTCCAAAGCACACATACACACAATTTGCAAAAACTCCAAAAGATTCAAAATAGTTTCCTTCTCATTCTTGAATCCACACCAATCTTTAACAACGTTAAAATTTGCCTTTTATTTCCCACTATCTATAAGAAAAACCCTAAAATGTAAAAAAACCATAAATAGTAAAACACCCAGGATGGGACTCAAATTTTTTATATAGATTATGCCTTGTAAATGAAATATTATGCCAAGTCTTGGCTTATTCCATAAAGTGGATAAAAATATATTATAACTCTAATTTTTAGGCAAATCTAAAAATAATGTTCTGAGCGCATTTTTGACCACAAACAAAAGGAAACTGGCATTGAAAATAGGCCAAAATAGCACCCAAACTTTGTCAAAAATTGGTCATTGAATATTACTTATCAAGATCTAACTTCCTAGAAAATTTTAAAATGATTCGAAACTTAAATTAAAATTTATGGTCTCTGGAAGTTACGCTCATGCATCATTCTCCCTAGTTGAAAAAATATATTTTTCCTACAAATTTAGTTAATGGAATTCATCCAATTTTACACTGTCAATATTCTTCAACTCCCACTTAGGAATCCAAGTATTTTCTTCTTGCTACAAACCTTCTCATTGTACCAAATTTTTTTATACCGACGCCTAGCATTTACTATATCTTTCTCCAAGACACACATTACCCTCTCATTTTTCTTCTTTAGCATCTAATTCTCCTATTTTCCTTCTTCCTCCTCCTCGAAATTATCTCTATGACCTAGAAAATTATACAAGTCAAAACCATTAACATCAAGTAAACAATCAAAGTTCGGGTAGTTCCACCTTATAGGCATTATCACTCATTTTCTTCATAATCCTATATGGCCCAATATTATTATACTTTATTTTATTATATGTTCCCTTTGGAAACCTTTCCTTTATAAGATGAATCATCACCATATATCCTTTATAAAATGCATTTACTCTCCTACTTGCATCCACATTTGCTTTATACTTTGCATTATTTTGTTTCAGTTTCTCTATCACTACTTTCTTTAATTATAGCACACATTCTGCTAATTCTTCTGCTTCATTACTGGTTTTATCTTCACCAAGAAGCACAATCAAATCTAGCATTGCCTTGGGGTTCCAACCATATAAAATATGGAAAGGAGACATACCATTTGACCTTTGTTCATGGAGCTATTATAATAAAAATCATCACGTGGTAAAGCCAAATCCCATTCTTTTGGATTTTATTTAACTATGCATCCTATAATATTGTCCAAGATCTTGTTTACTAGTTTTTTTGTCCATAATTTTGGTTGTGATATGCACTACTGAATTGTTGTTGTGTCCTAATTTTAATCCTTATAGTCTTCCAAAAGTGACTCAAAATCTTCGTGTCCCAATCTGAAGTGATTTTTCTTGGAATTCCATGTAACTTAAACTCCAGTGGAAAACATAAATATGTAAATCTTGTTAGGAAATTAATATGTTAGTGTGAACATTAGTTATTTGTGAGTGGAAATATATTATCTAGATGATAATATAATATTGTAATAGTTAGGTGAGTGTGAGATATTATTATTATATTTTGGGTGTACGTGAGTTGTGAGAACAACTCACTATTAGATAGCTATGAGAAAATAAAGGTGGAGAGAATCATGTTGGAGAGATAAGTGGGGATTGGGTAATTGATATGGTTTGACTCCTTATTCTAAGGATGTCATTTACCTATTTATATGTAATCTCTTCATAATGAAAATCCTGATTGAATTATGTAACAATTGAGTTTTATTGTGTTCTATTTTATTGTTTATGTAATTAAATCTGAACCAAATATAATATTTGGTATCAGAGCAGGTGGCTCTCGGCAGTGCTTTATGGAGTTTTACATTCAAAAGATTCTAATTTTTTAAATACGTCTGGTAAATTGCATTTTTCTCCAAAACCCAGAATCCAAATTCTGGGAAATTTTGTGGGTTTGTTTATTCAGATTCTGTGCATTATTTGTCAAAATTTTGGAAAAACCCAGTTCTTGGTTAGGGAGAAAAATATATATAAATATCAGAGCAATTATTCTCTAATCATGAGAGTCCCTTGTGATTGATCTTATATGACCTGTGTTGTGTTCCGTTGCAGATTTTACAGTCGATGCTTACTTCATTAATCTAAAAGAGTTAAATTTACTGATAAGATATATTAGAAGGTAGCTCTTGGTGAAGCATTTGGTAGCGTTGGAAAATTCTCTTTTTAAGATCCATGATTGTTATTGAAGCTCCAATGTTTGCACCATTCACCGTTGAATCCTTATTCGATTGCAAATGAAATCCATCTCTATTTGGATCAACTTGCAGTTAAATCATAAAAATTGCATGTTCTGATTCAACGCATCCAATCCACAAACAACCGTGTATTCCACATGTAATGTGCAGACTACAATTTTCCCGTGACAGTCGTGCTCTCATTTGTCAGTTGGTATTTATACAGAGTTTTTTTTTTGTTTGTTTTGTTTTATTAATATTTCGTCTCATATTTGAAACGTTTATTAGTCATTTTTAAAGTCTTGTTCGTGAATTAGTCTATCTTAAAAATTCTTCCATTTTAGTTTAATAGGATGTTCTTATATTTTATTATAAACTTAGTTTTTGTTTTGTTTTTTGTTTTAGTCGTTTAAAATTAGGTATTCATATGCTAAACAAAAGTGGTATTAAGATTACGTAGTCTTTTTGGTTGATATTACTTTTATTTTTTTACAAAACGGAGCTTTTTAGTTTTGTTATTTTTGTCTTATGTTATTTTAAGTCAGGTTTATTTAATGTGTTGTTTCGGTCAAAGTTAAAAAATAAGTATTGATTTAAATTTAGTAATTTGTAATATTACTTTAAAAGTAATAATTTATTATTTCTTTTTAAATATATTATCGTGTTGTGTCATAAAAGTCATTATCAAGTGTCAAAAATACATTTGTCTAGTTCAAAGTAGAGTTAGTGCCATGTAAAAGTGTTGAATTTTTTAAAATGTTTTTCACACACATTTTTGGGGTAAGTGACGTCTGATTTGTAATCAATACATTATTGTGATTCAATTTCAAATTTTCTAAGTAACTAAAGAAGCATTCATGGAGGACGGAGGAAACGAAGGAAGGATTTGTTTTAGTGACCTCTCATCAGGCACCGTCGATGAGGCTGCAATATTGCTTTGGTGGCCATGTTTTTTCAGTTGTGCTTGGTGTGTTTTCTTTAATATGCAGAATAAGAACAAAAGTTTTTTCCTGTTCACTTGGAAAATGTGATATTTTCTAATGCAAACTGTTGAACGTGTTGTGATATGGTGTGGAAGGTGTGGAATAGTGAAATAGTTGTATAGGAGGGAAGATAACTACAGAAATCCTTTGACTACAGAGATTGTAATGCCTCGTTGGGCATTGACTTCCGTTTCTGCCACCTTGCCCCCATTGCTTTTCGTTGAACGTTTTTTTTGAGCTCCCTTTTTATCGACGGGTGACTTTGACCTTATCGCGGAGTTATCTTGGTATAGCTTCTTCCCTTCTTTCACTTTGTCTCACCATCTCGTTCTGTCGTAAGTGCGCTTTTGTTTCCGGGGTCATTTCTAACTTTCGTCTAGTGAGCTTATCATGCTTTTGATCGGTGTAATGCGTAATGACTTTTGTTGTTAAAAGTTCTAATATATATTAAAACCTTTTCAAGGCATTCGGGCACGTTTGTTGTCTTTTCCAGCCTTGGTTCGTGGAAGGGGAGAGAGGTTGGGTGGTGGCGCCTTTGAAGGTGAGGACTGCGCAGTTTTATATCTTTTATTTGCTTGCACCTACCCTCCACTGCCACCTTGGCCGACCAGGTCCATTCGCAGGCCTTGTTTGCACGTGGATGACTTTAGTCTTCCCCCCAACCACCCAACCTGCAGACTGTAATGACTGTCACGTTTTTCTACCTTGCGTGAGAGAGATGGAGTCGGTGGAGGCCTGTTTTTTCTTCACCTGGATCTCTTTTTGATCTTTTCATTCAATGCATATGGGCGCGAGTCTTGTTTGACGTGAAAGCTAGTGATGTAGGAGTGTGAGGGCGTTTTCTTCTGGTTGCGTGGGCAGAGAGGCCAGCAAATCTTCTGTCATGGTGTTTTTCTCCCTAGTTCCTCGTGGACGCCTTCCTTCTTCCTGCCCTAGCCGCGTGAGGAGAATGGATGGAGTTTTAATTGTTTGTGTAGTCGCGTGGACTAGTTTGTATCGGATCTTGCAGACTGTCCCTATTGAAGAGGGGGGGCGTGGAAACCGCTGGAGAATACGTGGTTTTTCCTGTCTCTTGCCTTGCTGCGTTTTTCCCCCCTTCTGTGCAACGTGAGTCCAAATATTTCCTTCCTCGCGTGCCTGTTTCTTCTGCTCTGCCCATGGAGGAGGGCCTGTTAACACAAAGGTTTGGACATGGTTTTTATTTGTTGTTTCCTGAGGCGTTTTGGGTGAAAAAAGGAGCGCTGTTTCCTTTTGCTGGCCGCGCACAACTACCAGTGAGTGAAGTCGGCGTGTTTCCTCCACTTCCTTTGGGTGCTGCGACGTGTGTTCTTGTAAGGGATCCACAACACTGCTGAACAGGAGTTGGCTGGTGGTAGGCATGTTGCGGAAAGCATGGTGAAGCCTTTGTGAGCGCTTCCAATGCAAGCAGGTTGTCCAACTATGTTGTTTTCTGTCTGTATCAGATGCATCCTCAGATTCGGGTTTCTCCTTCAAGATATGTTTATCAGAATCGACTATGTGATAGTGAGAGTGTTACCAGGAGACATGATGGAAATTAATTGCAGAGATTCTCTACTGAGACCTTACTTGTTTTACAATGTAACTCATGGAAGAGGATCTCATGGAGGCGGATTTGTTTCATATCGAGTATTCATGAAGCACAATTTTCTTTGCAATTATGTGAGCTTCTTCAACGAGTCACTAAGTTGGCAGGCATAAAGGTTTATGTTGGAATTATCACACCTTACAAGCTAAAGCTGAAATGTTTGCACCGAGAGTTTGATCTTTGTCCTCAAATCGCGAAGGAAAAGGTTTATTTATCATTACGGTAGATGCCTTTCAGAGCCGGGGGCATGATGTAATCATTATGTCTTGTGTCGAGCTTCAAATCATGGGGTTAGATTTGTAGCTGATATTTGCCGCATGAATGTGGCACTAGCACGAGCTCGCAGAGCACTTTGGGTTAAGGGCAAAATAATTTGCATTGAAGCAATCTTGTGGTAGTCGGCCTTAATTGAGGATGCTAAGTCTAGGGACTGTTTTATGGATATGGAGTCATGTATCAAGATATTTTTTGGTTAATAAAGCCATCTTCTTTTTCTTTGTCTCAGACTAGGGCTGCTCCTAATATGAGAGCACCAAGGTTAGGAGGTCCAAATCAGAAACAATCAGATGCATATGGAGATGGTGGAGGTGTTTGGATGAATGACGAAGGATCAAGTTCAATTGCCAAAAATGGGGCCTACAGAAGTTCTAGGGCTAATTTGGAGCGGTGTTCGGAGGATTTTGGATCTACTTCTGAGAAACCCAGGGATGCATGGCAACAATCTTTGGGAAGAGGAGATAGGGTGTCGCCAGAAGATCAACGAGGGAATGATAATCGGGTGTCAATGCGACCCGACCGAACTATGGGCAGAGATGCACATTTCGGACTATACAATTGATTTTATGAAGTCAAGAGCATGGCCGTTAACAGAGTTTGGACCTTCAAAGAGCTAAGGAAGAGAAGTTGTGCGAGTTATGTTCTTTGTTGCCCGAACCACGGTCGACGCGTGCTTGTTGGATTGGAAGAATTCTAATCAGGCATGTTAAATCTACTCCTTGTAATAGTTTTCTACCTTCTTTTAGTATCTTGAAATGAATATTCTTTCCTCTTGAATGGCACCTAGACAAAATGTTTTCGTGGTTGTTTATATCGTTGCCTGATTGTGTTGGTTGTTCCTTTAAATCTCGTTCCAATTTCGCTGGTTTTGCTTGGAATGTTCTTTTCCTCTCTTATAGCTTACTCTATTTCATATTTGTCTAAATGGGCTACTGTAATATTGAGTGATGCAGTCTAGTTCGTAGGGAAGGAAACATTATAGAGTTTCGTTTGCTTATATGACTCTCTTTTAAAAGAATTCTGTGATGGTATTTATAATTGAAGGCTTACTATATGGAAGGTTAAGCCTTCATATCTCTATTTGGGTTGAATAAATACGTATTTCCTGTTTAGGGATCTCCTGTTTTGCTAAAAGGTACATTAATAGTGACATTGTGTTCTAAAACTTGTTTAAGCCTGTGGGCATTCCTTACTTTTTGTTTGATTAGAAAATGGCATTAGGGTTTTGCTTTAGAACTGTACATGGTTGAATTTTGTACCCAGTTCTAGAGGATGAATAACCTGACATCTATTTTGGCCTCTACGTGTTGAGAGAATTACTATACCTACTTCTGGTTCAAAATCTTGTTTGATTAAAGTAAGGGGGAAACATTGTAAGTTTAATTGAATGAAATCTCTACAATTTTTATTAAGGGTCGTGAAAGCAAGCTATTAATAGCTGGACTGAAACAAAAGTTGTAGGTGAATCCATGGTATTGGACTCGTGAACTTGTTTCCTGTTAGATGACAGCTGATTACAGTGATAATATAATAGGTGGCTATTATATTCATCATTTGATATTTCTTAGACATTTCCTTGATAAGCCGACATGGATCGGGTAAAATTTCCATCTTCTATACCATTGGCAAGGAGCTCATAGAACTTCTAGGCCTGACTGCACTGCGTAACCTACTTGATGGATATGTGTGTTGGTTCTTATTTTTGTGCTTGCACTCATGGTAAGGTCTTTTGAGTCTGGGGCATCGCTGGTGTATTACCCACCGTGTATCGAATCCCTTTGTTTTCAAACTCGAATATCTTATTCTTTGAACTTGGTTACTAAAAGTCCCATTTTGTGGCTTTGTTAAGGAAATCAATTTTTATTTTTATTTTAAAATACTTATTGACATTGTCGGAAATATATAAAAATTATTAACGACTTTTGGGTTTAGCCTTCCCTTATATTATGTAGAGAAGTTGACGATTAGGATAAGGTTTGTTGGTAGAATAATGGCCCTTTTTGTGTCTCATTTGTACGCTTTTGGAAGAGTGGATTTGTTTTGTTAACTAGTCCTACGTTTAAGAAATCCTATAAGAAGGTAGTGGTAAAACTCCTTGGTTAAAACTGAAACTATAGTTGTTTTTCTTTTAAGGGCGTCGAACCCTTATTACTATGAAGCCTCCCCCTGGGAGATTTGGATAACGTCGTTTTGTTTCGTGCCTATGACCATAATTAGTATGTTTTGTCTTATCTTGGACCTCTTTAGATGGATGGATTGAGTATTGGATTCCAATCACGTAATCCATAGGATTACATGAAGGAAATATCAACACTCTTGACTTTCTTGTTCATAACCCATAAGGTCTTGCCTTGATTTATGTGATTTTGTTCTTACTGGTATTTTGACTTTCTCCTTGTTGGATGGTTTAGATTTCTTTCTCATGCGAATAATTTTGGAGTTGTGGGTTGTGTTTTAATCCATTTTTGAATTAGAACATTCCTTTCTTGATATTGTTAAATGTTAGCTTACTGTTGCAATGTGTAGCCTTAACATGCTCAGTTCTCGCGAACTGATTCTAGCTAGTATTTGTGCAGATGGATTATGCGAGTAGATTAAAGGAAAGAGTTGTAAAGGTTTCATTAGTGCAATTTATGAAGTTCCTTGTAAAAGTGTCCAATGTGAGGTAAATTATGTAATAGTGCTTGCAAAGGAGTTTAGAAGACCTCTTGCCTTGGGTTGTTCTGAAATTTTGTGATGATGTTGTCTTGTCCTTTTGTAGGTAAACTGGTAACTTACCTTTGTGAGAAATGGTATTCAATCTTTACATTGATATGAGTATTGTAAAACTTTGATCTTGAGAATAAATTGTCAAGTTAAATCTTTCTAAGACTGAGTGACAATATATTATAAGTAAAGTAAAATGGGTCGGTTAACCCTTAAAGAAGCTAAACAAAAATAATAATTTTATATTCAACAAATAAATGTAGAGGTGATCTATTTGAAATCAAATAATTCCATGAGTGATCAAAATGAAACCATCCTTTGTGAAGTAAAAATTTTATAACTTGATATCCCTAGCTACACTAGCGAACATTATCCTTTTTATGGTGAATTCTTAGAATGATCCTAAGGTGAAACAAATTGTTAGTTGATATAAGATAATAAGATTTAATAAGTAGGAGGAATCGGTTTCGAAACCACACAATCTGTCTCTCAACCATTTGAAAGGTAAATTGTTTTCTTTTGTAAAAATCATCCAGTGAAGCCTAAGTAAAATATTTAATAATTTTCGATAAATCCTCAAGCTTCAATAAAAACCGGGTTAATAACTAATGAGGTCATAAAGATGAATTCAACTCGACCTTCTTCCTCTAACTTGATTTTTTTTTAGGTGCTTGGTAATCTTTCTCTTGAGTATGTTGAAAGCGAATCCATATTGTAATAAGGTTATGAGCGAGTTTTAGTAGCATAAGTGAGGATAGATGGCCTTGTGGAATTAAATTACCTCCTTTATTAAATAATTGAATTAAACAAATAAATGTCATAATAGAGAAGATTTAAAGTTAATTACTCAGTGAAAAAGGAATAAACTTAGCTTGGTAAGATGAATTGTATGAATCATATCTTGAGTCTCCTTGAAAACGTAAGCTAAGAATTGCAAGATGTCTTATTAAAATAAATAACCCTCAAGAATATCTCATTGTGGTTGGCCCTAACTGTAAGTGTGTTTTGTGGTTGGACTTCTATGTTGTCATGTCTAAAAGAAAAGTAAATTGTCCTTGAAAGGTGTGAACATTTCCATGCTGCCTTTATGGCCATCCTTGTATCAAGTTGTTCACAGTGTTAGTTGTATCCTTGGTGACGACATGTTGTGTCATGTTGAAATGTTTACACCGAGAGTTTGATGCTGTCCTCAAATCGCGAAGGAAAAGGTTTATTTATCATTACGGTAGATGCCTTTGAGCCGGGGAGCATGATGTAATCATTATGTCTTGTGTCCGAGCCTCAAATCATGGGGTTGGATTTGTATCTTGTATTCGCATTTGCATGAATGTGGCACTAGCATGAGCTCGCAGAGTACTTTGGGTTAAGGGCAAAATATTTGCATTGAAGCAATCTTGTGAGTCGGCCTTAATTGAGGATGCTAAGTCTAGGGACATTTTATGGATATGGAGTTTGTAAGAGAGATTTTTTTGGTTAATAAATCCATCTTTTTTCTTTGTCTCGAGACGAGGCTGCTCCTAATATGAGAGCACCAAGGTTAGGAGGTCCAAATCGAAACAATCGGATGCATATGGAGATGGTGGAGGTGTTTGGATGAATGACGAAGGATCAAGTTCAATTTCCAAAAATGGGGCCTACGAAGTTTTAGGGCTAATTTGGAGCGGTATTCGGAAGATTTTGGATCTATTTCGAGAAACCCGAGGATGCATGGCAACAATCTTTAGGAAGAGGAGATAGGGTGTCGCGGAAGATCAATGAGGGAATGATAATCGGGTGTCAATGCGACCCGACCAAACTATGGACAGAGATGCACATTTGGACTATCAATTGATTTTATGAAGTCAAGAGCATGGCCGTTAACGAGTTTGGACCTTCGGCCGAGGAAGAGAAATTCTTCAAGAGTTATGTTTTGTTGCCCGAGCCCTAGTCGACGTGCTTGTTGGATCAAAAGAATTCTAATCAGGCATGTTAAATCTACTCCTTGTAATAGTTTTCTACCTTCTTTCAGTATCTTGAAATGAATATTCTTTCCTCTTGAATGGCACCTAGACAAAATGTTTTCGTGGTTGTTTATATCGCTGATTGTGTTGGTTGTTCCTTTAAATCTCGTTCCAATTTCGCTGGTTTTGCTTGGAATGTTCTTTTCCTCTCTTATAGCTTACTCTATTTCATATTTGTCTAAATGGGCTACTGCAATATTGAGTGATGCAGTCTAGTTCGTAGGGAAGGAAACATTATAGATTTTTGTTTGCTTATATGACTCTCTTTTAAAAGAATTCTGTGATGGTATTTATAATTGAAGGCTTACTATATGGAAGGTTAAGCCTTCATATCTCTATTTGGGTTGAATAAATATGTATTTCCTATTTAGGGCTCTCCTATTTTGCTAAAAGGTACATTAATAGTGACATTGTGTTCTAAAACTTGTTTAAGCCTGTGGGCATTCCTTACTTTTTGTTTGATTAGAAAATGGCATTAAGGTTTTGCTTTAGAATTGTACATGGTTGAATTTTGTACCAGTTCTAGAGGATGAATAACTTTGACATCTATTTTGGACTCTACGTGTTGAGAGAATTACTATACCTACTTCTGGTTCAAACTCTTGTTTGATTAAAGTAAGGGGGAAACATTGTAAGTTTAATTGAGTAAGCTATTAATATTTGGACTGAAAGAAAAATTGTAGGTGAATCCATGGTATTGGACTCGTGAAATCGTTTCTGTTAGATGACAGCGACATGGTGATAATATAATAGGTGGCTATTATATTCATCTATTTGATATTTCTTTAGACATTTCCTTGATAAGTGACATGGATCGGGTAAAATTTCCATCTTCTATACCATTGGCAAGGAGCTCATAGAACTTATAGGCTGATCGCACAGCTGCGTAACCCACTTGATGGATATGTGTGTTGGTTCTTATTTTTGTGCTTGCACTCGTGGTAAGGTCTTTTGAGTCTAGGGCATCGCTGGTGTATTACCCACCGTGTATCGAATCCCTTTGTTTTCGAACTCGAATATCTTATTCTTCGAACTTGGTTACTAAAAGTCCCATTTTGTGGCTTTGTTAAGGAAATCAATTTTTATTTTTATTTTAAAATACTTATTGACATTGTCGGAAATATATAAAAATTATTAACGAATTTTGGGTTTAGCCTTCCCTTATATTATGTAGAGAAGTTGATGATTAGGATAAGGTTTGTTGGTAGAATAATGGCCCTTTTGTGTCTCATTTTTACGCTTTTGGAAGAGTGGATTTGTTTTGTTAACTAGTCCTACGTTTAAGAAATCCTATAAGAAGGTAGTGGTAAAACTCCTTGGTTAAAACTGAAACTATAGTTGTTTTTCTTTTAAGGGCGTTGAACCCTTATTACTATGAAGCCTCCCCCTGGGAGATTTGGATAACGTCGTTTTGTTTCGCGCCTATGATCATAATTAGTATGTTTTGTCTTCTCTTGGACCTCTTTAGATGGATGGATTGAGTATTGGATTCCAATCACATAATCCATAGGATTACATGAAGGAAATATCAACACTCTTGACTTTCTTGTTCATAACCCATAAGGTCTTGCCTTGATTTATGTGATTTTGTTCTTACTGGTATTTTGACTTTCTCCTTGTTGGATGGTTTATATTTATTTCTCATGCGAATAATTTTGGAGTTGTGGGTTGTGTTTTAATCCATTTTTGAATTAGAACATTCCTTTCTTGATATTGTTAAATGTTAGCTTACTGTTGCAATGTGTAGCCTTAACATGCTCAGTTCTCGTGAACTGATTCTAGCTAGTATTTGTGCAGATGGATTATGCGAGTAGATTAAAGGAAAGAGTTGTAAAGGTTTCATTAGTGCAATTTATGAAGTTCCTTGTAAAAATGTCCAATGTGAGGTAAATTTTGTAATAGTGCTTGCAAAGGAGTTTAGAAGACCTCTTGCCTTGGGTTGTTCTGAAATTTCATGATGATGTTGTCTTGTCCTTCTGTAGGTAAACTGGTAACTTACCTTTGTGAGAAATGGTATTCAATCTTTACATTGATATGAGTATTGTAAAACTTTGATCTTGAGAATAAATTGTCAAGTTAAATCTTTCTAAGACGAGTTACAATATATTATAAGTAAAGTAAAATGGGTTGGTTAACCCTTAAAGAAGCTAAAAAAATAATAATTTTATATTCAACAAATGAATGTAGAGGTGATCTATTTGAAATCAAATAATTCCATGAGTGATCAAAATGAAACCATCCTTTGTGAAGTAAAAATTTTATAACTTGATATCCCTAGCTACACTAGCAAACATTATCCTTTTTATGGTGAATTCTTAGAATGATCCTAAGGTGAAACAAATTGTTAGTTGATATAAGATAATAAGATTTAATAAGTAGGAGGAATCAGTTTCGAAACCACACAATCTATCTCTCAACCATTTGAAAGGTAAATTGTTTTCTTTTGTAAAAATCATCCAGTGAAGCCTAAGTAAAATATTTAATAATTTTCGATAAATCCTCAAGCTTCAATAAAAACCAGGTTAATAACTAATGAGGTCATAAAGATGAATTCAACTCAACCTTCTTCCTCTAACCAGTTCTTTTTTAGGTGCTTGGTAATCTTTCTCTTGAGTATGTTGAAAGTGAATCCATATTGTAATAAGGTTATGAGCGAGTTTTAGTAGCATAAGTGAGGATAGATGGCCTTGTGGAATTAAATTACCTCTTTTATTAAATAATTGAATTAAACAAATAAATTTCATAATAGAGAAGATTTAAAGTTAATTACTCAGTGAAAAATGGAATAAACTTAGCTTGGTAAGATGAATTGTATGAATCATATCTTGAGTCTCCTTGAAAACGTAAGCTAAGAATTGCAAGATGTCTTATTAAAATAAATAACCCTCAAGAATATCTCATTGTGGTTGGCCCTAACTGTAAGTGTGTTTTGTGGTTGGACTTCTATGTTGTCATGTCTAAAAGAAAAGTAAATTGTCCTTGAAAGGTGTGAACGTTTCCGTGCTGCCTTTATGGCCATCCTTGTATCAAGTTGTTCACAGTGTTAGTTGTATCCTTGGTGACGACATGTTGCATCATGTTATGTGTCAAGCAAGTCAAATTTTTTTTATCCTGTGTTGTTCGTGTGTGAATTAATGGGTCGTTTCAGAGATCCTCTGACTTTCGTACTTCTTTATTAAGATGATCAACCAATGAAACAATCTCATTTCGTTCACATGGGATAAGTGTGGGATGCATTCTTTGCATGGTAGTGGTCATGTGCAGCAAGATCTAGACAACAAGATTTAGACAGTAGTATGTAGACCTAAAAGTATGCGGTGGCATACGATTCTAGTTTCAGATTCCACTTTGCCCCATGTTCACACTAAGGGGGTGAATGTTAGGAAATTAATATGTTAGTGTGAACATTAGTTATTTGTGAGTGGAATTATATTATCTAGATGATAATATAATATTGTAATAGTTAGGTGAGTGTGAGATATTATTATTATATTTGGGTGTACGTGAGTTGTGAGAACAACTCACTATTAGATAGCTATGAGAAAATAAAGGTGGAGAGAATCATGTTGGAGAGATAAGTGGGGATTGGGTAATTGATATGGTTTGACTCCTTATTCTAAGGATACCATTTACCTATTTATATGTACTCTCTTCATAATAAAAATAATCTTGATTGAATTATGTAACAATTGAGATTTATTGTGTTCTATTTTATTGTTTTTGTAATTAAATCTGAACCAAATATAATAAATCTAGAAACATCATTAGTTGTTCTATAAGCAATGAAATGTGTCATTTTAGAGAATCTATCTACCACAAAAAAGATAAAATCATTTCCTCATGGTGTGTTAAGAAGTCCTAACATGCAATCCATGCTTAATTAAACCCATGGTTATGTCAAACAGGTATTGTAATATGCATCCCAAGTAGTATGTCCATGGCCCTTAGCCATTTGACACACTCTACATCTTGATATGATCTTACTTATGTTCCACTTTACCTTCGGCCAATAATACTTCTATGCCACAAGATAAGTTATGTTACTTATACCAAAATTTCCATCCAAACCCCACTACGCAATTATTTTATAATATTTTCTCTCATTTAACCAACATGGATTTGCAATTGCTTTCCTTTGAATATATAGCCATCTTGCATCAGATAATAAAAACAACCACTACCCATTATAGGGTCCTTAAATTGTCTTAAATTTTTCCCAAAAGCTAGAGATCATTTTCATATAACTCCTTAACTACCTCAAATATTATGACTTCATTTTCCATGTTATCAATAGTGCTGCACACCTGTTGAAGGCATCAACAACTTGATTTTTCTCACTTGATTTATGCTTTAAGACAAAAATATATTCTTGAAAATATAAAATCCACTTTGCATTCCTAATATTTAGTTTCTTTTGTGTGTTTACATACCTCAATGCTTCATGGTCAATAAAGAGTAAAAATTCCTTAGTTACCAAGTAATGTCTCCAATTCCTTAATGCTTGAACAATATCGTAAAATTCCACATCATAAGTAGAATATTTTGTCTTTAGCTCATTCATCATTTCATGAAGAATGTTACATGTCATACTTGTTGACACATTATTGATCAATAACGACATGTGAGGCATCATAATCAACCTCTAAGACCTTACTAAAATCTACCAATACCAAAATAGGTGCCTCAAAAAATTCTTCTTCAACAATTCAAAAATATACAAAGTCTTTACCATTGTCCATGTAAATTCTTTTCTTTTCATGCAATCCATTATGTGTGCGGAAATGATCTGAAATTCATAATTAACTTCCTATAAAAAGTTTCCAAACAATAAAATTGTGAACCTTTATCACATTGCTTAGAATAGGCTATTCAATAATTTCCTTCACATTTTTATCATTCACTCTCACCCCATCCTCTCGAGATGACAAACCCCCGATAAAATAATTTTTTTTGAATAAATCTATACTTCTTTAATTTTTCATACACAATCAATTTTTCATAACAATTCTAGATACAATTTAAAATGCAATAAGTGTTCTTCCACTATCCTACTAAATATCAAATTATTTGCATCAAAATAGACAACCAAAAACTTACCATTTTATTCTTGCAGTAATTTTTTTATCGACCTTATGAATGTAAAACGTGCATTAGATATCCCAAATCACATAACCATCCAGTCATACAACCCATATCTTGTTTTGAAATTTATTTTCCATCCGTCCCCTTCTGATTTGGATCTAGTAGTACCCGCTCCGCATGTCAATCTTACTAAAATATCAATCTCCCACTACGACATCTTTCATATCATCAAATCTTGGAATTGGGAGGCGATACATAATTGCAATATTAATTATTTCCCTAGTTTCCACACACATTCTTGATCTCCATCATTTTGGGAGTCAACAAGATCGAGTTTTTCATGGACCGATGCTTTCTCTAACTAGTCCTTTCTTTACCATACCTACCACATATTTAACTCCTCAATTTTTGTCGAGCCCATCATGTAGGCTTCTTGATTCGAGAAGGGATAATCATATAATAAAATCAATATGATGTTGTATATCCATCTTAGAAGGTAACTCATCTAGTAGATCATATAAAATGACATCTTTGTATTCTATTAGTACCTTTGTTGCTATAATGGGTATACAAAGGCTCATATTTCCACCTTTTCCATCAATGCATAATGCTAACCAATTTCTTCCACTTCGCTACAAAATCATTTGTATCCAAAAAGCTTCCACTCTTGAGATTCTTCCTTGAAGGCAATTAAGCTAAAATGTGAAAATATATGCATAATGTGATGCTATTGTAGTAGTAAAATAAATATGTATATAAGTACATAAATTATACCAAGAAAGTAAGATAAATTATGAAACCCTAATTACAAGGAGAAGAAAGAGGTAATTAGCTGATTCAAACTAAAATATGGAGTGTATCGAAGTGGTGACCAGGTGAACAGAGCACAAGTAACATCACACAAAGAACACAAAAATGTAGATATGGGAAGATAGGTTGGATAAGGGAACTTGGAGAGGGACAGGGGCGCCCGTGGGTGTCCTAGGCCTATTTATGGGAAGGTAGGTCTATGGAAAATCTTAGGAAACATCCTCTAAGTTGTCACAAGGTGTTCAATGTTAGTCTCCTTGGTCGCTCGGAGATCACAAAATGATCTCCGAGGTCACTACAAACCTACAATGAAATATGAACCTACAAAACCCTCAAATAGACATAAAATCCTAAAAAATAAATATGTAGAATGAGGGGTCAGATTGTCCTTAGCTATCAAAATATTGAACTTATGACTGAGTGTTGCATTACATCTAAGACCCAATTTATTTTTATGTGTGTGTTTGGAATCATGCCCTAGGTTTCACTCATGTGTGTCACACTTGATTGTGAGAAAATAATCTAGATGTAAAGAAATATAATAGTTACGTGCATGGAATAGAATTAACTTCCCTTATATAAAGTGTATGTATAATTAAAAACCCTTGTGTCCATTATATGGTGTTATATGGATATAAAGGATCTCTTAGATGCTTGATGGATGAAACCTTTGGTGGTGATAGCTAATGCTTAGTGTTTGGTCATTTATTATGAGCATAGAACTTTATATTTATAGGATTACCTTTCCTAAATTTCCTAATTAACCTCAAAATGCCGACTACCAAAAATATAAGATAATCAAATGACTAGAAAGGAACCAAAAAGTGTGAATAAAGTATACTAAGGTCAACGGCACCAAGAGGGGATGAGGGTGCCTAATGTTTGGCGTCCTAGCCGAGAACTCATTGCTCCAAATGATAAATGTCTAAGAGAAGTGATAGAAAATAAAGAAAGGTGGCCAAAGACATGGGTTAATTAGTACTTTTCTTACTTATGAATCATATGAATAGTAGTATGTAATAAGGACTAAATAGTAACCCAAAGCGCATGATTTTATGTCTCAAAAGGGTAACAAGACCAACTTTATACCATCCTTCGAAAAATTGTAATTAATTTTCCATCCATCATGTGTAACCTTTTCATCATATTTTCAAGGCTTCTCAAGTAATATATGACATGCATCCTTTGAGATAACATCACACCACACCTCTTCCTTATAGGTATTCCCATTCAAAAAATTTATCAGGCATCTTTTATCTATGGCTATCTCATTCCCTTTCTTGAACCATGATATGAGATAGGGATATATGTGTTTCTCACATTTCATACTCAGATTATCAACCATCATACTTAAGACCATTATTTTCACAACTACCACCATAAATAATAATTTTACATCCCTTCCCTCGAAAGGTGCATCTTGTTTGAAATATATGTGTATAACCAAGAATCACCATCGTCACCATATTTTTCTCTCTACCTCCTCGAGATGATCATCATCCTCCTTATCATGAGGGTTTCACCCAAGTCTATAGTAACCTCCATTTCCTTGTATTCTTTAGCTTCAACGAGGTTTAATTACACCTATTCCCCTTTTCATTTATTTAATGTAGGATAGTGAGGGAAATCAAAAGTTATGTGCCCTTCTTCACTGCATCGGTAATAAGTATACTAATTTTGGGGGTTGTTCAAACCACAAACTCTTCCTCTTTGAAACCCCTACCTCATTTTTAGCTAAGACAACCTTGACCAAATTATTCCTTACCCTATGCATTAAAGGATTCACCTTTTATGAAATAAAATCTACCTCTCCCTCTCATTGGAGAGGACAATGGTCCTCTCTTCACTCCTTGTTGGGATTTTAAAATGATACTTTAAAAACCACAATCAAGGGACAAAAATTCCCTCCTCTTTAATGGGGAGGTTCACTTATTGCAAGCAAGCAACAAAACTTATTTACAAATGTACAAATTTCAAAGTGTGGATTCCTGATACTTTGAAATGTTTTATGCCAAAAGATCATCAATATGAAAGAATGGAAGAATTAAGGAGATGAGAGAGGAAGAACATAACAATACCTTCAAGAAATATAGATGGCAGAGTATAACCTTATATGTATTGAGCCAAGGAAATGTAGAATAGAATCATTCACTTTCATAACAGATATAATTCCACAGACACAAAGTTCCAGAAATCATATAAACAAGAACACAAAGTTTCTTATCATAAAAGATGGATGATTCATAAATTTTAAGACAAGGAAAGAAGGAATAATAGAGGAAGAAAGGGAAAAATTATGTATTGATTACTTTGAATCTATTACATCTATAGAGTACCAGGATCCAACCCTAACAATGGCATGGAGAATCCATTAAATAGATTCCAAGAATGATTACATTCGAGTTACAAAAATGATGAAAATTGATTCAAGAAAATGACCTTTGAACTTCTCTAGAGCCTCGGTTGTTTCCATACTTAGCGTGCAAAACCAGATGCATTGAATCATATTCGTTCATCTTGCCTTTGTAAACTTTGAATTTGAGCCATCCACGTGGGAGAGATTTAAACTAAAGTGGGCTTGAGGACACCTTTTGTATTTTGTGCCTTTAGAGAAATAACACTTCCGAACATTTTCACCTACCCATCCACTTTTGATACGAGGCTTGACACGTGGATTTACTTGAGGGTGATGAAGTCGCGGCTCTCTTTTATAATTTTATCTCTTTTCAACGCTGGCTCAAAAATTCAAATTTCTTTTTTGACCCGCCTCCCCATTTTGACTTTCGATGTGGGCTTAAGATTGACTTTATCTCTTGGCATGGGCGGCGTCGTGGGTCACTTTATAACTTTAAAATATTTATGGAAACAAAGCCAAAATTCCTAAATTGTTGCGACGGCCCGCCTTCCTGCTTTAAATTTTCAAAGCATCAAAACAAAAAAGGGGCCCACCTTTCTGCTTCCTCTTGAAACATGGCCACGTGTCCATTTGCGGGCCTATTATGTATTTTTGTGTTTTGACTAAGTACCTTTTATTTGGCAGGGCCATATGTCTTACCATAGACATATGGAGGCTCAGCGCACATTTGGACAATCCTCTAGATTTTACCTTTGAAGTTCTTGGTGACACGTGGAGGCTTTGCAAACTCTTCTATACTTAGGTGATTCAATGGCCGGATCTGCCCTTCTTTGACTCTGACCACGTGGCGAGCCCATGCACACTTGGGGACCTGCTCTTGATTCTTCCTTTGAAGTTGTGCCAAAGAGACATGTGGATACTTTTGCTAGTTCTTTTATACTTAGCCAATTCGGCTCTCTTTGCCCACTTGATTTTGTTAAACCCTAGAAACATGGAGGGATGGCGCTCATTTGAGTTTTCACTTTAGATTCGCCCCATGAAAGGGCACTGAGATGATGCATGGCTCCTTTTTCCAGTCTTGGAATCTTCAATGGCCAACTTTGTCTCTTTTTTTACTCTGACCACATGGTGAGTTGGTGCTCATTTGGGGTTTGTCCTTGGGTCTCACTTACGAAGTTGCCTTTGTTGAGGCACGTGGAGGATTCCGCCGACCCTCTTATACTTAGTCAATTAGATGGCTGGTTCTATCCCTTTTTCAAACCTAGGACACGTGGAGAGATAACACAAGTTTGGGGAACTACCTTTGGCTTGAAACTTGAAGTTGCGTAGATGAGAAATGTGGTGCTGTCTCTCGAACCTTCCATACTTATCTGATTCGAGATTGTTCTATCTTCTTTTCGGACCTGGGACACATGGAAAGCCTACGTGCATATGGGGACTATCCCTTGGGTCCTTCCCTTGGAGTTACATTGTTGAGATGTGTGGAGGCTTCCGCTACCACTTGAAACATCCAATTAGGATCCTTTGGGCCACGGGGCCAATTTGACACTTTTGCAACAAATAACAAAAGTGACAAGTTTAAAAGATAAACCCACCACGCCGCATCCAATCAGAGATGTCCACGTACCCATGGATGTTGGGGCAAAAATTGATAGGAAGATACACCCGTCATTCACGATTGTGGAAAAATAAAAATGAAAGGGAAAACCCCACCTTTATGCCCAAATTTCAAATTGTTTCTCGTGGAATGAAAAAATGGAAACAATACTAGGCTCAACGTGATCCACAACCAAAGAGAAGGCTTGACAACAACATCCGAACAAAGGAAAATATTTTCAAGCAAAAGCATGGATTACTCCAAGGTATCGACTCAAAATTTTCAAAAATTGACTCTAAAAAGAGTGGAATTTTGAGGGCGACAACATCTTGCTCTTTCTAGGGATGACTTGACACTTTGGAAGCGAGGCAAGATTAAGAACCATCGAAAAACTCTAGGAAAGTAGACGATTGCCTTATCCATTGGGAAAACGAGTCAAAGACAAAACCAAAAAGGAAAGACAAAAAAACATAACACACAAAGAGGAATAGGAAAGGAAACAAGCCAAAACAAGGAAAGACCAAAAACAAAACACAAAGGAATGACCAAAAACCAGAATACTCTACACAATATACGGAAGGATTTGCTAGTCACCTAGGAATTAAACAACTTCAAATACTACCCACTATAAGGAATTGGGAGAGGAGATTGATCCATATAATCCAAATAGAAAGAATTTTCTCAAAGAAACTACCCGATTTTGAAAGGACCAAGCCGAAGAGAATCAAACTTACCATGGCTTCCTCTAGGTTCATGTCTTTTGTCCCACAGTAGAACAATGTCTCCCACTTGAAAATCTCTGGGTTTAGTTTTCTTGTCAAACAAAGCTTTCACCTTCAGTTGATGAGCTGAGATTCTATCAAAAACTTGCATCCTGTCTTCATCTAGCTTTTGGAGATACATGATCCTCTTGTTCAAAGAATTGGTAAAACTTGAATCTTAATAGCCTTCATTAAGTGCAAGGTGGTAATTCAACATTCTTGGAGGCGAGCTTCAACACCATACAACACTTGAAATGGAGATATCCCAATTGTTCTATTGGGTGTAATTCTATCTACCCGAGAGAGCATCATAAATTTTCTTGTGCCAATTCCTCGAGAGTCATTGACAAGCTTCGAATAATGGTTGCAGATTCTTATTTGTGGATTCTACTTTTCCATTCCCTTGGGGGTATTAGTATGAAGAATGAGAAAGGGAAATTCCATAACCATAAAGAAATCCATCATCTCATAATAATAAAAATTCAAAGCATTATTAGTCACAATCTTGTTTGGTACCCCAAACATTATCAAGATGTTCTCTTTAATGAAATTACACACCACCTTAGAAGTAGTGCTTTTGACTGGAATAGCCTCTACCCACTTTGTGAATTAGTCTATAGCAGTTAGCATGTGAGTATGCCCAGCACTAGAAGGTAGGTTAAGAGTTCCAATGAAATCCAATCCCCACTATTGAAAAGGCTCATCAATCACTACTGGATTTAGTGGCAAAGCAACCAACTTAGGTCCCACAAAAATGTCGACAGATTCACACTTACCTACCCATTTTGATTACTTGAACTCTTTCTAGATCTATCTTGATTCCCTCTTTGGAGACAATATGGCCTACAAACTTCACTTTAGTGACAAAAAGACAAACTTATTAGGATTAAGAGAAACTCCATGTTCTCTACATTTCTAGAGGACTGCTTCAAGATGCTAAAAGTGATCTACCCTTGTTTTGGAGAAAACAGTCAAATCATCAAGGTACACAACAACACACTTTCCCTTCAAACTGCCAAAATCCAAGTCCATTTCCCTCTGAAAGGTGGCACCAGCATTGATAAGACCAAAAGGCATTCTCTTGTAGGAAAAGGTGCCCCAAGGAGTAGTGAAAGAAGTTTTTGTTGATCTAGGGTACTAACTTCCACTTTATTGTATGTAGAGAATCCATCAAGCATAGACAACATCTCGTGAGGCTGTGATGACTTGTAAAACTTTATCCATCATGGGGAGAGGATAGTTGTCCTTTAGAGATGCCTGATTCAAATTTTTGAAATACACATAGATGCGAATCTCACCATTCTTCTTCTGTGATCACAATGTTGGTGATCCATGTTGAATGATGTATAGGGAAAATGTTCTTTGCTTTTAGTAACTTCTGGATCTCTTGAAAAATAATGCTAACAACCTTGGGATTGTATTGCCTTTATTTCTACTTAAACGGTTTGATCCCAGGTTTTAGAGGGATAAAATGTTGCATCTCCTTTGGCTGGAAAGCCTTGAGATCATCATACGAATAGGCAAGAACATCAACATACCTTTTTAGTAGATTTACTGCCTTCTTCTTCTCCTCTTGAGTGCAGCATTTCCCAATGTTCACCATCTTGGGTTCATCAAGACTCCCAATATTAATCTTTTCACATTTAGTAGACTATCGAGCTCCTTGGGAAGCTTTAGACTTAATGTACCTATCATGTTTATCAAACATGTTGGTATCCAAATTTTTTCTCCTTTTCAAGATGAGCAACATCACAGATTTGACATGGAGCTTAGAGACAGATATATCATGATGTATGTCATTTTGTAGCTAGGGATGAGATCTAACTGACCCTTTGTCACTCAGATTTGTGGAGAGATGGATAGCACCTTTAAGAGGATTTGACCTATCCTCACTACTTTAGGCCATGCCTTTCGACTAGGGTGAGAGGACCTGTAGTGTAACCTCTATTTGATGAAGGAGATGAAGATATCCTTCTTTTGCACAAAATTTATGAAGAAAATATCAGGAAAGTATGATTAATACTCCATAATTTAACTTTCAAGAGTTGTCACTTCTAAAATATGGAGACACTTTCAAAACAAGGCTAAGGTTACTAAAGACATTATGAAATCCTGATTGTTCTGCATATTTTAGTAAATAGATTTTGTTCCTTTGTGGATATACAAGGAAAAACAGGGGTAGTTCAGGATATATTCATGGTTTTGAATAATTTTGGTGGGAGATTAAGTAGAATAAAGTTGATTATACCAGATCTTTGAGAGACTTCACAACAATTGGAAAGCTAAATGATAGAAATATTTGGAATAGCTAAGATATTCCTTCAACTAGAAGGTGTGCTTCAATGGAGGCCCAGATCAGCATGGTTTCACACAATCTCCAAGAATTTAACATGAAAGGGTGAGCTAAAGACTCAATAAAACATCAAATGCCCCTGGTTCCTCATGCTTAAGATACACTCAAAGGATTACAGACAATATTTATCAACAAATGACAGTGAAGTGATTTTAAATTTGTTTATCTCATCATAGGATGAAGGATCTTCTTGAAATGAAATTGCAAATGCCACTAAACTCATCACGAGGATAAGATCCTATGTGATTCATAGGGAATCGATAGAAGAGTGAAATAGGAATAAGAAAAACTACTTGCAGACATTCGAAACAAAGCAGACACAAATTGCTCCAAGATTGACACAAATTAACTCAAAATTGATTAGATTCATTAGTAGGGGAAAGCTTCCAGAGAAATCTCAGAGCTTGTCAATGGCTATACATCTACAACCAACTTGACATGATAAAAAATCTAACACGAAGAAATTAACCATGTATCTCAGATTGGTCTCTCAGGAAGACGAGCTCTCTCAAATTTTCTCTTAAGAATTCAACCCTTGACCCTTTGCAAGAGTATTCTCATTACATTTATACATTTCAATTTCTCACTCATCCCAAATTTTCCCCCCAAAAAGAAGAATATTCGAGGGACCTTTGCTTGTTACCAATTTGCCTCAGAAAGTGACGTTTAACAAATTCACATCCGAAAGTTGCAGGTGGACCAATTATGAACTGATCACATTTCTCAGACCCTTGAATAATGAATAGGATTTCATGCCGCAACCTTTTTGACAATCATTTTAATCATTCTGATTATGTCAAGTGAGAAATCTCCATTTTAATCATTTTCCAAAGGCTCAATGCAATTGAATCTGATAGGTAATCCTTTTTTTCCTTGAGGAAACACCTTTTTCATCCTTTGCTCTTACAAACTCCATCATTTCATCCTTTTCCCTATCTTTCCTCTGTAATTATACCTCACATCCCTCTTCTCCAAGTAATTCATGTTTTAGGAAGTGCCCGAGTAATTCTAATTTCAAAATATTAACCTTAACAATCCTTGGACTTACAAATTAAGTTCTAAATCCATTCAATGGCACTTTACACACAAAAACGACAAGGAATTTCATCAAAAATGATGAAAAATAGTGTGTATTCACATTTCCAAGAGTCTTGGAGAAAACATGGTTGGAAAAGCAGACGCAATGCAAAACAACCGTTGACTCTGCCCCTTCTCAACTTGAGATTAGAGCCATCCACATGTTTCCTTGGTGCAACTACAAAGGAGAAGTATGGAGGAAAGTTTCCAAACAAGTTCCAGCATTCTATGTGCCATGGGCCCAAGAAAAACATCTTTTGGCCTTTGAAAAGATCTCGGTAAAAAAGGAGCCAGAGAAACCTCCACGTGTCACCTTGTCGTACCTTTGGTATGGTCCTCAAAAGTGGAGACCCCAAACATGCGTAGTCCCTCCACGTGTCTCAAGCCTTATAAAATTGCTTTGAAAAGTTTAAGTATAGTGCAGAGCCAACGAAGCCTCCACGTGACTCCCCAACTCAACATTGAGATGGTCCCCAAAAACGGAGACCCTAAACAAGTACGGGCTCACCACATGTCCATGGCACGCCAAATGTGCACCGACTGACCACATGAAATTTTTTTGTCTAAGTCTGGGCAAGGCATCGGAAACCTCCACGTGTCTCCCCATCGCAACTCCAAGGTCAAACCAAAAGGTGAATTTTAAGACGAGTGTCGGCCCTCCACGTGGAAAACACTTGAATTGAAGTAGGCCTTAGAGTTTTCAAATTTCCCCACCATGCCACATCCAATTAAAAAGGGCCACATTTCCACAGAGATCTTTGAGATGTAAATTTGATGGGGAAAAACACTCCTGTCAAACTATAAAATGCAAGAAAATCACCATTTGCACTGAGAAATGAATCTTTCTTTCTAGACAAAGAATTTGAAATTGATATAAGGCCCAAATATGATCTTCCGTGCTGCATCCAATCACGTTTCTACATATATTTGGGACAAAAATGACAGGAGCAAGAAAATGTGACTGTGGAAAGTGGGAGGAAGGGAAAAAACTTGAGTTTTTACCCAAGTTATAGATTCTTTCACATGGACAGAGGAATGGAAAAAAATTCTGGACTTAAAGTGATCCTCGAACAAAGGAAGGGACTGATCATGGAAACCAAATGGAGGATAGAGTTTTCATGCATCAATACGGGGAGATAAAAAATACAACAGAGCCCGCAAATTGAAGAATTTCAAGGAAAAATGGGGTGAGATCAAATTGAGCACCAACATTGGGTCCATCTCAGGGATGGCCACTTCTTGCCAATTCCACAAGAACAAATAGCAGACCAAGTGCCAAAAATTAACCATTGGGTGATGGAGTTAAAGAACAAGCTTACAGAGTAGAACAATAATAACCAACTCCCCAAGGAAGGCGAGAAACCAACAAAATGACAAAGCTAAGGACCAGGACAAACAAAAGCAGAAAGAAACGAAAGTAGAAAGAACCCAAAAAGACTATACACTTTCTAATGGAGTATACCTTGATTCGAGAAATCAATCAAGGAAATGTTTTTAGCGCTTGCCCATAATAGAAAATTCAAGTATTTCCCCATCTAAGTCTTTTAGGAAGAAGATATTTTCACCAATTTAAATTTCAATTGAATAAGGTCCCATTAAAAATGCATCAAATTTACCATGCTTGCCCTTATCTTCATGCTTGTTATCCCATAATAGCAAAAGATCCCAAATGCTAAAAGCTCTTTGAGTCACCTTCTTATCAAATAAATTCTTGACTTTTCTCACGAACTTCACATGCCCTTTGATGGGATGCCCTTATTTCTTCATCTAACTCAATAATATAATTGATTCGAGCATCATATGGACTAACTTCTTGATCTTCAATTTGTTGAACAAACTGAAATGAAGACAATTGCAAATGAAGGGGAAGCAAAGCTTGAGTTCCATATACCAACTCAAATGGGATTTTACCAGTATCTCTTTTGACAGTGATTCTGTTAGCCCAAACAACAAACTTCATTGCTCACCCCACTTCTTTTTGTTCAAATCCAAGGTTATTCTAATGATCTTCAACAAGTTTTTATTACTGGACTCAACTTGTCCATTTCCTTGGGGATTGTAGTTAGAAGCATATGTAAAATTTATTCCATACTCTTTGCGCATTGCTACTAAAGGTTTGGATTTGAAACTCATGGCATTATCAACAACAACCTTAGCTGGCACTTGAAATCTACATATGATTTGATTCAACATGAAGTCCATGATAACTTGGTGTTTTACTTTCTTGGTGGGGATTGCTTCCACCCACTTAGTGAAATAATCGGTGGCTACAAGAATCCATTTATGACCAGCACTGGAAGGATCTAAAATCTCACTAATGAAATCCATTCCCCATTGCTTAAATGGGGCTTTAATTGACATAGGCCTGCAAAGGAAGAGAGCCTCAAGATTTCATCCTTCCAAAAAAAAATCTTTGGCAAACTTTCACATTTTCTTACCAATGGAGTTGTATCTTTGAAGAGAGTTGGCTACCAATAACCAAACTGTTAAGATTTTATATGTCTTTGTAACTCTTCCAGCAAAATGTCCCCCACAAACTCCTCCATGGAGATCAGAAATTACCTTTCGGGCTTCATCCTCAATAATGCATCTTAAGAGCACTCCCCTCCGGTTTCTTCCAATCTAACCCAAAACCAGTAATGACATATTTTTGTGAGGCTAACTTTAGATATCTTCGCTGATTTTTACTCAAATGTTCAAGGAAATATAGATGTCCGAGATAAAAGGTTAAATCTTTATACCATTCAGATCTTACCAACTTTTCAAGGACATCCACCCTTTCTCCTTCTACTTCATTCACCTCAATAGTTTTCAAGTTGATCTCAACCATATGCTTAGCTAGGCCTAAATCTCTTATCAATTTCGTGGTTTGGATATCCATGTCATATTCCCGCAACTTGTTTACCCATCTCGCATATTTTGCTTGAGACCTCCATTTCGATAAGATATCTTTCCCCATGATGTGGGGAACATAAGCAACAACTTTAGAGCTCAATATGTAGGGTCTGAAAACCTTTGTTGATTTCACTGAGGAAAATGATTTCTTCTCCATGATGGTGTACTTCAACTTAGCTCCTTGCAATGCCTTACTGAAAAAGGAAATTAGTCTTTCATCCCCTTCATGATCCTTCTACAACAAAATAGATGAGATGGTGTTTTTCGAAGCAAAATAAAACATTTGAAAGGCTTCTTGTAATTTGGAGCTACCAAAATAGGGAATACTTTAATTCTTCTTTGATCCCATTAAAATCTTGAATGGGAGCTTCTTCCTATTTGATAACTTGTTCCTTCTTTAGCATGTTAGTAATGGGGATGGTCATCTTAGAAAAGTTAGACAAAAATATTCGATAAAGTTTATTTTTCCAAATAAGGATTGAACTCCCTTCTTAGTTCATGGAATTGGAACCTTGTTGATGGCTTCCACTCTCTCAGGATCAATCATGACCCCTTACTTTGATACAATGTGACCAAACAACTTTTCCTTTTACACTCCAAAATGGCACTTCTTGGGATTCAATGATATGCCATACTCTCTACACCTTAACAAAATTCTCTCCAAGTGTTTCAAGTGATCATTTCTTTTTTGGAAAACACAGTTACATCATCTTGATAAACAACAATGAAATCATTAATGTAACTAGAAAATGTTACATCCATTACTCTTTGAAAAGATTCTCCAAAATTCATTAGGCCAAAAGACATCGACATAGACATAAGTTCCCTAAGGAGTGGTAAAGGAAGTCTTTATTCTTTCTAACTCCTTCACAACAACTTGATTATAGCCAAAGAAACCATCCAAAGTGGATAACAATTCAGAACCAGTTACCAATTGTAGCATATTCTCCATGTTTGGCAGAGGGTAATTATCTATCAATGATGCTTTAATCAAGTTCCTAAAGTCTACACACAACCTTATATCACCATTATTTTTTCTAACAGGTACTAAATTTGTAACCCAAGATGAGTACCTTGTGGGTTGAATGATCCTTCCATCCCTCAACTTCTTCAATTCTTCTTGCATCTTCAAAGAAAGGAGTGGATTGATTGGCCTCTGTTTTGGCCTGAAAGGCTTAGCATTAGATTCAAGAGGAATTTCATGTTGGAACAAATCTTCCTTGTATGCCCTCAACTCATAGTAAGACCAAGCTAGGTAGTCTTGATATTTCTTCAACAATTGAACATAGGAATGATTCTCTTCTTTCTTATATTGCTTCCTAACCAGATTTTACCTTGTATTTCCTTTATTCCTAGGTCATGCTCTTCCACATCTCTTGAAACGACATACTTCTGTTAATAATGCAATCAAAATTATAAAAGTTTAATGCAAGTGCCACCAAACCTCTAGGAATGGTGTTTGTCTTCAACTGGATGATGTCTTTGCCAAATAAATTTTCCTTTCCTTCAAAGAAGCACACACCATTGGTTCCTAATCTATATTTGGTCAACAAAGTCACCTTGGTTTTGCGAAACCATTTCACCTAGGCATCATAATTGAACACTTGCCGCTTTTAACGTTGTCAGGACAAATGGCCTTATTAGTATCTCAACATCATAGTCACAAAATGGAGATATTGTATAGTTTCCAAATCTGGATCCTACCCTGCTAACTTGTCTACAACAGCATTAAACTTTCTATCATGGTGTATAATATTAAATGAGTCAAACATTTCAATCAAATCCCTGCATTGCATGCTTTTATTGTTTCATTCTCTTATTTTAAGTAGCATACATTTTTCTAATTTTCTTGACAAGCGATTTGAATATCCTTTGATAATGATATCCTTTATACCATATTTCCATGAAATTCTCAAACCTAATAATGAGTGATTCATATTAAGCAATGTTGTTATTGCATTCAAAGTTGAGTTTGAAAGAGAAAACAAACTCTTCCCGGCCCGGAGAAATCGAACAATACCAAAGCACCATTTCCAAACTTAAAAAAGCTCCATCGAATAACAAGGTCCAAGGAAAACCTAGTTGTTCAAGACATTTACATCGATCAATCTTATGTTATTTTCCATCAGCAAATCGAACAAAATTATCAACATCTACATTAGCATACAACACTTCACAAGAATCATTATTTGGATCTTCAATGAGGTGCAACATCTTCTTCTCTCCATACAACTTTACAAAGCTGCCTTCAATTGGAATGGTGGAAAAAAATCCATCCGAACACTTCCACCAACACTTGTAGCCCACTTTTTCGATAACAAGCATGCCCCATTTGGCGGGTAAATCAACAATAACAACATCAAGTTTCAAGTTCTTACCCGGATAAGCTGCAAGTTTTACCACCAAACCTTTTACACATCCTACAACTGACACCTCTCTAGAATCCATTGCATTACACTTTCCATAAGATGTTGTCACTTTAATGTTCAATTCATTCATGACCTCTAGAGGCATAACATTGCATGATGCTCCAGAATCAAACATACAATTGTGCAGTAGTCTGTCCTTAATAATCAATGTTGTAAAAAATGGATCAACATTTAATTGAGACTCAACCAAAGATGTTCCCAAGTAAACTTCAGGTGGTTCACCTATCTCCTCTAATGCTAGTTATTTTTCTAGGTTTGCAATAGTTGGAGGAGGAGTGTTTACATTATTTATATTTCTACCTTGGGTAATCCTATCTTCTTCCAATCCCAAATACTCAAAGGCCCTCTTCTTGTGCTCAGGAATCCTAAGTAGTTCAACAATTGGAACATAAATCTTGATCTGACTCAAGACTTGGGCAATGTCATAAGGAATGTATTTGGGAAAAGTAAAATTTGGAGAAATATTGACAAACTCATCGGATGGCATGAGATTTTTCACATTTTGGGCATGGGTGGGAACACCGTTTCTACTTGAGACAACAAGGAATTTTCCAGATGCATTTTTCTTTGGAGTTTCTTTTGGGATATTGGTGAGAAATAAGGTTTTTGGTTTGGCTTGAGGTCCTGCCCCTTTGACAGATTTACTTCTTCTATTATACTCTTTTTCTTGGGAAACAACAACATTCATTAACAGTTGTCTATCCTCTTCTAATGGGATTCCTCCATCATACTTCTTAATCATTAGAGCTATTAGGTACTGAAATTAATTATTAGGAAGTTCAAAAGATTATATCATATATATTTATAAAGTATGAGAGGGAGAAAGAAGAGGTACCCGGTGAATGCAATCCCAAAACTTGCAAGCAGTTCTTGCACTTATTACTTCAGTTGAATTTTCTCCTTTCTGTGAGCTAGTAGAGAAATTCACCATGCATGCATCATCATCATCTTCTTCAACTTGCTGATCTACTTCACATGGCGGGTGGGGTAAGAAACATTTGTGACACCAATCAATTTAATTTGTCTCTTCAACAACAAAAACTCTAGTATTTAGAGGATCAGGAACTACTCCATTTCCCTAGATTGGAGTTTTCTAGCTCCCATGGGTCCTTTACCTATGTCATCAGATCTCTAATCATTTCTATGATTATTTACAAATCTCTCCTATCCTTGTTGCCTATGCTGACCTTGAGAACCTTGTCCAATTCCTTTCTCTTCCCTGGCTAGCTTATAGGATATTTCTTTGACATCTCTGGCCAAATTCTTTACAACTTCCTCAAGATCCACAACCTTACTTGATCGAGGGTTCTCTCGGGTTAATAGGTTTTACACCCTCTGTCTCCGAGGAGGTTTTCCAACTACTTTAATGATGTTCTCAATTTATAGAGCCATGGTAAACTCCTACCTCAAAGTTCCAGGGTTCTTATCCCTCAAATAGTAAGCAACTTTCTTATCAAATGCATCTAAATACTTTATCAGACATGATTCATCACATGGCCTCAAATTAAAGACAATATTCTCAATGTTTTGTTAAATCTTGTATTGAAATCATGCACTGATTCATTAGGATTATTCTTAATATTTTAAAAATCTAATAAAAGAAACCTAGGGTCTATTTTATAACCATAATGCAATATAAAAGCGTTATTGATTTACATCCCAAGAATCAATGGAATTATTTGGAAAATATTTATACCATTCCCTTGCATCTTCTTCTAGAGTATGGATAAACAATTTAATGTACACATCCTCAAATTCTATTTCAAAGTCCTCCATCATATTGAAAAAGAGCTTCAAGTGCTGATCACTAGTGATTGCATTATTTCCTTGAAACTTAGGCAATCTATTTCTTACATCTTGTGGCACAACATTTGGATAGCCAGCCATACCTCTAAAATTGATGGGACCAAAAGTATTAACAACAAATGGAGGTTTGGGTGGAGGTTGAGCCATATTATTTTGAGGAGGTGACCTTGGAGGAGATGCAAAATGATGAGGAGTGAGAAGTTTGTGTGGTACAAGGATGCAATTCTCATAATGAATTCCCTCTAAAGGCTCTGTTTCTTGGAAAAATCTATCAAATTTGGAAAATATAAGGGAAAATTGAGAAGAATTTTTTCAAATACAAATGAATGGCCCTCTTTAAATGGAGAATTAAATTCAACAAAGAGACTACCTGATTGATTCACTTGAGGAAACTGCAATATTCAATCATAGGTGATCGGTTTCACCAATAGAGATTTCTTTTCTTGATGCTTGATCTCCAACAACCTTCAAAATTCTTCTTCCTTCCGAACTAGACTTTACCAACTCTAGAAAAAAACTTCTCTGGGGTCCTTAGCAAAGAGAAATCTTCTTCCTTCCATCTTTGTAGAGATTAATGACAAATCTTACTTGATATATGTTAGGACACTAGTATTTATTAAGAATTTAAACAACATGGAGTCGCCACTAAGTATTTTCACCTTAGTTTGTGTAAATGCACTATGAAATACCTATCAAATGTTTGTCAATACCAAATTCATGCAAAGCTTACAAGATATACTCTTCTTCTACCCAAATTTGTCAATGATGACACAAAATTTAGTGTAATAAGCTGTATAAGCAAGAAATATTACACTCAGAACTTACAACATTGAACAATTCTTACAGATCTGAATAGAGAATGATGTTTCAACAATGTATTAGCACACAACAAGTGTAAAATTTTTTACCAGGGTCGGTATGTGTACACCTTTGTTCAAATAATCCCCAAAAATGGCGTCATGAGTGTTAGTATCCAATTTTTTCTCCTTTTCAAGATGAGTAGCATCGCAGATTTAACATGGAGCTTAGAGACAAATAGATCATGATGTATGTCATTTTGTAGCCAAGGATGAGATCTAACTGGCCCTTTGTCACTTAGATTTGTGGAGATATGGATAGCACCTTCAAGAGGATTTGACCTATCCTCACTACTTTAGGTCGTGCCTTTCAACCAAGGTGAGAGGACCCATAGTGTAACCTATGTTTGATGAAGGAGATGGAGATATCCTTATTTTGCATAAAATTTATGAAGAAAACCTTGGGAAAGTATGATCAATACTCCATAATTTAACTCTCAAGAGTTGTCACTTCTAAAAGATGGAGACACTTTCAAAACAAGGCTAAGGTTACTGAAGACATTATGAAATCCTTATTATACGGCATCTTTTAGTAAATAAATTTTGTTCGTTTGTGCATATATAGGAAAAAATAGGGGTAGTTTAGGACAAATTCATGGTTTTTGAATAATTTTAGTGGGAGATTAAGCAGGATAAAGTTGATTATACTAGATCTTTGAGAGACTTCACAAAAATTGGAAAGATAAATGAGAAAGCTTCAATGGAGGCCCAAATCGGCCATGTTTCACACAATCTCCAAGAATTTATCAGAAAATCTCAAGCTAAAGACTCAATAAAACATCAAAGACCCTTGGTTCCTCACACGTAAGATACACTCGAAGGCTTACAGATAATATTTATCAACAAATGTGTTTATCTCATCACAAGATGAAGGCTCTTCTTGAAATGAAATTGAAAATTCCACTAAATTGTCATAGGGACAAGATCCTGTGTGATTCAGAGGGACTTTAACACAAGATTGCAATAGGAATAAGAAAAACTACTTGCAGACATTCTGAAACAAAGCAGACACAAATTTCTCCAAGATTGACACAAATTAACTCGAAATTGATTAGATTCATCAGCAGGGGAAAGCTTCTAGAGAAATCTCAGAGCTTGTCAATGGCTATACATCTGTAACCAACTTGACATGATAGAAAATCTAACACATAAGAAATTAACTAGGTATCTCGGATTGGTCTCTCAGAAGATGGGATCTCTCAAATTTTATCTTAAGAATTCAACCCCGACCCTTTGCAAGAGTATTCTCATTGCATTTATACATTTCACTTGCTCACTCATCCCAAATTTCCCCAAAAAAGAAGAATATTTGAGGGACCTTTGTTTGTTACCAATTTTCCTCAGAAAGTGACGTTTAACAAATTCACATCCGAAAGCTGCTAGGTGGACCAATTATGAACTGATCACATTTCTTAGACCCTCAACTAATGACTAGGATGCCATGCCACAACATTTTTGATAGTCCTTTTAATCATTCTGATTCTGTCATGTGAGAAATCCCCATTTTAATCATTTTTGGAGGCTCTGTACGGTTGGATTTTGTGGTAATACTTTTTCCCTTGAGGCAACACATTTTTCATCCTTTTCACCTGTAACCTCCATCATTTCATCCTTTTCCCTCTTTTCCTCTGCAATTCTTCCCCACATCCATCTTCTCTAGTAATTCACATTTTTGCAAGTGCCCGAGCAATTCCAATTTCAAAATATCAACCTTAAAAATCCTTGGAATCACAAATTAAGTTCTAAATCCATTCAATGGCACTTTGCAGACAAAAATGACAAGGAATTTCATCAAAAATGATGAAAAATAGTGTGTATTCACATCTCCAAGAGTCTTGGAGCAAAAATGGTGGAAAAACAGATACAATACATAACAACCGTTGATTTTGCCCCTTCTCAACTTTAGATTAGAGTCGTCCACATGTTTCCTTGGTTTAACTACAAAGGAGAAGTGTAGGGGCAAGTTTCCAGACAAGTGCGGGCCTTCCACGTGCCATAGGCCCAAGAAAACCATCTTTTGGCATTTGAGAACGTCTCGTAAAAAGGAGCTAGCGGAAACCTCCACGTGTCATCTTGATGCAGCTTTGGTATGGTCCTCAAAAGTGGAGACCAAAACATGCGTGGTCCCTCCACATGTCTCAGGCCTTAGAAAATTTCTTTGAAAAATTTAAGTGTAGCGTGGAGTCAGTGGAAGCCTCCACGTGTCTCCCCGATGTAACTTTGAGATGGTCCCCAAAAGTGGAGACCCTAAACAAGTGCAGGATCACAACATGTCCATGGTCCGCCAAAGCTACATTGACTGCATGAAAAAAAAAATGTCTAAGGTTGGGCAAGGTAGCAGAAACCTCCACGTGTCTCCAAGGTCAAATCAAAAGGAAAATTTTTAGATGAGCACCAGCCCTACACATGGAAAAGAATTGAAGCTCAAGCGGGCCTTAGAGTTTTGAAAGTGCCCCACCATGCAACATCCAATAAAAAAAGGGCCACGATTCCACAAATGATGAGATGTAAATTTGACAGGGAAAAACACTCCCTTCAAACCGTAAAATGTAGGAAAATCACCATTTGCACCCGGAAATGAATATTTCTTTCAAGACAAAAAATTTGGAAATGATATATTTCCCAAATAAGATCTTTTAAGCCATATCCAATCACGTTTCCTTAGATATTTGGGGCAAAAATGACAAGGGCAACAAAATGTGACTGTGGAAAATGGAAGGAAGGAAAAAAACTTGAGTTTTCACCCAAGTTACAAATTCTTTCACATGGACAGAGGAATGAAAAACAAATTCTAGACTTAAAGTGATCCTCGACCAAAGGAAGGGACTGATCATGACAACCAAATGGAGGACGAGTTTTCATGCATCAATATGGGGAGATAGAAAAGATGACAGAGCCTACAAATTGAAGAATTTCAAGGACAAACAAGGTGAGATCAAATTGAGCACCAACAAAATAGATCTTCCAAACTCACTAGCCCTTTAGGGATCTTGTTACCTTTCAATTTGATGCAGCCATATTGATCCATCTCTTCCTTGATATCTCTTTCATTAGAGGATAGATGCTCTCTAGGAAAAATCACTTCCTTCAAAATACAACTGGTCAAAATTATCTTTAAGCTCCAAGAATGAGAGAAAGTGTTTATCATCATTGAAAACCTGCCAATTGCTTGCATTATCTGGTACACTGGGCCTATGAATAATTTCAATGGTAAATTTATCCTGAGAGAAATTAGGGTGAGGAATCAACAGAGATCATGAGACAACTAGAAAATCATCTCTAGTGTTCCTTTCTCTTGGCACAACTTCAGTGGAGAAAGCATTAAGAAACTCAATGGAATCTTAGACAAGATTTCTATAATGCTTCAATCTCCTATTCTTCACTTGAAAAAGATCTTTGACTTGTTTCACAATCAGCTCTACATCACCACGAGCACAAATATTCTTCACTCCCATTTCTTTTTCCATGTTCAATCCAAGTATGAGTGCCTCATATTCAGTTGTATTGTTTGTATTTTCAAAACAAATATTGAAAGAAAAAGGATGAATGTTCCCTTCTAGAGAGGTCAACACCACTCCAGCTCCAGAACCAGCTGAAGAGTAGCTTCCATCAAAATCCAGAGTCCAAATGCCATTGGGGTCATGAATCACTCCCTTAGGAAGTTTTACCTCATCTTGTGACATGATCATGTAGTTACCATGCCCTATATCTTCATAGAGTATATGTGATTTTGGATCATCAGTATTTTGCACAATGTATTCAATTTGTTTCTCAGGTAGCAGATTCTTCACTTTTCCATTCAACAAGATCAAAGCATGCCTACCTCCTTACAAAAATTTCTACTCAGCAACATCCCATATGAGGGAGGAATATTAGCTACCAAAATAGTGGCTAAGACCCTTTTCTCTA
The DNA here is from genome assembly GCA_018340775.1 of Taxus wallichiana var. yunnanensis. Taxonomy (NCBI): domain Eukaryota; kingdom Viridiplantae; phylum Streptophyta; class Pinopsida; order Cupressales; family Taxaceae; genus Taxus; species Taxus wallichiana. Next base: position 280,196,255 of record CM031239.1, on the reverse strand, counting down.
GAAAATAAAAAAATCTACTTGTGCATCTTTAATTCTTCCAATCAAAGGCACTTTCCTACTCTCCATGGAATAGTAGGAACCAAAGGCACGTGTTAGAGTTAGGCCCAAAGCGCGAGCTACTTTTACAGCATTACATGGATGCTCTTGAGTCTATAACACAATTATCGAGTTTATGGGAAACATGAGAAGAGTCACATAGAATGGTTCAATTTTCTCATTAGGGGAAGTGACTGCAACCACAAGGCTTGATTGAGATGAGGAAGAGGGAGTGGGAAAAATACCTTTAGAAGTGTTGGATGAGGCTTTGGATTTGGAATTGAAAAAGTTTACCATTTTAGCAAAATATTTTGGATGGGTTTGGTAAAACTTTGCCTCTAAAATTTGGATTTTAGTCTTTTTGAGGTGATCAATGATATCAAAAGATCCAGAGGTGGATGGGGCATCATTGCTAGGAACTTGAGAGACTTTTGATTTATTAGTTTTAGGATTTGAAGGACAAGAAGTTTTGGAAACAAAAGTAGAAGAAGGAGGATTAGCATTACTCACCTTTTGTGTGGAGGCAGTGGGAATAAGAGCTCCTCTTCTTACAACCACTGGAATAGTTATAGTAAAATCCTTGGACTTCTTAGCGAAAGAGCTGCACCACTTTTTCTTTCTGTTCATTTACTCCCAAGTCTTGACAACATATGACTCACTATTCATATCTACCACTATTTCATCATATTCATCTTCATCATCCATACCTTCAGTGGTGAGGAAATGAAATTGATATCCACCAAGCTCTTCGAGTTCTTCATTAGCCTTTTTTTACGGTTCTTCACAGAGTTCATTAAACTCCTCATCATCAGGTTCTTCAACTTCACAAGTTGCATTGATTGGAACCTTGATGGGTGGGCCTTCAATAGCCAATATGGTCTGAGAAGAAGGCGAAGAAGGTTTCAGCTGAAAATTATTCCTTGGAATATCTTGGTAAGGAGTATGTTGAGCCAATTGTTTCTTGATAGAAATGAGATCATTTGCAAGCTTCTGTACTAACTGATCAAAATTGGCTCTAGGGGAAGAGGAAGAAGAATAAGCTTTAGATTTGGAGGATTCTCTTTTCAGTTTACTCAGACATGATTAAATCATCCTCAACATTGATAGCTAACCATTGATCGCCATCAAGAGTTTCAAGGTTAGCTCTCTTTAGTGCATATCTCACTTCGGGTAGAGAATGAATTTAAGATTTGATCCATAGAGCGAGTGTTCTATGGAATTTTATGAATTAGCTTGTTGAATTTAGCCACAAACTCCCTCATGGGCTCAAATGGTTCCTTATTGATATGATAAATTTGTGCTAACGGAGCATGCACATCTTCAAAGCAGGTTTGAAACGATACTCAAACTGAGTTGTCATGGTATTCCAATTAGTGATCGACCCAACAGGAAGATGATAAAACCAATCAGCAACATTGTCCCTCAATCTCTCCATAAAAATCCTGATAGAGAAATCTTCATGTTCAACCCAAGAATCCCACATGCAACAATAAAGGCTGCAATGTGTTCATCTGGATGAACCTTCCCATCACTCTGGATGTTGGGAAAAATTTTCCTGCCCCCTGGGTCACTCATGCAATGGCTGAGGAAGAGAAAGAGGCCCAACCTATTGTCCCCAAGGCAAAGGGGCTACCATCTTTGGAAAAATTGACTGAAGGGGAACTGAAACACCAGCAAGTATCAAAGCACGAGATTAGGACTGAGATGTTCTTGAGGAATGCTATCCTTGGAATTTCTATTTTTAATAGGAGGTGTGCTTGTAGAATGAGTTCCTCTGTTCCTTCTTGCTGGAAGAGAGAAGTTTTGTTGCTCCAGAAGTTGAAAATGGGAATCCTCAACCCGAGAGCTTTCTTCCCACGTGTATACCGTAGATTCACCAGACCAAAAATGATCTTGAAGTTGTTATTTTAGAAAGGGATCCGTTTGAAACGAAATCCCCAGTAGAGTTGCCAAAAACTGTTGGGTTTTTAAAATGATACTTTAACAAACCACAATCAAGGGATAACAAGTCCCTCCTCTTTAATGGGAGAGGTTCCCTTATTGAAAGCAAGCAAAAACACTTATAGAAAAATTTACAACTTTCAAAGTGTGGATTCTTGATACTTTGAAATGTTTTATGCCCAAATATCATTAATACAAAAGAATGGAAGAATTAAGGAGATGAGAGAGAAAGAACATAAAAATGCCTTCTTAAAATATAGATGCAGTATAACCTTATACGTATTGAGCCAAGGAAATTTAGAGTAGAATCATTGACTTTCATAACAAATATAATTCCATAGACACAAAGTTCTAGAAATCATATAAACAAGAACACAAAGTTTCTTATCATAAAAGATGGATGATTCATAAATTTTTAGACAAGGAAAGAAGGAATAACAAAGGAAGAAAGGGAAATTTTTTGTATTGATTACTTCAAATCTATTACATCTACAGAGTACCAGGATCCAACCCTAACAATGGCATGGAGAATCCATTAAATAACTTCCAAGAACGGTTACATTTGGTTACAAAAATGATGAAAAATGATTCAAGAAATTGACGTTTGAACTTCTCTAATGCCTCGGCCATTTCCATGCCTGGCCGAAAAACCAGATGCATTGAATCACAACCATTCATCCTTCTTTTGCAAAATTTGAATTTGAGTCATCCACATGGGATAGACTTAGACCGAAGCACACATGAGGACACCTTTTGTATTTTGTGCCTTTTAGAGAAATGGAACTTCGAGAACATTTTATCCCGTCCATCCACTTTTGATACGTACTTGACACATGGATTTAATTGAGTGGTGACGGAGTCGCGGCTCAGTTTTATAATTTTACCTATTTTTAATGTGGGCTCAAAAACTCAAAGTGCTCCACCAACCCGCATCCCCACTTTGACTTTCAATGCGGGCTCAACATTTGACTTTATCCCTTGGCATGGGCGGGGCCGTGGGTAACTTTATAACTTTAATTTGTTTATGGAAACAAAGAAAAAATTCCCAAATTATTGCGATGGCCCACCTTCCCACTTTAACTTTTCAAAGCATCAAAAAAAAAAAGGGCCCGCCTTTCCGCCTCCGCTTGAAACATGGCACCGTGTCCCTTTGTGGGCCTATTCTATATTTTTGTGTTTTGACTAAGTTCCTTTTGTTTGGCGGGGCCATATGTCTAACCCTAGAGATGTGGAGGCTCGGCACACATTTGGAAACTCCTCCAAATTTTTCCTTTTAAGTTTTGTCGAGTTGACACGTGGAGGCTTCTGCAAACTCTTCTATACTTAGCCGATTCAATGGCCGACTCTGCCCCTTCTTTGACTCTAACCATGTGGCAAGCCCACGCACACTTGGGACCCGCTCTTGATTCTTCCTTTGAAGTTACACTGAAGAGACACATGGAGACTTCTGCTAGTTCTTTTATACTTAGCCGATTCGGGCTTGCTACCCACTTGACTTCTGTTGGACCCTAGACATGTGAAGAGTTGGTGCTCATTTGATTTTTCACTTTGGATTCACCCCGAAAGGCATTGAGTGACGCATGGATCCTTCCACCGGTCTTGGAGTCTTGAGCAGATGACTCTGTCTCTTTTTTAACTCTGACCATGTGGTGAGCTAGTGCTCATTTGGGGTCTGTCCCTTGGGTCTCACTTCTGAAGTTATGCCGTTGAGGCATGTGGAGGCTTCCGCCGACCCTCTTATACTTAATCAATTAAATAGCTGGCTCTGTCCCTTTTTTGAACTTGGGACACATGGAGGGTTGGCGCAAGTTTGGGGAACTACCTTTGGCTTTGACCCTTGAAGTTGCACCAATGAGACACATGGCACCATCCACTGAACCTTCCATACTTAGCCGATTCGGGCTTGTTCTGTCTTCTTTTCAGACCTGAGACATGTGGAAAGCCTAAGCTTATATGAAGACTATCCCTTGGGTCCTTCCCTTATATTTTCACTGTTAATACCCGTGGAGGCTTCCGCTACTACTTGAAACAAACAATCAGGATCCTTTGGGCCATAGGGCCAATTGGACACTTTTGCAAAAAATAAAAATAGTGATAAATTTAAAAGATAAACCCGTCATGCCGCATCCAATCAGATATGTCCACGTACCCATGGATGTTGGGGCAAAAATTGATAGGGAAGATACGCCCATCATTCACAACTGTGGAAAAATAAAAATGAAAGGGAAAACCCCACCTTTACACCTAAATTTCAAATTGTTCTCCATGGAATGAAAAATGCAAACAATACCAAGCTCGATGCGATCCACAACCAAAGAGAAGGATTAACAACAACATCTCGAATGAAGGAAAATATTTTCAAGAAAAAGCACAAATTAATCCAAGGTACCGACTCAAAATTTTCAAAACTTGACTTCAAAAAGAGGGGAATTTTTAAGGTGACAACAATCCTCTTCTAAAATTACTCGGTTTATGTTTTTCTTCTACTTTTAATGTTAGTTGATTAACATCATACAGGATATGGATCTGAAACATACTCAACTAATCTTGTATGAGATAACTCAACCCATTTACATACCTTGTGACCTTCTGTTCTTCAAAATCTTCATGTTCCAACTGGATTGATAACTACTAAAATTCATCGGTATACTCTTTGGTGTTGAGATCCTTCTATCTTAGGTTTTAAAACCTTTAAAATAGTGTATGTGCATAATCTTCAGGAAGATACTTTTCTTTCAACTTCTTCACCAGCTTTATTCCATTTTTATATCTTTTACTTTTCTTTCCTTTGTATTTCATTTTTAAGTGATCCCACAATATCAATGCATATCTTTCCAAATTTGTGCATGAAATCTTAACCTACTTCTCCTTTGAAAGGACTCAATTAAGTTTTCCATGTGATTCAACTAGGTCATCAAATCCCGTGGTTGGAACCCTCCACCATAACAAGAACATTATTATTGATTTCATCATTCTTTCTCTAAAAACATCATATCGGTATCTCCTCAAATGGGCACTCATTGAACTTTTCTTCACCTCTCTCATTTTATTCTTCATTTCCTCCCATGTTTCAGCTAGGAAAGTTTTTACGAAGTGCATTAAATTTTATAATATCCTTGGTTCTAGCTTAAATTATTCAACTTTAGAGTGCTTACATTTAAGTTCACTTCCGTTGAGGTAAGAAAGAAATAAAAAGATGAAGATGAAGTGTTTCATGTGTACCGATACACACTAAATAATTTAAGCTACTTGTGTAAGATTTGTGCCAATATATTTGTGCTGGTGAATCCTCAGGCGGTCATATGACAGCCCACAGTCCCTATGGTCATGGAAAATTTTAGTGATAAAAATAGGATTCCTTGTAAGTCAGTAGTGGAGGAAGAAAAAGAAGAATTGGATGGTGATCAAATATATACTCTGCGAAAGAATCCCAAACACAACTAGCAGTTTGCATATTAGGACTACCCCTTCATGATTGATACCTAATCCTAAGAAGAAGGTGATTCTATAGATAGTGATAAATTGACACTGAGATTGAGCACCACCTTGCTTTTGAGGACTACCCAAATGGAAAATCAAGGAGCTTTGATAGGTGGATGAAGGGAAAGAGATTCGAGAGACCTATGTATGTGATCCAAAATGAGTCTCATCATCAAATGCATTTCTATTTATATATAAAGGAAGAGGACATATGAATATGCCTTTTAATGATTGCCAATGGAGTAATTTTGTTTTCTTTAACTATACATCAAACAATATCTTACTTAGTGATCTCTTCCTTAGAAATCTCAAAGACTTTTCTTTACAATATGGTTTTATGGTCTCCCCACACATTCTGTGCGATATTCTACCACTTTTGCAAATCAATTTCTTGCACAATTCTCTATAGATATTAGGGACAAAGTTTCTTATTGTCAAATGTATAAAATATGGTGAGGGTATAATGAACACATAAGTGATTATGTTTTATGCTACAAGACTATGCTTACTAAAATAAATAATATTCTAGCTAATAATTAACTTCAAGATATCTTTACAAAAAAATTCCTTCTCCTTTGTAGTAATCATTTATGTTTGAGAACTTTCCCTCATTTGATCATCTATTTCATACACTAAAATAATGTGAAGCCAAGACACTACATATGTATAAGATTAAGCATGTTTCTAACACTTCTAATACATAAATTATTTCTAATAAAATCTACATTCAAAGGCAATACTCAGGACTATCAGGCTACTACTAAAGACATTGTTAATGATGTAACACAACCTACTAAGCTACATTTACAACGGATACAAAGATCTAATTTATGTTTTTACCTATTTCTCCACATATAATTCTGTAAAATTACTTAAATACAATATTTTCTCTCGCCCTCCACTTCATGATGTTGATGCAATTAATCCTCATAGTAAGAGTTTCAATGTTAATGCTTATTGCAACTATCAAGATGTATTGGTCACCTCACTAATACAACCATTCTTTGAATAGTTATACATTTTTGAACCAAGTCATTTTGCAGCTACATTCTAAAAAATGAAACACTTTCAGATTCATTACTCCCATCTTAGATCTACCTTGTTCCTAAAGATCTCTCATGTTTCACTTTGTATAATTAAGAGAATCTATCTGGTTATGTTTTTGAGTTTATAGCATATCGTTATCACTAGTTGTAAGTATTAATGTGTTGTTATGATATTGCATGATTAATTTTGGAAGGCTATTAATCATACTAACTCCCTGCAAAAAATATTGCATCATCTTTTAGTGTATTTATTGAATTATTTTACTTTACTTTAAAAAGGGTGTAAACGAGAACCAAATAGAAAGGCCACCATTGAAGCCTTATCTAATTTTTTTGTTTATGGAAAACATGATGTGTGTTATTCCACTTAGCATGTTGAAAATTGTAACTTTGGACAACATGGAAGTAGATTTCACAATAGATTTTGAGTTGTAGAGCTCGTTGAATTTGATAACTACCCAACCATTATTGGTATGTCATTGTGCCTTGAGAATATATTTGATGTGCTTCAAAAAGTGATACATGAGCTTTGAGAATGAAGAGCATCAATTTTTTAATTCCTCTGAACTCATCCCAAGGACCACCTTTTGTTGAAAGTGTAGAGTGGGACACACACACACACATGTATATGGTTTCGAACAAATTCTATATATATCTATAGAAGAAGGTATTAATTACATCAACAACATCGCATCCCAACAGAGGATTATATCAAACCAAATAATGAGGGTTTTATTCTATGGAAGATAAACACCTCTATCTCTAACATTACAAGTCATCCTTGCCATCGATGGGTCAAAAATCATATGAAGTGACTGGAAGAAGGTGCGTACAAGTGATAAGAAAACCTAAGAATGCATATGAAATATTGATAAAATTCAACACACCATCCAACATAAGGAAAGTTAGAGCATAACAATAGAGACACAATTTCACACCACACATGAAGAAGTGTTAGTCGTGAAGAGGATCAATAGAATAAGTCAATGGAAAATGAAGTTTCCACAATAAGAAACACATGAAGGCATAAAAAATAAGACAATCAGACCAATCCTAGACCAAAGATGTGAACTTTCCTATAACTACACAACACCAATATACCTCCACATATACTTTAGTACCCTATACATCATCACTGTAATTTGGTGTTTTGATGTGGACTTACATTTACAAGTTAATTGTTTCGAGTTCTAAATCTCAATTGTAAATGAATTTTCTAGGCAAGGCAAGCTTAAACCTTGCTTGAGAGAGAGTTCGATAAATCAAAATTGTTAGTGCTTTGGCAAACACCCCAATTTGGTGTTTTGGTATGGGTGTATGTTTTACAAGGATTTGAACTCACTCCTTTGTAATTACACCTTTCAAGCCATTTTGTGGTGTTTCTGTTTGACACTTATATTAAAGATTGTGGCTTCAGAAAACATAATAGAATTAGAAATCAATATAGTTTTTGACAATACAAGATAAGAACTTTGAGATTTATATGTCTAGACTTATTAGAGTAAATATGTTTAAGATATCATATGAGTAACTATTTTATATATACACTTGATTATAATTAATAATAAGAGGAATATTTCGATCAAACTCTTACATATTCACTTTGAACTTTATTTTAATTGACTTGAATGGATCAATATAGCCATAATAGAATAAATAATAATTAGAAAAATAAAACTAAATAAAAATTAAACAAATAATTTTAATGAAAAGGGGGACGGGTCAAATGTGAGTTCTTAGTTGACAGAGAAATGGCGAGTGGGCGAGGGAGAGTGGCGTGTGGAGGGGGCAGACCAGGGGTGGAGCACAACAAAGTCTGAAAAATCCAAATTGATTTCAAGGAATAGTTGATGCGGTTAAGAAATACTTGTGAGTCTGTGACTATCTAAGGAGAACAGTGTAATGGAATTTTTTATTTTGGCAGGAATTCATATTTATAGAATGGATTACCAGAAATTCGTTAAGTCAGAAGTGGGCAACAACATTAGATCTCATTAAAATTGACGGTGAAGGTTTTATTGTGTAATTGACAACTCAAACTATACGTTTAGATACTACTATAATAGGTCTGGACGAAGAACGAGCAAGAGATATGCTTACACAATGCTACATGCAGGTATGGTCACGGGCTGAAGGAAGTGACGTTTTTTGTAAATGCGTGTCCAATCTCACTTTTTCCGGAAATTGTTGTTGATGTGAACAGAGCAAATGGGCAACAAAATGGAACTAACGACTGTTTGTTTACCTTTTTTACCTAATATGGTAACGCACCTGCAAGTTAAGGCGCTTGCATTCCTAGCAGAAAATGCGTGGTTTTAACCTGGATTTATTTTGGTTGGTGAGTTTCCAACCTTTGGTGATCTCTGCTAGTTCTCCAACGAGATCAAGAATCATGTTCATGAAATCCAGCAAGCTCACATTGCATTGAGCTCATATCTTATACAAATTCAGATCCCGATCTGCATTCTTTGTATTAACATCTGATTTGAATCTTATTTAGTTTGGTGACTAAATGATCATTGTATTGATCCTTGGTGCTATGGTAGCATGGATAGACTCGCCATCAATCTCTATGGCGAAGTATCTTGTGTTTCGATAACGGCCTTAATATTCATCTTAGTCGACCGTCACGCTACTCTCTCTGGTGGTATTAAGGTGAACAAACATCCTACATTGTATTAGGGTTAACTTACATAGCGGGACGAAGCCTTTATATATATATATATTTTGATTGAAAAGCATATCCATATAATAATGATGAAATGTACAATGCTAATCATACAAAATCGAGTGGAAAAGGTCACACTCCACATGTAGAGTAAAAGTAGCCATAAAAAGGCTATGAATGGCACACATTAGATAATCATATCAAGATAAACTTATCAATCAAAAAAAGTTGGAGCAAAATTTGCGTAAACCAAAGAAAAAAAAAACTGCTAGGCGGCGGCGTAACATGGAGGAAGGAGAGGCGACACGGGGGGCTCTTTGGATGGTCACCCCACCCACCAGGAGGGTTGGCGGGGGCGTTAGTAATCGGCTCCCAGCCGTCAGTCTGCGGTTGCTCCTCCTCATTGCCCGTTGGTTGGGCGAAATGGCTAAGGAGAGCCGAGGAAACTTGGAGTGATCAGTGCCTGCCACCCAGAACCGCCACTGGCCGGCCCAAACACCCTTGGCACGGGAGGAGCCCGAGATGGAGGTGGAGAAGGACCCCACCGATGAGGGGAGGCACTCTGCCGCCCACGAGATGGACCCCGATCAAAATTGTGAACGAGAGCGACAACCTTGTGAGTGGGAGCGACGATGAGGAGAATCAGGTGGAACATGACTGACAGTGCAGGGGGCACTCCCAGTGATCCAGCAGGGTCTGCAGGTGTTCCACCTCAATGCAGACTTTTTCCACTTGAACTTGGATCTGAAGTGAGACATTGGAGATAACAACAAGTTTGTTAGAAATAACAAAAGTTCTATCCACTATCTCCTTGTTAAAAATAGCTGAATTTCTAGTTTTCCAGATGTGATATAAAATAGTAGCTCTAAAAGAATGCCAAATGTTGTAAAATTAAGAACCATTTTCCATGTAAAGAATGTGGGCAAAAAGGTTGAAAAAGGGTATGAATCTAGTGCTTAGGGGGGTGATCGAGCATGGGAGGGAAACACAACAGAGGAACTCCCATAAGAATGAGGCGTTACAGGATTTTAATTTTAAAATCAAGTTGTTTAAAATATAAAATTCTTGGCCATTTACATGTTTGAAAGACTCGATAGAACTTCAACACCGCAATGTTGTGTATGTGTCTCAAAAATATTCAAAAACAATTTTTTTGTAATGGATTTATTTTCAAAAAAGGGGAAAATGTAAAATGTTTTCAGAAAATTGTAATTGGATGTATTCTCAATTGCAACCGACATCCAAGGATTTTTATATTGATGAGGGAGGGTGGGGAATTGCGGGAATGTTAAGTCTCAGCTCCTAAATGGTATAACTCCCCCATATTAATATAAGGGGGAATGCTAGGAATTAGTCCTAATATGGGTGCCTTTTTGAGTTTAGATGAGTCATCCACATTATTAAATATAAAGTAGTGCATGTTTATCCCATATGTGGAGAGGTTTATTCAAATAATGTAGGTGAGTTGTGAAAACAATTCACATAGGATTTAGGAGAGTGTTTTAAGGAAGGTTGAGGGAAAATAGGTTATGATATATTTAGGGATTAAAGGTTGTCCAACCAACCACCTATATTTAGGGTATGAGGCTGGTGGAGTTATTATAGGAATGTTCCTATATATATGTAACATAAATTATTTATTAATAATGTTGAACTGATTATTTTTGAGCTTACACTCTTCTAAATATGGGATAAAAACCATAGTAATTTAGTGCAAGAGAAAGAGGATCAGTACCGTTTCGACGCTTGCTTATAGGCATCCACTTGGGATTTTTTGTCATCCAAATCTTGATTGGGAATTGCATTTTCCTGAAATTTTCCAAAGTGCCCTTTTCATGAATCCATTTTGTGCATATCCAATAATCATTGCATTACATGAAACCCCATTTTTGTTTCATTGCCATGCATTATGTAAAATAGTTCATGAACTTTGCCTAAGCTTCCACGTTTTGTATACCATCTACTCAACCGCCTATATCTAAAGAAAAGGAAAGGGTTTGTGTTTCATTATGCTTCAATGGATGTTCATTGTATTTGTAGTTCCCACTCCTATTCAAAACCTATTTTGTTATGATCATGATTATTAGTTGCTTAGTGACATGGACATTATTATGATATTTTAGGTAGTCTATTGTTAGAAATTATGGACATTGTGATTATCATTGTGTTTTGGCTCTTATGATGGATTGTATGGGTACATAGAGGACATTGATAGACATTGTAGTACATGATGGTGATTTAGTGTTATTTTGTTATATGCTAACATCTCAATTCTTGATAGTGGTGATTATGTTTAGATGATTGGACTAACCTTGTGTGCACATTGATGTTATGGTTTATTAATAATGTGATGATAATAGGTGATCAATAGTATGTTGTCGAATGCATCTAAATAGGTATAAATTACAGTAAGTGTGTGAATTACATGGTTATCATAAAATATGAATTGTGATAGATGGTTATGCATAGATGTAGGGTGATAATAAATGTTAATGGATATGGTAGAATTGTGATGATTAGTAATTGTAAATAATTGATTTAGAATATAATTTCTTAACCATGATAATGATACAATTATGTTGTATGATGATGTTATTTGATAAATGATATATGTGTTTTGATTTCTTGATGTATTAACATGGCCTTGAAGTCCAAGGTGGTATTGTCTCGGTTGTTTGTAGGAAAAAAAATCACAATAAACAACGAAGGTACTAGGGGACTAACTATGGAACAATACCAGAGGTTTACAATAAGATCACTTTGGTAGCCGTGTGAGTGTGTGTGCATTGTCATTTTTCTTATTATGTTATTAGGAGGTCTCTAAGGGGGAGCAACCTCATAAGTTACCATGGCCGGTGTGAATGTTTTTTTTTTTTTTCTATTTTAATTAATTTCCTTAGTTGAGTATGTAGTTTTATTGAATTCTAATGTTTCTTCATGTCCTTGTGTTTATTAGTGTGTTATGGATTAAGTTAATTAACCATGTCGAATTTACAAATTAGGTGATCTAACAATGGGGAAATGAATGTGTTATATGGTCCTTTCTTTTTTCATGATTTTGGATGGATTATATTTTATTTTGGTTTTTGCACCCATCCCCATCACCAAAACTCGTATTTGGGCTTTGAGCCCATTTTTGGAGGCTTTTGGGACAAGTTATACTTGTCCCATACTCCTTAAACTCTCCCACAAACCAAACCTATAATATGAGGGGTCAAATTTATCCCCTATTATGTATTTTTGAAGGAAAAATTGGAAATTAATGCCACCCCTTTTCCTAACCTTCTTAATTATGTCCTTGAAAGTATGGAATGGAGGATTGTGTGTGAGAATAGAAGTGTCATACCCTCACCTTACTCATTTATGGAGTCTTGGATTGTGTTTTACTTGTGAGGTGGATTGGGGGGAAATTATGTGGCATCCTACATGGAGCCACATCACCATCCTCTCCACCATTTTCTATTTATTGGAGTTTCATGGTTGTTTTGGGGGTTACTTGGGGATTTTTGGAGAGCTTGCATAGGAGTTGGCTTGGATTGTAGAAATAAGTTAGAGCTTGGTTACTTGAAGGATTGAAGGAGTTTTCAATGGAAAGGTAGGATCTTATACTTTGTATTTTAGCATTTCTTGTTTATGTTTTGTGTTATGAATGTATGAATGCATGTTATTTTGTATGGATTTGGGTAGAGTTGGCCTTAGGGATGGTGTAGGGAGAGATAAATGGAGCCCTTTGTGGAGGTAAAATGGATTATCTATGGATTTTGTGGAGGAAGTGTGGGAAGGGAAATCCACCTATGTGGAGTTAAAAGGAAACTATATCATTTTCATCTTTTAAAATGGAGAGATAATGAGTTTTTTTGCGTATGTGATTTGTGTTAGTGCACTTGTAGGTGTTGGGTGGATCCCTATCCCAATTGGGAGGCATAAGGAAATGGATGCCATATTCATTTCTCCTTTGGCTCAACTTGGAGCCTATGTGTATTTGCATTATAAAGGATTTAATTGTTCTTGCTCTTTGTGGTTGTGGATTTTGTTGTGTGTTAGTGTTGTATGTTGAAGTCTTTTAGTCAATATTGTCGTGGTTGTGAACACCCCTTATTCTTCCATTGTTAGGGCAAGGGGACCAAGGAGAAGGTTGGCTTCACCTTCTCATTGGATTAAGGTTGGGAGGTGAGTGTTTCCTAGCTCCCTTTCCTTGTTGTTGTGTTGAAGATGGAGAAAAACAAAAGGAGTTGCAAGTTTGGTTTCATGGGATGGAGTTACAAGTGTATTTGGAACCAAATGAAAGAAAAGATATTTGTTGTAAAATCTAGCATGTTGTCTTCACTTTTATGTGGAGGGATTTGTACTTGAATTTTAAGTTTTAAGCTTCTTCTAAAAGAATTATTCAAATTTGATATGAATTAACAAATAATGGGATGTATAAGGCTGAAATAAGGGTAATTTTAAGTTGCATTTTATTCGAAATGTATCTCATTTTAAATCCATGACTTGTTTTCTGATTTTATTTTAATATAGTCTTGAATTGGAATTGTTATTGTCATACTTTATATATAAAAAAATCATTTTTATATTGGCTTTTTACACTTATTTTTCCTCATTGTTGATATACTTTAATCAATATTACAAAACTAAAAATTTAATTACATCCTTTTAGATTAAAGAAAGAAACTCATTGTCTTCCTACTTGTGTGTGTATTTTATTTTAACTATTAGTCCAACAACTATATATATGTATGTATGTATGTATGTGTACATTCATTTATACAAATATGTTGTCTAATTACTTTTAAAAGTACTATTAACCAGAAATATATATATATATATATATATATATCACACACACACACACACACACACACACACACACACACACACACACACACACACACACACACACACACACACACACACACACACACACACAAAAACATTAAATATTATAAAAATATATATTATAGAAATGGTAATATGGTTTGGTTGTTCTATTGAAAAAAACTTAATAATTTTTTTGATTAATTAATTATGGGGGGGGGCAGATTGCCCTTCGATTATCACATATGATAATAATATATATATGATTTTGTGGGGAAAACAGGGGTTGATGATTTTCATTGGGGTGTGGCACCGCCCACATCCCCACAACCCTATCTCCTCCTTCATAATTACGGCCATATGACCCGTTTAATAAAAAAACAGTGCTCGACCCATAGGGGTGCCCATGTACACAACAATGTGTGTGTGTGTGTGTGTGTGTGTGTGTGTGTGTGTGTGTGTGTATTTAAACAAAATAACAATGAGGGTAAAAAAAACCCAAAACCAAAAATCTGGTCAAATCTTTCAAACAAAAATAATAAACTACATATAGAAAATCCTAGAATGGGAATGCAAAAGTAAACCAAAAAGCTTGCTTGGGAAGAAATCTCCCCTTCATTATAGAGCTTTAGAAAACAAGAAATCTCCTTAGCTCTCCATATGCACCCATGGCCTCCATCTCCTCCTACCTGTAAAACCTACATGTGCAAATGAGAGAAATTAGGGAAAACAAATGAATAAAAAGAAAACATAAGGATATTTAGGGTTTTTAGTCAAACCTAGAATCTAAGGGCTCTCATTGATTTAATCCAAGGGTGGAGATTAGATCCTACCCTTTTTAGGTTGTAGGTATTTTGGTTAGAATGGATGTTTTAAAAAGCGTATGAGTAATTTGATTAATGTGGACACCTAGGTTATTCTATACATGGGTAGAAGTGGGTTAGGTTATGTGGTGGCATTTATTTTTATTAATGGTAAATAAACTAATGTTGAACATGGGGATATTTTAATTAAATTATTTGAGGGAATTTCAAAAGAGGAATAAAGTAAAGATGTAGCTAATTAAATTAATGTGGCATGGGTATTGTTACTTGGTGAAATAAAAATTAAAAGTAATTTGGGAGATATTTTAATTAAAATTTAATGTAACTTAGGAAACGATTTTTAATAAATTTTAATAGAAATTTAAGTGGACCAAAATAAATGAAATTAATATTAAATTAGGAATTAATTTAATAAACTTAATATGAATATACATAAGATATTTTTAATCCGTACTAATTTTGGAAAATATGAAATATTAATAAAGGAATGAATATATTAAAACAAATGTATCGGTACTTTAATAAGCGCAATACAAGTATGTTTAAACAAAAAACAATTCCGTAATATTTCCTAAGTGATCGATGGAGATTTGACATGGTTTTGGGTGTTACAATATTCTAAAATATTAAACATACCTCATTTATGTATACCCCACAACCTAGTGATCCATGAAGCCACATATTTTTGAAACATTTTATTAAAGAATCCACTTTCTTTATGCATTCTTCTAAATTTTGAATTCCTACATGTTGCATGTACAACTACCTAGGAAGAAACAAATCCACGCTCCATTGGAATGAGGTGGATGTCTTTACCCATTTCAAAGCTCCACGAGAGAGGCTTTGAGGACACCGGTTAAGGTTGGGATGTATGGATTTAAACCTACTAAAGGAATTTGATAAAATTCCTCTAAGGCATTTTCAACTAACTCATTTTGTGCATTTCATGCAAAAAGGCCAATCTAGGGATGTATTATGGAGAAGGTATTCCTTTGAAAATTCTCAAGACTTATGAGGAGAACCATTAATATTGCAATCATTTCATTTGAATGGCATCACATTTCTTCAAAGAATTTTGTCAAACAATTTGCATGCCAAGCACATGCTTCCACATTTGCATACATATCTACCAACACACTTAAAATTATAATTTTTGACAAGGTGATTCTCCCAACCATATTTTCAAGTTGTTATTTTTTGTAGGATGACATCCAAAATAATGTCAACCACATTTTCTTGGAAGGATAAAAATCATTTAAAAAAAATTTACATACCACACCACTAACACAGGAAATATATGCTAAGTTAGAGAAATAGTCTAGGGAGATGCATGCATTTGGGAGGGCATAGAAAAATACAATGGTAAATTTATATTTCCACCTGTGAAATGCATTTTCTTGTAAGTTTCTAATTCCTTTTGATTTATCCATTTGTGTGTGGCCTGCAATAATTGTTGCCTAAGAAATACATTTCTTTGAGGTGTTATGTCAAACAGTTCACACACCTTATCTATGCTTTCATATTTTATTTATGCATATGAAAAAACTCCTCTTTCTACTATGCTTGATGGAGTCCAGAATGTATTTCAAATATCTTATTTTTCACGGTCTAGAAGGATATGTCCAAGTTAGTGCAATTATAATTAAAATGCGTGGGTGGGGGGAAAGAGATGAAAAAGTCTATGGATTTTGACCATTCTTGGAACATCCCGGGTAAGACACCTGCCATCATTACTCCCTACATCAACTCCACCAAGCCCAAAACTAAGTTCAATTACCAATACTTGTAATTTGATCTATTTGTTTGTTGTTATTATTTATTTCATTTTTCCTTACTTTATGTCTTGTCTAGGTTATTAGTTATTTATCTACTTTATTTTCTTTCTATTTATTAATATATATGTAACATATACTAAAACAACCCACTTGAGACCCAAGAAACAACCTAGGGTTAGTTAGGAAAATTATGGAATAATTTTTTTTTATTAAAAGAATCTACAACCAGGTTACAAGACAACAACTGTCACTAACAGGTTCCGGAACAATTCAAATCCACTAGAACAAAATTTTCTTTATTAACAATTATTAGAGTCACAAGGTCCAAAATTTAGGGTTAGAAGGTTCAAAAGGTTTAGAGGGGAATTCCTCACCATACCCACTCTCTAACAGGCTTAAATATTCAACTTGATTTTTCTCACATGTAATGCATTCAAAAATTTCCTAAATTATTTCCATTGGATAGGAAATTTCCTCACCTTTCCAATGATATAAAGAAGTCCTCCTAACTCCTCACAAAACTCAAGTTATGGGCCGATGGACCTTGGGAGGAAAAGTTTCCCAAGGGCGGGCCTGCGGGCCCAGGGGTGAAAATTTTCCCTTGTGCGGGTCGGCGGAGCGGGGAAGAGTTTTAACATTTTTTCCCTTTTTGGGAAAAAACATGATTTTCCTCCACATGCCTGTGGGCCCAAAGAGGACACGTGTCAAGCTCAGATTGGCATGGGGAAAACTAGACATGTGGGGAAACATACAAATTTTAGACTTTTTCTTCAAAAAGTGCAAGGGGTTAAATTTTACGTGTGCCTCCACTGACTCCTAAGGCTACCACGTGTTAGCCTTTCATTGGCTGCGGGCTAGCGGGTCGGTGGAGAGATTTAAGAAAAATTTCCAAAAGGGGGTAAAAAGGTTAAGTTCCAAAATACTCTATTGGTAACACCCTATTGGTTGCGGGTTGGCGGGGTTGTGGGGAAAATTATAAAAATTTTGTATTTTTTTTTCAAAATGATTAAGTTGCAAGGGTTCCGCCCCTCCACTATCACCTCATGGTGCCACGTGGTAGCCTACGATTGGCTACGGGCCGAGGGGTGGCGGAGAAAATTTTGAAAATTTTCCCAAAAATTTTCTCGAGTGTTTTAAGGAAAATTCGGGTTACGGGCCTGCCAAAGAAAGTTTTCCGAAAATTTTCTGCTAAGGAAGGAAAAATTCAGAGGGCCATAACTTTTGATAGAGAGCTTAGTTTTGGGGAAACAAAGAATTTTTGGAAATATCTCGATGCCCTCTTTGTATTGAGATCATTAATTTTAGATTTTGATAAGGTTTAAGGGGTCAATTTTAAGAAAATGACTGCTAGAATTTTTAAAAGCAAACTGGTAAATTTTAACTTATAAAATTTGTTCAATTTGATCTTCCTCCTCTCTCAACATGTCAAATAGACATGGAGGATTGTTCTAAGAAGAATTTAGGATGCATTTGGAAGGTAATTTTGCTTAATTGATTTCCAATTCAAATTTTTACAACTTCTGACAGCAAAAAGACTGTGAAAGGTTTGGGCCTGATTTTGCAATGTTTGAAGGATTTTTCCTTAAGTATTTTAGTCCAATTGAGTTCATTTATATCATAACATGTTAGATTTTAATGTTTCATTGTTATTTATTGCTTGTAGGTTTGAACTGTTCATTTTAGATAAATTATTTGCTAGGATGAAATACAAAACAAAGATTAATTTCTAAAGGATTTATTTATCATTTTTCACCTTCCAAGTATGGAGATTCATTTATATTCTAGTCTAATACATTTAGTGGATTCAAATAAAACTATTCTAAACCCAAAATGTAATTCTGATTTCCAATTTTACACATTTCTAAAAGAGACAAAATACTATATTTTTCTCACACACATTTCTTCCTTTCAAACAGAGATTCCAAAACATCGATATAATCAGTTTTAATTTAACAATGCAATTTGGGAAAAGCATTTCATTCATTCATTGATTTCCAAAGGCAATTTTTACAACTTCTTTCTTTTATTCCTTCCCAAAATTCATCATACAGATTACATTTCCTTCACATTCTTTCAAAGAAAAAATAGAGTCTATTTATTTTTCATTTCACTTTACAAATTTCATAATCCATACAACATCTTTCCATTTCAAAAATTTACAAATTCATCCACTTCAAAGTGGGAAGGGTTACAATGAGATTTTATTTCACATGGAACTGTCAAATAGTCTTTCTCCTCTACTCCAAAACAACAACATAAATTTCTTCTCATTCATCCAATTTGATCACAACAGGAGTAGGGGAAAGGCAACACTCTCCACCCAACCAAGACATCCAATGAAAAGGATAAGCCATCCTTATTCATTGGCCCCTGAGCCCCAACCACAAAGTAATAGAAGGTGTGATTCAACCATGCACACACATGTAAATTTCATAATAAAATATAGTTCAAAACAGAAAAGAACTATGGGGAAGCTAGTTATGCCTCCCAATGGGAAATGGGTATCCACCTATAACAAAGCGCCAATTGAAATCATCTCCCATATATCCTTATGCCCCCAAACATTTCCTTATGCCCCACAAAGTAAGAAATGCAATATATTTCTTTTCCATGGTGGATCCCAATCCCAAACTCCCTCCATAATAAATCTAATGCCACCGGCATTCCCTTATGCCCCCACATGGATTCCCCATAGCTTTCTCCTACACCATTCCTAGGCACTCTACCCAACCAGCCATTAAACACATAAAATATTCACCATTCACACAACATAAAAAGAAATAAAAGCATATATAAAGAGCTAAGATCCTACCTCTCCATGGTAGATTTTGTTTCAATACAACAAGCTTTCAATGTCAAAATACAGTCCCAAAATCAGCAATGCCCAAGTATGAAATGCTCTCCAATCTCCTCCAAAATCAACAAGAGCTCCAAATAGCCAAGGAAAATTCACCCCAAGGAAGCATTCCAAAAGTTCAACAACCCAAAACAAAGCAAGGAGTTCCAATTTTATAGAAGAGGGAAGAGAAGAGGATGAGGTGGATCCATGTAGGATGCCACATCACACATCCTCAACTCCAACACAAAAGTCAAATTCATTCCCCCAAGAATAATAAATGGGTGGGTGAAAATATGACAAATTACTTACACACTCTAACCAAGCCCACACACCCCATAAGGACTGCAAATTTAAAACATGAAGAGAGTGCAATTAAAGCTTACAGTTTGACTTATAAAAATGCATTAAAAAGGTCTAAAATCAACCCTCCAACCATATGTTTGGTTGGTAAATAAAATTAAGAGGTATGGGACAAGTTTTACTTGTCCCATAAGCCTCCAAAATCTTCCTCCAAGGAAAAATTCGAATTTCCAAGGAGGTGGAGTGTTTCATACTCGAAAATCTGACTTACACAACTTTTACACATACTTGACACATCACTTACCACATTTAATACAAGAGTCAACAACTTATATAATTACTTTCTTATATCCCAAATTTGATTGATTTATTTATTTTAACAATATGATTATTGACATTAATTCTCCACAATTAAAAGAATAATGAAGGGTTATATGCATCACAAAATAAACACATGTAAACAATAATAAAAAGGAACCACATTAATAAAATACAAAAATCCCCTTGGTCACATTCAAAGGTAATCCCCCATGGGAATCCCTAACAAAAAAAAACACACACACACAAAACATGTTGTCATGGTGACCTTGTTGAATTCATCTAGAATTCCAATGTGGTTGGTCTTTAATCCCCCAATGTTTGTTGTGATAGTTTAACTTGCAAAACACAGATACCTCCTTTGGCCTCATGGCCATATCAGAACATCCAACATGATATAAATATAATCACAAAATCATCTATCATATGAATCAAAAAAACATCAAGGAAATAACAATATAACTTACAATTTATATTAACAACTATATCATCATCATATAATGTCCATTTTCTAGGTCTACTCACAATATCCAAAAATCACATGTCCGAACAACATTCATAATATATCTATGTCAAATAGTATATCATCATCCACATATAAAATGTCTCTAATAATCATCATGCATCATAACTAAATCAAGATCAACAATAATCCATGGTCCAACATCTAACATCATACTAAATCAAAACTATAATAATGTCCATAATATAGTCAACATTATCAAGATAAGTATCAAAAGGTGTCAAAGAGAAGTGGGCACTACAATATATATATTTTTAATTTATAATTTTTAAATTATGTTTTAACATAAGAATTATCCTTCATCTCTTGTATTATCACTACCATTAACTTATTATTAATATATTTTTTAACGTTCACTACTCATCACATATGGAAAAACATACTAGTATAGTAAATAATTGTCAACACAACCACTTGCATGAAGATGTTAAGTGACACTTCCTATATTTGACATCACATCAACACATGAACCATTGGATAAGGGTATGTTCATATTAATTTACATTTCCTCTTACTAGAGGAGGGTTGCATACCTTTGAAATATTTATGCTATTTTCAAAAGGGCCAAACAAACTCATCAACAACATGAAATAAGACATAAGTTCCCATAACGGAGTTGTTAAGGTAGAACCAGGAGGACAATACATCTAGAAAAAATATCATCTTGATCATTTTGATCTTATCCATGGGAGAAAAGGTATCCTCGTAGTCTATACCTTCCTTTTGAACATACCCCTTTCCTCTTGGTCTCGCCTTATACTCATCAATGGTCCCATCTTCTTTGTACTTTATTTTTAAAAACCATCTACATCCAATGGTCTTCTTCCTTGGTGGAATATCAACAATATACCATGTGATATTATTCATCAAAAACTAATATTCAACATCCATGAAATCTTTCCAAGCTTTAGACTATAGGGATTCTGAATTGTAGATGGATCAAATGATTCAAAAGCTTTACTCATTACGGTAGAAATTTACCTCATCACCAGCCTTACTGTGAGTATGTGGTCTAGGAGTGGATATTTCTGGAGGACCATCCAATTTGGCATATCAAATCATATTAGTATACCATTTAGAAATATTTTGAGTTGTTCTCGTGGGTTGTGGTCTTGTCAAATAATCACCATGATATCCATCATCACTATCATTATTAGTGGGTAAATTATCTTATATCTTCACAACAAGGATGTTTTGAACATCGGCGAGTTTTGGAAGGAGAATAACTTCTTTATTCTCAAAAACTCAACATCCCTTCTTGTGTACACTTTTTTGGTTTTTAGATCCATTAGTCTATATCCAAGAGCTTCTTCACTATACCCTATGAAAATGTATTTCTCATCTTTCATGTCAAGCTTCATTCTCTTCTTCCTAGAAATGTCCAAGCTCACTTTGTATCTAAACAATTTGTGATGTGCAATAGATGGTTTCCATCTCGACCATGCTTCATGTGGTATTACTTCATCAAGAGAAATAGTGGGAATTTTATTAGCAGATATATTGTTATTTTAGTTGCTTTTGGCCTAAAATGTATTTGTGAGTCCAAAATCATTAATCATACATCACACCATCTCCATGATAGTAAGATTCCTTCTCTCAAGAATATGATTTTTCCATGGTGTATGTGGAGGAGGAATTTGTTGACTCTATGAGCTTCTAAAAATGCTTTGAATTCATTGTTGGTGTATTCCACCTTGATTTGAGTGGAGAGTTTTTATTTTTCAATTAGACTCTGTTTAAACTTAAATTTCGAACTTATTGAAACACTCAAAAGATCCATCCATAGGATGAAGACAAAAATACACATTTTCATGAAAAATCATCAATTAAGAGCATACAATACTAGAATCTAAGATGAATTGGTCTTATAGATCCACACAGATCAATGTATACCATATCAAGCTTATACGGAGCCTTAAAAGTATTTCTACGGAATGGTGTGTAATGTCCCCAACTAGACAATTTTGACTCCAAATGGATTTAAGGCAAATCCCAAACCCCAAATACATATTATAGAAAATATAGCAAAAAGATATAGTGCAGATCTGATTTTTATCTAGAAATGGTGACTAAGTATGAATATGAAACTCATCAAAATTAGAAGATAAATCATGACAATTTCATCATAAACTGATCCACTGAATTTACTCAGCCAAAACACAAGAATGATTCCAGATTTGGGACCGAAAAAGAGGATGAAATAATTTATTAAAATTAAATAGATACTTTCCTTCAGACACAATTGTAAATAGGATATTTTGGAGCCAACATCCACTCCACAAAGGCTGATTTAGATTACTAAAATTATGATATTATAAAAATGATCAAAATATGGTTTTAGCATCCCAAAACACCTCCAGACAGTCCACTATGCAAGTCACACCACCCAGAAAAGGGCTGAAAACAAAGAAAAAAAACAAAATATTCCTCTTCAAACCCTCTTGAAAATATCCAACATTACAACCTTCAATATAATTGGAAACTAACTGGAAAATAAACTAACTTCTTGATATGCAATGGAAACACATGTGTGCAAAATCCTCTCAATTATGAGAATGATTTTCATCCTTCTACTATATCTCTTAGAGGGTTTTCATCCTCAAGAGATTATTTTTAAAGTTTTATGTCCTTACAAATATTTACAAAGCTTACAAAGCTTAAACAAAAACTAAATTTGTGTAAAATAGAAAAGCATGCCTTTAAAAGCAAGTAGAATTACTTTTATAGATTAAATTTTCCAAATAGCCACCCCAATATTTGATTTAAAAAATATTGAAAAATGCTAAACCCTAATTGTAGAGTCATAATGAAATTTAAGAAGTCATAAAGTACATATCCGAGATATGCCAAGTTGGAAAATTGTTGAATAGGATGAGGAATATGTTGCAACCACACACAAAAAATTTACACAACTATTGGAATAAGATGGAATGAGGCATCGGGTCTTTGTAGACCATTGTTGGGTGCCCATGATTATGATTTTTTGGAAAGTGATTTATTTAATGTCATTTCTATGTTGCTTCCCTTCGTTGTTGATCGATTTGTGTGTCACACTATGCCCACGAAATTTTCCCAACTTCAAAGAGAAAGAGAACATGAAAAACCACAAAACAAATAAAATCCTAAAAAAATATGCAAATGGGGAGTCGAATGACCCCCATGGTCAACCCATATAGTGAGCTTACAACTAAGAGTTGTACTACATTTCATACTCCATGTAGTTCTGCATGTGTGTGTGTAGAATCATGCCCTAGGTGGCTCTTGTGTAAGATGCACTTGAATAGAGAGAATTACTTAGATGTAGTAATGTAAGTGGACGTGTGGATGGAAAAATGAACTCCCCCTCCTATGAAGTGTATGTCAAAATAGCAGTCACTTATTCCTTGAATGAAGCTAGATGAATGCTTTCATTCTCTTGTAATTCCTTTAGATGCAACCTTAGGTGGTTGTAGTAGATGCTTAGTGCTTGCTCCTTTATTATGGTCACATAAATTTGTATCTATATGATTCCCTTGTTTGAATTTCATAATTAACCATCAAAATTTGAACCATAAGAAAACAAGATGCCAAACTGCTAGAAGAGGCCCAAAAGAGGTGAGTAAGATATAAAGATGTTGGGGAGCCTAGAGGAGATGAAAGAACACAGGTGTTGGTGTCCTGGCTATGTACTAGTGTCCAAACTCGTAAAAAATATGAAGTATCGAAATTCGGACTAGGAATTAGGGTGTGTAAGACCCACAAGGAAACTAGTAAGGAAGTAAAGAGGCCAAAGAAAATGGTCAATTATTAGTTTTATTGCTTATAAATAATATGAATAGAGGTATGTGATTAGGACCTAGAAATGTACCCAAAGTGTGTCATTTAGTGTCTACATTTTCTACCACTTTATGTTGTTGAGTAAATAATTGATAACATAAAGCAAATAAAAGATTTGTTCTTGATAACCATGTAGATCGATGGGGAAAGTGTGTTGAGTTTAGACAAGAAAAAGTGTGGAGTGATAAAATGAAGTGTGGAAGCTAGAGAAGTTATGTCGTGTTGTACTTGTTATCATTGTCTCTTGATGTGTTTGATGATATGATAGTTTCTTACCATAAGGATGAACTTGCGAAAGAGAATAGAAAAGAGTAGTAAAATATGTGTATATGAAAAAATTGATCCTAATGTGTAAAAAGTGCGTAAAAGTGTTCAAAAGTATGTAAAAATGTGAAAAGGAACATGTGCACCTGATCCGTGATGAATGAAAAGGATAGAAAATATCCTAAAGATGATGTAGAAGAGTGATTTTTTAGGTGATATCATGCCAAGAATGAGTTTTTCAGACGATCTCATGCCAAGTGTGAGTTTTTTTGGGTGATCTCACTCCACGATAGAATAAGTGTAGGCAAAAATGTCTAGTTTTATTCTCAATCCTCGACCGCTTCAGATGATTTATACACCACTTTGTAAGTGGTGTGATCTGATTTATTCAAATCTGATTCATTTCGATCTAATTTGATCTTACACGAATAGAAAACATGTAGAAAACATGCATGCTTGATTGTTATGCATGCAATGATAATAATTTTCTATAGATTGTTGTGAACCATGTTGATATGAGAAACATGTTGTAACTTCCCTAGTTATAGGCACCCAATAAGGGTTAGGGGTGCCTAGGAACTCATGACTATTTCGAGCACCGACATCTATGTTGTTTTGAAGACCCAAGTCATATTACGGGCCATTTCTTAAGACTCGTGATGTATTGGTACTAAACTATGTTATATGGGGTGAATGATTCACCAATGTATGTGTTATCTCTCGAAAGCGCACTCTGTAGAGAGATGGCGCGCAGTCTTCTATGCTTATAAATTTTATCTCTCTTTCGTAGATACAATGGAAACACCTAAGGTCTGTGGGTATACCTATTTTGAGGTGAGTCTCCTTATTGATGCATCCTAAATTGATTTTTGGGTTTAAGGGTAAACAATAACTGTAAAAAATGAATTAAAAATAAGGTGATACACCAAACTTGTATGAGGTATTTGACTAAGTACATGCATAATTGATATGGAATGAACTTCTAATGCACATGCCAACAGATTTCTAAAGATAATTAAGGGTAAACACTTTGATGTATTGAGGGATAGAATCACAACAATACTGCTAAGTTACACATACACATTAATATCATGCTAGAGATTACTGAATTTACAATAGGGTAAGATGATTAATTAGGGAATTCAACATTCACAAGATTAATGGAAAACATACACAAGACTGCAAATAATTGGAAAGGCAGAAAATACTTCACATTCAAAGGGAAAAATTGGCAGAAAATTGCTTCAGCACTCATGTATCTAAAAAGTCCTCCCTCTTGTGCTTTGCTAAGGCACACAATATATAGCAAATTTGATCCCCCACTCCTCTTGAAAATAGACTAAAGCTGTACTCACCCATGCATCCTATTTTTATCCTTTAAAGGAATAAAATAAAGCAAACTAGTACAAAGAGGCATTAATAGCCTTTGATTACATACAGTCAAACTGAAGTTGACTTTTCTATTTTTAAGAAAAGCATGGGTGAATAATTTGCTAATAATAAATCTTGCTTGATGAGAAAGTCTCCTTCCTTGTGCATGTGAATTTGTCTTCTTTCGATCTATCCTTTTGCTAAAGGCATGCAAAAATACTCCCTGTGAGTGAACAAAATAATTACAATACTTGTAATATTTACAAAATAATTCATCCACACATCCACTTGATGGGGACCACCTTCAAGCTCAGGTTCTGATGTTGACGTTCCTTGTCTTCTAGTGGTCACATGGGTGACATACTGTAAATCATCTCCAACTCCTCCAATAGTGGGGACCACCTTTGCACTTCACCATTAGTCCTCATTGGTTTGGCCACTCTTGTGGACTTAACAAATTACCATGGTTTTGAAATAATACAAGGGCACTTTGTAAAAGGGCACCATATTACATTTGAAACCTTTGCCAACATATGGCATATTATAGTCTGCCACCTCTGATTAATATATAATATAATGTCTTCCACCATATAGTTGTTGCCCCTTGCATCTTTGAAGATACTAAGGTTTAAATTTTATCTCTTCTAAAATCACTGTTGTTTGCATTACATCATAGTGTTGAATTATAATTTGGAATCCCTTTTGATAAGTCAATGCAATTATTTTAAAAGATATGGGGATGAACCCCTCTCCATGATGACTCACCCCTTCCATTTGAATTGTCGGTGGCATCTAACTTGGGTTGAGTTTTCTTTGAAAAATGGTATCGATCTCGGGCTATCAATGTCTTTACTATTTGATTCAAAGTATAGTTGATTCTTGACCTATGGTTAGGGTTTTGGTTTGCATTGAATGTGGTTGGTGGCACTGTGATCCTAGTGGTTTTCTTCAAACTTGGGGATTGATCCTCGAGCATTGATCTTGGTCCTTTTCTTTCCCTAACTTTGACTCTCTGACTATGGTTGAGTTTCATTTAACTCATCTCTGAAGTTTACATGTTAAATCTTATTTGATCTTAATGATCACTCCATTTGGTTTTTTGGCTTGAGGGCTAAGCCCTAAATTTTTTTGACTCGATGCGCTTATCATGAATTCCTTTAGGTACGCCCCTCTACATAACAATGTTATTTGATGTTTGAGAGAATTTGGATCTTTGCTATTTTGCTTTGTTTGGGTTTTTTGTTCAAGGTGGTTGTGGGTTTGCCATTATGGTTGGTCTCTTGGAACTCAGGACTTTCCTATTCGGGTGTTTGAATCTCTCCGCTTCTTTTGAGCTTTGTGAGGATATTTTAGGTCTTGTTTCCTTCGTAGTTTTGTGATCATTTCATTTTTAGTTATTGACCTCCTTGTGCGGTCTATTTTACGCCATGGTCGACCTTTTGGAGCTCGGATTTTCTTCAAATGAGATCACTGTTTTAATGAAGGATGGTAAGTTTTTTTTTTCGAGCTTTGTAACCTAATTCGTTACTTTCCATTTTGAATTTCAAGACACTGATAATTATCTGTGTTTTGCATCTTCTCTGTGATTTCATGGTTATCATGGAGATTCCAAGTTGAAGCTCATTCGGGTTCTCGCTTTCTATTATGAACTTGATGGTTTTTCAAGGACTTGACATCTCTATGTTAACTAGTGAGTTTGGTTTCTTACTCTGATTTGGATATACCCATTAACGGGTCTACGATGAAAACTAAGATCTGTATTTTATTCTTCTATTACACTACTTGAAAATGATTTTTCAATGGAAATGTTGACTTCTAAAGAAAAAATATGAAGCTCTTCTTAGTCTGGATGTGCACGTAATTTTGATTCAATGTTTTGTCTTTCCTTTCTACTATTGGGCTCTCTGTAGGGTTTTATGGCCACCATTTTTTGATTATTCGAGCCCTGTGTTGATTCTGTGATGACTTTGCGGCCATAAGGAATTGAAAATTTGTTTCTTTTATCATTTTGAGTGTGTTATTTGGCATTTGTATGGAAGTTCGAGCTCCAATTATTTGAATTTCTCCGTGGTTTGTAGAATGGTCTCTTTTCCTTGATCATTCTCAAGCTTCTTTCTGTGAGATTTCTGATCTGTTTTTGAGTTTTCTGAGTGAATCATAGTTTGATACTCTGAGCGTGTGTTTTATTTCATGTTGAAATTCCTTAAAAATGTCTAAATCTAGATTTTATCATTTAACTTGTAACTTCCTTTTCGTTCATTCATGTAATGTTTATTTCCTTTCAATGGTTGTTCTAGCTCTCCCTACATTGCTAGAACATTTAAGAATTTTGTTTTCTCCTTGATTCATTGTTCTAGCTCGGTCCTTATCATTTTGTTGGCACTTTTTGTGACCCTGGTGAGTTGGACTTGTACTTCAACTGTATTTACATCATGCTTTTGGAAATGATACTCTACATTCTCCCATGAGAGGAGTTAATTTTGATGCATAACTCAGATTTTACTTTTGTACTTTCTTAAATGAGCTCATCATTTACACAGAGATATTTATTTTGATTTCTTGGTAACTCAACTCTAGGTATCTATTATTTGTTCTAAAAATATACTCAGATAAGATACACCTAATTGTATATTTGTGGACTGTGCTTCTCATAACTCGGGTCTTCACTTGATGATGCCTCAGTTCTTGGTTGTACTACTCTGCTCCTAACTAAGAGTTGTTTCTTTGTGCATTTGATTCTGAAAGTACAATATTGGTACCTTGACTGTTTCTTGATTCCATGAGATCTTTGTACCTTGTATGTGGCCTTCTAGAAGTTGTAAACAATTTCTCATTCTTGCTTCATTTTGCTTTGTAATTTTAAAAATGGTTGAACTTTGTAATATTATCTTAAAACTTCATTTTATTTAGTTGTTAAGCTAGAAAGAAAGCTCTAAAGTTCTTCAATTTGATGACTAAAAGTGTAGTCCATTTATTTTCTTAAAATACTGCATTTAATCTTCATTACAACTTTAGTATGTATGCTAGAAAATTTAAAAATATCCATTTTTCATGGCGAAGCCTTGTCAAAATTTTCCTAGAATTCTTTATTTATTTTCTGTTTCAGCTATAATAGTTGTATTTTCTAATTCAGAATATAGAATGTATCATTTTTCTATTGAAGCTGATTTGTTGTTGGAAACTGAAACATAATAACTGTTATCTTGATCATGGCATACTTTCCTACTTTTTGTATCACTTATTTTATTTACATACAACTTTTAAAAGCATGTATTAATTTAAAACAACATGATGGAAAGATGTAAATGTCCATTTTACATGGCGAAGCCCTATCAAAATTTTCTCATATTTCTTTCTCATTTTTTTCAGCTATAATATTATCTTTCTAATTAACTTCAACTTTTAAATTTTGATCCTTCTTCTTTAGTTGCAATCTGAAACATGCACTTTGGTCTGCAATTCTCTGTTTTGTACTGCAACTTCTTTTATTTCTAGCATAGCTGCTGAACTTTGAGTTGCATTCTTCCTTCATTCCAATATGTATTGGTCACTCATCTGCTTTATGTACCATGGGATAAAAGTTATTGAACTCTACAATCTTTATCCATAGTGAAGAATTTAAGATATGATTTATTTATTCTTGACTGCAACTTGTTCCTGCACACTTGAGAAAATAGTTAGAAAATATTTAGGATTTTTGGTCTCTCTTATGTCCTGTTCTCTTTTCTTCTCTTTATTTCCTTCGGAGTGAGTAATTCATATATACTTGTTTGATCTTCAAGTAATGTATATGTAGTTCCCACTTCCCTTTGACACCTCTTTGATATTAATCATGATCATGCTGATTATATTATGGACTTTATTATAGTATGATGTTAAATGTTAGATCATGGATTATTGTTGACTTGATTCAGATTACGATGCGGGATGATTATTAGAGACATAATATATGTTGATAATGATATCTTGTTTGACATGGTTATATGATGGATGTTGTTTGGACTTGTGATATTTGCATATCGTGAGTAGACCTAGAAATGAATTTTTTTTGGATGATGATATAATGGTTGATAAAACTATAAATGATATTGTTAGATTGTTTCGATGTTGTTGTGATTCATATATCTAGATGATTTTGGGAATCATATTTATTTAATTTTGAATGTTCTGATATGGCCACGAGGCCGAAGGAGGTATTTGTGTTTTGCGAGGTTATAATATCACAAAAACATCGGATTGGAGACCAACCACATTGGAATTCTAGATGAATTCAATAGGGTCACCATGGCAACTAGTATTTGTTTGTGTGTGTTTGTGTGTGTTAAGGATTCCAATGGGGGATCACCTTTAATTGTGACCAAGGGGTTTTATGTTTTTCTTTTATTTTGGTCCCGTTGTTTATGTTTCTATGTGTTTATTTTGTGGTGCTTTTACCCCCTTTCATTAATTATTAAATGTTGTGTAGTTATTGTGAGTAATCATATTGTTAAAATAAATAAATCAAATATGTCATAAGAAGGTAATTAATGAGAGTTGTTGGAAATTATTTAAAGTGTTATAAGTAATGTGTAAGTGATGAGTGAATGGAATTTTGAGTGTGAAACACTCCACCTTCTTGGAAATTCAAAATTTTCCTTGGAGGCTGATTTTGGAGGCTTGTGGGACAAGTTAAACTTGTGCCATACCTCTTAAAATTAATTACCAACCATACCTACGGTCGGGGAGTTGAGATTAGACTTTTATAATACATTTTAGGAAGATAAATTGTAGGTTTTAATTGCACTTTTCTTACTTAATTTAATTTCAGTCCTTTGGGGTGTAGGTTAGATTTGAGTGTGTAAGTAAACTGTCATATTATTCACCCACCTATTTATTATGCATTAGAGAATGAAGTTGAATTTTTGGGGTTGGGGTATAGGATGTGTGATGTGGCATCCTACATGGATCCTCCTCATCCTCTTCTATAAAATTCAAATTCCTTGTCTTGTTTTGGGTTGCTTCATTTTGGAGACTACGTTTTTGTGTGAATTCCTTGTTGTTTTGGGAGCTCTTGCTTGAAGAAGTTTTTGAAGATTGTTGCATGCTTGTGCTTGGCTGTTTTGGATTGCTTGCATTGGGATAGAGCTTGTTGTTTGGAACTTGGAATAACTCCATCATGGAGAGGTAAGAGCTTGGCTCTTGAAATGCTCTTCTTTTATATATGTAAATGTTCATGTGTGAATTTTTGGCATGTTTGTGGGCTGTTGGGTAGATGGCCTAGGAATGGTGTAGGAGAAGACTATGGGGTTATTTTGTGGGAGGCACAAGTGTGTTTTAGGGAGGTATAATTGTGGATGGAGTTGGGATTTGGGTTCCCCCTTATAAATATATAACTTGCATTTATTTACTCGTTATGGGGTGCCATAAGAGGTTGGGGAGGCATGAGGAAATGTGAGGAATAAGGGGTACTTGGGGAGGTATAAAGGCATGTTAGGGATTTGAAATGATATCTATACATAAATATTTTTGGTGGGTTGTTCTTAGGTGGTGATACCCATTTTCCTTTTGGGAGGCACAAGTAGTATGCCCCATACTTTCTTGCTCCTTTGTCTTCTTTGGATGAAACCTTAGTAATTTTTGTTATGATTTAATGTAGTTTGAAACTACATTATATTTTGACTGTGTTTTATTGTGAGAATGTTGTGTGTGTGTGTGTGGAATCCTGTTTTGCCATGAGTTGGATCACATATTTTATTGTATTGTACTTTGGGCTCGGGGGCCAATGAAGAAGGATGTCTTCTCCTCTTCATTGGATGTCTTAGTTGGGTGGAGAGTATTGCCTTTCCCCTACTCTTGTTGTGATCACAATTTGGAAGAATGAGAAGTATGCATGTTGCTGTTTTGGAGCTGAGAAAAGATAGTTTGATAGTCCCTTATGAAATGAAATCTCATTGTAACCTTTCCCACTTGAAGTGGATGAACTTGTAAATGTTTGTAATGGAAATATGTTGTATAGTTTCAAGTTGTATATTGAAATGTAAAAGAGTTATACTCTATATTGTTTTGGAAAGAATGTGAAAGAATGATACGTAATTTGTATGTTGTATTTTGAAATCAAATGGAAAGGAGGTTGTAAGAGTTTTATTTAAATTAATGGAAGTGTTTTCCTTGTTCATATGATTTTATTTCCATTAGAAATCTTTGTTTAACATGCACTATGTAATCCCTATTTAGAAAGTGGAAAAGTGAACATGTGAGGAGAAAATGTATTATTTTTCCTGTATAAAATATATTATTTTGGAAAGAATAAAAGAAGGAAGCTGTAAAGTTGTTTTTGGAATAGATAAATGATTGTATAACCTTCCTCAAATTGTAGCAATGTATTGAATTTAATCATCTAGATGTGATTTGTAATCTCTATTTGAAAGGAAATGCGTATAAAGGAAGTGTAATACTCAGTATTTTGAAATATGTGAAAATTGAAAATAAGAGATGTATTTTAGTTTTGAATAGTTGAATTGAATTAAATAAATGTATTAGATTAGAATTGGAACATATTATAATACTTGGAAAAGAGAATGGAAAATAAATCCTTTACAAATTTGATCCTGTCTTGTATTTTTAAACCGGCAATTATTTAATCCAAAATGCATAGATCGAACCTGCAACAATGAAATAACATACTAAACAATTAAATTGAAGTATTTTTCCCTAAATTAATCCAATTAGAAAAAAATAGTTAAAGGAAATCCTTCAAAACCTGGCAAGATCTAGTTCAAGTTTTTACAATCGTTTTGTTGTCAAAATTGTAAATTTTGAATTGGAACTCAATAAAATATATCTACCTCACAAATGTATCATAATTCCACCTAATAATGATTCTATATGTTTATTTGACATGTTGAGAGAGGAAGAAGATCAAATTGGACAAATCTCACAAGTTAAAATTTACCAGTTTGTATTGTAAAATCCTGCAGATCATTTTCTTGACATTGACCACTTAAAATTTGTCAAAATAAAAAATTAATGATTGCTAAGTAGAGAGGAAGTCAAAATATTTTCAGAAAGTCCTTGTTTCCCAAAAATCGAGCTCTTTATCAAAAGTTATGGCCTTTTGAAGTGTTTCTTCACTTGGTGTCAAAAAGAAATTTGGGGAAAAATATCCTTGGTAGGCCCGCGGACCCAAATTTTTCCCTTGGAGCTTCGAAATTTTTTTGGGAAAATTTTACAAATTTTTCCCGCCAGCCCACAGCCAATCAGAGGCTTCCTTGTCACACCATGAGGTGTCAACAGGGGGAACTTTTTTTTAACTTAGTGCTTCAGGAAATTTTTGGGAAAATTTTCCAAATTTTTCCTGTCGGCCCGCAACCAATCACATGATGCCATGTGGCATCATGAGGCATTAACAAAGAAGAGGGTCCCTTTTTCCTTTTTGTGTTTTGAAAAAAATGGGAAAATTTTCCAAGTTTTCTCCGCCATCCCACAGCCCAATCGAAGCTATTATGTGGCATCGCGAGGTACCGGTAGAGTGCGGGTCAATGTTACCCTCTTAGCCCTTCGTGGCATTAAAAAAATTCTTTCCACCGCCTTGCTTTCCCCACATTGGCTTAGGTGATGCCATGTATCCATTGTAGACTTGCGGGAGCATAAGCACAAAGTTGGCTCCTCTCCTCGTGCAAGGAAAATGTTCAAAATGTTTCCCACCAACTTGCTTTTCCCGTAATGACTTAAGAAGTGCCAGTGTCCCTAGTGGAATTGCGGATCTGCAAGAGCACGGGTGTAAAGGTTTTTTTTTCCCCGCATGGGAAAATTTTCTCCCCATTGCTCGTAGACCCGCCCTTGGGGAAAATTTTCTACCCTAGGCTGCGGGCCCGTTCTTGGGGAAAATTTTCACCCCAAGTCCGCCGGTGCATAACTTGAAAAATATGAGGAGTTAGGAGGACTTATTTATATCAATGGAAAGGTGAGGGAATTTACTATCCAATAGGAATGATTTAGGGAAATTTTGAATCATTTAATTTTGAGAAAAATCAAGTTGAAACTTTAATCCTATTAGAGAGTGGGTATGGTGAGGTATTACCCTCTGAACCTAATCGAACCTTCTAACCCTAAAATTTTGGACCTTATGACCTCTAATTATTGTTAATAAAAGAAAAGTATATTCTAGTGGATTAGAATTGTTATAGGACCAGTAGTGACAATCAAGTTTTCTTGTAACCTAGTTGAAGACTGCTTTTAAACAAAAAAATTATTCCAAAATTTTCCTAACTAATCCTAGGTTGCTCTTGGGTCTCAAGTGGGTTGTTCTAGCCAGCGTTACACTATATATCATATTATTAGAGATCCATGTGCATGAATCAGGAAAGTATAGGAATATGGATTGTACCCTAAGCTCATAAACTTATAGTTTTCTCTTTTCTATTTTTAGGTGTAGTGCTCTCAGTAATGAAGATAAAGAGGGAACAAAGCTGAAGATGGGGATGCATCAATGGAAGGAAAAACCTCAAGGCAATGATGGATTCACTCATACTCCTTTATTATCAATTTCATACATGTGTACCTCTTATTTCAGTAGTTGTACTTTAAGTTTTAGTTACATCCCATGGCTTGTGTGGGAACATTTGAAATTCCTTATGAATAAAACATTGAATTATGAAATTGAGTTGTGTATTTCTTTCTGCATTTCTGATTTCGATATGGATTGTATGATGAACTAAACAACCCAATACTATAATTGAATATCTTAATCATGAAGGAAATAACATTAAAGAATACCTATAACATCCAAGTAATGAACTCTGATTTCTGTAATCTGCAGTCTTGATTGCTGCTTCAAAACCTAACACTTCATTTATTATCCAATGTGTTGTCTTCATCAAGACAACACAACTATCCTTCAGGCCTTGTGTTATTTTGCTGAAGATAGCATGAAATTATAGGCTATGTGATATGTTATGTTTTGTAATAGCACACATAGCTGTAGATTTCATGTAATCATTAATTAATTCAATAGTAACAATATTGTCAAAGAAACCCCTAGCTTAGGTATACTTCACCAATGCTATCCATCACAAAAAAAGTTTCGAGCTGCCCATTTTTACACAAGTGTAAAAATTGTCAACATTCGATGATGTTATGAGGAAAGCTTCTGCTAGCTTGTAAACCAAATTGCCTTGCTCTTGTCCATTGGGCATGAAGTTTAAAGCATGTAACCAAAATTTTCCTTCTGAAGGTCCAACCCTTCCAAAATGAACTAAAACTAGGAAATGATCTAATAAACCAAATCACGTGTGAAAATGCACTTATTTTATTGAAAAAATTGCAATGTGTAGGAACTACACTTATTGAAGGGAAATACCAGTCCTAAACAGACACATCGTAGGATTTTTAATAATAATGTTTGAGAAACATACCATTCACAAGAATTGAAAGTTGCTCTCCTTTCAGCCTCAAGAGCTAAAAATCATTGTGTTCTTTGCAAGATGAAATCATGTAAGGACCACTCCATATTGTATCAAACTTCATGTGTCTTCTGGATTTACACGATCAACATCCCACTTTAAAACAATATCTCCTTCATTGAAGATTTTGAATTTAGCCTTCTTATCAAAAGTCTTCTTCATGTATTTCTGTTTCTTTTCCATGTCTAAATGAGCTTAATCTCTTAGCTCTTGTAACTCCATTAATTTTTCATAACGAACCTACAATAGTTCATTCTCAAGCAGCTCCATTTGATGTAACAAATCTAACACGGATAACTCAACTAAAATAGGCATTCTTGTCTCTTCCGTAAACAAGCTTGTATGGTGAATTGCCAACTGATTTTTAGGAGTCACTCTATCAACCCAAAGTGCTGAATTCAACATGTTAGATGCCAAGATCTTTGGTTATCTTTGAGTGTTCTTGATGATCCTTAAACGATTTTTATTAGTACTTTCGACTAACCCATTACCTTATGGGTAATCGTTAGATGAAGAACTTAGATAAATTCCATGAGTAATACCCCAATTTGTTACCTTTGCATCAAGAAATGCTAAAGCATTATTTGATATGATAGTTCTTTGGAACACCAAATCTATAAAATATACCTTCATAAATGGATAGTATCAAAGTTTCATTAGCATCTTTCAAGGCTATTGCTTCAGTCCAGCATGTAAAGTAATCTATAGTAGTCAAAATCAACTTTTGTCCTTGTGATGAAGGTGGTTTTATCATGCCAATAAAATCAAGGTCCCACTACATAAAGCGATGATAAACTGAAATAGGTGTAAAGGTAGCGAAGCTAAACATTCTTTTCCAACAAAGAAAGCACATTTCTTACACTTTCTAATCCATTCAAAACAATCCTTGAATATGCTGGGCCAATAGTAACCATCTTTCATAATTTTTATGGTTGTGGTACATGCTAAGAAATGAATTCCTACAGGTCCTTCATGGAATTTTGATAATAATTGCTGAATTTTGTCATAGTCAACACAATTGTAGAAAGATTCCATTTATATCCCTTTTGAACAGTACACCATCAATGAAAACATAGGGTATAACTTGTAATCTAAAATACCTTTGTTTATTCTTTTCCATACCTTTTGAATAGATGTCATGCTATAGATAGTTAACTAAATCAGTCATCCATCTTGATTCCTAGACTTATTGAGAAAGTTCAAGTTGTTGATTTTCGGTTGAACCATAATGTCGATTGATGATATGTAATTTCGGTATGTTTGTTTTGAATCTTTAGGTTTTGTAGTTTGTTGTTTTTCCATATCAACAATTAGGTTCTCACATAAGCCTTTTCCTTGAACTATTTTGTGACCTAGATATAAACATCATATTCCATGACCTTTGTTATCCAAGTTTACTCTTTTTTCATTCAATTCTTTATTTAACAAGAAAGGTTTCACACTTGGATGAGAAACAATAACATGAATTTTTTTGTTGGAAAACATGTACTTAAAATTCTTTAGCCCTCTGACTATTGAAATTACTTGTTTTTTAAGAATTGTGTACCTTTTTCGTAATCATGAAATCTCTGTCCAAAGAAAACAATTGGTTGTTCAACATTTTCATCATTAACTTGAGTTAATATGGATGAGATTGTTTCAGCTCTGCAAGTGCATACATTGTAAAATCTTTATTGAAATTTGGATTTGCAAGAGTAGGAGCTTGAGATGGCTGATTTGATTACTTCAAATCCTTCTCTCCCTTCGTTGGTCCAAGAAAGTCTTCTATTTCTTTAACATAACTTTTAATGGTTTAACCAATCTTTGCAAAATCTAGAACAAATCTTCTAACAAAGTTGATTTTTCCAAGAAAATTTTGTAATGCCTTCTTATGATGAGGTACTAATAGCTATGATATGGCTTCAATTATGAAAGGATTGATTGATAAAACTTTCTTAGAAACAATATGGCCAAGTAATTTTCCTTGTTGTACGAAAAGATGGACTTTAGCGGATTCAAAGATATTCCAAATTGTCTACATAACTAAAAAGTATACCTTAGATGTATTAGATTCTCGTCGAATTTTTTGAAAATATAGTAACATCATCTAAATATACAAGGATGCATTTATTTAACAAGCTGCTAAAAGCCATGTCCATTGCTCGTTAAAATGTTGCCTTTGGCATTTGAAAGGCCAAAAGGCATTCTTTTGTAAGCATAATTACCCCACTTAGTGGTAAAAGTTGTTTTGTACCTATCTTTTTCTTTGATTAAAATATGATTTTCTCTACTATAACAAATCAGAAGAGATAGTCTATCCGAACTAGAAACTGTTCTCAAAATCAGATCCATATTTGGAAGTGGGTAGTGGTATTTTAATGAAGCTTTATTAAGATCTCTAAAATCCACACATAATCTAATTTCTCCATTTTTCTTCCTAACAGAACAAAATTGGCTACCAACTTGAATGTTTAACTGGAAAGATAATCCCGATTCAATCAACTTAGATAACTCTTTCCTCATTAGAGGATCTATTTTGGGATTTATAGGCCTCTGTTTTTACCTAATTGGCTTGGAATTTGGCTGCAATTCAATAGTATGTTGTGCTAAACTGGGATCAATATTTTTAGGTCTTGATATTTCCAAGTGAAAACATCTTTGATTTCCTTGTAAAGATTAATAAAAGAATGTTTTTCAGTTAAAGAACATACCTTTCTAAGAAACAAAATTTTCACTTCATCAACTGAGATTTCTTCATAGTTATCAGCATGTGTTGAAATCTTAGTCTTGACCTTCCTTAACTGATTGTCAGTGCTAAAGATGTCTTCTAATGTGACCAGAGCTTGAGGCAGTTTATTTGTCTTTAACTGAAGAATCTGGTCACCATATAAGTGTTGTAATTTATCTTGATTCACTATAAAAAAAATAGCTTCTTGCTGTAAAAACCTACACATTTTATAATCACTTTCAAAAACTTTCCAATTCAAATCATTATCAGGTATTGAAATCTTGGCAATCAACTTTCTATGAGGCTGAATTTTTCTATTTTCAATTTTTTATAGCACTTCAAAACAGGCACCAATTGTTGTAAGTCTATCTCGCATGCTTATTTTCTGTTCTAGGAATGGATTAGATGTTAATAGCTTTGAAATATTCAATTAAGTTTGAAAATCTATGTAATTAAGAATTCATTAACGAATTCTTACAAACATTGAAATTTCTTACTTGATTGATAACTAACTCTCAGAATCACCAAAATCTGAAAGCATGCCGATACCTCTCTTTCGGCCCAAAGTAAGCCATGAATTAATGTTTTGTATTTAGCTATGTTGCAAGTGCATGAAAATTGGAGACTCAAAGCTGAGAAGTACCTTTCGTTCATTGGGGAAGTGAGCATCAAACCTGCTCCTTGTCCTTTCTTATTTTTAGCTCCATTGAAATGAAGCTTCCAAATCCCTTCCATTGCATTTTCTGTTTTGGACAATAAGGGAATTGGTGTATTTTCTTCATGTAAGCAATACACACCAAACAAGTGTTCTTCAACTTCTTTGAAAGGATCATGAACATTTTCTTCATGTGTCTTTTCATCCATAAATAGGTTAGAAACACCATCTAATCTTTGAAACATGAGCTATGTTATCAAAATCGAGAATGGTCTAAAGCAAAATAATTAGCTCTTTTGCATTAGAAGTGTGAGGTTCAATGTGAAATATGGCCAATGGTTCTGAATTGATTGTAACCTTGGTCCCATTTAACAAGTGGTGAAAAATAAGAAAGACCAATCTGAAGAGAGATAGCCTCCTATCTTTGTTGTGAAGTCTCTTGATAAACATATATCAAAGTAAGGAGGTAAGTCTACAATAGTAATATCTTGCAGAATAGAAACATTTGGGCAAGCATGTAATGTTACCTCTAGATTTATGATGACACGTACTATATTAGTTGTAATTCCATCCAACTGTAAGACAATCTTTTGCAATAGGTTCATCTTTGTAAGCCCAATTTTTCTGCAATTACTTTTAGCATAATTGTGCTACTTGCACCATTTTCCACCATACAATTATGAACAAGATGTTCTCCAATAATCAGTGATAGATAAAATGGTGGTGGCTTCTTGATGTCATGAGCATTTAAGACTTTCTGAACCATCCATTTAACTTCTTTGATGCGGTCTTGTTCCATTGTTCCAAGGACCATGTCTACTTTCTAGACTTCCTTTTCTGTTGTTTTAGAAGAAATCTGCAACTTAGCTAGTTCATGAGAAAGTAAATCTTGCTGTCCTGGAATACTTAGAGCATCCCACATTGAGATGTTAACATTATAATTTTTCATTACATCAACAATGTTAAAAGAAGCAACAATTTTAGAGATAGATTCTACTATTTTAACATAGGCTTTGGCAAAAACTGATTCTGCTTTAGCTGCTTTTGATATTTGAGGTATAAATAACCTTCTTAGATCAGGTTGTAGCTATTTTTGTTGTTCTTTACTAGCTATAACACCTGTTGTTTTTTGAGAAACAAATGCACTATTAGCTGGTTGCGGGGTTATGCTTCCTATTTTATCGGTGATAGTAGATAGAACAGGCATATTATGTTATTTTTACTCTCTATAGCCTTTTCTTGAGTCCTAGTAGTAAATACAATGAAATCATCCTCACCGAAAATGACTAAATTTTGTTCGGTGCCTTTGAACTTATGTATCTTGCTGCCCACCCTCCATTTGAGGCATGAACTATTGACAATTTTTTCACTTGTGCAAAAATGGGTAACTCGAAACTTCATTTTACGATGAAAGTCATGGGTGAATTATACCTAAACTAAGGGAGTTGGATATCATTTGTTACTGCTGAATTAGTTATAAGATTAAATGAAATTTGTAGTTATGTGTGCTATCACAAAACATAACAGATCACATAGTCTGCAATTTCATGCCATCTTCAAAAAAGAACACAAAGCCCCAAAGGACAACTGTGTTGTCTTGATGAAGACAACAAATTATAGAGTAGGTGAAGTGCTGAGTTTTGAAGTAGTAAACATAAATATAGATATCAAAAAATCAAGGTTCATTACTGAATGTTACAAGTTCTCATCAATGTTTCTTTCCTTCATGATTAAGACATTCAATTATGTTATTGAGTTGTTTAGTTCATTATATAATCCATACAGAGAAGCTAGAATGCAGAAGGGAATACACAACTCAATTTCAGAATTCAATGTTTTATTCATAAGGAAGGTCAAATGTTTCCCACACAAGCCATGGGATGTGACTAAAAAGTAAAGTACATCTACTGAAGAAAGAGGTACACATGCATAAAATAGAAAGAAAAGGAATATGAGTGAACCCATCATTACCTTTGTATATTCTTTATTGAGCTGATTGTTCCCCTTCCACTTGTTCCATCTTTGTCTTCACAATTCAAAGCATGGTACCGAAAAGTAAAAGAAAAGGAATCATCAATAAAGAGCTTAGGGTTAATCCATATTCCTACACTATCCTAATTCGTGCATATGGATCTCTAACCAATAGAAGATATGGAGTGCCTGAAGATCAAACTGCATAGCCCACTCAAGAAGTAGAAATAGAAAAGAGAATAAGAAACATGGACACAAGAGAGGCCAAAAAGCCTAATTATTTCTAACTATTTTCTTAAAGTGTGCTAGATACATGTTGCAGCCAAGAAGAAATAAATCATGTCCTATAAAGATGGCATAAGACAAGATAAGCCATGAGTACATGCCGGAAAGAAGGATTAATGTAACTCAAACTCAGATATTTTCTGTAAATGGAAGAAGTTACAGTATAGAATAGAGAAGATACTTGCAGGAAAAGTAAATGTTTCAGATTGTAGTTAAGGAAGAAATAATTCAGGTAAAATTTTGATAGGGCTTCGCCATGTAAAATGGATATTTACACCATTCCATCATGTTTTTTTAACTAATACATGCTTCTGCAACTGTATGTAAATCAAATAAGTGATATAAAAATAGAAGAGTTGACTATGATCAAATAACTTGATTTACCATTTTTAGTTTCCAACAAAAAAATTAGTTTCAAAAAGGAAGTTATACATTCTCGTGATTTCAAATTTTAGAAAACACATCTATTATGGCTATCAGGCACAAGTATAAAGTAATAGAGCTTCAATCTAGATAATCATATGGAACTCTGACTACAAACTAGGCAGTAAACTTCTACAAGTTATGAGGTTACAGTGGTTGAAAAGATACATGACTCAAAATTTTAGTAAGTAGTTAAAGGCTCAAGATCTAAATATCAAAATGTATATAGTACCAACAAATGATAAAAACCAAGCCTATTACATCTAACTGGAGGATACTCAGTTTCCAAACAATCATACTTCCAGGGGTAGAATCAATCAAAGAAGAAATTTCACTACATATATCAGATATGATGATGATATTACCAAAGTCATAAGTTTCAAGTGGTGAATCCAAGAGAAAATTATAGTTTCAGGCTCCAGTTGAAGAACCCATTAAGGGGTATCAAAATCAGAGTAAGAAATAGGGTCATCTAGTTCAGAACTAAAGAAACCAAACTCAGAAACAAGTTTCAACTTGAAATGGTCGAGGTTGAACCAAGGGGTCACATGAAATGCAAGAAAGAAATGAATATCAAATAATCCAAAACAGAGATAAGGACAAAAATCAATTACCATGATCAAAGATCAAGAACTTACTAGACCTCGACACCATTTGCACATTCAAATCAAAAAACGAAAGTGGCTTTAATAAAAAGAATGGCACA
The DNA here is from genome assembly GCA_018340775.1 of Taxus wallichiana var. yunnanensis. NCBI lineage: Eukaryota > Viridiplantae > Streptophyta > Pinopsida > Cupressales > Taxaceae > Taxus > Taxus wallichiana. Next base: position 280,154,052 of record CM031239.1, on the reverse strand, counting down.
TAAAAGTTGTTGAGAGTTCAAAGAACTTCGAACAATGGCGGCCGAGGAAAAGGTAAAAATCTCGAAAACCCAAAAGCTCACATAGCTCTGAAGAAGGTAGGGAGCTATAAACCCAAGCTCAAACCTTGCCTAAAAAATGAATCAAACTCAGAAAGAGTAACAAACCACAGAAGTAAATGCATGAGGATTTGTAAAGCCAAAATAACATAGCTCAGAAATGCTTGAACAAAGGCATCGAGTAAAAAAGTTTTTCCAGGGCTTCGCCTACAAAACTGAAAATCTAAATGGAATGACCATTAGGGTTGAATTGACCTTTACCATGTAGACTCGAGTGGTGAGTTAGTGAAACCTAACCATGAGTTAAAGATCAACAGCCTGAGATCCCTCGATACCGAGATCAATGATTGAAAATCGATCAACAGAATTCAATGCAAATCACCACGGTCAATACATCAACGATCAAAATTCAATAGGTACAAAGATCAAAGGTTGAGGATCGATCTCCAAAAACAATGCAAACTATGGTTTGAGCTTCAAAAAAATGCATTCAATGCAAGTCGAAACCCTAAATCATGCTTTGAAGATCAACGATAAAAAATGACAAGTACAGAGATCAACACTCACAAATGGATCATCAAAATCAATGCAAAGTAGTCCAAGAGAAATGGTAGTTGTTGACCAACTTATTCAATTTTCAAATTTGTAAAGTGTCAAAATTTCCTCCCAAGCCCGAAAGTCCATCAGAATACACTGGCATAACAATGCAATGGTGGAACAATGGAGAGCGGGAGTCTCTTTAGTTTTAAAACTTTAAAAGTGTAAAAGTTAAAAGTTCCAAACATTTCCGTAAGCCTGAGCCTCCGCGATGAGAAAGTCAAAGCCACGGGGAGAAGTCAAAAATCAATTCTATAGAACATTGGTGGAGTGGTGGGGTTTCATTAAAATTTGAGACTTATTCGCAAAAGGTTAAAGCTTCAAGTTACCCCGAAGGCCCGAAAGTCCGCAAAGGACTAAAAAGTCACAAAGGTCTGCAAGACCGCAAAAGACTAAAAAGTCACAAAAGGTCTGCAGGTCCGCAAAGGACTTAAAAGTCTCAGAAGTTTCCCACAGGCTCGAAAATCCAAAAGGGGAAAAAAATCCACAAAAGGTCCACAGGTCCGCAAAGGGCTTAAAACTTCAAAAATCCCAAAAGTCTGCAAAAGACTTAAAATTTCTAGAATTTTTCCCGAAGGCCCGTAAAAGCAAAGGGAGAAGATTTTTCGTGCCATCCAAGCTATCATTTCAAGTTTTGACTTTCAAAATTCAAATTATAGTATATGTTTCAAGAAAATACAAAGTGTCGACCAATGAAACATGCATGTATTAATCAAAAGATGGCTGAAATAAGATCAGCAAAAAGATAGAGTCTACATGCACAAGAAGAAGACTTGCTCAACAAGCAAAGATTATTTTTAGAAAATCATCCACTCATGCTTTTCTTAAAAATAGACATGTTTTTCTTAAAATAGATCAGTCAACTGCAGTTGACTAGTTGTAACCGAAGGCTATTAATGCCTATTTGTAATTGCATGCTCTATTTTTATTCCTTTATCTATTATTAAATAAAGGATAAAAATAGCATGCATGGGTGAGTACAAGCCTTGGGATATTTTTGGGAAAGGGGTGAATTTTTTTTTTGCTATATATTTTGTGCCTTTGCAAAGCACAAAAAAAACTTCTGGAGGAATTTTGAGATATAGAGTCTTGAAGAAATTTTTGTCAGCTTTGCCCTTTTGATGTGAAGTATTTTCTACCTTTTTAATTATTTGTAGTATTATGTATGTTTCTATTAGTCTTGTGAATGCAATTCCCTGATCAATCATCTTACCCTACTACAAATTCAGTATTTTCTGCATAATTTTAATGTGCATGTTAACTTATCAATGTTGTTGTGATATTTTTCCCTCAGTACAACCAAGTGTTTGCCCTTAAATTCTGTAGAAAATTGTTGGCTCGTGCATCAAGAATATTTCACATATCAATTATGCATATACTCAGTCAAATCCCTCATACAAATTTGGTGTATCACCTTAGTTTTAATTATTTTACAATCATCTTTTACCCCTTTAAATCCTAGAAGCTAGTTTAGGATACATCAACAAGGAACTGGCCTTGATACCATAGAATCACCTCAAAATAGTTATAACCACAGACCTGAGGTGTTTCCATTATATCTACGAAAGAGAGAGATCAAATTCTACAAGCTTAGGAAACTTGCATCCATCTCTACAGTTGCACTTTTGAGAGATAACATGAACAATGTCTCAGATTGAGGTTGTGTAACAAGACTTATGTTCAGAAAAGAATTTGGGTAACTTGAAGCTGAATGGGGTTTCTTACAAGGTTGACACCAATCTTCTATAGCCATACTAACTGGGACTAAAGTGTTAGATGAACTAGGAGCCTTTGGGTCAAATTTCCTTTGCGTTGATAAGGCTACCTATAATTTTGATTCTGTTGGTAAGGCTGCTTATTTTGCTGATTTTACTGATAAGGAGCCTGATAAGGTCTGCTAGGTAATGCAATCCTATTCTCAATTGAAGTCAGCTTGTTCCCCATAGTTTGTAAAGCTTTAAATACGTCATCTAATTGGGTAGAAAAAGTAGGTTATATAATTTTGATAGGATGAGGAATAGGTACTAAATCTGCCAAGAAAGGCATTGAAGGCCTTGGTGTTAAGTTTCCAGCTTGAATAAGACTATTTTCAGCTTGAATGGTGATATCATAGGCTTCTGGGAGCATCTATCCTCCGATAGACTGAATCATAGTTAAAATATCACTATTTAGTGCACTAAGATAATAAAGAAAAGCATTATCAACTTGAGGCTTGATACTTGTGATAATTATTTCCCAAGTTCTAGCAAAATGGATGTTGAAACTAGACATAAATTCATTAGGATCTCTTTTAATGGTAGACAATTGTTCTATGAGAGATAAATGATCTGAATTATCTTGAAATTGTTTCAGCAATTTATCACCTAAGTCATCCCAAGTTCTTATGCATCCAATCTCTAGATTTATATACCATTACAAGGCTTGTCCTTTAAGAGATGCAACTAAAAGTCTCAAAGCTACATCCTCATGAGTGATATTATGAACTACACATAAGGCTGAGAGATATTTAATTTTCCCTATAGGTGTTACCTGATTTTCACCAGTGAATGATGGAAAAATTTTCATGGCAGCATTAGGGATGTCATGGTAAACTAGGATTACTAATGGGATGCCATTAGTAAAGGTCACAAAATTCCTTGGTGGTTGAATAGCCATTTGAAAAATGGGGATTTGAACGAAAATATTGACACGTGGTGAAGGAATGTTAGGAGGAGGGTTATGAGAACCCGACTGATTATAAGGTAAAGTATTACCAACTCTTCTACTTCTTAAAGAATTCAAAGGTAAAGAAACAAAATTAGGAGGAATTCCTCTTATTGATGATCTTGTAGTCACTATAGGCATGGAACATGCTGCAATAGTGGCCTAAAATCAGCCCTACAGAGTTGCCAAATAGATATTTAAATCTTTAAAATAGATTTTTACATATTACTATCTGAAAGTAACTTTTATCTAACCTAAACCAAGTTGTATATCTATCAGTAAATATTTGAAACTTGCATGCTGATCGATTCGTTGTCCCATCAGCGTGCGTGCCAAAAATGTTCTCTCAAAAGTACACCATGTAGAGAGATGGCGGACAGTGTTCTAAGCTTGCAAATTTTATCTCTCTTTCGTAGATACAATGGAAACACCTCAGGTATGTGGGTATACCTATTTTGAGGTGAGTCTCCAGTATCAAGGCTGGTTCCTTATTGATGTATCCTAAACTAATTTTTGGGGTTTAAGGGTAAAAGATGACTGTAAAAAATGAATTAAAACTAAGGTGATACACCAAACTTGTATGAGGTCTTTGAATGAGTACATGCACAATTGATATGGAATGAACTTCGATGCACAAGCCAACAAATTTCTGAAGATAATGAAGGGTAAACAATTTGAATTATTAAGGGATAGAATCGCAACAATACTACTAAGATACAAATACATATTAATATCATGCAGAGATTACTGAATTTACAACAGGTGTAAGATGATTAATCAGGGAATTCAACATTCACAAGATTAATGGAAAGCATAAACAAGACTGCAAATAATTGGAAAGGTAGAAAATACTTCACATTCAAAGGGCAAAATAGGCAGAAAATTGCTTCAGCACTCATGTATCTAAAAATTCCTCCCTCTTATGCTTTGCTAAGGCACACAATTTATAGAAAATTTTATTCCCCACTCTTCCTAAAAATAGACTAAATCTATGCTCACCCATGCATCCTATTTTTATCCTTTATTTAATAATAAATAAAGGAATAAAACAAAAAAATAGTACAAAGAGGCATTAATAGCCTTTGATTACATATAGTCAAACTGAAGTTGACTTTTCTATTTTTAAGAAAAGCATGAGTGAATAATTTTCTAATAATATATCTTTCTTCATGAGCAAGTCTCCTTCCTTGTGCATGTGAATTTGTCTTCTTGCTGATTTGTCCTTTTGCTAAAGACATGCAAAAATACTCCCTGTGAGTGAATTTTTTTACAATACTTGTAATATTTACAAAATAATTCATCCACACATCCACTTGATGGGGACCACCTTCAAGCTTAGGTTCTGATGTTGACGTTCCTTGTCTTCTAGTGGTCACATGGGTGACATCACCGTAAATTGTCTCCAACTCATCCAATAGTGGGGACCACCTTTATACTTCACCATTAGTCCTTGTTTGTTTGGCTACTCTTGTGGACTTAGCAAGTTACCATGGTTTTGAAATAATACAAGGGCACTTTGTAAAAGGGGCACCATATTACATTTGACACCTTTGCCAACATATGGCATATTATAGTCTGCCGCCTCTGATTAATATATAATATAAGGTCTATCACCCTATAGTTGTTAGCCCTTGCATCTTTGAAGAGACTAAGGTTTAAATTTTACCTCTTTCGGGATCATTTTTGTTGGAATTCCATCATGGTGTTGGATTATAATTTGGAATCACTTTTGATAAGTCAATGCAATTATTTTAAACGATATGGGGATGGTCCCCTCTCCACAATGACTCACCCATTCCATTTATAATTTTTGGTGGCATATAACTTGGAATGAGTTTGATTTGAAAAATGGTATCGATATCGGGCCATCAATCTCTATATTGTTTGATTCGGTGTCGTTGATTCTTGACTTTGTGGTTAGGTTTTCTCTGGTTTTGCGTTGAATGTGGTCGGTGGCTTTGTGATCTTGGGGGTTTGGTTTGAGCTTTGGGATTGATCCTCGAGCATTGATCTTGGTAATTTTATTTCCCTACCTTTGATTCTCTGACTGTGGTTGAGTTTTATTTAACTCACCTCTCAAGTTTGCATGTTAAAGCTTACTTGATCTTAATGATCACTCCATTTAGTTTTCTGGCTTGCGGGAGAAGCCCTAATTTTTTTGACTCGAAGCCATTGTCATGAATTCCTTGAACTCGGCTCCTTTGCATAACCATTCTCTAATGTTTGAGTGAATTTGGATCTTTACTATTCTTCTTTATTTGGGTTTTCGTGCGAGGTGGTCGTGGTTAGTTTCTTGGAATTGGAGGTGGTCTATTCTTGGTGTTTGAGTCTCTTCTTCTTTTGAGCTCTGCGAGGATCTTATAGATCTCATTTCCCTCATATTTTTGTGATCATTTCTATTTCAATTATTGAACTCCCTATCTTTGTCTATTTTCCACCATGGTTGACCTTTTGGAGCTTGGATTTTCTTCAAATGAGATCACTGTTTTGATGAAGGATGGTAAGTTTTATTTCTGAGCTTTGTAACTTGCTTCGTCACTTGCCATTTTGACTTTTGAGACACTGATAATTAGCTCCCTTTTGTATCTTCTCTGTGATTTCGTGGTTATCATGGAGATTCCGAGTTGAAGCTCGTTTTGGGTTCTCACTTTCTGCTCTAAACTTGATGGTTTTTTAAGGACTTGACAACTCTATGTTAATTGGTGAGTTTTGTTTCTTACTCCGATTTAGATATACCCGTTAACGGGTCTGTGATGAAAACCAAGATCTGTATTTTAGTCTTCTATTCTGCTACTTGAAAATGATTTTTCAATTGAAATGTATACTTCTCAAGGAAAATGCGAAGCACTTCTTAGTCTGGACATGCATGTAATTTTGATTCAATGTTTTCTATCTTTCCTTGCTACTATTGGGCTCTCTGTAGGGTCTTATGGCCACCATTTTCTGATTATTCAAGCCCTGTGTTGATTCTGTGATGACTTTGCAGCCATAAGGAATAAAAATTTTGTATCTTTTGTCATTTTGAGTTTGCTATTTGTCCTCTATCTTGGAGTTCTGAGCTCAAATTATTTGAGTTTCTTCATGGCTGTAGAATGGTCTCCTTTCCTTGATCATTCTCGAGCTTCCTTCTGTAAGATTTCTGATTTGTTTTCAAGTTTTCTGAGTGAATCATAGTTTGATACTCTAAACATGTGTTTTATTTCATGTTGAAATTCCTTGAAAATATCTGAATCTAGATTTTATCATTTAGCTTGCAACTTCCTATTTTGTTCATTCATGCAATGCTTATCTCCTTTCAATGGTTGTTCTAGCTCTCCTTGACTACTATAGCATTTGAGAATTTGTGTTTTCTCCTTCAGTTGGCTGTTTTAGCTCAGTCCTTATCATTTTGTTGGCACTATTTGTGACCCTAGCGAGTTGAACTTGTACTTCAACTGTATTTACATCGTGCTTTTGGAAATGATACTCTACATTCTCCCATGAGAGGAGTTAATTTTGATGCATAACTCAGATTTTACTTTTGTACTTTCTTAAATGAGCTCATCATTTACAGAGAGATATTTATCTTCACTTTTTGTAACTCAACTCTAGGTATCTATTATTTGTTCTAAAAATATACTCGGATAAGATACACCTAATTGTATGTTTGTGGACCTCTCGCATAACTTAGGTCTTCACTTGATGATGCCTCGGTTCTTTGCTATACTACTCTGCTCCCGACCGAGAGTCGTTTCTTGGTGCATTTGATTTTGAAAGTACATTATTGGTACCTTGAGTGTTTCTTGATTTCGTGAGATCTTTGTACCTTGTATGTGGCCTTCGGAAGTTGTAAATGTGATTTCTCATTATTGCTTCACTTTGAAAACTGTAATTTTAAAAAATGGCTAAACATTGTAATATTATCTTAAAACTTCATGTTATTTAGTTGTTAAGTCAGAAAGGAAGCTCCAAAGTTCTTTAATTTGATGAGTGAAAGCGTAGCCCATTTCTTTTCTTAAAATACTGTATTTAATCTTCATTACATCTTTAGTGTGTATGCTAGAAAATTTAAAACTTTCCATTTTACATGGTGAAGTCCTGTCAAAATTTTCCCATAATTATTTCTTTATTTTTTGTTTCAGCTGTAATAGTTGTATCTTCTAATTTAGAATCTGAGAATGTATCATTTTTCTATTGAAGTTGATTTGTTGTTAGAAATTGAAACATAATAACTGTTATCTTGATCATGGCATACTTTCTTGCTTTTCTGTATCACTTATTTGATTTACATACAACTTTGAAAATCATGTATTAATTTAAAACAACATGATGGAAAGAGGGTAAGTGCATGAAGTTGGGGGGCCAAAAAGCGGACAAGAATAAAAAAATCAAACCGCGCTCACGTTTTAATTTTTTTGGCTCGGGAATCACCAAACTATAATGTGCACACATTTCAAACAAGTCAAAATGCATACGCATTTTGTGTAGTATGGACCATGCATATGTGTTTTGGTGGTTTATACTTACAAAAATAAATGTTCAAGTATAAGATTTCTTTTATTATTTCTTATACTTTTATTATTTATTATACTTTAAATTTATTTTAGTAAATATAAGAAATTAGGGTCACTTTACACCTTATGGAAGTGGTCTCATAGCTCCAACAGTTATAATCTAGAAGATAGTTTTTCAAAATCTAATCTGGTTAGTACTTACTCATTTTCAGGATTTCAACAAACGACCTAAAACTTTCAGGGCATATATATTGTATTCGATCTTTGTTTTGGGAAAGCATATAGTCATTTTTAGGTTTTTTGAAATTCTAAAATGGATTTTGGCCCTACCATTGCTTGAATTGGTACTAATTTTTAAATTTGGTCCATAATTCACTTTAGTGACCATGAATTAACTCTATGATGTTTTTCTACTTCTTACTAAAAAGATATCCTCACTTTGTAGATAGAGGATTGTTCCTTGAATGGTATTCCTATCCTATGGAAAAAATGAGGTGATTGTAATGTGCCTCCTCCTTAAGATGTGATAACACTACTAGGTGTTGAATGAGTTGTTACGAATAGTACCAAGTGAATTACATCAAGTGAACTCAGATGATTGCTCATTCTTAGAAACATGGTGCATATAAAGATCATCCCCTCACCTTTCCTAGCTCTAAAAGCATCCTTTCATGGAATCAAACTCATGATTATCATACATGATTTTACTCATATGTCTCTTATGGAGACAAAAGATGCCTTAATACTTTACAAATAATGGTCCTTGATAACTCGGTGACATGACTAGCTCATTTTATCTTGTTCTGAATTGTTTTCAATTAATTACAAAATGGCTAAAATGTCTTTTAGGCCTTGAAAGGAAGTAGTCTCTCATAAAAACTAAATGAGTCGATCGATCACCTTAAACACTATTCCCTACACACTAAAACATGCTAAATGATCTTTTTAGGACTTTCCTTTGGGTGAGGGTTTATGATTTAAGGTTTAGGGTTTAGGGCTCGGGGTTTAGGGTTTAGGGCTAAGGGTTTAGGACTCAAGGTTTAGAGTTTAGGGTTTAAGGTTTAGTGTTTAAGGCTCATAGTTTAGATTTTAGGGTTTAGGGTTTAGGGCTCAAGGCTTAGGGTTCATGGTTTAGGGTTTATGGTTTAGGGTTTAGAGTTTTGGGTTTATGGTTTAGGGTTAAGGGTTTAGGGTTTAGGGTTTAGGGATCAAGGTTCAAGGTTTAGGGTTTAGGGGTCAAGGTTGAGGGTTTAGGGTTTATGGCGCAAGGTTGGATTTAGGGATTAGAGTTTAGGGTTTAGGGTTTAGGGTTGAGAGTTGAGGATTTAGGGTTTAGTTTAGGAAAATTTTTTTTTTTTTTAGAGTTTAGGGTGAGGATTTATGGTTTACAGTTTAGGGTTTAGAAGTTAGGGTTTATGGTTTAGGGTTTAGGATTTAGTGCTTGGGGTTTAGAGTTTAGGGTTTAGGGGCCATGGTTTAGGGTTTATGATTTAGTTTTTATGGTTTAAGGTTTAGGGTTTAAGGACCTTTAGGATTTAACATTTAGGCCTTAAGGTTTAGGGTTTACGGTTTAGGGATCAGGGCTCAGGGTTTAGGGTTTTTGGGTTAGGGTGCATTTTAAGGGTTATGACTCGGGGTTTAGGGTTAAGAGTTACAGGTTTAAGGTTTAGGGGTTAGTTATGGTTTTGAGGTTTAGGGGTTAGAGATTAGGGCACTAGATTTAGGGTTTAAGGCTTAGGGTTTAAGGTTTAGGGTTTAGGGCTCAAGGATTAGGGTGTAGGGTTCAAGGTGTAAGGTTTAGGGTTTAGGGTTTAGGGATTAGGGTTTATGATTCATGGGTCATGGTTTATGGCTTAAGGTTCAAGGTTCATAGTTACTGGTTTAAGGTTTGGGGGTTAGAGCTCGGGGCTCTGGATTTAGTATTTAGGGTTTAGGGCTTAGGGCTCAGGGTTTAGGGTCTAGGGTCAAGGGTCAAGGGTTTAGGGTTATGGATTTAGGGTTTAGGTTTTAGGGTTTAGTATTTAGTGTTTAGGGTTTATGATTTATTATTTTGGTTTTAGGGTTTATGGTTTATAGTTTAGGGTTTAGGTCTCATGGTTGAGGGTTAAGGGTTTAGGTCACAGAGTTCAGGGTTCATCGAATTTGTAGGTAGAACATTCAAAGAGAGTCATCAAAATTTGATGTTTTTCATCTATTGATATTTTGAAGGAGGGAAATGGCATATTATTGACTGTCCAATCCTTCTAAAGACCCTAGTAGTCCTCAATCCTTAGATTACAGGGAGACACCATTACTTGGCTTCCATTTATAATGATAGAGATATTTGTAAATTCATGTTATGACCTCTAAATCTATATGAATTTCAAGTTTCTTGGAAATCACATCACACCCTTCACTAAGATTGATGACTACCCCTATCTTTTTGTTCAGGGATTTTAAAACATCCATGGGTTTATCATATAAGGAATTATCAATGAATGGAAGGTCACTAAGTCGTAGGCTAGGTAACTCCCATTTAGAACTAAACAAGAAAGATTTACTAGGTGATTGATAACCCCTTAGTGTTCTTAGCCATTCCCTTGTTTCTATGCTTATTTTGAACACTTTAGGAAGTTCTGTCAAATTTACTATCCATTCTAGTAGAACACTTGAACTTTATCTTTCTCTCAGAGGAGAGGATACTACAAGAAATTCAATTATGATCTTACACCTCTTGCATTGATATATTATCATGTTTCTTTTGTTTCCTTTAAGATTATTTTTTTGTTGTGATGGTTATTTTTTCCAACTTCCAATGGGTCATCCTGGCTTGCATAATACCATACATGGAAATATGAGAAATGTGAAATTTGTTTCAGAGTGTGAATAAATTTACATTCAAGAGTGCAAGTATATGTGAGGAGAAATAAGTTTGGAAGAGATGTGTAATATATGCATTACAAGGCACAAGGTAGATGTCATATCCATTTAGTTACTTGTCCCACCTCTCATAAAAAGGTAGTTCTATAAGTAGACTCAATGATGGTTCTAGGCACAAGACTAGGAAATATTGATGAAATATGGTTTAGGGTTTAGGGTTTAAGGTTTAGGGCTCTTGGTTAAGGGTTTAAGGTTTAGGGTTCAAGGTTCAAGGTTCAAGGTCTAGGGTTATGGTTTAGGAGTCAAGTTTAGGTTGAGGGTTTAGGGTTTAGTGTTTAAGGTTAGGGTTTATGGATTGAGGTTAAAGATTTAGGGTTTAAGGTTTAAGGTTCAATGTTTAGCGTTTAGTGTTTTAGGTTAAGGATTTAGTGTTTAGGGATAAGGGTTTATGGTTTACGGTTCAGGTTTTAGGGTTTATGGTTCAAGGTTTAGGGTTTAGGGTTTAGGATTCAATGTTTAGGGATTAAGGTTTAGGGTTTATGGTTTAGGGCTTGAGGTTTAGGGTTTAGGTTTTAGGGTATATGGTCTAGGGTTTAGGGTTTAGATTTTAGGGCTCAAGGATAAGGGTGTAGGGTTTAAGGCTTAGGGTTTAGGGTTTAGGATTTAGCGTTTAAGGTTTAGGGTTTAGGATTTAGTTTTTATGGTTCATGGTTTAGGGTTTAGCATTTAGGGCTCATGGTTCATGGTTTAGGTTTTAGGGTTTAGGGATTATGGATTAGGGTTTAGGGCTTAAGGCTCATGGTTTAGGGCTCACAGGTAAGGGCTAAATGTTTAAGGTTTAGGGTTTAGGGTTTAGGTTTTAGGGTCTAGGGATCATGGTTAAAGGTTTAGGGTTTAGGGGTTAGGGCTCAAGGTTTATAGTTTAGTGTTTAAGTTTATGGCCTATGGTTTAGTGTTTTGATTTTAGAAGTTAAATGCTAAAAAATTTAGGCCGAATGCTGAAATCCTGAAAAATTACTTATGTAATGACTAGATTATACTTTAAAAAACTATCTCCTAAACCATGACTCATGGAGTTTTGAGACTAATTCCATAAGGTGAAAAGTGACCCTAATTTCTTAGATTTACATATACTTAAACACTTGTACTTAAATAATAATAAATGAAACACTTATACTTAAACATTTATTTTTGTAAATAGAAGCATGTCACAAGTATACATAATGTTTATACTACACAAAACTCGTACGCGTTTATGTTTATACTACACAAAATGCGTACGCATTTTTAATTTTCTCTTTTCCCAAGCCATCCCTCAAGGCTTGGGATCTGGTTTGGATCCCCAACCTTGAGGCATGGACCTACAAAACATAGTAAACAACTTGTTTTTACAAGAAAATGTAAAAATGCCACTTCCTCTATGATAAATCAAAATAAAACAATCAATCCATTTTAAAAAAATTATACCATGATGTAGAGCAGAGTCTCTTCTTTCTAAAAATATAATTTTTCAAATTTTCTGACTAATATAAGGTTTCCATATTATTTATTTTCTAACTATGCCTTTTTATAGCTATTTTTTGAAGTGTAAATATGTTTATCTTTCATGGTGTATCTTTTTTTTGGGTGATCAAAATTTAAAAAAATTATACTAGCCCAAACTAGGCATAATTCTATACATATTAAAAAAATATTCTAATTTTCAATATTTTTCGAGGTAGTTAAGGGGCGGCATGGTCAGAGCTCCATTATTTTTCAAAACATAAAATTTCTATACTAGAAAAATCATGAATGAAAAAATATTCACTAAAAAAATCTATTAAAAAATGGATCCCAAACTAGATGCTCCTAGCTATCTTTCTACGAAAGGGTTTTCAAAAAATACTAAATGGTGCTCAAAAGCTGGTGGGGGAAAGAAAGTCACTCTATTATGTTTTTAAACTAAAACAGGAGCATATGTTGGTATTTTAGTTATTTGACCCACTTAAACTTATCCGTTTTCCATAAAATTTAGTAGCTTAGAAACTAGACTCAAAATTCTACAATTCATAGTTGTATAAAGTCTTCCAATTTTGAGTGTAACTATTTGAAAAACTTGTACAAGTTGAAGGTTTTTTTTTTTTTTCAGAAAAATGTGTCCACTTAAGACCCCCTTTTGGCCCCTAAACTTGGTGCACTTACCCAAAATGTAAATGTCCATTTTTCATGGCGAAGCCCTGTCAAAATTTTCTCATATTTTTTCTCATTCTGTTTCAGCTGTAATCTTATCTTTCTAGTTAATTTCATCTTTTAAATTCTAATCCTTCTTCTTTAGTTGCAATCTGAAACATGCACTTTGGTTTGCAATTCTTTGTTGCATCGCAATTTCTTTTATTTCTAGCATAGGTGCTGAACTTTGAGTTGTATTCTTCCTTCATTCCAATATGTACTGGTCACTCATCTGCTTTATGTACCATAGGATAAAAGTTATTGAATTCTGCAATGTTTATCCATAGTGAAGATTATAAGATATGATTTATTTATCTTGATCTTCAACTGACAACTTGCACACTTGAGAAAATAATTAGAAAATATTTAGGCTTTTTGGCCTCTCTTATGTCCATGTTTTCTTTTCTTCTCTTTATTTCCTTTTGAGTGAGTAAATCATGTATACTGTTTGATCTTCAAGTAATCTATATCTCATGTTATTAGAGATCCATGTGCATAAACCGATAGTTTTTATAGGAATATGGATTGTACCTCGAGCTCATAAACCGATAGTTTTCTTTTCTCTTAGCAGTATAGTGTTCTCAAGAATGAAGATAAAGAGGGAATAAAGATGAAAATGAGGGTACATCAAACGAAGGGAAAACCTCAAGGCAATGATCGGTTCACTCATACTCCTTTATTTTTTACATGTGTACCTCTTATTTAAGTAGTTGTACTTTAATTTTCAGTTACATCCCATGCCTTGTGTGGGAAAATTTGAAATTCCTTATGAATAAAACATTGAATTATGAAATTGAGTTGTGTATTTATTTCTACATTTCTACTTTCTGATATGGATTATATGATGAACTAAACAACCCAATACTATAATTGAATATCTTAATCATGAAGGAAATAAAATTAAAGAATATCTTGTAACATCCAGTAATGAAATCTAATTTCTATAATCTATCTTGATTGTTGCTTCAAAACCTAACACTTCATCTATTCTGCAATTCGGTGTCTTCATCAAGACAACACAGCTTATCCTTCAGGGCCTTGTGTTCTTTTGTTGAAGATAGCATGAAATTGCAGGCTATGTGATCTATTATGTTTTGTAACAAAGCACACATAGATGTAGATTTCATGCAATCATTAATTAATTCACTAGTAACAATATTTTCGAAAGAAACCCATAGCTTAGGTATACTTCACCAATGTTATCCATTGAAACAAAGTTTTGAGTTGCCCATTTTTGCACAAGTGCAAAAATTCAACAAATATTCCCCCTCGTTTGGGGTGTACGTGATGTCACTAGGAGTATGCGGCCCAAAGAAGGACCAAATGCTAATCTAAAACTAATGCCCTACGGGGAGGGAATGTGCTTGGTAGAAACCAAGGTACATGCAAACAAAGTGGTTGGAAACATGTGTTAATATAAATAAGACAAATACACAAATAGAAGACAATGTGTAATCTATGAAGCAAACACATAATTTAGATCGTAAAAATTAGGTTTCAAATATGGAACATCACTCATAATGTTGCAATACAATAAGAGAAAAAGCGTAAAAAAACATACATGTGAACACAAATTACCATAAAATTCACTAAATTTCTCAAAATATTCTTGTAAGTTTATATGCTTAGCTCATATGGACAATCTACTAATGATAATGATCAAATTAACAATTATATGTGTATAAAGAAGACTTATACAATATTTAACTTGGTGATGAATCTTGACTGCAATTCACCTAATATCATGAATATCTATTTAGTATATAAAGATCATCTGTCTAAAATTTGTTTCAAATTATCTTATTTACAATGCTAGCAAGTGAATGTGTGGAAAAAATAAATAAATAAAAATATACAAAAAAAAAGAGATAAAAATATTTATTTACCCTCAAAGCATACTCCTATATCTAGGAAAAATTATATGCAAAGTTTAAAATTTTCAAAAAATTAGACACAACACTCTACACATCCCCGAATGGTCATAGATTTGTATTTAAGTATAAATACATAGAAGTTATAATTATTGACTGATAAAGAAGAAGTCAACTTTTAAAATTTTTGTGAATGTGGCACCCCTAGATACCAACACCCTACAAAATTTCCTACTTTTCGTAGGAAATAATATGACATTTCCTCTTCATCTTTAGCTCAATTTTCTCTACCCATGCATCTCGTTAATTGAAACTTACATTTTGAAAGCATGTTTAAGGTATCAATTCCCAAAACTATTTATCGTTTCCTCATCCGACAATAATTCACCCATTAGCTCATTTATAATAAGTTGGGTGAGGTATTTTAACTCCTCAATAGCTACAAAAATAACATCAAATTAGTTTAGAAGGATCCTAAGTAATTTTTCTACTGTCTTTTGATTTTTTAATTCATGAGATTTAACTTGATTTACCAAATCCATGACTTAGGTAAAAAGTTAATCTATAGATTTATATTCTTCAATACTTAATTTTTAAAAACTTCTAAGAGTTTGCAACATTACAATTTTACCTTATTTAAACTTTGATATCTTTGTCTTTAAGTCGTCCCAATCTTGTTTAGACTTGGTTAATGCAAAAACTCTAGGGAAAATAGACTCATCTTGATAGCTTGTTGGATCATAAAACAAACATTTGCATTATTTTTCTAATTCACCTTCAACAAATATTTCTTAGCTTGTGGTAATGCCTAATAAGATGTCATATCAAGAGGTTCTCAAAACTACCTTTAACTAACCTCCAAAAATATTGTCAAAATATAAAGTATTTATCTTAATGCACCAAAAACATAATTGTTTCATGATTAAACTTCTATTTGGGATTGAGAAATATTTTTGTTTCTCACTATTTCTTTTGCTACCAACATGGATTGAACAAATATGACAAAAATTGAAATTAACCTAGCTCCAAAACCAATTTGAAGGGTGGAGTGTATCAAACCATTTTGAGGGTGTGTGATGTCACATACAAAATAGAAAGAAAAGGAAAACCATAACTTACAAATGATGTGAGAAACACATCACAAATTAATATTTCAATCATAATTTAGACATCACTTTTGTGTTCTTTCTTACATCTTTAACTACATTACATGACACCGACAATTGCATTGTATTTATATATAAACGAGATTATATTTTTAGATATTTCTATTTTACTACAATAACCTACCTATATAAAACTTATATGTTCATAGAGACATTATTCTCCTTAAAATTGGAGGTTACATTACTAAAAAAACCTATCCTAAAAATGAACTTCAAAAATATAAATGGGTAGTTTGCAAGATTACACATTTTCCAACATTCAATAGTAGAGCTTCCATGTATAATGAGTATCAAAGTGAAAGAGAAATAAGTAATGATTTTCTAGATTCAAAGCAGACACTTCTTATGAAATGTCCAGAATTTCTTATGATGGCTTCACTTTGTGTGCATCGCCACTCAATCTCATCATGTCAATATGGATAATATGTAATGATAAACGAACCCTACTCCAAGATTGGATTTGACATACATTTCATTATTTTATAAAACTTGTCAATTTTGTATCCCAATCATTATTTCAATGTCATTATTTTACTTTACACATATATTTCATGTTTCAAAATGGCATTCAAGATATTACAATGTCAACTATAACATGCATATCACAAGTCAAACAAGGTTGACATCATAAAACTACAATATTGAATGATCAACTCTATATCATACAACATATACTACCATGTAACATCAAATGCAAGGTTAAATAATATCACCATAAATGTTCTAATTATAATGGAGCTCATACTAAAATGGGAGTTCTTGTTAAAGTCAAGAAGTATTACATTATTACGGTAGATATCATTTTTTTATTGATAAAAGATGGAAAAGGCTCCATGGGCCATTTACAAAAAAATACATGATAGTAAAGCTCACACCGATCTAAAAAAGAACAAAGAAGAGTAAAAAAACTTGACTCAAACACCGAACAGAAATGGCAAAAATCCAATAGATAAAATAACAATCCTCCCAAAAAGAGGAATGAGATATTAGTCTTATTATATAAAGAAAATACTATTTATATTCTCTTATGAATATATAGTCATTTTCCTTGGCTATTCAAGCCATTTTATTATGTTCGAAAAGGATATTGATCATACCATCCAATCTTATACACCAAGGTCTATGAGCTACACATGAAAGCAATCAAACCTAAAATCTTAAGAATGTTAGTCACATATTATGCCATACAAGGTTATAGTATTTAATAACCGTTGATAATTAATATACACCAAAGTCCATGTTAAACATACAAGATGATCAATGTTGCTTCTACACTAACAAGTCGCACAATCTTAACTCAAAGTGTTAACCCGTGATTAAATTATTTTATTCTACATAAGGGTATTACCAATAACCAAGCCATGTCTAGGTCTAACAAGATAATAATCACATTATACCACTATCAATGATAAAGGTCAAGTCCATATCCCTAAATATAATGCCATTTAGGTAAATCATTGGTAGATAACCATAATGCATCCCGTAAAGGCCTCAATTCCATTAGTTTTGTCGTGGTTTTCCCATTGAAAATTCATCAAGGTCTATAATAAAGGTATTCTTACCGAGGAAGTCAAAACCTATAATTTCCATCAAGAAAACCTTTGTCTTGTTTCATAGTTTATTCAGTTAGCTTAATGTCTTCGCATATGATGTTTGAGTCATCATCGTCAAACATTTTATCGAATTAACATGTTGAAATTAGGGTGTTACGTATCTTAGGAATTAGTGTGACATTGGTCGATTAGGGAGTTCAAAGAAACATTTGAGTTGATGGCCATTAAGACATCTATTTTAGGAGAAATAAAAAGGGGATGTGATAAATAAAGCCAATTTAGTAACGATATGGATGTTAAAGAATATTTCAAAATATGGAGACTCATCCATGACTTAGTATGGTATTGTAGTAACAATAGTTTACGAAGAGGAAAAATATATGAATGAAACAAAGTATAAGTGGATTAACAAATGGGACATTGACATATACTACCGCACAAACATTAATGATGAAATTTAAAATTATATGATATAAAATTGTGATAATCATATGTATACAAAGAAAATTGGTAAGAAGAAATAACATAAAAGAATTAATCACATATGTTATTATGATGAAAAATACATATATACTTGAGCATAAATTGGTTGGAGATGAAAATGTGGATAGGTCATTATTGGATTAGCTCGAATCAATTTAGATGCGAAATTAATGGTTATAGGACTCCTTAAATAGAAAGGGAAAAAGAAATTATGCTTATTTTATACTTTGAAGGTGGTGTAAACACAATGACACTATATCATGAACTATTCTTCTATAGAGCTATTTGAAAAAATATGATTATAATTTGGAAGTCAAAATGGAATTTGAAATTATGAAGTCATATCAATTTTTTTTAATGGCTTAGCTCTTTCTCGTGTCACTGAATTCCAATATTTTCTAAATGGTTGGTTCACAAAGACATAAATAAAATTTATATATAAATAACAATATATAAAATTATACTATTTTTTGTAAAGTTTTAACCTATCATTATCTATAGTTCGAAGCTTTTCACCGTCACTATACACTTAAAATCACGTAAAAACAATTCATACCTTATCAATTTCCATTGTTTAAAAGTGGACGACCAACCTTTAACTTGGAGAGACTAGTCTAAATAAAACAATAATCAATGAAATAAAAAATCTAAGATAAAATAGATTTTTAATCCCGAAAACATTTTCAAGATATAATGAGAAGGAAAATCCCACATGTACTCAACATTATTATAACCTTTTATTAATTCAACTAGGTGGAACGAAGGGGAAATATTCCTAATTTTTAGGCCGGTGGCTAGCTTTCACCCATTTTGCACCTATACACATGGGTGTTTTTTGCATGTCGTCATGTCCACACATAGCCATAAACCTCACAGAAAGGGCCCCTCTACCAGAAACACATGATGTGACATAATACGATGAAATACTAATTGACATGGATGACACCGCCACACCCCATAACATGATTGACATGAAGAGGAAGCAGTGATTCCAGAGAATTTGAATTATTAAAATACGTGCCCCAATTTGCCTAAACCATTCATTTCCTGAAACAAACAAACGAATCATCAAAAACCTTTGGATAACCATGCCCAAGCACTAGATAACTAGGAGCATTTCAAATTTTCATCCTCCAAATAACCAATTCCACAACCAGATATGCGTTGTTTTCTTTGCAATTTGGGGTTCAAACGAGAAGAGGAAGGACATCTAAGAGGCAAAGACGCAAGCAGAGGATCCAAGTGGCTCCACAACATTTACCATTTGTAATCTTCAAAATTTCCGTGGATATTTTCAATGGGTGTAAGGTTTTGTAGTTCGTATTGTTATTTACGGGGAAGAAGTGTCTTTTCTGTGTGTTCTATTTACATATGATATTGAATAATAAAACAAATGAAATTGACTATGTCTAAAACAAATGGAATCAATGTCTACAATGTAAGACCGTGAACACTTAGAAAAAATGTCTCAAAGAAATTGTAATTTAATAAATAAATTGAATCCTCATTCCATTACTAGTAATGTTGATTCTTCAAGATATCAAAATCCCACATACACCCGCATAGACACTACCTGAAAGGGATTTTCAATTTCAATACTAGTATTACTTACTTGGATGTTTGGTGATTAGAAAACTTATGCACAAGCGCAGCTACATACAAGATGCATTCAGCATAAAGATAAAATATAACGGTAAAACTCAACAAAGGCCACTTTGCCTTTAGTAGAAATTATTACTTGGTTTTTCTCTAACATTCTAGTTAAATAAGAAGTTTTTGTAAATTTAATGTTAAATGTTGCATGACAACAATTTACTAGCTCTAAGAATTTATCATTACATTAACCATATTAAATTGAGAAAGATTACAAATTAAGAGTAGGAAAACATATGTTGAGGATTATAATGAAAGAACCATAGTTTATAAAATGAGAATCAAGCACTTTCATGATTTGTAGTTAAAATTCATAACAAAGCATGTTTTCACAAATTTTAAAACCTTAATTTATAGTTCAGTATCAATCGAAGGTTCTTAACATTCATGTTCTAAAAAGAGGATTCTAACAAGTCAAGGATTAAGAAATTGACTAGGCACAACTTCAATATTTGGAAATTGAAGATGTAGTATTTTCTTAATCAACGAGACTTGCATAATGTTGTCATATAGGGCAAGGAACATGACATGGTGATACAAGAAGATTCAGACAAGAAATATTAGGCCATTGCTTTGGTTGACCTTGATTTATATGATTTCATGTAGATGAATGTGTCAAGGGAACGTATGACAACAGAGCTTTTGGATAAGATTGGTAAACTGTATGGAATCCAAGTCTCTCATGAACTTGATATTTTTAAGAAAGTGATATGCTCTTAACATAAGGATAGTAATAGGGTAACTAAACATGAAAATGCAATCAATATTCTTGAAAATTAGTAGAATTCTATTGGAGATGATTTGAAGGATGTTAATCAATGTAATTGTTTAGTTTGTAGCCTACCTATTTCTTGAGACAATCTTATATTTTCCATTAATGGGATCATTAAGGTGGAGAATCTCTAGATTGATGTGGTTATTGGTTATATGTTACTAGAAAAATAACAAAGTGTACTTTTGAGCTCACTGTGAATTTAGAATCATTTGTTACAAGAGGGCATATTAAGGAGATTCGAAATAATGAGAAATCTAGTAGTAATAGATTTAAATCAAGAGGGGATCTTCCAATAGACGAGAAAAGAATTACAAATCGATATGTTGGAATAGAAGAAAAATGGGCACAAGAAAAGTAAGTGTATTTTTTATATTTATATGTTTAAAGCTCTCTTGGTATTATTTACAGCATGAAGTAGCTATATGTTTGACATCCAATTACCTAGATGAAGCATGGATAATAAACTCGGGTGCTTATTTCCATATGAGTTAGCCTAGGGAGTAGTTCAAAGACAATGAGAAGGATCATGGAGACAATATATTACTTGGCAATAATTTTTTGATAAAGATGGTTTGAGAATCAAACACAAATATGGAAATTTGAAGTGGATAAATGATGTACAACATGTGCAAGGTTTGACATGCAATCTCCTCTTGGTAGTCAATTTGTTGATGCTAAATTTGATACAATCTTCACCAAAGATGGCTGCAATTTGCTCCATAAAAGTATTATTTTGGAAAAAGGAGTTGTAAAGCTTACCACATTGTATAAGTTGGATGTGAGTAACCCCATCATGGGTAGTGTTAATTCAACATCCATGGAAAGTAAAAAACCAAGTGGGAGCATCAGAGATGTCAAGTTTGATGTTGTGGCATGGAAGATTGGAAATTTTTGGAGAGAATGGCACTGAGATTATTGTCTGTAGATTAGAAGGTGTAAAGCTTGATCCTTTCGAGTTTTATGAAACACGTGTCTTTGGAAAATAGAATAGAGATTACACATCATGTAAGATAATTATAGTTTATTTGCAATAGAATTAATACAAAATTATTAGTGCCAACAATAATAAACTATTAATGCCACTATTAGAATCTAATACTTGTGATATTAAAATCCAATCTTCACATACTATTTGAGAGGAAAGTGAACTACATATGAACATGTATATAAGAAAGTAAGTTTGAGAGGCATTGAGATATCCCAAGAGAGTGATAAAGAGAAAGGAGAAAAGGTTATTTGCAGTAGTGGGTTTTCGAGGTATGAAAGTGATAAAAGAAGTGAGTGTTTAAGGAGAGGCTTGTAGAAGCTTTGTTGAAGTAAGAAAAGAGAAATGGATATTTTAGAGAAGTTGAAGGTTGAATTCATGGTGTTGAAAGTTAGAATTAAAGTATAAGAAAGGAGGATGAACTAGGGAAAAATTATCAATTCCCAAAAGAGAAATATTAAAGAACTAAAGAGAGAGTTAGAGAACATACATGATTCAATGGAGATCCTAGAAGTTGAATATGATTCAATGGAGATTCAATGAAATGCTAGATAATGATGTGCATGGTGCATGTAGGGACATATTATACCTTTATAAACCATTAGTTACAGTTACTTTTAAACTTTAACATTCAAGAATTGAGTTCTATTTTAATATGCCCACAAGTTTTCCTCCTCCCTTAAAACGTATACAATGTAACTCCATGCACAGTTTTAACCCAAGGAACTCAATCAGTTTTTCTTGTTATACAACCTTAACCGAATAATGAACCATTATGTAAAGCATACACATATAGAGAACTGTAGATTTAGAAATCCCTTAAGTGACTTAGGCACCCATAATTTATCTACCATAACCATTTTAAAGATTTATTATCATGGTGAGGCATGAGTAAGTAGAAAGATGTTGTATTAGCTAGGCATTCGTACATTACCATCAACTAACTTCACAACTATATTGAATAAATAACATTTCCATTCAAAATATCATTTACAAAACAAAGAAGGTATATTTTTCTAACTAGTTTGTAATGCCCACAAAATTTGGCACACGAAACCCAAGAAAAACAAAGGTTAAGCAAGAAAAATTATGGAATAATTTTTTTTGTTAAAGGGGAAAAGATGATGGTAAGGTTAACCCTATACTTCAAATGTCATCACAAAATAACTTAAATAATATTATAAAATAAAATAAGTATTTAATCTATGATTAGATTTTAAAAAATATTTAAATCAATTAATCCTAAATTAAATTTAATACTTAGGTTTCTAAGGTCAAAATTTCTCCCATTTACACAACTATTAAATTCAAATCTAAAGTAACAATGATGTCTATAAATTTAAGGGAAAGAGACTACTAAAATTAATTTAAAGGAAATACAAACAATTTAATTAACTTACAACCCACATAAGTGGCCCCATTCAAGGGAAGGCCCATATGACCAAATGATTATCTCTCACCCACCCCCACCTAACTTTTGTAGGGGAAAATCTTGGCCCTAGGATGAAACAAATCTAAGCCCTTGGATGAAGGAATTCAACTCAACCCTAAAATCTCTAAGGAATCCTTTATTCATTTCTTTTTATTCATTTCATTCATTTCTTTGTTTTTGGTTTTGCAGGTTAGTGAAAGATGGAAGAAGAGGAAGCCATGATAGAGGAAAGGAAAGCTTGGGATGGATAGACACATCCCCCAAATTTATTTATTTTATTATGTTCTTCATTTCTATCCTACCCTCTTCTAGGGTTGTAAATTTCTCATTTTATTGTAAACATGATTTAAAAGAATACCCATTTCGGTATTTTACATTTTTCCAAAAGATCTCTTTTCTTTGTAGTATTTGCATTTCTTTCCTTTTCTTGTATGAGTAGATATACACAATTAAATTTCCCCCATTTTTGTAATACACAATATGTTTATATATATATACATATATACACACTTGTGTGTGTATATGTGTATATATAATATATATGTAAAAATATTTCATTTCTTGAAATAAAATAAACCCGAAATTGGGTAACCACATATTATTATATTTATATTTATATAATTACACACACACACACACACACACACACACACACACACACACACACACACACACACACACACACACACATGCGTGCGTACGTACATATTTAATTTATAGAGTTGATATTTAAAATTTTATGGTCACAGTAATAATCTTAATACAGACTAACATTAATTTAAAGGCCGTAGAGATTAGTAAAAGTTTCGGGGGTTCGAACCCCACCCACATTTATATTAAAAAATATGGAATGGTGGGGAGGGGTCGCCGACCCCACCTCCCATGCCGTATACATATGGGGTAGGGGGTGGGGTCGAAGATCCCTGCCCACCCCTCTACCTAAACACTCCACTATGCGGCCTAGCCGCTTCACAATATTAAAACACATTTTTTAAAAAAGATTTTAATTACTAAAACCCTCACTTATAAATTTTTTTTTACTAATATATATATGAACATATATTTATTATTATTAATATTTTAAACCTAATAATACTATTAGAGTTATAAGGCTATTAGTGTACTAAAATATTAATATATGAATAATATTAGATAAGTTCTTTTATTTAAAATAATTCCTTATATATTAAAGGAGGTCAATGTTAGGATAATAAGCTTAGGGAGATTTACATACAGATAACTTAACTAAAATTATATCCTAGCATGAATGTGAACATATAAGTTTATTTTATTTTTTTAAATCTACCAATCACTAAGTTAAGACAATAGTGAGTTTCCTTACACAACATATGAAATGAAGTGATAGTAAAATAAAAAAATACTTCCATTGAATCTTATGGTTAACTAACATTTATTCAAATATTTTAGTAATATAGTTTTAGTTGCAATGTTTGAACTTACTTTCTTTCAAGGAGAACAAAATCACAATTTTCATTTCACAAGCAAGTGAAACTAAAAGAATACTAGTTTCTTTCAAAATAGAATCTAGCACATTACAATATTTTGGAAATAAAATTATATCAACTATTTAAGAAATGAGAGTATATCAACCTACAATATTAGAATATTTTAGAAATGAAATTATTTTTGAAATTAATAAAGGTATATCCCTTTAATCTTTATTCAAATCTCCTTTCTTCAAAATTATACAATATTAATAATTTCCTTTTAAAAAAAGAATAATCACATTCAAAATTTTAATTTTCTCAATCCACACTTTTTGAATGAATTTACAAGATAAATTGAATTCTAAAGAATACAACAACTTTAACACAAGTTACAATTTTAAAAACATTCACTCAAAGTGGAGATAATGAGATAAAATGAATGAATTACAACAAGGCTAGCAAAAATCCAATTTTCAAGTCTTCAATAAGCATGTCTTCACCTAAATGTAGCTCTAACTTTGGCTTTCATCAACTTCACAATGGGATCACAAAACAAGGAAGGGGAGTAGGCAACACTCTTCTCATAACCTTAAATCCAATAAGGAAAAAATCCATTCCATTAATGGTCACTAAGCCCAAACAAAGGAACAATGAGGAGCATTGAGCAACAATGACAACTTGGACAAGGTGGCTTCACAAAAAATACAGACAAGGCATTCAACACAAACATGAAAACATAATCCACAAAATTACAAGTTCACAATAACACAAAGGTTTGAGGATCAAACCAAATAGAGCAAGGGTTATGGGAGACCACATCCTTATGCCTCCCAAATGAAGTGGGAGTCTTACCGAAGCCTCCATGTGCACAAAATAATCACATAAATCCATGAATCCATTTTCTCTCCCTATAGGTAAGACTCCCATTCACACTCCCACAAATTGCATGCCTCACATAAAATACCTTTTCCTCCCCAATGGTCCCATAATACCTTCTCACACACCGAAGTAAGGCCGGGTTACTTAACCAACCCTCACAAACACTATCACAAGACAAAATATTACTTTTAACAAACACAACACTCACACAACAAAAACAATAGCATAATAATAAAAAGGTGAAGAGCCTACCTCTCCATCAAGATCCAATCATACCTTTACAATCTTCTTCAAATAAAAGCCAAGTAATTTCCAAGCACTCCAAATACTCAAAATCAAAAAGTGCACAAGAAGAAAAATGAGAAAGTAACCCCCATACAAACAAAAATCATCAATAAATACAAAAATAATGTGAGGATGATGACGTGGATCCATGTAGGATTACAATTAATCATTCCCCATCCCCAAACTCAAGTTAACACACCAAGACCAAGAAACATCAATGCACAAGCAAGGACTATGACAACCCACATGGCTATAAACATGTAGACCATGCTATAAAGGAACATATTAAATTGGGGTAGAAATAAAGTGCAATGATTTTCCTTCTATAACAATCAAAAATGGAAAAAGAAGTCAAAATTAAGCATCCCAACAAATAGGTAAGTTTTTTGGGTCAAATTAAGAGGCATGAGACAAGTCTTTCTTGTCCCATAAGTCTCTAAACATCCCCCTAAGTAAAAAAACAAATTTTGAACATGGGGTGGAGTAAAACACTCCCAAATAAACATTAATTTTACATACACAAGGACTACAAGATCTCATCATAAATATTTGTCACATCTCTAATTTTGTTAAACAAAATAAAAAGGGTTAAGTCTAATTAGCACACATTAACACATGCTAATAAAGTGACAATTTTTTCCAAATTTTAAATACAAAAATCATAAATAAGAACATGCAAAAATCAAAGAAAGTGACACAATTCACCCCATGACCACACATGTGAATTAACCCTCCTGTGGGAGACTTCCAAACAATACATGCAAAACACACACAAAACAACGCTCAACATCCTTTCGTGGTTAGTCCCCTATCCCCTTCGATGTTTGTGATAAAAGTCCTGCACACAAAAAATACCTCTCTAGCCTTTCGGCCACATTAACAACATCGAGAAAATATACAAATAAAATCAATGTTCATCATTCAACATTTAACAATTCTATTATCCATCAATATGTCAAAATCTAAGCATAACATCCATGAGATTACAATTCTACTCAAAACATCCCAAAACATAATGTGTCAGTATGAAATCCATATCATGAAAATCAACATATATCAACTGTCTAACATCACTATCTAGTGCATCATAATAAAGTGTAGCATCATAATGTCAATAATTCAAATATCAGTAAAATCTATCATCTACTAATCAATGTATCATAATCAAATGTCTAAACATCAATCCAATAGTATCAATATCAAGATAAAATAGTGTCAAAGAGGAGTGGGAACTACATCCCCCTCCCCTTAGACTTGACTTCCTCCGGAAGTCACTAGAATAGATGAGGAAAATGAGCTCACAAAATAGTGGCATCCTCCCAAGTGGCTGCAGTCTCATTGTTCCTATCCCAGTTGAACCACACTGGTCAATCTCATGGCCTTGAAGGCCCAAGATCCTACGCTCTATGATGTGCACGGGATCCACTAACATCTTCCCTTACTCCTGTACGTACAATGTAGTCCAATCCAAAAGATGAGAAAGATATGGAATATATATATACATGAAATACATCATGCATGAGATAGAAGATGGGTGGCAATGCTAGATGATAGGCAAGGACCGATAAAATCCAAGATGTTGAAGGGACCCAAAATCTAGGAGAGAACTTAGAGACTTTTACATAATGGATATGAATATTATGAGGCTTGACACAAAGAAACACCTTCATGCCCACCTAAAAACTATGATATGTCCTACTCAAATTTGCATACTTCTTCTACCTATCCTGAGCTTCAAGCCTCTAATGAATCAAGACAACCCTCGCTCCATTTCTTTTACCAAATCTGACCCAAGAGAAACCATTTCCTCCAACATATCCCAACTCAAGGGTGTCTTGAACTCTCTACGCCATAAAACGTCTAAAAAGGGCCCATGCGGGTCGAACTCTAAAAACTATTGTTGTAGGAAAAATCTACCAAATACAAGTACTCCTCCCACCTAGACTATTGGTCCATGGCATACATCTACAACATATCCTCCAAAATATGATTCACTCACTATATTTTCCCATCTCTGTCTCTATATGATAAGTTGTGTTGATGTTGATAATCATACCAAGAACCCATCGCATGGTAGTCCAGAAGTGAGAAGTGTACAAGGTATCGTGGTTGTAGATGAGCTTCCGTAGAATCTAGTTCAACCTGATAATATCATCAAGGTATAATCGCGTTACTAAACTAGTTATATAGGTGGTCTTCACCAGAGAAAAGTGAACCACTTTCATCAATTTATCCACCGTGACCATGATGGAGTCATGGCGGTATCTTCACATCAATAGCCCTATGATGAAATCCATGGAAATGGTGTCCCATTTCCACTCTAATATGGCATGCGGGTAAAGAAGGCCAGTTGGATGACGATGCTTACACTTCACCTTATGACACTATAAACAATGTTAAAAAAATTGATCTACATCTTACCAAAGGCCTCTCTAATGATAAAGATGTCTCAAAGTAGCATGTATCTTCTTTACCCTCGCATGGGCTGAATAAGGTGCATGATGAGCCTCTTTCAATATATCTTGTTTCAAGCCTCAATATATAAGAACATAAATCCAACCTTTGTGGCTAAGAAGACCATATTAATCTAATGATAATCCATTAAAATTCCTCTCAAGGGGTCTCTAAGACTCAATCTCTGATCTGGTTGCAAGGTAGAAGCTTTCGTGAGGAAGCTACTATAAAATCCTACTTCGTAAATTTGTACCCACTAAAATAGCCATAATCACATGTCACCATTGATTTATGGCATCTACAATCACATTATCCTTCCCCTTCACATGTTCTATCTCCATTTCATACTCATAAAGCAACTCCATCCAATGGAATTGATGAGCGTTGAGATTAGGTTACGTGAAGTGGCGATGAAGAATCAAGGATCGTCTTGAGTATAAATTTTCTCCCAAGAAGAAAGTGTCTACATCGAAGCAATACATGAACAATAAGTTGTAACCTCAAGGTCATGAGTTATATAATTGAGCTCATAATTCTTGAGTTTTTGAGACTAAAAAGCTACAACTAGGAAACAAATCTGAAAACTCCTGAAATATGGGGTGATCATCGAGTGAAGGTCCATTAGCCTCATCCTCTAACCTATCACTAACTATAATAGCATATAACTAAAAAACCCCATCGCACACACCACTTCAATAGCATGGTGGAAATAGTGTGAATATAAATGGGTCTCCTGACTCCAAAATCACTGACTCTACACCCAAATCATATGCACAAGATATAATCTTACTGTAGCAATTGACTTGGGCTCTATCTCTATGTAAACAACCAATCCATGCTAGAAATCACTCCATAAGAACCCAAGGAAGGAAGAAGAAAATATCCAGACTAGTGGTAAATGGTCCTAGGTCCACTATGCACTCCTTGACTAAGGATTCAATTTGAGATCTTAACTCCATAAGCCATCTTGACATCCCAACTAAGATGTTGCCTAACTACCACCAACATGCAATCCTCTATTAAAGATGGTGAAATCAAAGAATATGATGAGCCTGAGTCAAATAAAATAGGGATAGAAATACCACCAATGCTATCTATGGTCTCTATCACCATGTCTTGGCGTTTTATCTTGTAGTTCTTGACCACTACATATATCCTTTGGCTCCTAGCCATTTCGCCAACAAAGTATTCTCGAAGCGGGTCCCTTACCTTGATTAGGCTGGGTTCGAGGGCACTCTATCCAATGATTTCTATGAATGTCACATCCACAAAAAGTGTCTGGTCCTATCCACTATGTAAATAGTCCTATAGGTGGCCTAGTAGTACATCTTTGAAGGAATTTATGATCCGGCCATAGTTCTCTATGGGTGTTTTGGTGGACGTTCTCTATACAACCTCTTTGAGAATCATGACAATGTGGAGGTTGAAAGGGTGGTCAAATCTTCTGTTTCGAGGAGGTGGTGAAAGAGGCTAGAAGGAATACTCTTGTTCTAAGTTGTGTCCACCATGAGGAGGTGGTGATCACTTGAATCTCTCTTGTCCTATAGCTGTTGTATTCTACTCCTCACTTTGTCATGTGCCCGCTTTGCATCTTGCCCCTTGTTTCCTCTACAATATAGGACTTCTCTATGGAATCTCGATAATGTATGTGGGAAATGAATGTGCATCGCACCCAAGTCCAAGTTGAGGCCCTTGATGAACCTCTAAAATGAAACCTGCTCATCTTGCATATAATCTATATATTGAAGTAGATCCAAGAACCATCCCTCATACTCCACTACCGTCATATCTAGGCATGCCACGAGATCATGGAACTCATCGATCCACTACTAAATGAACCTCCTGGAAATATATCTTCTCCTGAAACACTCCTCAAAGAGCTCCCAAGTGAATGTATCAAAATCTATATGGAGATTCTATTCCTCGGTCCTCCACCATACTCTAGTTCCGTCTCTTAGAAGGTGGATGGCAACACAAACTTTTGTGTTGCTAGAAAAATTTCATAGCTTGAAGCATCCGCTCAAGCTAACCAACCTCGCTCGGCATAAAATCTACCTATGTCTCCATCAAAATGAGGCGGGTGCAACTTAAGTATCTTTCTAATGTGCTTTGCACAGAGGATTGCCACCCTCTAGGCCTTTCTATTTGATCAAATCTCCGCTTACGGCTCCTAGACATGTCTCTGTGCATCACATCTCGATCTCTAAGCTCTCTTGTAGGTGACTCATATTTAACTTACTCTATTTGGGAGTTCTATGCCATCTCATATGCAATGTAATGTGAAGGTGCACGAGCCTCCATTGATGGCTCCCTATCCTTCTTGCTAGGTCACTCTCCTATCAATCGTCCACGTATAACAACACTAACCTCTTGTAATGTTTGCAATATTTGGGGCATGATAATAACTACTACCCGATCTGGGGGTGGTAGATCTAGATCCACGTGTAGGAAGCCTCGTTTGGTTTGTGCCTCCAGCACAGACTAAGGCGAGAGTTAGTTGATAATCATCTAAGGTTTTGTTTTTCAGTTTTATAAAATTTCTATGTTTAAAAACATCATGCATAGTTGTGCATACTAGGTTTAATGTTGTGCTAGGTTTATTTGTTTCTATTTCGTGTTTTCTAGGTGTGTGTGGGGTCTAAGCATTTAACCAACCACTATGATACCAAGTGTAATGCCCACAAAATTTCACATGAGAAACCCAAGAACAAACAAAGGTTAAGAAGGAAAATTATGGAATAAAACCTTTTTATTAAAGGGGAGAAGATGCCGGTAAGGTTAACCCTAGACTTCAAATGTTATCGAAAATAACTAAACTATTATTATAAAATAAAATAAGGATTTAATCTATGATTAGGTTTTAAAAAATATATTTAAATCAATTAATCCTAAATTAAATTTAATACTTAGGTTTCTAAGGTCAATATTTCTCCCATTTACACAACTATTAAATTGAAATCTAAAGTAACAATGATGTCTATACATTTAAGAGAAAGATACTACTAAAATTAATTTAAAGGAAATACAAATAATTCAATTAACTTACGACCCACACAAGTGGCTACATTCAAGGGAAGGCCAATGTGATTAAGTTTTTATCTCTCACCCACCCCACCTAGCTTTTGTAGGGAACAATCTTGGCCATAGGATGAAACAAGTCTAACCCCTTGGATGAAGGAATTCAACTCAGCCCTAAAATCTCTAAGGAAGCCTTTATTCATTTCTTTTTGTTCATTTCATTCATTTCTTTGTTTTTGTTTTTAGAGTTATAAGGCTATTAGTGTATTAAAATATTAATATATGAATAATATTAGGATAAGCTATTTTATATAAAAAGTTTCCTTATAGATTAAAGGAGGTCAATGTTAGGATAATAAGCTTAGGGAGATTTAAAAAAATAACTTATAAAACTAACTTAACTAAAATTACATTCTAGTATGAATGTGGACATATAAGTTTATTTTATTTTGTTAAATCTACCAAATGCTAAGTTAAGCCAATAGTGATTTTCCTTACACAACCTATGAAACGAAGTGATAATAAAAGAAAAAAAATACTTTCATTCAATCTTATGGTTAACTAACATTTATTCAACTAGTTTAGTAATACATTTGTAGTTACAATGCTTGAACTTACTTTCTTTCAAGGAGAAAAAAATAACCATTTTCATTTCACAAGCAAGTGCAACTAAAAGAATACTTGTTTCTTTCAAAATAGAGTCTAACACATTACTAATATTTTGGAAATAAAAGTATATCAACTATTTTGGAAATGAGAGTATATCAACCTACAACATTATAATATTTTGTAAATGAAACTATTTTGGAAATTAATAAAGGTATATACATTTCATCTTCATTCTGTTGGTGCTCAATTTAATCTCGCCTGCTCGTTCGTAACGTCTCAGTCTGTATGGTTTGAGGTTTTCTCTATCTCCTGTATTGATGCGTGAAAGATATTTCCTTCATTTGGTTTCCATGATCAGTCCTTTCCTTTGGTTGAGGATCACATTGAGTCCATATATGATTTTTTGTTTCTTTGTCCATGAGGAAGAATTTGGAATTTGGGAGTAAATTCAGTTTTCACCTTCCTTCTATTTTTCCACAGTCATGTTTTCCCTATCAATTTTTTTCCCAACATATGTGGAAACGTGGTCCTTTTTGATTGGATGTGGCCGCGGGTCTTTTTGGTGAAATTTGTCACTTTGGTCACATTTGTAAAAAAACCAAATCGGCCCAACGCCCCAATAACATCTTATTGGTTATTTAGCAAATATGAAGTGGAAGGGAAAAAGTCTTAGTTTGACCTTGAAGAAGGACACATGGTAGTTTTTCAAGTTACAAGCGGGAGGCGGGTCACGAGAGCATTTTGTGGTTTTCTCCTTTTTGTACGAGGGAGAAAAGTTATGAAATAATCCACAACTCTGTTGGGTCCCACATCAAAATTTAGAAGTGAAGAGGTGGGTCATCAGGGAATTTTAAAACTTTAAGGCCCAATTGAACTCAAATATTGTCTACGTGGAGGGTGATGCTCATTTAAGGATCAACCTCTAGGTCCTACTTTATGTGATTACACCGGGGAGACACATGGAGGCTTTTGTTTGCTCCTCTCTATACTTAAACTTCTCAATCAACTTTCTAAGGCTTGGGACACATGGAGGGCCCGTACTGTTTGGGACGTACCCCTGTACTTTACTTTTGAAGAAGCGTTGAAGGGACACATGGAACTTTCTGGGTCTTCCCATAAGTAAATCCAAGAACCATCCCTCATACTCTTCTACCATCATGGAGACCTAGGACAGATCATGGAACTCATTGATCCACTACTGAATGAACCTCCTAGAAATATATCTGCTCCTGAAATGCTCCTCAAAGAGCTCCCAAGTGACTATATCATAATCTACATGGAGCTTTTAATCCTCGGTCCTACACCATACTTTGGCTCTATCTCTAAGAAGGTTGATGGAAAGATGAGATTTCATGTTGCTAGAACAAGGGCATAGCTTGAAGCATCCTCTCAATCTAACCAACCATAGCTCATTCGAAATCGCCTATGTATCCAAAAAAAATGAGGCAGGTTTAACTTCAATATCTCTCTAATGTACTCCCTACTGGGACGAGTGTCACCCTCAGGCCTCTCTACATGATCAGCTCTTGGCCTAGGGCTCCTAGACCTATCTCTGTGCATCACATCTCGATCTCTCGAGCTTTCAGAAGGTTATTCAAGTCTAACTGAATCTGCACTGGTAGTTATTTTCCCTCTCTTTTGCACTATGAAATGAAGGTACATGAGCCTCTAATGATGTCTCCTATCCTTCCTTCTAGGTCATCTTCCTATTGATCCTCCACGTATAGAAACATTAACCTCCTATAACGTATGTAATATCTAGGGCATGATAGTGGCTACTTCCCGATCTAGGGGTAGTAGTTCTAAGTCCATGTGTATGAACCCCTCACCTAGTGTGCACCTCTGTAGAAAATAAGGTGAGAGTTAGCTTATAATCATCTAAGTTGTTGTTTTTAGTTTTCTAAAATTTATATGTTTAAAAACATCATGCATAGTTATATGTATTAGGTTTAAAGTTACACTAGGTTTTTTTTTTTTTTTGTTTCATGTTTTCTAGGTGTGGTGGGGTCCAAGCATTGAACCCATTTCTCCGATACTAAGTGTAACGCCCACAAAATTTTACACATGAAACCCAAGAAAAAAGGTTAAATAGGAAAAATTATGGAATAATTTATTTGTTAAAGGGGTGAAGATGCCGATAAGGTTACCCTAGACTTCAAATGTCATCAAAAATAAGTTAAACAATATTATAAACTAAAGTAAGGATTTAATCTATGATTAGGTTTAAAAATAAAATTTAAATCAATTAATCCTAAAATAAAACATAATACTTAGGTTTCTAAGGTCAAACGTTATCCCATTTACACAACTATTAAATTCAAATCTAAAGTAATAATGATGTCTATACGTTTAGGGAAAGAGACTACTAAAATTAATTTAGGAAATACTAACATTTTAATTAACTTACAACCCACACAAGTGGCCCCATTAAAGGGAAGGCCCCATCGACCAAATGATTATCTCTCACCCAACCCCACGTAAATTTTGTAGGGTACAATCTTGGGACTAGGATCAAACAAATCTAAACCCTTGGATGAGGGAACTCAACTCAACCCTATAATCTCCAAGAAAGCCTTTATTCATTTCTTTGTTTTTGGTTTTGCAGGTTAATGGAAGATGGAAGAGGAGGAAGCCATGACAGAGGAAAGGAAAGCTTGGGATGGATACACACATCCCAAAAAGTCATTTATTTTATTTAGTTCTCCATTTCTATTCTACCCTCTTCTAGGGTTGTAAATTTCTCATTTTATTGTAAACATGATTTAGAAGAATACCCATTTTGATATTTTACATTTTTCCAAAAATCTATTTTCTTTGTAGTATTTGCATTTCTTTCCTTTTCTTATATGAGTAGACATACACAATTAAATTTTCCTTTTTATATCTACACAATATATATATATATATATATATATATATATATATATATATATATATGTATATATATATATATATAAAAATATTTCATTTCTTCAAATAAAATATACCCAAAAATAGGTAACGATAGATTATACACACACACACACAACCATGTATATGTATATATATGTACATATTTAATTTATAGAGTTGATATTAACAAGTTTATGGCTACGGTAATAATCTTAACACAGATGGCATTAATTTATAGCCGCAGAGATTAATAAAATTGGTGGAGGTTCGACCACCACCCACATTGATATTAATAAGTATGGAATGGTGGGGAGGGGTTGCGGACCTCACCCCCATCCCATATACATATGGGATGGGGGTGGGGTCGGCAACCCCTCCCCACCCCTCTACCTAAACACTACACTATGCAGCCTAGCTGCTTCCAAATATTAAAACACAGTCTTTTTCTTTTAAATAATTTAATTACTAAAACCCTCACTTATAACAATTTTCTTTAGTATTAATAATATTAATCAATAATAATAATAATAATAATAATAATAATAGATATAATAATATATATTTATTACTATTAATAATTTAAACCTAACAATACTACTAGAGTTATAAGGCTATTAGTGTATTTGAATATTAATATATAAATAATATTAGGATAAGCTATTTTATTTTAAAACATTCCTTATAGATTAAAGGAGGTCAATGTTAGGATAATAAGCTTAGGGGAGATTTGCAAAAATAACTTACAAAACTAACTTAACTAAAATTACATTCTAGCATGAATGTGGACATATAAGTTTTATTTATTTTGTTAAATCTGCAAATTCTAATTTAACCCAATAGTGAGTTTCCTTACACAAACTATGAAACAAAGTGAGAATAAAAGAAAAAAATAGTTTCATTCAATCTTATGGTTAACCAACATTTATTCAACTAGCTTAGTAATTCATTTGTAGTTATAATGCTTGAACTTACTTTCTTTTAAGGATAAAAATAACCGTTCTCATTTCACAAGAAAGTGTGACTAAAAGAATATTTGTTTCTTTCAAAATAGAGTCTAACACATTACAATATTTTGGAAATAAAAGTATATCAACTATTTTGGAAATGAGAGTATATCAACCTACAACATTACAATATTTTGTAAATGAAAGTATTTTGGAAATTAATAAAGGTATATCCATTTCATCTTCATTCAAATCTCCCTTTCTTCAAAAAAATACAATCTTGATAATTTTCTTTTTCACAAGACTAATCACATTTGAAATTTTAATTTTCTCAATCCACACCTTTTTAATGAGTTTACAAGATAAACTGAATTCCAAAGAATACAACAACTTTATCACAACTTACAATTTTACAAAACATCCACTCAAAGTGGAGATAATGAGAGAAAATGAAAGAATTACAACAAGGCTAGCAACAAGCCAATTTTCAAGTCTTCAATAAGCATGTCTTCACCCAAATGTAGCTCCAACTTTGGCTTTCTTCAACTTCACACTGCGATCACAAAACAAGGAAGGGCGAGTAGGCAACACCCTCCACCCAATCTTAAATCCATTCCCTTAATGGCCCCTGAGCACCAACCAAGGAACCATGAGGATAATTGAGAAACAATGACAACTTGGACAAGGTGGCTTCAAAACAAACACATACAAGGCATTTAACACAAAATTTACAACATAATCCACAAAATTACAAGTTCAAAACAACACAAAGGTTTGAGGATCAAACCAAATAGATCAAGGGTTATTAGATACCACCTCCTTATTCCTCCCAAGTGAAATGGGAGTCTTACCCAAGCCTCCAAGTGTGTAAAATAATCACAAAATCCTTATCTCTGCCATGTGCAACATGCAACAAATCCATGAATCCATTTTCCCTCTGCACTTGCAGTGTAAGACTCCCATTCACAATCACACAAATTTCATGCCTCACATAAACACCATTTTCCCTCCCCAATGGTCCCATAATACCTTCTCACACACCCAACTAAGGCCAACTACTCAACCAACCCACACAAACACCACAATACAAAAAAAAGTTTTAACAAACACAACATTACTTACAACAAAAAAATTAGCATAATAATAAAAAGGTGGAGAGGCTACCTCTCCATCAAGATCCCATAAGAATTTCACAAACTTCTTTAAATCCAACCCAATAAATTTCCAAGAACTCCAAAGGTTCAAAATCCAAAAGTGCATAAGAAGGAAAATGAGCAAGTAACCACCATTCCAACCAAAAATCACCAATAAATAGAAAAGGAATGTGAGGATGATGAGGTGGCTCCATGTAGGATGCCACTTCATCATTCCCCATCCCCAAACTCAAGTCAACACACTAAGAAAAATAAAAATCAATGCATAAGAAAGGACTATGATAACCCACATGGCTCAAAACTTGCGCACCATGCTTTCAAGGGACATAATAAATTTGGGTAGAAAGAAAAAGCAATAATTTTCCTTATCTAACACTCAAAAATCGACAAAGAAGTCAAATATAAGCTTCCCAACCCATAGGTCGGATTGTTGGGTAAAATTAAGAGGCATGGGACAAGTCTTGCTTGTTCGAAAAGTTCTCAAAAGTGCCCCAAGTCAAAATTTGAATTTTGAAGTTGGGGTGGAAAACACTCCCAAATTAACATAAAGTTTACTTACACAAGGACTACAAGATCTCATCATAACTATTTGTCACACCTCTAATTTGGTTAAAAAAATAAGAACGGTTAAGTATAATTAACACATGCTAATAAAGTCACATTTTTTTCCAAATTTTAAATACACAAGTCATCAATAGATATGAACACAATTCACCCTATGGCCACACATGTGAATTCATCCCCGTCTGCAAGACTTCCAAACAAGACATGAAAAACACAGACTAAACAACATTACAAGTTGTGAAATTTTCTCGTTGCTCAACGCTCGACATCCTTCCGTGGTTGGTCACATATCTACTTTGATGTTGGTGACAAAATTCCTACACAAAAAAATACCTCTCCGGCCTTTTAGTCGCATTAACAACATCAAGAAAATAAACAAATAAAATCAATATCCATCATTCAACATTTACCAATTCTATTATCCATCAATAATTCAAAATCTAAGTATAACATCCATGAGATTACAATTGTACTCAAAACATCCCAAAATATAGTGTGTCAAGATGAAATCCATATCATGAAAATCAACATATGTTAACTATCCGACATCACTATCTAGTGTATCATAATAAATCTATCATCTATTGATCAATGTATCATAATCAAATGTTTGAACATCAGTCCAATAGTATCAATATCAAGATAAAATAGTGTCGAAGAGGAGTGGGCACTACAAGTTTCCTTCATCACCAATGAACCAGTGAATTCAATCACTTGAACATTGCAGAGCTAATATTCCTGTATTTCTAACAGAGTACGAAGCGAGACTAAATTATTGTCTACATTCCTCTTTTCTACTATTATATTTACATTGTCATCCATGGCTCAATTATTATTCGACTATCATAATTTTCTCTCTGGGTTCATTGTATTTCTCACTATTTGTTATAAATTTAGTACTACTCTATCTTATTATACAAACATAATCTCTATTTAAAATTCATATGAATTTAATACTCTTTTCGAACTACTAGATCTGTCAATGATAAAAACACCAATAATATCACTATAACTTCTATGTGCATTATCACAATTGGGTATTTTGGTACTATCAGTATCATATGCACCTTTGATAAATGTTCACACTCCAATATTTACTATTATTTACTTTCACCTCAAGCAATATTTTTCATTTCATGTCTTTCATCAAAAGGGGATAAACTATATGGGTTAGTTACATAAAACCACCCTCTTCTGGACAAATGAATAAACAAACCTAGTGACCAAAAAGGATAACTATGATTATTAAAATGAATTAAATACTAAATCATGAAGTTGTAAATGAACATTCCATTGCATTTATTTTAAATGTAGTGGGGAAAATAATTTTAAAATCTCGAATCATCGATACTATAGTTTCTAAAGAACAATTGTATAATGCATAGTGTGGGTATGAATATTCATTCCCTTTTGAATTTGTAGGGTTTTCAAAATTTTGGGATGATGATATGTATACAATAGTGTGGTACCAAATTACGGGAAGTGTTTTTCTCAAGAGAATATAAATATCTTTGACACTCATCAATTTGTGTTAGAATACACAATTCCTACCTGGTTGTCCAATACCTTTTGGTGATTTATCACCCCCAATATTTCAAGAATGCTAGGAGTAATGTCCATTTATCTAAGATTTTCATTTATGTCTATTATAAACTCTGATTATAATGGGTACACTACACCACATCTCCATTGGGATCATGTTGATGGATCACATTGTTTACCATATAATGGTTACTCTATTATAATGTATAACTTTTAATTCTTTAGCACTATCAAGTATAATCTTATTCACCTTGAGAACTATTAAATATCATTCACTAACATAATGGGAGGGTAGGTCTAGAAAATAAAAAATAACAAAAGAATATTATGAAATCATTTTTTGCTAACTTTATGTATTATATTTGAGTATTGACTGATGAAACTAAGTCTAAATGGTGTTGTTTCTTATTGATTTTCTTATAAATTTCAGAATTTGTTTCTATTTCTTAACATAAATGATTCTTATTTACGATTTTTTTCTTTGTGATAAAGATTTCTAAAATATGAACTTTACTATTTTACTTTTGATGAATTTTTTCCAAGACTATGAAGTATGGTTAGGAACATACTATGGTCATCACCTAATTTTTATCCTCTTGTCCTCTTTTTCTTCTAAATACATTTTTCTCATCGATCCTCTTCATTAATAATTTATCTTTTGTTTACAATGTTTTGATTATGTGTTTCCTCTCACTAAGGTTTAAATTTTAATGCACAAGACTCTTATATATACATCAACCTGAATAAGTTATGTCACCCCTCAAACCAAAATTATACTCTTATTTGCCTTATCATTTTAGCACACTATGATATGATATTTTCTATTATTGAATTGTAAATGAATGTGGTCTAAATTAATGAAATTCATATACAATTTATTCAACTCTATATAAGCTAATTAGATAACTCCATTTAATTAATTTAGGGTTAATACACTATGTGATGAAATGTGGAGGTAATAACTAAAAAGAGAGTTAATTAATATTGAAGAAGATTAGGAAAAGGGGAAGATTAAAATAGGTTATTTATTGTCTCAAATTAGTTGGAAGTGGGGAAATGGGGTTGATATATCCTACATGCGTAAGCATTTTTTAACTTCAAGACTACAGTAAAGGATGCAACTAGATAAAGAAACCATAAAAAAAAAAAAATTATGGAAGTGTTAATCTAAAATAGTACTTTGAATCTCAGTAACGTGAGTAACATTTTATTTCATGGTTGGAATTTTTGCTTCACATTTTCCCCAAGGCATCTCATTAAGAGTGTGTATCCCTTTTTAAAGAGTGAAAGACCTTTGATTTTGGGAATCATGAGAAGAGGAACATTTTGCAATTTGAAAAATGAGGGACCACCCGGTTGTGTTTGATTTGAGGGAGAACCCATTTATGATTTCATCACAGACCTAGATAATATGGGATTTTACTATCTTCACAAATTTTCATAAGCTTCTAAAAATAAAGGAACCTCTAATATTGATAGACATAGGAGTGAGGATGAGTGTTTGAAGGTCTAATACTATTGGATCCTTATTCATTTTAACTCTTGTCTACTTTAGTATGACATTTTTGATGTTAGCTGATTTAGTATGTTTATCATATGTTAGTTGATGTTAGTTTTTGATGTTAGTTGATTTAGTATGTTTATCATATGTTTAGTATGTTTTTTGATATAATTAATTGTAAACATTTAGTAATTTCTTAATATGATTGAGAGATCTTAGTTGTGTTAAATGGAATAACATTAGAGTAAGTTTGATTTTTCGTACTAATTATATTTGTAGATAATGGTAATGTGCATATATCATTTGTATATAGAAAATTGTTTATTAGTTATATTTTTTTATGATGAAAGTTGAAGCTATAAAAATTATGTGATATCATACTCTCACTCTCAATTTGGCATATGGGGGCAAGTGCCTCTGGAAAGAAAGGAATTAATGCATGTTAAAGGGGATTTCCCCTTAGGATGCCACAATGATGCACCCAAATACCATTACATGATGAAGGGGCTTGCCCCTTAGGATTCCACATCGATAGTTGGTTTGTATACTATGTTGAGCAGAGGTTTTGAAAGTCACCCACTGACCCTCCACTCACAAATGCACCCTCCCATAATATCACAATTGTCCCTTTTGCAATCGAAGGTTGTGATATTATGGGAGGGTGCATTTTGAGTGAAGGATAGTTGCTGGAAATTGTTATAATTTTTCATGGATATTATCTTTCTGATGTTGTGATTATTTTATCATATCGGATGATGTATATTAGATTTGTCATATATCGTACTAACATTAATTTGTGTGTTTTTGTTTTTATTTTCTCTTTTGCATGGTGAAAATGAATACATGAAGCTCTATTCATCTGAATCCCATAGGGATAACATTGACAACTCCCAAATTTCAAAGGGAGGAAACTTTCAAGAGGTCCACATTTGTGGTCTACATAGACCACCATAAAAAAAAAGCCGCCATAATCGAAATTACAAACATGGTTAAATCCTAGCAAAATTTTCTAGAAAGTCTAGTTATTTATTTGTCTAAGTTTCACATTATAGGTTCCCATTCACGTGGATACGGTTTAGCTTTATGACCTGATAGAAGAATCCGAGAAGTCTGAAGCCTCCCCATAAGTTGAGGAAGGTGGGAGTTCCGGTCATAAAACCGGCGATAGATCCAAAAAATTGTGTAAAAACGATTGCATATAGAAGTAGATCCAAGTTTGTTGCTACAAAAAAAAAATACTTACTTGTTTGTATATATGTTTTGTACTAAAAAAGTTATGACATGTTTGAAAAAAACCTATATAAATATTTAATTTTTATCGAATTTTTATTCACACCACCTTAAATAAATTTCATTTTGTTATTTGAATATTATATTCTTAAAATGTGTATTAAAATGTGTTTCTATAAATTATATTTTTAAATTACTAATTTTTATATATTTTATAGCAAGTTTAGATTATTAAAATTCATTTATGTTAAAATTCTATTTAGGTACCAAATGCATAATGGTAATTTTATAAAATCTTCACAACCCCTCAAATGAAATGTCTTCAGGTTATTTGAAACCAATCAAGTGAAGTCTAGTTAAAAAAGGAAAAATTAACAAGGTTGAAAAATATTTAAATATTCATGTCAAATTCACTAAGTATGGGTTATGATCATTTGTCCAATTTAGGATTGTATTGGTGTAATTATCATTTCCAATCATTTATGGTATTCATATGGCCCCCATTTGATTTTTTTTAATTATCTTGTGTAGTTGTAAGAAATTTTCTAGGTCGGTGCACTTGACAAGGAACTGAGGTCAAAAAGGTTTTGGTAAACTACATGTTTATGAGAAAAGAGTCCTTGTTCTCTTCAAAATTTATCCATGTGACCGTTGGTCTACCTTATTCACATTTTTGATAGTCATATACCAGTTTGTTTATTTGTGTGTCAATAGTGTTCTAATATGAGTTCAACTCATATAGAGATGCACATGTACCCTACTTAATCTACATAATATAGAAAATCAGTATTGTTTGAAAAGGAGTTAATTCTAGAGAATTTGAGTACTCATTGAAGCATGTAATTTTAATACTAGATATACATTACAATGGTTTTTTAGTGAATAAACTATAACAATTATTGGAATTTCATTCACAATACTATAACATATTTTGAATTAAAGTGCACAATATTACTTGGAATGTCAAGTGTACAGTATACACTTGTTGGTTTTGATAAATGTAAGTTTTCTAGTTTTCCTGTGTTTAGTAAAAATCAATTGTACTACAAATGTTTGGATGATCATCTTATTTTCACTCCTACGAACATGATAAATCTAAACCCTATGTACTATATATTTCTTTATTGATTTGGTTTTGAAAACTAATCAAATGTTATTTACTGTTCTACACCCATTTTAACCCTAATCAAATGTTTATAGATATTGATATTGCAAATAGATTGAAATCTATCTATTCATAATAGACTAATAAATTTATTAAGTGATTTATTCAAATTTAATATTTACCCATTACATTTATAAACTCATAATTATAGGAAAACATATTTTATAAAAATTATTCTAAATTGTGCTTGTATTAATTATATGTTAGAAATATAAAGTTATCTATACAGAAAATGAGTGGAATGGAACCAAACTTGTGATTACGATTCCAATATATTCCAAAATATATTCACACTTTAGTCTAACATACGGAATACAAAGTTTTAGTATTGTAAGGAATACAATGTTTTAATACAATGTTTCCCAAAAAGAAGTCACTCACGAACACATGACGTTAACTCATTTAGTGTGTATGTCCCTAGACAAAGTACTAACTCCATTGAATATCCAATAAGAAATCATTATTAATGAACGAAATTAGTAGTAAATTATTTTAGGGCCTTTTTTATATGTTAAATTACAGATGGTTGTATTGAAAAAGTCATATTTGAAGTGTTCATTCTACTTTTTGTTGTTGTTTGCTTATGATTATTTTTTTCCATTGTAAAGGTAAACATGGTTTCCAT
This sequence comes from Taxus wallichiana var. yunnanensis, assembly GCA_018340775.1. Lineage (NCBI taxonomy): Eukaryota > Viridiplantae > Streptophyta > Pinopsida > Cupressales > Taxaceae > Taxus > Taxus wallichiana. The sequence goes on along the minus strand of CM031239.1, from coordinate 280,110,907 downwards.
TTAGAGATTAGAAATTCATGGAGTGTTGAATGCCACCAAAAATATTACATGTTCATCGTTCATATTATATGATGATGATGGAAACAAGATAGTAGAAAGAGTTACAATTGTCGGAAATTCCACTATGACCTTCCACCAAGATGAGTATAGGGCCTTGATATTGAGTCTTGAGGAAGTGATACACCATGATGTTAGGGAAATTTGTGTGTTTTATCATGATATGCTAGTTGTGAAACAAATGACTGTTGTATACCAATGTAACAATGTAAATCTTTCAATTCTTCAAATTCAAGTCTTTAGAGAGTGTATCTCACTTTTCAAATGTGCATATCTGCATGTAATATTTAATAGAGGTAGTTAGATGTATGTCAAGTGTCTAAGGACACTATAAACGAAGAAGTGGTAAATTTTCTATCACTTTCCATGCAAGACATTGCAACATGATATATGTACACATTGTATTTCCTTTTTACGTAATGGTAGACATACATTCTTTATTAGATTATGAATAACTAATATTATGTGAATTTTCTCCAGCTTATATATTATATATTTTATGGATAATATGATAATACATCATATAGTGTTGGTTGATAAACCAAGCATTTTGGATACATCATGCTTTAATCATATCTTTTCTTGTAACACACTTGCAATTCACATTTCATGTTTACTTCGCAAACACATAGAGTCACGTATCCAGTTTTGAAAAGTAATGTGTGTGGATAAATTCTTCACAAATAATTTATTTTGAATGATTTTCTCAATATGAATGCTAAATTCCAAATAAATAAGTTCATGCACCATTTGTTTCAGTTTAACTTGTTTTACAATGCGTCGCTTTAATGATGGTTATGACAACGCACTTGAACAAAACATGCAGAATCTTGGCGACATGGGTCGATCCATGTTCACAATTTGTTCTTATGTTTTTGGGGAAGACATAAATAATGAGATGGTAATATATAACTTTGTGAACATTAATTTTTGTCATAACAATGTACCTAATGTCATTTGTTGGGATAACAATTATGAAATTTCTATCTTTTCACACAGGTTTCTTCACATTCCATGATGGTAATATTCGAATATGTGAACATTACTTCTTTTGTAAAATACTAAATATTTTATGTTGGGATAATAGTTATGCACTTGTACTCCCTAGATACAAGCACCTTCACATCACATGGTGCGTACGCATTTCACAAGCATCATAGAGGAAGCAAAGGGAGATTCTCCTCCAACAGTTGATGGAGCTATGTTAGATGGGCCTTCGAGCCCATTTTCTCAGATATCCATGAGCCACCCATAGAGTACATAACCAAATATGTTAATGGTCGTATTCATTATTTCTTCTAGCATGGATCATGTGTTGTTAGTGGGGATGTTAGGTTTTCATGGTTGCATATACTTAATTGACATCACCAAGTAGAACACAATATTCCCTCTATGGAACCTTGTAAGCATGGCTATAATCATATGGGAAAATGACCACCTATCCCTCAAGATAGGAGCAAGGCATACGTGCAAAAGAGAGAGGGGGATGTGAACTATGTCATGAGGCAACAATACTACTTGCAGTGGAGGAGGGTTATCGATCGAGTTTGCAAAAATAATGCAAAACTTGATTCGAGGAGTTGATCCAGGAAGGAAAGAGGGAGGTGGATGCTATAATGCACACCTACGATTCAAAGAAGATGTGAAAGGAGAGAGAGGAGCATTGGGTGAGAGCGAGAGGAAAAATTAACTCAAATATCAGAACAAAGGTAAATTTAAGATTAGTATAATATATTATATTTTATGTTTGGTTGGAAATCAAAAACTTAATATTCTGTCATGAACAAGAAGATAGAGAAGAGGGTGGAACAAGTAGCATAAATGTTGACCCCCTACGAATGATAACATAAGAAATTATTGGTCTTTCGTAAGTAAGGATAGAATGTAGTTTTTGTTTATTTTTGTATATACTAACTATAGGTGTGTGTAGGATTATTAAATTACCTTATGTGAGCTCTTACAATGACAGAGAGACTTGATTCATAGTTCAAAATAGAGAAAGGTAAAAACCACTTAACACGCACTTGAACCTTATATGTTGCCTTATGTTGTTGATATTTAAATTGTCTTAATGACTTGATTGTTGTAGGTGGACGTTTGCAATAACATGCTAACTTCTCAATCATCCTTTGCTCTCAATCTTATTGGAAAGATAGCTTCACGAGAGGTCATAGAGGTGGAGATGAAAAATCACAAAGTTTTATCTTCTTTTCTAGTCGAGGAGAGAGAGGGTGACGAGGGGAGGCATGAGGAGAGGGGCACACAAAACTTTCTTGTGAAGTATGAGAGATGATGGAGCTGGACTGGTAAGTTATTGAATGTTCTCATTTTATTTTCTATATTCTTTTTGGTGAAATTAAGATAAATTTATTAATGCAATTGAGATTGTTGTTATTCTAGGATTTTCCGATGGGTTTGAAGTCGGGTTAATTTCGATGATGTAGTTACCGCGAGAGCGATGGTTTGTGATAGTAGCCCACATGCGAAGTGTCATGGCATCAAACTCCCCCAATTTACTGTCAAAGTCATTATTTCTAAGGCCATTGTTCCCATTTGCTCCATTTCCCTACCCTAATACATTTGTAAGCATTATGGCGAGTGTGTCAAAGGGTTTGTTATATGGGATCTCAGAGATATCAGACTTGACACTCATGAAGAGGAAAGTAGATGTAATGGATGATTTAATTTAATTATGTGTTTAACTGAGAGATTCATCTACATTGACTTATTTACTATATGATTGGATTTCAGGATGATGAGGTACATGTTGAGACAATGTGCCATACTTGGATAAATAAATTATATGCCCCACTCATTCTTGGCGTCACACCAATTTTTTTTTCATAAAGACAAGAAGAAAAGTGTTATATTTTATGATGGAGTATTGACTTTTGCTAATAATAGGCAGCGAAGGAGATGAAAAAATTTATTGTATAAAATTTCTTGCAAGGATTTGAATTACTATATATGTGTATATGATGATGATGTTACTTTAATGTGTTTGAGGTTTACGATTTAGTATTGCATTATTGATATATTGAATATGGTTTGTGGTTATGGGTTACATAGAGTTATCCATTTATATTCTGTTTATAGTGCATTATATAGTTTTTATTCTTGTTATGTGACATTCCATTTACTGTATAAATGATGATGTTGTCACTGTGTATCTGGTTAATGTATTAATGTGACTATGGATTGTGGATTACGGTTTATGGTATATGGTTACATAGTTGTGTTCTTCTTCCTTGTATGCCTACTTGGGTTTGATGTGTTCAGTAATTTATTGTAGATAATTCACAATTTTGCTTTCAAATCTTGTGTTTTATGGTTACATAGTTGCGTTCTTCATCCATGTATGTGTACTTGGGTTTGATGTGCTTACGAAACTTTCATATATATTTCATCCATGATAATATTTTGTTAAGTATAAGTTAAGTGCATTATTTCCTTTATAATTATGTTTGAATGATAATCAGATAATAATCGATTGTTTTAATACAAGTTTATTTAGATGGCAAGACAAAATAAGGATGGAAAGCGCAAGGCTTCACTAGTGCAAGAACTAAATGATTATGAAACATTCGATAGTGACACTTATGCATTCGGAAAGAATGCAAAGAGCTCTACAAACAAAGATGTCGGTGCTAGACAAGAAGATGAGTCTTCCTCGTCATTTCATATGGAATTAGAAATGAAACTTGTAACAAAGAAGAAAAAGATGTATCAAAACAAGTGTGAAAGATTTGCATTGGAAAATTTATATTTTACAAAAAAAATAGAAGGAAATATTAGATGAAATAGGATAAATTGCCTCAAGGAAGATGGATTTGGAGCTTGAGGTTCAGGAGTTAGAACTAGAAATTAAGAATTGAGAGACAATATGTGAAGAGGACAAAAAAGTGTCTGTAAATAAAGTAAAAAAATTTAATACCATTCTTAAAATACGTGAAGACCGAGAAGGAAGCATGGAAGAATACGTACATACAGCCAAGGTGGAAATTGAGGAAAAACACCAGGCACTCCCACCGAAGACAATGATAACAAATGAATATACCAGTCATACAACCTTTGAGATGAAAATATGCTTGTTAAACACATATTGAACTTACTTATATATTTGACATCAATGTGTTATTGTAATTTTATATTTCACTTACATATTTGACATATTTTACTTATATATTTGACATATATGTATAGATATTGATTATGTGGTATCCAAAAATTAGTTATATTTAATGAATTTTTCCTTTGTAGCATAATAGATGATATGGATAGACATATGTGGTTATATTATGATTATTAGATGTATGTGATTTTACTCTAATATGGTTGTTTTTTGGTTGATGTTATGATGTGCACATTAATTAGTATTTAGATCATGTATATGAATTGTTATATCTAGTATGCGATGTGATGAATAAGGAAGAGTAATACAAGTGTGATTAGAAGACAAGTGTATATATGTGTGATGAGGTTGTTACTTTAATGTGTTTGATGTTTACGATTTAGTATTGCATTCTTGATAAATTGAATATGGTTTTTGGTTCTGTTTATAGCACATTAGATGGTTTTTATTCTTGTTATGTCACATTCCATTTATTGTATAAATGATGATGTTGTCACTATGTATATGGTTAATGTATTAATGTGACTATGGATTGTGGATTACAATATATGGTATATGGTTACTTAGTTGCATTCTTCTTCCATGTATGCCTACTTGCATTTTCATGTTCAGTAATTAACTATAAATAAATCACAAATTTTCTTTCAAAACTTGTGTATTATGGATTATGGTTTGTGGGTTATGGTTACATAGTGTTGTCCACTCAAAATTTCCCGCTCTGATAAGAGTAAAATTTTCAAAATTTTGAGTTGAAGAGTTCTTCTCTGAAGTGCCTAAGTCGTGAAGTTGAAAAAATTGTGTTTTGGGTCTTTTTGTGTGATTTTCGGGCCTGTCGGAACTTTTTGTCCCATCTGTCCCAAGTACAAAAATGCACTCTGTTCCCCGATCGGCCGAAATCCCCGAAGCTGTCCCATTTTCGGGCCCGTCGGAAAATTTTGTCCCAAGTGTCCCAAAACTTATTTTGCGTGTTGTTCCAATTTCGGCCGAATCATCCTTCCCGCGTACTTCGCACTTTCCTGTCCCAAATGTCCCAAAGTTAAAAAGTGCGAGCTTTCCCATTTTCGGCCGATTTTCCCGAACCGCGTCCTTCGGAACTTTTCGTCCCAACTGCCCCATTTGAAAAAGTGCGAGCTTTCCTAATTTCGGCCGAGCCGGTCAAGTCGCGTACTTCGGAACTTTTTGTCCCGAATGTCCCAAGTCCAAATGGGCCCGCTGTTCCAATTTCGGCCGAAACACCCGAATCGCGTACTTCGCACATTTTCATCCCATTTGTCCCAAATGCATTTGTGCGTCCTCTCCCTGTTTCGCCCGAACCGGCCGAGCCGCGTGTTTCGCGCATTCGCGTCTCACATGTCCCAAGCGTACCTAGTGTCATTCGCACTTAGTTTTTCCCGCTCGCTCCAAGTATGATATTTTTCAAATTGGTGGTTGTGTATTCAATGCGCATTAAATTCATTCCGCTCCTCAAACGGCTATATAACCAAGCATACCACCTTCGCATTTTCGCATTGCTTCCTTGCTATCGTTTGCTCAAACCCTCGCAATCTAGTTCCCCGCGCAAATATCCCTTCCCTTTGCAAATTCCTTCCAGAGTCTAGGTCGCAGCTCCAAATCTATCAATATGAAGATCAAGTTTCAGGGGCAGGAGAAAATTTCTCCACTCGAGTCCTGCCGTTAGCAATATCGAGAGGCAGTGAAGCTCGTCATCTCGACTTCGGTGATTTTGGTCAAGAATGACAGATGCAAACCCTACGCCAATGGCACAAGATGATTAACGATAGCGGTTTAGCTTTTGCCGGAGGATTCCCTATCTCGGCAAGTGTGCGACATCTTTGTACTTTCATGCGGAGCTCACTCGACCCGCTACGAGCGAATTGACAAACGTACACGGGAGCTCATTGCAAGTGGGCAGCGCCACCATTGGAGCTGCTCTGAGGATTCCGGAGATGGACAATGCTATAGTCGTCTCTCGAGATCAAGCACAGGCCATGTTCGACCAAGACAGTGATAAATATAAAGCTCGAGTGGCGAAGTCTTGGTTGAAGAACCCTAAGAAAGGTCCTTCTCGTCTGACCAAAACCCTTTTCTGGGAAGATTTCAATGAAGAACTGTCAGACTTCATAATCCTGCTGGCTCGGGTTATGGGTTTGCCCTCCACCAATGAATTTCATTTCTGGATGTGCCCGCTCATCAGCATGGTGTGCGAGGGAACACAAAGTATCAACTGGGCAGAGATCATCAGTATGAATTTGGCTGAGCAGCTATCCAACGTCCAACAAACAAAGAAGTTCTACATGACTTCATATCTGATGTATACCCTAGCAGCATCCAGGCAGTGGTTTGGTTTCTCCTATGTAGATGCACACAAAGATGATCCAGTGTATGCCTATTGCCCGCAGTTCACCCTAGAGACCAGCAATCGGAATTTCAGAAGGGTCAATGATGCTTTCACCATGTACGTGGTCAGATTGCTCGAAGGTGATACTGCAAGAAGGTTTTCAGATGAAGCCATGAACCTGATATCGCAGTATGGAGCCTATTTCATTCAATTCAGGAAATTCTCCTATATCAGGCTGGCTGGCTATGAGAGCACCCCTCTGCGGCTCCCCATGTTCTGCAACGACAAAATGGCCCTGATTGAAATATGCAGGCAACTAGACAAGTTGCACAGAACTTGCAGAGACAAGAAGATCTCGCTTGCACTTTCCCATCTCTCTGGGAAACTATACATGCAAAACAGCTCTGGATGCTCAGAACATAGAAAGAGCCCTGGTCCCTATCACTGTTCATTTCTTCAAGCCTAGAACCTGTTTTGACTTGAAGAAGTTCATTGAACAGAACCTCAAGATAATATATCATCATAGGGCAGATACAGAAGACTACTGGGCTGACTGTGCAGATGATTTTGAAGCCAGAAGAAGGCATTGTGGCAGGTTCTCCCTGCAATTGATCCAAGAACTCAGTCTGTACCAAGTTCCTGAAGGTCTCCAAGATGATAATTCTGAGCTATACTCTTATGAGTATGAAAATGTGATTAAGCACACTCCTCTGGAGGACCTGGATTGGAACAGGAAAGAGAGAGATGATCTGGCTGAGATTCTTGCTCCAGTCTTGATCAGAACTAGGGTCTGGTTCAGTAAGAAGATCCGAGAATTCAAGAGGCACTCAGGAGAATCTAGCTCCAGGGATGATTCGACACCCATAAGAGAGACATCAGTTCCAGAGTCTGGAACACCAGTGAAAACCCCTTCTGCCTCAACAGCTCGGGGACATGTGGAATCTACTCCTTCTCCATCTACCCAGGTATACAAGAAGAAACTCAAAGAGGTAAAGAAGGAGCCTGCAGAGAATGATCCTCCAAGAAAACAGGCACAGTTGCCTATGGGGCCAGAGAACATCATTGTTCTCAGTGAAAGTGAAGAAAGTGAGATGCCAACTCCTGCAGGTGTTCCTGAAAATCCAGCAGATAAGGAGGTCCAGAGCACTGAACTTCCAGGTACTACTGATTCTTCTACCGCCATTACCTCCAGTGTTCTACCCACATCTCAACTTGAGTCAACAGCTGCACAGACCTTAAGTGTCATGAGCTCCCTGTCTCTTGGTCCCCTTGCCTCTCCTGCAGATTCTTCTTCCTCTTTTGCTTGGGTGCAACCTCTGGTTGACAAAAGGAAGAGGAAATCCTCCTCTCAAAGCTTGGGACCGAATTTTGATGCTGTAGCAGCCTTGTTGGGCACCACTCCTTCTCGTGCCAAGAAAGCCAGAACTACTTCCAGGATTGTGTCAGATGCTCAAGGTCAGCAATTCCTGGAGATTGCTAAGCCCACAGTAGACAAATCAGAATCAGACTTGCTGACATCTGACTTGGAGCTTTCAAGGATCCCTATGGGAGAGTCTACTCCTGAAGGTGAGATTCATAACCTCCAGGAAACAGTCACAAGGGTTATTGGAAGGGTAGAGAAAGGGCAGCAGACGATTGAGCAGCTAGAAGAACAAGCCCAAGTTCTCACGAGTTTTATCAAGTCACTTTTGTCTAAAGACAAAGTTTTGGACCCTACCCCCTTGACTGCTCTACCGCCTCCTGTAATTCTAAGCCAAGACGAAGTGCAAAGTATTAAAGATATGCACAAGTATTCTGTCTATGGCAGAGCTATCGAAGCCATGGTAGATGACATGCTTGTTGCCGGACTAAACTTCATCGATGAAGCTTTTAAGCTACATGGAAAGGTAGATAATTTGCAACAGAGGCTGTCCTCTACTATTGGGGTAATGGATAAAGAGCTTAAGCTCTGGAGTAGTTGCATCGTAGACCTTCGCCTCATGGGCCAGACAGATGAGAACATCTTACTGGCGAACAAGATTTTCGATGATGCTAAGGACAATCTGTCAAAATCTTGGGTCTACAGCGTGGAGTGGAAAATCAGAGTCCTGGAGGAAGCTGTAGGAGAAATGAAGAATAGCTGGCAGAAGGGAGAAGCTTTCAAGACACTGGCTGCTGCTGCGTTCAAGGATATGCATTGTCATCTTCAGGACGAAAACTCTGGCGTTCCCTTGTCCTTGCAAGAAATCAAAGCTCAGTTCAGAGCTTTTGTCAAAGATAATCTTTTCAAGGAAGACTCCATCTCTAAGGACAAGATAAAGGAAATTTTCTCTCTTCAGTCTGCCATTGAAGAAGCAAACAAAGACTATCATACTCACGTCGAGTTTGATAAAGAGATGGAGAAATGTCTGGGATTTTGGACTCAGTCTGCAACCAACACGTCAGTCCCTCGTGGCAGAGATATAGCTGAGTCATTGAAGAAGTTCAGGCAGCGGATTCTGAAGACAGTGGGTCCCTCCCAATAGCCGGCCACCTGTCTCCTTCTCCTTTCTTTCCTCTTCTTTCCTTTCTTTTCGTATTCTTTGTAATTAGTTATGGTATTGCAATTGGCGGTACTTAACTATTCTTTAGTTAAAAGAAACGGTTACGAAGAGTAACTGACTTGTAATCTATATAATGGCCTTTCCACGCCATTTTCAGGGAGGAAGAACTTGGATATTTTGTTGAAAGTGTAAACAGATCTTAAAGAAATCAATACAAAAGGGCTTTCCGTTCTTTGTCTATCTGATTCTTGTTGTCTCTGTGTTTTCCTTTAATATTGTGAAGATCATTTTGTTCCTAACTCGTTTAGTCTCTCGATTGCATCTTTGTTCGGTTTTGCAAGTCGGTGATCTTGTACAACCAAGAAGGAACTTTGTGTCCTTGATTAACAAATCTGAAGAAGGTTATTTACGGAACTTTGTGTCTTTAAATTTAATCCCATTCAGCTAATGCAAATGATCTTGTCTTAAATCCTTTGAAACTTCGCATACACGAAGAATTATTCTGCTATCTATAATTTGAATGTTGCCATTCTGCTCATCTTCTTATTCCCCTTCCTCAGTCCTGGCGTAACTGATGATCCTTGTGGAAAACACTTTCGTAATATCCAAGTTTGACCATAAAATAATGTTCTGTGTATTTGTAAATAAGTTCGTTTCAGAATAAGGGAACCTCTCCCATTAAAGAGGAGGGACTTTTTGTCCCCTGACTGTTGCTCTTCTAAAAAGTCCTATTTGACGACCAACAGTTTTTGCAGAACTCACATTGGGAAAATCGCATTCCAGTACTGCAATTTTTTCGATCATCCTTTGATCTGGTGACTCCGCATTTCACTCGAGGGAGAAGGACCCTTGGTATTGAAGATTCTCAGTTTCAGCTTTTGGAGCAACAGGGTTTTCCTTTCCCTCCAAATAGAAGAACTCGTTCGACGAGCACTCCGCCTGTTCAAGATAGAAGTCCTACGGGTGGTATTCCTTCAGAGCCTGCTAGTCCCAATCTACGAGCTTTGATCCTTGCTGGTGTTAAAGTTCCCTCCAAGTGTATTTCCAAGAATGGCGGCACAATTGCTTTGTGGGGTCAACGTGTCGGGCCCCTGGCTCTTGCGCAGCCTTTGCATGAGTTACCTAGAGGTAACCGAAAGAACTTCCCAAAATTTAAAGGAGATGGCAAAGTACACCCTGATGAACATATTGCAGCCTTCATAGTTGCATGTGGAGTTTTGGGGGTTGAGCATGAAGACGTCTCGCAAGATTGCGTTGAGGCGTTACGGGATAATCTTTCTTGGCCCGGTTCTATCACCTTCCGGCTGGTGCCATCACCGACTGGACTACCATGAGAACTCAGTTCGAAAGCCGTTTCAAGCCGGCAGAAGATGTGCATGCCCTGCTTGCCCAGATTTCTCAGATAAAGAAAGATCCATCAGAACCCATGAGAGAATTTGTGGCTCGGTTCAACAGATTGATCAACAAGATTCCTGTAAATACTCGACCGGTTGATCAAATTCAAAAATGTTTCTTTTTGAATGCCCAAACACCTAAAGTCAGTTATGCCCTAAGAAGGGCTAATCTTGGAACGCTAATTCTGGATCAAGAACTGGCTGTTAGTGTCGAGGATGACCTGATCATGTCAGGGAAGTTGAGAAGAGATCCTCCTAAATCTAAATCTGCTGCTTCTTCCTCTTCCACCTCTGGACCCAATACTGATCCATTAGTCCAGAAACTTGCAAATGATCTAGTGGCTATAAAGAAACAATTAGCCCAGCATGCACCATATGCAGATGTTCCGAGAAGAAATTTTCAACCCAGAAACCGTTTGCCAGCTCCCCACACAAGACTGGCACTTGAAGGACCTCCTGTCAAAGTTCCGGTGAATGCAACTTGTGAGGTTGAAGAGCCAGAAGATGATAATGAAGCTTGTGAGGAGTTCCTAGAGGAATTCGATGATGAGGCAGAAGAACTCGAAGGATCTCGAGTCAATTTCTTTACCACTGAAGGCATTGATGATGAAGATAACTATGATGAAGTGGTAGCAGATATGAACAGTGAATCATTTGCTGTCATGACTCGAGAACAGACGAGGCAGAAGGAGAAAGTAACACAGCCCACGAAGAAATCTAAGGAGCAACCAGCAACTATTCCTGTAATTGCCAGAAGAGGATCTCCTATCCCTACCTCATCTGCACCAAAGGTAAGTACTGTCAATCCTGCTACCAAAGTTGCTTCTTCTTCTTTTTCTCCTAAGGTTGATAAGCCTAGAATTTCAAATGATGATGGCCCATCCACCTCTAGATCCTTTGACATTGTGGATCACCTAAAAAGGACCAAGGTTCAAATTTCAGAAGCTGAATACTACCAAACCCATCCCAAAGCTTTTGCCAAGATGATCCAATTTGTAAATTCCCATTCCAAGACCACCTCTAAAGGCCTTTTGCCCACACCTCCTTCTGCACCACAACCTAGTCTGGTAGCAGCTGTCACCTCGCCTGGTGACAAAATCAAGCCCTTTTATGTAACGCTTCTTATAGCGGGCCATAGGCTTCGATGAAGCGTGTCATAGATTTGAGCCTCGAGATAACGTAATGCCTGCTAAAGTAGCCCATGCTTTAGGCTTGACCCTTACTTGTACTTATGGATCTTGCTACTCCATGGAAAGTAAGGAAGTACCTTTGGTTGGAAGGATTAAAGATGCATAAGTGGCTTTTCTTTGCTTTACGAAAAGAAAGTCTTGGCTACCATCCTAGTAGTAGACATTCCTCCTTCTTACGGAATGTTGCTAAGTCGGAACTTCTGTAAAGATGTGGGTGGGGAGATTCAAATGGATTGGTCACACGCCCTCATACCTGTCAATGGACAAATGAAGAAGTTACTCCCTGAGAAACAGTCTGAGTATATTGTGCAGAAAACAGATGATCCTAAGGCACAAATACTCTATGAAGACATAGGTCATGGTAATTACATGATTCTGTCCCCTGATGAAATCCAACCCTCCAAAGTATCACCCAAAGATCCCAATGGTGTTTGGATTTTGGAATTTGATGGAAGTTGTTCCTCGGCTGGTTCTGGAGCTGGTGTTCTGCTAATATCACCTGAAGGCGGCCTACACCCTTTTTCGTTCAAGTTGCAGTTCGAAAACACTAACAATACAGCAGAGTATGAGGCTCTCCTTCTTGGACTGCAAGTAGCCAAAGAACGAGGTGTAAAAAATCTTCTGGCTCGTGGTGATGCAGAGCTGATTGTGAAGCAAGTCAGAAGCCTTTTTCAGGTAAAAATGGGAGGCTGAAGCATTATCGGAATCAGGTTTGGGATTCAATTGAATTCCTTGATGCTTTCTCCATTGAAGCAATGCCTAGGGAAAAGAACAGCAGGGCTGATTCACTGGCTGTCTCAGGGTCATTATTGATTCCCCATCCTGAATTCTCTCAGGACAAGTTCACTATTGAAATGGTCCACCGGCCTAGTGTTCCTGACAATACTAATAACTGGCAAGTTTTCAACGATGACCAGCATCTGCTTTCCTTCCTGGAACTCAAGGGGAATTTCGAACAACTATATTTTGAGGGAAGTGACAACCTGCCTCGTGAGAGTGTGTCCTCTGATCAAGCTGTTACCCAAGGAGAAGAAACAGATCAGGAAGGGTGCATTAAACTCAAAGGAAACAAGATTCCCAAAGGTTTGGTGAGTTTGGAGGAGTTGTTTGATAAACATGACAGATACGTGAGATCTAAAGCTTCTACTGGACCTCAGCAATCAGCTGAGTATGATAAGATTGATATAGGAGTTCTACTGATCCCAAGTGGTAAATATTGGGAAATGTTGCACAACAGATGAGAGGAGAAGAGCAATTGATCTTCTAAGGAAGTATAAGGATGTTCTTGCATATTCTTATGAAGATCTAAAAGCCTTCAAGCCAAAAGAAATGCAACACTCTATCCCTCTCAAACCAGGAATCAAGCCTTTCAAGCAGAAACAAAGGCAGTATAATCCAAAAATAGCCGACACCATCTTTCAGGAGATCCAGAAATTGTTGAAGGCTAAAATCATTTTTCCCATTCACCATTCGACATGGATTGCAAACATTGTGCCTGTCAGGAAGAAGAATGGTGAGATCCGCATCTGTGTTGATTTCAGAAACCTGAATCAGGCCTCTCTGAAAGATAACTACCCTCTGCCTATGATGGATCAGATTTTGCAAGCAGTAACAGGATCCGAGATGTTATCTATGCTTGATGGATTCTCGGGATACAATCAGGTAGAGGTTGATACTGTAGATCAACACAAGACAGCCTTCACCACTCCTTGGGGTACCTTTGCCTACAAGAGAATGCCTTTTGGGCTGATTAATGCTGGTGCCACTTTCCAGAGAGCTATGGATTTGGCTTTTGGAAGCTTGAAAGGAAAATGTATTGTCATATACCTTGATGACCTGACGGTGTTTTCAAAGTCAAGAGCGGATCACTTCGACCACTTGGAAACAGTCCTGCAGAGATGCCGAGAGCATGGGATTTCTTTAAATCCTAAAAAATCTGTCTTCTGTGTTACAGAAGGGAAGCTATTAGGGCACATTGTCTCCAAGGATGGCATCAAAATTGATCCTGAACGAGTTCAAGCCATCCAGCAAATTCCTCTCCCTACCAGTAAAAAAGGCGTGCATTCCTTCTTCGGTAAGATCAATTTCTTAAGAAGATTCATCCCTGATTTTGCTGAATTAACTTTGAACATTTCTCAGATGATGAAAGGGAAGCAAGCATTTGGTTGGTCTTCTGAAGGAAAGGAATCCTTTGAGGGTATCAAGAAAGCCATTGCTAAAACTCCAGTTTTGGCCTGCCCTGACTTCAGCAAAGATTTCATCATCTATTGCTACGCTACAGACAATACCCTGGCTGCTGTCTTAACCCAAGAAGACTCTGATGGACATGAGCTACCAATTGCCTTCATGAGCTATATCCTGAAGAATCATGAGCTGAAATACACCATGATGGAGAAGCATGCTTTTGCAGTAGTCAAAGCTGTCAAGCAGTTCCGTTTCTATATCCTCAACTCTCACTCTATGGTGCTGGTTCCAGATACGACTGTTAAGTCAATTCTTACACAGCAAGAATTTGGGTCCAAGAGAGGAAACTGGGTGGCTAAAGTCCAGGAGTATGACATTGATATCAAACCAACCAAGCTGGTTCGTGGAAAGGGTCTTTGTGAGCTCATCGCTGAAGGAGCCAAACATGAGTTGCTGGAGGAGAAAGCTGACATTCCTACTGTTCTATTCCTTAGTTCAGTCGATGAATGGTATTCCGACATTGCCCATTTTCTCACCTATGGGGAATGCCCCTCTCATTTAACTACCAAGGAAAAGAGGACTGTTAAATTGAGATCAGCGCAATATGTACTGTGGGAAAATGCCTTGTTCAAGCGTGGTTTAGATGGGAGATTTCTGAAGTGTGTGGACAAGGAGCAGCAGAGAAAGTTGCTCTCAGCTTTCCATGATCAGGCATGTGGAGGGCACTATTCATCAACAGTCACAGCTCACAAGATACTCCGGGGAGGATATTACTGGCCTTCCTTGTTCAGAGATGCATCCAAGTGGGTGGATAAATGCGAGGCCTGTCAAACCTTTGTGGGAAGACCCAAACTGGCCGCTTTGCCTCTCAAGCCAGTTGTGATTGAGGAACCATTTCAACAGTGGGGTCTAGACTTCATTGGTACACTGAATCCTGCCTCTAGTGCCGGCCACACGCATGTGCTAACTGCCACTGACTACTTCACCAAATGGGTGGAAGCTATTCCGGTCAAGAGCACTACTTCTGAAGTTGTATGCAACTTCCTCAAAGAGAACATCTTGGTAAGGTATGGTGTACCTAACAAGATTGTAACAGACAATGCTTCGAACTTCTCCTCAACTGAGATCATGGATTTCTGCTACGGGTATGGCATCTCTCTGGCTCATTCTTCAGATTATTATCCCCAGGGGAATGGACAAGCAGAATCCACCAACAAAAATCTGGTGACTATCATAAGGAAGTTGGTCAATGAGTCTCAGCGAAACTGGCATAAGAAGCTTTATGATGCTCTTTGGGCAGACAGGATCACACCTAAAAGAGCCATTGGAATGTCCCCCTTTCAAGTAGTGTATGGAGTAGAGGCTCAATTGCCAGTGACAGTGGAACTGCCAGCCTTGCACCTGATGAAGGCCATTGAAGACACTAGTTTCAGTGATGCTCTGGACAAAAGAATCATGTACCTGCACAAACTGAACGAGGATAGATTGGAGGTTGCTGACAGAATATCTGCTCACCAGCAGAAGGTGAAGGTTCTGTTCGATAAGAAAGCTAGGTCCAGAGAGTTCCAAGTTGGTGATACCGTGCTGTTATGGGACAAAAGACATGAACCTCGTGGCAGCCATGGAAAATTTGATTCTCTGTGGCTTGGACCTTTCAAGATAAGACACTTTGCTGGTAAGGACTCTTTCTATCTTGATTACATGGATGGTTCTCCCCTCCCACTTCCTTATAGTGGGCAGTATTTGAAGTTGTTCAAGTCCTAGGTGACTAGGGAGTCCCTTTGTATATTATGTACAGTGTTTTTGCTTTTTCTGCTTTTGGTGTGTTTCCCTTCTGTTGTGTGTGTTGCCCTCTGTATTGGTTTGTTTTTGACTCCTTTGCCCAATGGATAAGGCACTGGTCTGCTTCACCGAGTTCTCTAAGTTCTTGCCTTGTCTCATTCTATGAATTTACACCAAGTCATCCCCAGAAGGAGCCAGCTGTTGTCCACTCAAAATTTCCCGCTCTGATAAGAGTAAAATTTTCAAAATTTTGAGTTGAAGAGTTCTTCTCTGAAGTGCCTAAGTCGTGAAGTTGAAAATTTGTGTTTTGGGTCTTTTTGTGTGATTTTCGGGCCTGTCGGAACTTTTTGTCCCATCTGTCCCAAGTACAAAAATGCACTCTGTTCCCCGATCGGCCGAAATCCCCGAAGCTGTCCCATTTTCGGGCCCGTCGGAAAATTTTGTCCCAAGTGTCCCAAAACTTATTTTGCGTGTTGTTCCAATTTCGGCCGAATCATCCTTCCCGCGTACTTCACACTTTCCTGTCCCAAATGTCCCAAAGTTAAAAAGTGCGAGCTTTCCCATTTTCGGCCGATTTGCCCGAACCGCGTCCTTCGGAACTTTTCGTCCCAACTGCCCCATTTGAAAAAGTGCGAGCTTTCCTAATTTCGGCCGAGCCGGTCAAGTCGCGTACTTCGGAACTTTTTGTCCCGAATGTCCCAAGTCCAAATGGGCCCGCTGTTCCAATTTCGGCCGAAACACCCGAATCGCGTACTTCGCACATTTTCATCCCATTTGTCCCAAATGCATTTGTGCGCCCTCTCCTGTTCACGGAATCGGCCCGAGAGCCGCGTGTTTCGCGCATTCGCGTCTCACATGTCCCAAGCGTACCTAGTGTCATTCGCACTTAGTTTTTCCCGCTCGCTCCAAGTATGATATTTTTCAAATTGGTGGTTGTGTATTCAATGCGCATTAAATTCATTCCGCTCCTCAAACGGCTATATAACCAAGCATACCACCTTCGCATTTTCGCATTGCTTCCTTGCTGTCGTTTGCTCAAACCCTTGCAATCTAGTTCCCTGCGCAAATATCCCTTCCCTTTGCAAATTCCTTCCAGAGTCTAGGTCGCAGCTCCGAATCTATCAATATGAAGATCAAGTTTCAGGGACAGGAGCAAATTTCTCCACTCGAGTCTGCCGTTAGCAATATCGGAGACAGTGAAGCTCGTCATCTCGACTTCGGCGATTTTTGGTCAAGAATGATAGATGCAAACCCTACGCCAATGGCACAGATGATTAACGATAGCGGTTTAGCTTTCGCCGGAGGATTCCCTATCTCAGTGCAGTGTGCTGATACTGTACTTTCATGCGGAGCTCACTTCGACCCCGCTACGAGCGAATTGACAAACGTACACGGGGAGCTCATTGCCAAGCTGGACGCTGCCGCCATTGGAGCTGCTCTGAGGATTCCGGAGATGGACAATGCTATAGTCGTCTCTCGAGATCAAGCACAGGCCATGTTCGACCAAGACAGTGATAAATATAAAGCTCGAGTGGCGAAGTCTTGGTTGAAGAACCCTAAGAAAGGTCCTTCTCGTCTGACCAAAACCCTTTTCCGGGTAGATTTCAATGAAGAACTGTCAGACTTCATAATACTGCTGGCTCGAGTTATGGGTTTGCCCTCCACCAATGAATTTCATTTCTGGATGTGCCCGCTCATCAGCATGGTGTGCGAGGGAACACAAAGTATCAACTGGGCAGAGATCATCAGTATGAATTTGGCTGAGCAGCTATCCAACGTCCAGCAAACAAAGAAGTTCTACATGACTTCATATCTGATGTATACCCTAGCAGCATCCAGGCAGTGGTTTGGTTTCTCCTATGTAGATGCACACAAAGATGATCCAGTGTATGCCTACTGCCCGCAGTTCACCCTAGAGACCAGCAATCGGAATTTCAGAAGGGTCAATGATGCTTTCACCATGTACGTGGTCAGATTGCTCGAAGGTGATACTGCAAGAAGGTTTTCAGATGAAGCCATGAACCTGATATCGCAGTATGGAGCCTATTTCATTCAATTCAGGAAATTCTCCTATATCAGGCTGGCTGGCTATGAGAGCACCCCTCTGCGGCTCCCCATGTTCTGCAATGACAAAATGGCCCTGATTGAAATATGCAGGCAACTAGACAAGTTGCACAGAACTTGCAGAGACAAGAAGATCTCTGGCTTGCACTTTCCCATCTCTCTGGGAAACTATACATGCAAAACAGCTCTGGATGCTCAGAACATAGAAAGAGCCCTGGTCCCTATCACTGTTCATTTCTTCAAGCCTAGAACCTGTTTTGACTTGAAGAAGTTCATTGAACAGAACCTCAAGATAATATATCATCATAGGGCAGATACAGAAGACTACTGGGCTGACTGTGCAGATGATTTTGAAGCCAGAAGAAGGCATTGTGGCAGGTTCTCCCTGCAATTGATCCAAGAACTCAGTCTGTACCAAGTTCCTGAAGGTCTCCAAGATGATAATTCTGAGCTATACTCTTATGAGTATGAAAATGTGATTAAGCACACTCCTCTGGAGGACCTGGATTGGAACAGGAAAGAGAGAGATGATCTAGCTGAGATTCTTGCTCCAGTCTTGATCAGAACTAGGGTCTGGTTCAGAAGAAGATCCGAGAATTCAAGAGGCACTGGGAGAATCTAGCTCCAGGATGATTCGACACCCATAGAGAGAGACATCGGTTCCAGTGGTCTGGAACACAAGTGAAAACCCCTTCGCCTCAGGGCTCACTGGGACATGTGGAATCTACTCCTTCTCCATCTACCCGGGTATACAAGAAGAAACTCAAAGAGGTAAAGAAGGAGCTGCGCAGAGAATGATCCTCCAAGAAAACAGCACGATTGTTTATGGGGCGAGAGAACATCATTGTTCTCGGTGAAAGTGAAGAAAGTGAGATGCCAACTCCTCGTAGGTGTTCCTGAAAATCCAGCGAGATAAGGAGGTCCAGAGCACTGAACTTCCAGGTACTACTGATTCTTCTACCGCCATTACCTCCAGTGTTCTGCCCACATCTCAACTTGAGTCAACAGGTGCACAGACCTTAAGTGTCATGAGCTCCCTGTCTCTTGGTCCCCTTGCCTCTCCTGCAGATTCTTCTTCCTCTTTTGCTTGGGTGCAACCTCTGGTTGACAAAAGGAAGAGGAAATCCTCCTCTCAAAGCTTGGGACCGAATTTTGATGCTGTAGCAGCCTTGTTGGGCACCACTCCTTCTCGTGCCAAGAAAGCGGAACTACTTCCGTGGATTGTGTCGGATGCTCAAGGTCAGCAATTCGGAGATTTCTAAGCCCACGGTGAGACAAATCAGAATCAGACTTGCTGACATCTGACTTGGAGCTTTCAAGGATCCCTATGGGAGAGTCTACTCCTGAAGGTGAGATTCATAACCTCAAGGAAACAGTCACAAGGGTTATTGGAAGGGTAGAGAAAGGGTAGCAGACGATTAAGCAGCTAGAAGAACAAGCCCAAGTTCTCACGAGTTTTATCAAGTCACTTTTGTCTAAAGACAAAGTTTTGGACCCTACCCCCTTGACTGCTCTACCGCCTCCTGTAATTCTAAGCCAAGACGAAGTGCAAAGTGTTAAAGATATGCACAAGTATTCGTTTATGGCAGAGCTATCGAAGCCATGGTAGATGACATGCTTGTTGCGGACTAAACTTCATCGATGAAGCTTTTAAGCTACATGGAAAGGTAGATAATTTGCAATGAGGCTGTCCTCTACTATTGGGGTAATGGATAAAGAGCTTAAGCTCGGAGTAGTTGCATCGTAGACCTTCGTCTCATGGGCCGACAGATGAGAACATCTTATCTTGGGCGAACAAGATTTTCGATGATGCTAAGGACAATCTGTCCAAAATCTTGGGTCTAAGGTGGAGTGGAAAATCGAGTCTGGAGGAAAGTCAGGAGAAATGAAGAATAGGTGGCGTAAGGGAGAAGCTTTCAAGACACCATTTGTTTCTTTGCTGCGTTCAAGGATATGCATTGTCATCTTCAGGACGAAAACTCTGGTGTTCCCTTGTCCTTGCAAGAAATCAAAGCTCAGTTCAGAGCTTTTGTCAAAGATAATCTTTTCAAGGAAGACTCCATCTCTAAGGACAAGATAAAGGAAATTTGCTCTCTTCAGTCTGCCATTGAAGAAGCAAACAAAGACTATCATACTCACGTCGAGTTTGATAAAGAGATGGAGAAATGTCTGGGATTTTGGACTCAGTATGCAACCAACACATCAGTCCTCGTGGCAGAGATATAGCTGAGTCATTGAAGAAGTTCAGGCAGCGGATTCTGAAGACAGTGGGTCCCTCCCAATAGCCGGCCACCTGTCTCCTTCTCCTTTCTTTCCTCTTCTTTCCTTTCTTTTCGTATTCTTTGTAATTAGTTATGGTATTGCAATTGGCGGTACTTAACTATTCTTTAGTTAAAAGAAATGGTTACGAAGAGTAACTGACTTGTAATCTATATAATGGCCTTTCCACGCCATTTTAGGGAGGAAGAACTTGGATATTTTGTTGAAAGTGTAAACAGATCTTAAAGAAATCAATACAAAAGGGCTTTCCATTCTTTGTCTATCTGATTCTTGTTGTCTCTGTGTTTTCCTTTAATATTGTGAAGATCATTTTGTTCCTAACTCGTTTAGTCTCTCTGATTGCATACTGTTCAGTTTTGCAAGTACAGTGATCTTGTACAACCAAGAAGGAACTTTGTGTCCTTGATTAACAAATCTGAAGAAGGTTATTTACGGAACTTTGTGTCTTTAAATTTAATCCCATTCAGCTAATGCAAATGATCTTGTCTTAAATCCTTTGAAACTTCGCATACACGAAGAATTATTCTGCTATCTATAATTCTGAATGTTGCCATTCTGCTCATCTTCTTATTCCCCTTCCTCAGTCCTGGCGTAACTGATGATCCTTGTGGAAAACACTTTCGTAATATCCAAGTTTGACCATAAAATAATGTTCTGTGTATTTGTAAATAAGTTCGTTTCAGAATAAGGGAACCTCTCCCATTAAAGAGGAGGGACTTTTTGTCCCCTGACTGTTGCTCTTCTAAAAAGTCCTATTTGACGACCAACAAATAGTTGCACTCTTATTCCACATATGCCTACTTGGATTTGATGTGCTTACTAAACTTTTATATATATTTCATAATTATGTTTGAATGGTGACAGATATTAATAATTACGTTTGAATGTTAACAAATATTAATCGAGTTGTTTAAATATAGGTTTAATTAGATGGCAAGACAAAAGAAGGTTGGAAAGTGCAAGGCCTCACTAGTGCCGGAACCGAAAGATTATGCAAAATTCTATAGTGTCAGTACTAATGTGTTTGGAAAGACTGTAGAGAGCCCTACAAATGAAGATGTCGAAGTTGAACAAGAAGATGAGTCATCCCTGTCATTTTGTATGGAAATAGAAATGAAACTTGCAATGAATAAGGAAATTTTTATAAAACCGAGTGTGAAAGACTTAGATTGTAATATTTAAAATTGTCAAAAAAATAAATTATTGGACCAATTACTAGATGCTTCCTCGAGGAAGATGGAGTTGGAGCTTGAGGTTCAAGATTTGGAATTAGAAATTAAGAATTGGGAGACGACGTGTGAATTGAACAAAAAAGTGTTCGAAAATCAAGTAGCAAAATTTAATTCCATTGTTAAAATTCAGGAAGGTCACAAAGAATTATGGAAAAAGATGTACAACCTGGACAAGGTGTCGACTAAGAAAAAAGAACCACTCACTCACACCGAAGATTTTCCATGTGATCTTTGACATAAATATATGTTGGTTAAATTTATATTTTAGTTTTTAAAAGAGAAAATAATAACTAAACCATAAAAACATAATAAAATATTAGCAGGTTTGAAAATCAAATTGAAACATTTAAATTAAAATAAGATTTAAAATGTGCGATTATTGAGATGTCGTTCACAATAATATATATTATTGATGGACTTGTAAAATGTTTGTAGGTTTGACATCGTCATGTAATTTTATTTCAACTTGTGCATATATTGATGAATGGTTTGATCTTAGTTTAAATGTGTGTTACCTTTCACTAAGACTACAAATTTGTTTTCATTGCTTCAAGTTTAAATCTTTTTGTAGGCTTATATAGATTTGATGCGAAGGATTTTCCGTTTCAAAAAAATGTTTTGGTTTTCAAGGAGAAGTTTGCAAGAATAATATTGGTTATTTCAATGTAATTCATTATTATCATCCAGTCTTATAAGAGATAATTAGTATTTTCTACGGTTACTATAAATTTGGTGTAAATGTATAAATGGTTTGTCTAATATTATGATTTTCTCACATTGTATCCACTATAATATGGGCTCCACACATGGGTTTAAATAAAAAGGAGTGGAACTTGTGTTATTTTGGTTGTGTTAACATTCATATAAAAAATATTGATTATAAATTAATGATGCATGTTATATCTACAAATGATATCTCTTATGATTTCATGTTATATCTACAAAGAATAGGATTTCATCTTTTCATTTCTGTTATGTTTTTTAATGTGTCAAAAAAATCGCTCTATTTTTTCATCACTTCGATAAAACCAACCCTTGTCCACCTAATAATTATTTGGTGTGGATTGCATTGTTACAACAAGGAGGAAAATGCATCATGGGTTGCACCTTTTGGAGAACCAAATTGTGTTTTTCAAAGTGCTGAAAAACACCGTGTGTTTTTCAACGTGTCTTAAAACTCGCTCTATTTTTTAATCAATTTGGAAAAACCAAATCTTTTCCACCTAATAAATATTTGATGTGGATTGCATCATTACAAAAAGGAGGAAAATCATTATGGGTTACACCTTTTGGAGAACCGAATTGCATTTTTCGTGAGTGCTGAAAAACACCATGCATTTTTCAACGTGTCTTATAACTTGATCTTATTTTTTATCACTTTGATAAAACAAACCCTTTTCCACCTGATAATTATTTTATGTGGATTGAATCATTATAACAAGGAGGAAATGCACCACTGGATTCACCTTTTGGAGAACCGAATTGCATTTTTCAAAGTGTTGAAAAACACCATGCATTTTTCAATGTGTCATAAAACTCGATCTATTTTTTATCACTTTGATAAAACCAAAACTTGTTCACATAATAAATATTTTATGTGGATTACATCATTACAACAAGGAGGAAAATCATCATGGGATGCTACTTTACTTTGGAGAACTTAATTGTGTTTTTCATAGTCTTTGAAAAACATCGCATCGTTTGTCGTTGTCTTACAACTTGATATTTTTTATCGCTTATATAAAACCAATCATTGGCCACCTGATAAATATTTTATGTGGATTGAATCATTACAATCAAGAGTAAACGCATTGTGGGTTGCACCATTTAGAGAATCGAATTACATTTTTCAAACTCTGAAAACCACCATGAATTTTTTAACATGTCTTAAAACTTGATCTTTTTTTATCCCTTCGATAAAAAAACCTTGTCCACTTGATGAATATTTCATGTGGATTGCACCGTTATAAAACGGATGAAAATCATCGCGGGTTGCACCTTTTTGAGAACTAAATTACGTTTTTCAAAGTGTTGAAAAACATCGTGCATTTTTCAATGTGTCTTAAAACATGATATTTTTTTATCGCAACTATAAGATCAACCCTTGTCAACCTAAAAATATTTTATGTCGATTGTATAATTAGAACATAGAGGAAATACATCATAGGTTGCACCTTTTGGAGAACCGAATTATGCTTTTCATAGTCTTTGAAAAACATTGTGTGTTTTTAAATGTGTCTTAAAACTCGATCTATTTTTTCATTGCTTTGATAAAACCAACCCTTGTCCACTTGATAAATATTTTATGTGGATTACATTGTTACAACAAGGAGGAAAAGTATCACGGGTCACACCTTTTGGAGAAGCTGGATTGTGTTTTTCAAAGTGCTGAAAAATAACATGCATTTTTCAACTTTTCTTAAAACTCGATATTTTTTTATCGCCGATAAATACAACCCTTGTCAACCTGATAATTATTATATGTGGATTGAATTGTTACAAAAATGAGGAAATGCATCACGGGTTGCACCTTTTGGAGAACTAAATTATGTTTTTAAAAGTGCTAAAAAACACCGTGTAGTTTTCAATGTGTCATAAAACTCGATCTATTTTTTATCCCTTCGATTAAACTAAAATTTTTCCTCCCGATAACTATTTTATTTGGATTGAATCCTTACAACAAGGAGGAAAATCATCATGGGTTGCACCTTTTGGAGAATTGAATTATGTTTTTCAAAGTGCTAAAAACACCATGCATTTTTCAGCGTGTCTTAAAATTTTATCAATTTTTTATCGCTTTCATAAAACAAAAAATTTCTCACATGATAATTTTTTTGATGTGGATCACATCGTTATAAAAAGTAGGAAATGCACTGTGATATGCACCTTTTGGAGAACCAAATTACGTTTTTCAAAGTGCTGAAAAACACATTACGGTTTTCAATGTGTCTAAAAACTCAATCTATTTTTTATCATTTGATAAAAATAACCCTTTTCCACCACGATAATTATTCTATGTGGATTTCATTGTTACAAAAAGGAGGAAATGCACCATGGGTTATAGCTTTTGGGCCTGAATTACATTTTTCATATTGCTTAAAAACACTCTGCATTTTTCAATGTGACATAAAATCTATCTATTTTTATCATTTCGATAAAAAAACCATTTTCCACCGATAATTATTTTATGTAGATTGCATTGTTAAAAAAGTAGGAAATGCATCGCAGTCACACCTTTTGGAGAACCCAATTGTGTTTTTCATAGTGCTTTGAAAAACATCGTACATTTTTCAACGTGTCTTAAAACTCGATCCTTTTTATCCCTTCGATAAAACCAAAAATTGTACACCTGATAATTATTTTATATATATTTCATCATTACAACAAGGAGGAAATGCACCATGGGTTTCACCTTTTGAAAAAATGAATTGTGTTTTTCAAAGTGTTGAAAAACACCGTGCATTTTTCAACATGTTTTAAAACTTGATCTATTTTTTATCCCTTCGATAAAACCAACCCTTGTCCACCTAATAAATATTTTATGTGGATTGCATCTTTACAAAAGGGAGGAAAAAGTACTCGTTGCACCTTTTGGAGAACAAATTTAGAGTTTTTTCATAGTGCTTTGAAAAATACCATGTGTTTTTCAACGTGTCTTAAAATTTGATATTTTTTTCGCCTCAATAAAACCAACCCTTGTTCACTGATAAATATTTTATGTGGATTTCATCATTAAAAAAAAGGAGGAAATGGACCATGGGTTGCAAATTTTGGATAATCGAATTGTGTTTTTCATAGTGATGAAAAACACCACACGTTTTTCAACGTATCTTAAAACTTGATCTATTTTTTATCCCTTTGATAAAAATAACCCTTGTCCACTTGAAAAATATTTTATGTGGATTTCATCATTACAAAAAGGAGGAAAGGAATCACAGGTTGCACGTTTTGGAGAATCGAATTGTGTTTATCATAGTGTTGAAAGAACACCTGCATTTTTCAACGTGTCTTAAAACTTGATTTATTTTTTATCGCTTCAATAAAATCAAACCTTTTCCACCTAATAAATATTTTATTTATATTTCATCATTACAAAAAGGAGTAAATTTATCACGAGTCGCACCATTTGGAGAACCGATTTACGTTTTTGATAGTGCTTGAAAAACACCGTGCATTTTTAAACGAGTCTTAAAACTTGATTTATTTTTATCACTTTCATAAAACCAACCCTTGTACACCTGATAAATATTTTATGTGGATTTCATTATTACAAAAAGGAGTAAAAATCACGGGTCACACCTTTTGGAGAATCACATTGCATTTTTCAAAGTACTGAAAAACACAATGAATATTTCAACGTGTCTTAAAACTCGATCTATTTTTATCACTTCGATAAAACCAACCATTTTCCACTTGATAAATATTTTATGTGGATTGCATCGTTACAACAAGGTATAAATGCATCGCGGGTTGCACCTTTTGGAGTATCGATTTACGTTTTTCAAAGTGTCTTAAAATTGATCTATGTTTTATCGATTTGATAAAACCAATATTTTTCCAACTGATAATTATTTTATGTGGATTGCATAGTTAAAATAAGGAGGAAATGCATTGTGGGTTGCACCTTTTGGAGAAATGAACTACATTTTTCAAAGTGTTGAAAAACACCTTGTGCTTTTAAACTTTTCTTAAAACTCAAGCTATTATTTATCCCTTCAATAAAACCAACCCTTTTCCACTTGATAAATAAGTGATGTGGATTTCATCATTACAACAAGGAGGAAAAACATCACGGGTTACACCTTTTAGAGAACCGAATTGTGTTTTTCAAATTGTTGAAAAACAAAGCATGCGTTGTTCAATGTGTATAAAAACTCAATCTTATTTTTATCACTTCAATAAAACAAATCCTTTTCCACATGATAAATATTTTATATAGATTGCATCATTAAAAAAAAAAGCATTACGGGTTACACCTTTTGGAGAATTGAATTGCATTTTTTCAAAGTGTTGAAAAACACCTTGCATTTTTCAACATGTCTTAAAACTCAATCTATTTTTTATCACTTTGATAAACCAACCCTTTTGACCTGATAATTATTTTATGTGATTTCAATGTTACAAGAAGAAGGAAATGTAACGTGGGTTACACATTTTGGAAAAGCGAATTGCGTTTTTCAAACCGCTAAAAACACCATGCATTTTTCAACATATCTTAAAACTCAATCTATTTTTTATCACTTCAATAAAAACAACCCTTATTTGTATGATATTTATTTTATTTGTATTTTATCATTACAAAAAGGAGAAAATTCACCATGGGTTACACCTTTTGGTGAACCGAAATACGTTTTTCAAAGTGCTGAAAAACACTGTGCATTTTTCAACGTGTCGAAAAACACACTATGTTTTCTAGCACTTTGAAAAAATTCAACCCTTTTCCACCTGATAAGTAGTTAATATGGATTTTAAAATTATAATAATGAGTAAATACATCACACGTAGCACCTTTTAGAGAACCAAATTGTATTTTTCAAAGTGCTGAAAAACACCGTGCATTTTTCAACGTGTCTTAAAACTCGATCTATTTTTTATTGCTTCGATAAAACCAACCCTTGTCCACCTGATAATTATTTTATGTGGATTTAATTTTTACAAGTAGGAAAAGCATTACAGGTTGCACCTTTTGGAGAACTAAATTGCATTTTTTACGTTTGAAAAACACTATGCATTTTTCAACGTGTCATAAAACTAGCTCTTTTTTCATCACTTCGATAAAGAAAACCCTTGTATACTTGATAATTATATGATATGGATTCAATTTTTCCAACAAGGAGGAAATACATCATGGGTTGCACCTTTTTATAAACCAAATTGTGTTTATCAAAGTGTTGAATAACACATTACATTTTTCAATGTGTCAAAAAACAAACTCTTTTTTTTAGTACTTTGAAAAATTCAACCCTTGTCCACTTGATAATTAGTTGATGTGGATTATATCATTACAAAAAGGAGTAAATGCATCATGGGTTGCACCTTGTTATAAACCGAATTGTGTTTATCAAAGTGCTAAAAACATCGTGCATTTTTCAACGTGTCAAAAACACACTTTGTTTTTGGCGCTTTGAAAAATGCAACCCTTCTCCACCTAATAATTAGTTGATTTGGAGTCAATGTTTACAACAAGAAGGAAAAGCATCATGGGTTACACCTTTTTGAGAACTGAATTACGTTTTTAAAAGTGTTGAAAAACACAATGTGTTTTTCAACGTGTCATAAAACTCATTCTTTTTTCTTCACTTTGATAAAACCAACCCTTGTCCACCTGATAATTATATTATGTGGATTCAATGTTTCCAATAAGGAGGAAATGCACTATGGGTTGCACCTTTTGGTGAACCGAATTGTATTTTTCAAAGTGCTGAAAAACACCATGCATTTTTCAACGTGTCGAAAAACACATTGTTTTTTCCGCACTTTGAAAAAATTCAACCCTTGTCCACCTGATAAGTATTTTATGTGGATTTCATCATTACAAAAAGGAGGAAATGCATCATGGGTTACACCTTGTTATAAACCGAATTACATTTTTCAAAGTGTTTAAAAACATTGTGTGGTTTTCAACGTGTTGAATAACACATTTTGTTTTTCAACACATTGGAAAAATGCAACCCTTCTCCACCTAATAAGTAGCTGATGTGTATTGAATAATTACAACAACAAGCAAATTCACTATGGGTTGCACCTTTTTATAAACCGAATTGCATTTTTCAAAGTGCTGAAAAACACAGTGTATTTTTCAACGTGTCAAAAACAAACTCTATTTTTAGCACTTTGAAAAAATTCAACCCTTTTCCACCTGATAATTACTTGATTTTCTTTACATTGTTACATAAAGGTGGAATAGAATCATGGTTTTTACCTTGTGGAAAACAATGGTTCATTTTTTATAGTGTTGAAAAAGGTTTGTTTTTCAGCACTTTGATAGTAGCAATAAAAATTCGACATGATAATTTGTTATTGTTGATTACATCATTTCATCATAATTACATCAGCTTTCTGTTTGTCAAAATATTTTCTACTATCCATATATTACATGAGTGGTTCTATGTTGGCTAACACCAACAAGAAATTTTTTTAAATACTCTAAAAATAATCAAAGAGTAGGTCAGTTGTACACGTTCCATATTTATGTATTTTAAATATACGAAATGTAAAATCTCATATACATGAATTTTAAATGTTTACAATTATAATATAGGCCCACTCAACATGCCATACATTTACTTTCCAAAGCTCAACCTGCTCATTCCGTAAGATACATCTCTCTGCATATCCATTGCATCTACAACACAATGCATTAAATATTAGACAAGATATCAAAGGAAGAAATACCTTACATACAATAAATAAATGTATTGAAATTAAGGACATTCAATACACACCTTGCGCAGATGCTAAATTACTGAAAGATAAGTAGCGATGGGGATATGTTTCATCTGCATTTGAACCACCTACAAAATAAATGATCAATATGTTAGTCTTCACCTCCACAATTAAAATTTCTTGTGAATTCACAATCACACCAATAATTCAATGTTTTAACTTGTAGGTTCCATTTGTGTGGTTTCTCTCCTCTTTGCATGATTGTCATCGGGAAATTGGAAGCATTCGTAGTCTTCAGTGTGATTTTTCAAATCTTCTACAATGACTAGCCTCTTAGTCAAAATGCGGTGGCATTTTTTACTCGCACTAAGTCATGGACGCATGCGACATTGGTAGCTATCTCATTGAAATATCCTTTGAAAGAAACATCCAACATATTTTATGCTTCTAGGTCTCTCCTAAACCTTTGAACACATTCAAAGAATGTTTTTTTCTATTCATTTGTACTCAGTCATGTATCCAAGACTGAATTCAAGAATTATTTGGATGTGTGTTCCATAAAATTTGAATCACTTTCTATCATCAAACCACCAGCCCCAATTGTTTTAGGATTTCCCATGATGTATAAGACATTATAGAAAGTTATTTATTTATACATTAGGTTTTTCAATATCATTGTACACATGAATACATAATGTCATCAATTACTTAATGACATAAATTAATTTATTGAAGCCATTTACAACTAACCATCAACCTGTCGGTGATTGTTGAGGTGAAGAGGAGGGGAAATCCCATAAGATAAAATCATTTACCATGCTTTTCTATGCATAGGTACTGGGTACTACATGAGAAATGAAAACAATTTCAACACGATGCTTTTTTTGTTACAACTTATGCTTAGCAATCTATATCACTACTTGCCACATACGATGACATTGAATTACCTTCCACTTCTGTTGTTGGATACAACGAGGAGGGTTAATCTCAAAACATGTCTTCATTTATCTTTCTTGTCTCTGCAGATAGGTACTAGCTTATTGCTGCGTGAAAGAAAAAAAATTTCAACAAGATGATTTTTTCATTACAACTTATGCTTAGAAATCTATATCACTACTTGCAACATACGATGACATTGAATTACCTTCCACTTTTGTTTCTCAATATGGAAAGGAGGGTCCATCATGGAATGTTTCTTCATTTACCTTTCTTGTCTCTGCATAAGTATTGGCTCTTACATGTGAAATGAAAAGAATTTCAAAATAATGCTTATTTCGTTACGACTTATGCTTAGCAATATATATCGGTAACATATGATGGCATTGAATTACCTGTAACTCACGGTGCTTGATATGATGACATCGACACATATTGCTTGAAAAATTCCAATGCCTCGTATCACATGCTTACATATCTTTCCTCTAATAGCCCAAGTATATTCACATATGCCCAAAGCTCCGCATTGCCTTACCAAATACCATGTGCTTCTAGTTTTTTGGATCCTCACCCACAATTGATTGCAATCAGGCATAATTGCAAGGAAATTTGTATTAGGAATACTCTTTTCTCTCTCAACCACTGTCAATAGTTGTCTTTCTTTTTGAAATTGGTGAAAAAGCAATATTTTTGTAGCTTCCTCTTGTGTTTGTAAAATGGCTCCACTTTTTACACACGTGTGTATAAAAAATAGTCTATCCGACGAGTACATTTATTTTTCCTGTCACACAAGTATCCAATATTTAAAAAACAATGGTAGGAATCAATGAATTCATTTTTTTCTTGATTTTCATGGGATACATTTCTAAAATTTGCTGCCCAAATAGTTATCAAGTCACACTGATTGAAAATCATTGATACTATAAACCACTAATTATAATTTAAAATAATTTATAAGTAAAAACACACAGGATCGTACTCACTAACAAGTTAGTTTCTCACACACCATGTATTTCTAAAGTACTTGAGGAGCTTAGTTTCCTCTTTGAATTCATTAAAAAGTCTTGAATGATTTGAAATGTGTGCTCGTGATGCATTTTGGAACCATACATGATGGTACCTAGTCTCTCAAAAATATTCCACCTGGACTCCTTGCTACAATACATGTGCACATTTTTCAACCATTACTGCGCGCACGTGCCATAGGCATAGTTGTAAAGGAAAACAAAAAACACACCTAATGGCTTTGCAATTGGATGACACATCATCGTGATGAATCATTGATCTTCTAATTAGCACGAAGGCATTTT
Organism: Taxus wallichiana var. yunnanensis; assembly: GCA_018340775.1. NCBI lineage: Eukaryota > Viridiplantae > Streptophyta > Pinopsida > Cupressales > Taxaceae > Taxus > Taxus wallichiana. The sequence continues at coordinate 280,080,100 of CM031239.1, read as the reverse complement.
CCTCATTTTTGGACTTCCACCAACCACCCGTAAATGTATTCAATTTTATTCCTCGAAGAAATGGCCCATGCTATGGGAACCCTAGCCTCTTGCTCGTAAAAAACAAAAAATGTGTATAATTGGTACTGCAAGGAATATGACATCAAATGGTAACATGGGGTTTAATATAACAAAAAGGGAACATTATTAATGATACATAAATTACACATCATTTCAAAATTCATTCCAATTACTTACGCCATATTTGTTCATAGAAAACATCGAGTCCATGGAGATTATGGAATTGTGTGAATGTTAAACCATTCTCTCAAAAATCCATGGCATTTGTAACCCCATAATGAAATGGAATTGGTAGTTCCATTCATGCATTCATAATAGAAAAAATGTCTCTTTCCTCTTCGTGCCATAAGTTCACACTCATGGCATCATCAACATGCTTTTGAGACCTTCCGTAGAAAAATATTTTCCATGTGTTCACCACGTCCTTTCTTGTCATGTATTCGTCCCTCTTTCTTGATATACCCATGTTGGATGGATCCTCTATATATTTATCGTACATCGTTTCCATGGTGAATCGATCAACAAAAACTCTCGATATAATTTTTTCATTCATTTTATAAGTACGGGAAACATTCATACGAAGATCGTTAATGGTATTTCCATTCCTCCCATGACAACACTTACCATTTACATCACAATGAAACTGAATTTTGTATAATATTATGTCCACTATCAGTCTCTCATAAAAAACCTTCACATCGAAATGAAATTGGAAACTTGTTTTAATTATACACCTACTCACTTTTTCACTTGTTACTAGTTTATTTCTATTGTCGTCTCTGGACCATATGAACACCAATAGCTGCATTGAAAATGGTAACATCAAATGCTATAAAACATTTTATGAAAAGAATGTAAAAAAAAATAGTTAGCAAAGGTCCAAACCGGTATATGACTTGGTTGTATGCGGTTTAGATTTTACATATTTGTTGAATTTTGATTTGTGAGGGTGAAGGTAGTCTAAATTTTTTTGTTAGAACCTTACCCCATTTAGAAATGCAAGTAGTCTTGCGAGTGGTATGGCAACACAAATGTCGACGTTTGGATCATCCCCTATTAGTGTCCATTCTAGGTCATCATATGAAAACTGAATATTTTCCTCTGTAATCTCTTGGATAGGAAGATCGATCATGATTTTCCATTTGGGCCTCCTTCCCATCCTAAAAATTATTACATGCATTTTTGCATCGTTAATGAAACAATTATTTCATAATTTCAAATAAATTTTTACTTGTGATTGATCATCATCAACATGAATACCATCTTAAAAATTGGAAGCATTTGAATTTTTGTCTAATTCAAAAGCCACGTGTATAAACGATAGTATTGAAATGCAAGGAAAACAACAATTTATATCACAATATGGTCATCTATAATGTGACAAAGAATGCGACATAATAAATATAATGTGACAAAGACTATTACAAAATTAATATTATTTCAAATACACTTATTCAATGTTGAGAGAAACTTCCATAGAAAATATTATAATTAACCTTATAAATATAATTCACATTGTATAATAATATATTTTATGGTGCTTATTTTATTTATTAAATAATATTTTTCAAAAATGATGTATATAAAATAGAAATTATTACATTTAGCTAAAAACAATAAAAACTATCGAAACAAGAACATGTTTATTTAAAACAAAAGTTACAAATAAAAAAATTAAAATATTAAAATATTAATAACATCTTTAAAATATATATACATTTATGCACTCCAAAAGACAATAATTAAAGAACAATAACATACTAATATTCACAACACCCATATACCCGTCTTTTTGAAAAAATTGAACTTATAAACTAAAATTGAGGAACATCGATATTTCAAAATTTCACACTTTTATTTGAATTTTAGAAATGGTGCTAAAATTTTGAATCATAATAAAAATTATTTGTTATACATTATGAACAACTAGTATTCATTGGCATATTGAACTATCTATAATATACATATAATTTATAAATTGTTAATAAATTGAGGACTATTTTTAGGAACTCTTGTAGTTTTCAAATTTTTATGTGAACACCCTTCATCTTCAGTTTATGTGGAAGCTCATATTTTTGTATGTCTTCATTTTACAAATAGGATCGGGAGAAATTAGGCTCCTGGTATTCATATTCACTACACAAAAGAGTAACTAGTACACAACAAAAATATACAATTAATGTTAGTATGATACATGACAAATCTAATATACGTCATCCAATATGATAAAATAATCACAACATCAAAAAGATAATATCCATGAAAAATTAAAGTATCAATAAATGCCAACAACTATCCTTCACTCAAAATGCACCCTCCCATAATATCACAACCATCCATTGCAAAAGGGATGGTTGTGATATTATGGGAGGGTGCATTTCTGAGTGGAGGGTTGGCGGTGACTTTAAAAACCTCTTCTCAACATAGTATACCACCCAACTATTGATGTGAAATCCTAAGGGGAAAGCCCCTTCATCATGCAATGATAGTTGGGCGTATTGATGTGGCATCCTAAGGGGAAAGCCCCTTCAAAGCATGCACTAATTCCTATCTTTGTAGAGGCACTTGCCCCCATATGCCAAATTGAGAGTGAGAGTATGATATCACATAATTTTTATAGCTTCAACTTACATCAGACATTCACAACATTACAATTACCAATATTTAACAACTAATAAAAAATTATATATACAAATGATCTACACATTCGCAATATTTACAACTATAATGTATCCAAGAAAATAAAAATTTTCGAATTGTATTTAATTTAACATTATAGTGTCAACTTCCCTTTAACACCTTTTTGTTATTGATTATGATATTATTGACTATACTTATGGATATTATTGTAGCTTTTGATTTGGCATGATGTTAGATGTTAGAGATCATGGACTGTTGTTGATTTCAATTCATATATGATGCATGTGGATTATTAGAGACATTTTATATTGATGTTAATATGTTGTTGACATAGTTATATATATATTAGACATGCGATATTTTGTCACACTGAGTAGGCTTTGATAATTGAACTAATGTTGTGATCATTTTGACATGGATGAGATGTAGAATAGAAATGTTGCTAGAAATTGTAAATGATATTGTATTTTCCTAGATGATATTTGATTCGTATATAGATGATTGTGGATTTATATTGTATATTTTATCCTAGATGTTTTTGATGCGGCCATGAGGCCGAAGGAGGTGTTATGTGTTTTGTAGGTAAACATGTCACAACAAACGTTGAGGGGATTGGAGACCAACCACATTGGAATTCTAGATGAATTCAACAAGGGTCACCATGGCAACATGTATTTTATTATATGTATGTGATTGAATTGTTGTTAGGGGAAATTGTGACCGATGGGTTATGTGTTTCTTTCTTTTAGCTTCCTTTAATTAATTTTTGTATGTGATATTATAGTGATGTATTCCCATTTTGGTAATCACTTGATTTATATCTAGATTAGTAAATTAATTAGTTTACTAAATTACTTAAGAATGGTCCAAAAGAATTATTTTCTTTTGGATTTGATAGCTCTTTGGTTTATGTGTTTAAGTTGAGTGCTTAATATTTTGAGTGTTATACACTCCACCTCCTCTTTTAAATTCGGATTTTTCCTTAAGGGAAAATTTTGGAGGCTTGTGGGACAAGTAAAACTTGTTCCACACCTTTTAAATTACTATACCAACCATACCTAAGGATTGGGGAGTCAAATTAGACCCCATTATGTGTTTTGGGAAGACAAATTGTAAGTTTTTATTGCACCTTCTTACATGTAATTACTTTTAGTCCTTAAGGGGTGTGGGCTTAGATTGTGTGTGTAAGTAAAATGTCATTTCTTCAACCACTTATTAATTGTGCTTTGGAGTTTTAAGTTTGACTTATGAGGTGGATTTGAGGATGAGTGATGTGGCATCCTACATGGAGCCACCTCACCCTCCTCTCTCCCTTTTCTATTTATTCAAGTTATTTTTCTTGTTTGGGGGTTACTTCATTCTTTTGTGCTCTTTCATTTTCTTGGAGTTAGAGGATTTTGGAGAGCTTGTGGTTTTTTGGGAGCTTTTTGGTGATTTCTTGGGTTTGAAGGATCTTGGAGTTTGACTCTTGGAACAAGATATACTATGGAAAGGTAGGACCTTCGCTCTTGCTTATGTTTTCTTTTATTTGTGTATATGTTCTTCTTATTTTGAGTGTTTTGGAATACTTTTTGGGTGCTTGGGTAGATTTCCTAAGTGTGGTGTAGGAGGGGACTATGGGGATATTTCATGTAGGGAGGCATAAGAGCTATTTCATGTTTTTGAGGGAGTTTGGGTTGGGTGCCCCACCTTGGACAAGGAATTCTTGCATTTCTTACTTGTTCTTGTATGAGGGAGGCATAAGAGTATGAGGGAGGTATAAGAATATATGGGAGGCATAAGAGGTACATGATTGAGGCATAAGAGTATGTAGGTGATTTGAGATATGCATTGGAGGTTTTTAAGGTGGGAACACATTTCTCATTTGGAGGCATAAGTGGCCTCTCCATAGTTTCTTTCTCCTTTGGCTTTCATATTTAAACCTTGTTTATTTTGGTTGTTTTATTTCTTGTGTTGTAGTTGAGTTGAATATGCTTGGATTGGTTGTGAAATTTTTTGTGCTATGTTGTGGAATCTTTTTGTTTCCATGTGTTAGATTCACCTCTTATTCTTATGTGGTTGGGGCTCGGAGGACAATGAGGAAAATGGATTCTCCTCCTCATTGGATATTTTGGTTGTGTGGAGAGTGTTGCCTCTCCCCCATTTTTGTTGTGGAAAAAGAAAATCATGAAAGATATCTCTTGTTGATGTTGTGAAGCTTGGAGATTTTTTGGAATCCTTAAGAAATTCATTCTTGTGAAAATCCTTATTATTGTTCACACTTAGGGTGGAGGAACTTGTAAACTTATATTTCTTTTAGTCACATTCTTGCATTATTTCCCACTAAAGTGGAGGCCATTGTAATAACCTTCTAAAAAAGGTTGCATTCAATTATTGGATATGATAGTTGTATTGTATATTAAAAAAGAGAAAGAAAGATATGTGTTGTAAAGATAGACTTGTGAAATAGAAAAGAAGCTATAAAAGAAAATCATCTTATCTCATGGTAGTTGTTTTATTTCTCACAAAAGTGTATAGATTTTATTGGAAAGTTAGTAACTCTCATTTTAAGACTTATTGAAAAACTTGGTTATAATTGATCTTTCTCTTTTATTGATTGAAAGACATTTTATATTTGTATGTCAAAATGGAAAGAGCTTAAGTGTTAGTGATCTCTTACTTGTTAACTAAAATAGATCATCTCCTAGAACTCATTGTAATAAAATTTCTTATTTGTGAATACACCTTCTATTCTTTGAATGAATATATAAATGAGATATTAAGTTAAACTAAGTTCATTATTGAATCAACTTCAAAAGGTAGAGTTAAGTGTTAAATAACTAAAACCTACCACTTGAAAATATTGATATCCCTTCAAACTTTACCAAAATCTTAAGTGCAAAATCTATAATTATTAGCAACATAACTATTACCACTTAACGTAAATTCCTTATTATTATTAGTAAACATTAGTAGTAATAGTAGTATTACCACTTAACAACCAAATTATGGATAATAAGATTATTATTAATAATAGATTAATTTAATAATATACTTAATACTTTTAATACATTATATTCAAAAGATATATATATATATATATAAAATAAAGTATATGTTGCGTGTCCAAGTCGTGGTGTAGAAACCTAGGTCCATGTTAGGAGTGTTGACTAAATGTTTTAAATTTGTCTGTGCTAGAAAATGTGGCCAACACTTTGTAATAAAATGGTGAGGGGTAGGGTTGGCTACCCCACCCCATAAGTTTTATTTAAAAATATCCTTTAGTATTTCCTAATATTATAGTTTGGCCACGGGGTTTCAAACCGAGCATTGTGTAAGGCCGTAGCTGAATGAATTTTTGTAGTCCTTTATATGTATATATATACATGTATATATGTATATATATACATACATGTATGTATATATATATATATATATATACATACATATATACATACATATATATACATACATATATATATATACATACATATATATACATATATATATATATATATATATATATGTATACATACTTATATATATATACACATAGATATATATATGTATATATACTTATATATATATATATATATATGTATATATATATATATATATACATACATATGTATGTATATATATATATATATATATATATATATATATGTATATATATATATATATATACATACATATGTATATAAAAGTGTGTGTGTATATATATATATATATATATATATATATATATATATATTTACATATTTATATATATATACACACACTTCTCATATACCCAAGTGAAAATATAAATCAACCTAGCTAAAACAACAAAATGGGGAAAATACCCACAACCCATTTGGGCAAACCCAACAAAATGGGCTAAATAAAATATTTGAATCCATTGAAACCCTAGGAGAGGGTGTAAGCAAAATGAGAAAATTAATACAACTTGTAAGCTCCTCCAAAATCTTGGAATGGCCTTGAATTGCTTTTCTTCCACCTCCATTAACCTACAAAACAAAAGAAATAAAATGAGAAAGTAGTTTTCACAAGGATGCTTTAGGGTTAGTTGTCATTTTTCCACATCAAGGGCCCAAATTGAATCCATCCAAGGGATGAGATTCATCCCTACAAAAAGTAGGTGGAGAGTGGGTGAGTGGGAAATTACCTTTTTATTTAAATTTTTAATTTCAAAATATGGGTTGACTATTTAAGAGGTTACTTAATGGGGTATGGAAGTGGTCATTATCCTAACCCAATATTTTAATATGGGACCTTGCTAGTTGTTTCAACATTGTAGAAACCAAATAACCTTGGTATTTAATTTTATTGGCCACTTTTACCCTTGACACCCCATCGGGAATATTCAACTTTAGTAGGAATTAATTTTGTTATTTAGATAGTCCTTATGGAGATTAAACAAGCTTAGTCAAATCAATGTATTAAAGTATAATGTAGATTTTAAATATTGTGTTATCATGAAAAATTATTTATTAAAGTCATCTGTTTAGAGACATTAATGTGGCAACTGTCATTTTCAAAAAAATTGTGGGCATACTTTTCAAAACAAAAATTCCATAATTTTTCTAACTAAACCTAGGTTGTTCTTGGGTCTCATGTGGGAATTTTTTTATAGGAGTTACACTTGGTATCAGAGCCGTGGGTTCAAAGCTTGGACCCTTGGGCACACAGGAAAACATGAGACACGAACATTGAACCTAGTAAAATATTAAACCTAGCACAATACTAAACCTAGAAAATAACTTGTCTAAAAGATTGTATATTTTAGTAAACATAGAAAAATGGAATAAAACCTAGAATGATGAACTAACTCTCACCTTGGTCTATGTAGGAGGACTACATCAGACAAAGTATCTTTTCACATTGACCTAAATATACCACCTCTAGAGCAGGCCATAGCAACCTTTCTACCTCAGATTTTACGGACACTTGAAGGTTAATGGTGCTATACGTAGAGGGTCCTTACGAGGATGATTAGACAAACATGATAGGAGCCATCTATTAAGGATCGTGCATGTCCTCAACATATCAAAGAGCATATGGTAGAGAACTCCCACATGGAGTCAGCCAGAGTAGAGTCACCATAGAGGGGATAGGGAGATAGGATTTCAGGACATAGGGATAGGTCTCGGATCCCTAGACCTAGAGATGAGCATGTAAAGAGCCTTAGGGGTAGCGATTTGATAGCTTCAAACCATATCATGAAGATCCTGAAGCTATGACCATCTCACTATTCTGGAGATACAGGTGGATTTCTGTGCAGAGGCCTAGTTGGTGAGTTTGATCGGGTGCTTCAAGCTTTTCCCTTGTACTAGCAATATGAAAGCTTGTGTTGCGATCCATATTTTGAGGGATGGAGTCGATGTAATCAGTGGAGGACCAAGGAGCAGAAGCTCCATGTTGATTCAGAGATGGTTACCTAAGAGCTCTTTGAGGAGCAGTTTAGGAGTAGGTACTTATCCTGGAGGTTTATTCAATAGCGTATAGATGAGTTCCATGACCTCCATCAAGAATCTATGATTGTAGCTAAGTATGAGAGTCAATTTCTGGACCTACTCTTCAATATGTCGACTATATATACAGGATGAGAAGGTATGGATTCATAGGTTCATCAGAGGGCCTAAATTTGGACTTGGGTGGTGTGGTGCGCATTCACTACCCATAGACCTTAGTAGAGGCCATGTGGAGAAGGCCTATATTGCAGAGGAGACATGAAGAAAGACACAACAAGCTAGGGAAAGAATTTGGAGCTACATCCGGTAGATGCGGATACAGATCGGGGGTCGGTTCCTCCTCCTAGTTGTGGATAGGGTTCAATATAGTATTCTTTCGAGACCATCACAACAACCACCTTAGCAAAGCATCAGCAACATCGGGCTTGTTCACCATTTAGGCCTACTCAGAGGCTCAACACATAAAGAGGAAAAAGTATGGGGCCTCCTCCTAAGGGTGCCGTTAGGATATAGGGTGCGCTAAGAGCACAAAGCAGGAGCACACCATCAAAGACCTAAGTAGTCCATTTCCAGATCATCAGGATCCACAACATAGACCTCTAGAGTCTTTGGATAAAGCTACATCTCATTGGAGAGGACTGGGAAGTGTTATTGTTGTGGTGTTATCAAACATCATTGAAGAGATTTCCCACATAACCTTAGTAAAAAGGGTAAGACATATTTGAGCCTCTTGTGGGTGATATGGGGTGTATCCATCAAATCTATGCCATGGTTGAGAACCACCGGGATGAGCACTAAAGTACCGTGTTTGAGATGACAGTTAGCATTGGTGGTATTCCTACCTCCATATTTTTATTCTGGTTCATCAGATTCTTTTATTGCACCATCCTTTGTAGAGTGTTGTAGGCTGGTGGTAGTTGGGCAAGGTCTTAGTTTGGATGTTAAAATGGCTTCGGAGCCAAAAATTATGTAGACTCCTTAGTTAAGGAGTGTGTAGTGGATTTGGGACCCTTCACCACTACCTTGGATCTTCGCATCCTTCCTCTAGGTTCTTATGGATTCATCTTGGGCATGGACTAGTTATTTACACATAGAGCCAAAGTGGACTATTACCATAAGACTATATCATGTACAAATGATCTAGGAGTTGAGTAAGTGATAGCAGGAGTTAGGAGGCCCATTTCTATTCACACCATCTCTGCTATGTAGCTTAAGCGGTGTGTGCGATGAGGTTGTCAGATGTATGTTGTTACAGTTAGTGACAGATCGGAGGATGAGTCTAGTGGGCCATCCCTTGATGACCATCACATCTTGAGAGAGTTTTTCAATGTCTTTCTGGGAGATACCAGGGTTACCACCCCACGTGAGATATATTTTCACATATATCTAGTTCTAGGATAAAATCCTATCTCATGAGAACCATATCGGATGAATGCTCCGAGCTCGTGAGCTCAAGTTACAGCTTGAGGGCCTTCTTTAGAAAGGCCTGATCCATCCTAGCGTATCCCCTTTGGGTGCACCTTTGGTGATTTTTAAAGAATAAGGATTAATATCTGTGGTTTTGTATTGATTACTACCACTAAACAAAGTAGTGATCAAGAATTGTTGTGCCCTTCCGTGCATTCAAGATTTATTTGATTAGATGAAGGGAGCCACAATTTTCTCCAAAATAGATCTTAAGTCAAGTTATCATTAGTGAGGATCATGAAAAATATATTCATAAGACCACCTTCTATACAAGATATGGCCACTATTAGTTCATCGTAGTGCATTTTGGTTTAATGGATGCCCCTACAATGTTCATGAGCTTGATGAATGGGGTGTTTAGGAAATTCTTGGATCTCTTCATGCTCATCTTCCTTGATGACATTCTAATTTAATAATGTACGCGTGAGGAGAATGAGGAACACCTTCACCAGGTTCTTCGGTGCCTTCGTCAACATCATCTTTACAAGGAACATGGAGAAGTGTGTTTTCTTTCGAGATAGAGATATAGTATTTTAGCCACATTATTTCGGGGAAGGTATAGCAATCGATCCTTCTAAGATTTGAGCTATTATGGATTGGCCTTCGCCCTCTAGTGTGACAGAGGTACACATATTTATGGGTTTAGTAGGATATTATAGGAGATTTTTTCAGGACTTCTCTCTGGTTGGGTACCCCATTGTTAGGAATTAGAGAACAAATATGTAGAAACAATTCCTCGAATCACAACAGAGAGGAAACTATATAGCAGAAGTATACATGCACAAAATATAGCAACATAAATAAATAATTCACAAAAGAATACAAGACAAGATTTAATGTGGTTCACCCAATGTGGGCTACGTCCACCAAGAACTTGCTCAGATTTTATTATCAACAAGAGTAAAACAAATCTCATAGTATTCTCTAAGTTATGAACTCACAACAGAATTCCAAAGATGCTAAACCACATCTAAACCAAAATTGACACCCAAATGCTTAACTTTGAAAACTCTTGATCACCTCTTGATCACTAAGACTCAATACCTCTTGAACACACAAGATATATTCAAGATACCCTAACACCTCTATTTAAAGGATTACAATCTCGTAAGAAGTCAAAAATCGACCCTAGAAGTTTGAAATTCATGACCTTTCATCTTCCCATGACTGGAAAAGAAATTGTCATGACCTTTCATCTTCCCATGGCTAGAAAATAAATAGTCATGACCTTTCATCTTCCCAATTTTAACTCCACACTTTAATACTTATTTGAGAAGACCAAAAACAGGCTCCACACCCCAAAAATCTCCCCCTTGTAGACTATAACTACTAAGCAAAGTCCTCAACCCTTCATTATCAACCATGAAGGCCAATCAAAGTTAAACACAACTTCAAATTCTCCCTTATGACCTCCTTTGTCATCATATCCACAGGATTCTAACTGGTATGAATATTTTCTAGCTTCAACTTATCTTCTTCCAAAGTTGCCTTGATGAAATGATATCTCAGTTGAATGTGCTTCATCCTAGAGTGAAAAGAGGAGTTCTTCACTAAATGAATAATGCTTTGACTATCACTATGTAGTCTCCCAACTTCCTTCTTATGACCCAACTCATTAAGCAATTGGTGTATCCAAATCATCTCCTTGCTTGCCTTTGTGGCGGTGACATACTTAACCTCTGTTTTTGACAAAGCCACACATTTTGTAACCGTGAAATCCAACTCATTGTTGTATCACCAACCATAAATACATAACCTATCATGATCCTCCTACTCTCCAAATATCCTTCCATGTATGAATCTACATAACCATGCAATGTAGTGTCCGATCCACCTAAACACAATTCCACTCCAATGGTCTCTCTCAAATACTAAAGGATCCACTTCACCGCTTGTCACTAATCTCTACCTGGATCATTCATAAACCTTCTCATTGATCCTTTGGATGGGAAATGTCAGGCCTACTACATACCATAGCATAGATCAAGCTACTAACCACCGATGAGTATGGTACCACGGACATCTATATTTTATCCTTCTCGGTCTTAGAACTCTACTCCTTTGATAATTTAAAGTGACCTGCCAAAGGGGTACTAACTGGTTTAGCATCCTACATACTAAACCTCTCCAAGACCTTCTTTATGGACTCTTCTTGAGATAACACCAGCTTCCTCTCTTCCTTGTTTGAGTTATTCTCATACCAAGGATTTGTTTTTCTGCTCCCAAATCTTTCATAGAAAAGGATTCACCTAGTTGCTTTTTGAGTACCTTTATTTTCTAGATGTTCTTCCTGCAACAAACATATCATCCACATATGGTACAAAATAATATAACTACCATAAAAAAATTCTTGATGTACACACAATGGTCTAAGTGACACTTGGAGTAACCCTACTCCTGCGCATAAAGCTATCAAACTTCTTGTACCACTGTCGTGGATCTTGTTTCAAGCCATACAAGCTCTTCTTCAATTTGCACACTAACCTTTCCTTCCCTTTGACTTCATAACCCTGTGGCTATTACATATACAATTCCTCCTCCAAATCACCATGAAGGAATACAGTATTCACATCAAAATAATCTAAGTGCTGGTCTTCTACTACTACTAAACCAATAATAGTTCTAATAGAAGTCATTTTAACAATAGGAGAAGAAATTTTTTCATCAAAGTCTATAACTTTCTTCTATGTAAATCCTTTGACCACCAACCGAGCCTTGTATCTTTTCTTGCCTCCATCTTCCTCTTTGATTCTATACAACCACTTGTTTTTCAATGCTCTCTTGCACTCAGGAAGCTCCAACAAATCCCAAGTTTGGTTTCCATAAGAGATCTATGCTCTTCATCCATGGCCTGCTCCCACTTCTTCCTGGCATCCACCTGCACTGCTGCTTCCTTAAATAACTCGGATCTCCACTTTCAATGAGCAATAAATAATTCAAAGATGGAGTAAATCATTTAGGTTCCCTTCTTACCCTAGAATACCTTCTCACCTTAGGAGTTTGGGGTTCCTGATGAGTAGGTTCCTGAATTGGATGTGCCAAAACATGTTGCACCTGAACCAGCCCCTTAGACACCTTGTTGTCCACAATGTCCTCTAACATTGTGTATTCTTTCTTTGATTCCTCTTTCTATTCCTCAAAATGATCAGACCTATCCTCCTCGGGTGTAACTCCATCCAAATCCATAAGGGGTCCTCTATTAATTAGATAAATAGTTGTGCTCACCACTTCCGCCTAAAACATGAGTGGAAGCCCCTCATGTAGCCTCATGCACCTAGCACACTCCATAATTTTCTGTTAATTATCTCGAAACTCCATTTTCCTATGGAGTATTTGGAATAGTTCTTTTAATACGGATCCCATTTACCAAATAGTAATCAAGAAATTCATTTTTGCAATACTCCCCTCCATTATCTAACCTGAGACATTTCAACTTGAGATTTGTTTCATTCTCAACCAAGGCTTTCCATCTTTTGAATGTTTTAAACACATAATATTTATTTATAATGTAATATACCCAAAATTTTCTAGTTGCATCATCAATGAAAGTGACATAATAACATGAACTGCCAATAGAGTTCACCTTAGTTGGCTCCCATACATGTGTATGCACTAAATCTAACTTAGCCTCCTTCCTGGTAGGTCTAACCTTGAGGAATCTCACCCACTTTTTTTCCATAAACATAGTCCTCACATAAGTCTAAATCTAAATCCTTTAATCTGAGAAACATGTACTTTATAATCTGCATGCCCTTTTGACTCATATGACTGAGACTCTGGTGCCACAAAGTTTCATCTCCATCTATAGTAACTAAATTACAATAATCAACACCATTGGTTAAATACAAAGTACCATTTTTCTTAACTCTTGAAACCACCAGAGATCCCTTGGTAACCTTCCAAGAATCCACTGTAAAACTGACCCTACAATCATCACTTCCTAGCTGACCCATTGATATCAAGTTCCACCTCAACTTAGGCCATATGATTGATATCCTTAAGTAGCCATGTGTTCCCATTCTCGCATTTTCACCTAAACACAATATGTCCCCACTATGCTTTGCATGGTTCATCATCACCAAGATATACATGTCAAAAATCTTCTTGAACAATATCGGTAAAGTAATGTCTATGTGGGGTGGCATGGAAAGAAGCCCTTAATCTAACACCCAAGATTCATAAATATTATCTAATGAAATAATTAAAGCATCTTAACAAACATTACCTCGCTGCCACATTTACCTCTTTAGTTTCCTCCTTGTTCTTCTTATCCCGAAGAGCCTAGTAATATTTCTTAGCATGACCAACCTTCCCACAGTGCTAACATTCTAACTTACTCTTGGACTTTTAACTTCTGCAATCATTCAACTTCCTAGGGTTACCTTTCCCTCTGTTCTTTTGTCTCCTCTGCTCTCCACCATCAAAGCATTTCCGAAGTACAAGAATATTCAATTTTATTCCTTCATATTTCCTCACTTAGGATCACACCTATTACATCCTCAAAATTCAGCTTTGAATTATTAGAGACTAAATTACTTACAACCATAACCAAGCTATCCCAGTAAGGAGCACAAAATCAAAAATCCTTGACCTCATCATCAAAGTCAAATTTTACCAAGTTTAACATACTCACAACTATATTAAATTCATTCAAATGAACAAAAATATAATGATTCTCAAACATGTTCATCTTAAATAAATTTTTCATAAAAAATATTTTATTAGAGGCGAGAGGGTTTTTCATATAACTTCCCAATGCACTCATGAGACATTCTGTGGTCTTCTCGTGCGATATGTTGAAAGCAATTGAAGATGTAAGGCATAACTAAATTTCCTCGAGTGCCTTTCTATCCATCAACTCCCAATCCTCATCGACATGGCTATAGGTTTCTTTTATTTTCCAGCCAAAGGAACATGGAGGTCCTTTTCATATAAGTAATCCTCCATTTGCATCTTCCACAAACCAAAGTTCTGCCCATTGAACTTCTCAACCCTTGATCTTCCCTCATCCACCATAGCTCCCACTCAAGCTAAAATTTCCCTGTGATTTACCACTTCAGCAAAAAACCACCAAATCTTTGATACCAGTTGTTAGGAATTAGAGAACAAATATGTGGAAACAATTCCTCAAATCACAGTAGGAAACTATATAGCAGAAGTATACATGCAAAAATATAACAACATAAATAAATAATGCACAAAAGAAGAAAAGACAAGATTTAACGTGGTTCACCTAATGTGGGCTACATCCACCAAGAAATTGCTTAGATTTTATTATCAACAAGAGTAAAATAACTCTCACAGTCTTCTCTTAGTTACAAACTCACAACAGAATTCCAAAGATGCTAAACCACATCTAAACCACAATTGACACCCAATTGCTTAACCTTGATCATTCATGATCACCTCTTGATCACTAAGACTTAATACCTCTTGAACACACAAGATATCTTCAAAATACCCTAACAACTCTATTTATAGGATTACAATCCTTTAAGAAGTCTAAAAGCCGACCCTAGAAGTTTAAAAGTCACGACCTTTCATCTTCCCACTACTAGAAAAGAAATTGTCATGACCTTTCATCTTCCCATGACTTGAAAAGAAACGGTCATGGCCTTTCATCTTCCCAATATCAAACTCCACACTTCAATACTGATTTGAGAAGACCAAAAATAGGCTCCACACTCCACACCCTAGTACCCATCACTTCCCTTTAGTAGAAAGGGAAGAAGTTTGTTTGGTCGAGTTAGATGCAAGCGAGGCCTTTAGGACACCGAAGGAATGCCTCACGATAAGCACCTATTTCTTGCGGTACAAGATCCTTAGGGTGAGTTCTTCGTATGTGCAAATAATTCTTGTTGTATATATTTACCCCCAGGTAAATATAGATACACAAAAGAAAGCATGTCGGAGGGGTTAGAAAACCCGACACAAAGGAAATTCGGGTTTCGGGTTTTGGGAAACATGAGACATGAAGCATGCAAATCGCAAGGGATGTCCCGATGCTTGAGAGTTCCACAAACCTGAAACACTTCCTAGGCCAATCGGGTCTTGGAGTCGGGAAAACATGTCGGGAAAGCATGGGGCGGAAACATGTCGAGCCATCCTCCAAACCCGATGCACATGCAAGTCCGATTTCGAACCCAAAACAAAGGAAATCTTGGAAATACTGGCGGAAGCGGGTTTCGGGAAAACATAAGCATCAAACACATGTCGAGGCATCCTCCAAACCTGATGCAAATGCAGAGGAGAACCCCGAACCCGACAGGCAGAAGACCCTGACGCGGGAAATATTCAGATCGCCATAACTTTTCACAGGGAGCTCGGATTCACACAAGGTTGGACTTTTCGGAAAGCTCTCGGCGTCCTCTACCCAACTACGACTGGATATCTTTAATTGGGTGGGAAAAAGTTCTTAAAATGCAAAAATATAGTTCGCCATATTTTGAGTTGTTGGGGATCTCACCTACCGCCATGATGAGATGAGTTAGGTGCAGTCTTGGAGGTGGTTGGGGCAGAATTCGAATCATTCTCTTCTCCCTCTTTTTTCCTCATATAAATGGTAAGGAGAGGCTCTTTGAAAAAGGTTGGAAAATTTTGTTTTGCATCCCCCTTCTTCCCTTGCTTGCAAGAGAATTTGTGGAGCTTTCAAACCTCCCATACGGGTTGTAATGCCAGTTTTTCTTGCCTCTTGGCCACTGCAATGTACTGTATCGACTCTTGAGAAATAATATATATGTTTGTGATTGAGTCTCAACCCTCTCATGTATTCATTGTTGTCATTTTGATCTCTTATTGTAGTTTGGTTACCTGTGCATGATGTTTGTATTGCATCCCTGTGGTCTGTGTTAAATTTGCAAAACGAGTGTCTAACATTCCTCGGTGCATCACCTTTGTTAGTTTAGGTTTATTTTTATGCATCTCTCTTACCCTGTCTCCTTGGCAAGTTAGATTAGGTTTTGAGTGAACCCTCTGCAAATTTCACGTGTGCATCTGAACAGAGGAATAGGAACCGGCCTTCATCCGGAGAGCTTTTCTGATTTTGCAAGGTCCCACACTTGGGAAAAGCTCCATGTTGTGCAATCGCACTGAGGGTCTCAACCCATCGTGTTGTAGACATTCAGGGGTGCTGCGATTCGACACCAACAATTCTTTGGAAGGACTTGGAGGTGTGTTCATGCGGGAGGGAAAAGTAATGGCTTTTGAGTCTCGCAAACTCAAGGATTATGAGCTTAATTATCGACTCATGATCTTGAGCTTGCGACATTTGTTCACGCCTTGCTATGATGGAGACATTTCCTTCTTGGCAAGATATTTACACTCGTGCTTGATCACTTGAGTGTATGCCACATCTTCACATATCCCAATCTCAATGCTTGTCAGTGGCATTGGATGAAGTTACTTTGTGAGTACGACATGGAGATAGAGCATGTGAAGGGGAAGGAGAATGTCGTTACTGAGATGCCTTAAGTAGACGGAGATATGTGGTTATCAAAAATTCGGTGGGAACAGATTTGTAAGGACAGATTTTATAATGATTCCTCATGAAAGCTTCTACCTCGGATCCATAGCAGAGATTGAGTCTCGAGACACCTCGAGTGGAAATTAGATGGATTCCCTCTAGAGATAGATGGCCTTCTCGGGCATAGAGGTCAGATTTATGTTTCTAGAGATGGAGGTTTGAAACTGGACATTTTGTGAGAGGCTCATCGTGCACCCTATAAATCCCATCTGGGGTGAAGAAGATGCATGCCACCTTGAATTAGTTGTACCATTGGAGGGAATTTGGTGAGACATGGCTCATTTTGTGTCACATTTTCTAGAGTGTCATAAGGTGAAGGTGAGCATTAGCATCCAGTGGCCTTCTCTTTCCTCATACCATACTAGAGTGTAGATGGGACACCATTTCCATGGACTTCATAGTTGGGTTTCGACGTCAGAGACACCACAATGACGCCATCATCATCACGGTGGATAAATTGACGAAAGTGGCTCATTTTTCTTTGGTGAATACCACCTACACATCTAGTGTAGTGGCATGGGTATATCTTGATGAGATAGTCAGGTTACATGAGATTCCATAGAAAATTATTTGTGACTATGATCGTTTATACACTTCGCATACGCACTTCTGCACTACCATACAACATGCCCTCGGGATGAAGATCAATTTCATCACAACATATCACCCTGAGACAGATGGACATGAATCAAATTTTGGAGGACATGCTTATGATGTATGTCATGGATCACTATTCGAGATGGGAGGAATATTTTTACTTGGTGGAGTTCCCCTACAATAATAATTTTCAAAGTTTGATAGGCATGGATCCTTTTTAGGCCTTTGTATGGTAGAGAGTGAAAGACATATCTTATTTGGGATAGGTTACAGGATAGTGTTTCTCTTAGGAAGGCTTTATTGCATGACATGGAGCAGCGGTGGTTATGATCAGTAAAGATTGCAAGAGGTGTAGGAAAATCAAAAGAAGTATGCGAATCAACATAGGATATATCATAGTTATGAGGTGGGCATGAAGGTGTTTCTTCATGTTAGACCACATAACAACCCTATCTGTTATGGAAAAGGTTTTAAGCTTACTCCTATATTTGTGGGTCCCTTTGAGATCTTTGAGCGTATCAGCCATTTGGCTTATTGTCTAGCATTGCCACCTAGCTTGTCTCTCGTCCATGATGTGTTTCATGTTTTAGTACTTAGGAGATATATTGCAGACCCTTCTCATGTGTTGGATTGGACCTCATTGCAAGTGTAGGATTACGGGTAGGTGATGGTGGAGCCCATCCGCATTTTAGAGCATATGACCCTGGGCCTTCGAGGTAGAGATATTGACCAGGTTTGATTATAGTGGGATATATATGATGAGACTATGGCTAAATGCGAGGATGCGACATTGTTACGAGTTTAGTTTCCACACCTATTCCAGTGAATTCCAGGAGGAAGTCAAGTGTAAGGGGAGGGGGATGTAGTGCCCACTTCCCTTCGACACCTTTTTGTTATTTTCTATGATAATGTCAACCATACTTATGGATATTATTATAGCTTTTGATTTGGCATGATGTTAAATGTTAGAGATCATGGACTATTGTTGATTTCAATTCATATATGATGCATGTGGATTATTAGAGACATTTTATATATTGTAATATGGTAATATGTTGTTGATATAATATATATATATATATATATATATATATATATATATATATATATATATATATTTGACATGTGATATTTCGTCACACTGAGTAGGCTTTGATAATTGAACTAATGTTATGATCATTTTGACATGGATGAGATGTAGAATAAAAATGTTGCTAGAAATTGTAAATGATATCATATTTTCCTAGATGATATTTGATTTGTATATAGATGATTTTGGATTTATATTGTATATTTTATCCTAGATGTTTTTGATGTGGCCATGAGGCCGAAGGAGGTGTTATGTGTTTTGCAGGTAAACATGTCACAACAAACCGGGGGGTTACAGACAAACCACATTGGAATTCTAGATGAATTCAACAAGGGTCACCATGGTAACATGTATTTTTATGTGTATGTGTTTGAATTGTTGTTAGGGGAAATTGTGACCAAGGGGTTATGTGTTTTCTTTCTTTTAGCTTCCTTTAATTAATTTTTGTATGTGATATTTTAGTGATGTATTCCCCTTTTGTTAATCACTTGATTTATGTCTAGATTAGTAAATTAATTAGTTTACTAAATTAATTAAAAATGGGTCAAAAGAATTATTTTATTGGATTTGATATCTCTTTGGTTTATGTGTTTAAGTTGAGTGCTTAAGATTTTGAGTGTTGTACACTCCACCTCCCCTTTGAAATTCGGATTTGTCCTTAAGCGTAAATTTTGGAGGCTTGTGGGAAAAATTAAACTTGTCCCACACCTCTTAATTTACTATACCAACACTACCTATGGATTAATGAGTTAAATTAGACCCCATTATGTGTTTTGGGAAGATAAATTGTAAATTTTTATTAAACCTTCCTACATATAATTACTTTTAGTCCTTAAGGGGTGTGGGATTAGATTGTGTGTGTAAGTAAAATGTCATTTCTTCAACCACTTATTAATTATGCTTTGGAGTTTTAAGTTTGACTTGTGAGGTGGAGTTGAGGATGAGTGATGTGGCATCCTACATGGATCCACCTCACCCTCCTCTCTCCCTTTTCTATTTATTCAAGTTCTTTTTCTTGTTTGGGGGTTACTTCATTCTTTTGTGCTCTTTCATTTTCTCGGAGTTTGAGGATTTTGGAGGTCTTATGGTCTTTTTGGGAGCTTGTTGGTGATTGCTTGGGTTTGAAGGAGCTTGAAGATTAACTCTTGAAACAAGTTCTACTATGGAAAGGTAGGAGCTTTGCTCTTGCTTATATTTTCCTTTATTTGCGTATATGTGCTTGTTATTTTTGAGTGTTTTGGATTGCTTATTGAGTGCTTGGGTAGATTTCCTGAGTGTGGTGTAGGAGGGGACTATGGGAAGATTTCATGTAGGGAGGAATAAGAGTTATTTCATGTTTTGGAGGGATTTTGGGTTGGGTTCCCCACCTTGGAAGAGGAATGCTTGCATTTCTTACTTGTTCTTGTATGAGGGAGGAATAAGAGTATGAGGGAGGCATAAGAGTATATGGGAGGCATAAGAGGTACTTGAGGGAGGCATAAGAGTATGTAGGGGATTTGAGATATGCATTGGAGGTTTTTAAGGTGGGCACCCATTTCCCATTGGGAGGCATAAGTGGCCTCCCCATAGGTTCTTGCTCCTTTGGCTTTCATTTTTAAGCCTTGTTTATTTTGGTTGTTTTCCTTCTTGTGTTGTAGTTGAGTTGAATGTGCTTGGAATGGTTGTGAAATTTTTGGTGTTGTGTTGTGGAATCTTGTTGTTGCCATGTGTTGGATTCACCTCTCATTGTAATGTGGTTGGGGCTTGAGGGCCAATGAGGAGGATGGATTCTCCTCCTCATTGGATATTTTTGTTGGGTGGAGAGTGTTGCCTCTCCCCCATTTTTGTTTTAGATCAAGAAAATCATGAAGGAGCTCTCTTATTGGTGTTGTGAAGCTTGGAGATTTTGTTGGTATCGTTAAGAAATTCATTCTTGTGAAAAGTCTTATTGTTGTTCACACTTAGGGTGGAGGAACTTGTAGCCTTGTATTTATTTTAGCTACATTCTTACATTATTTCCCACTTAAGTGGAGGACATTGAAATACCTTGTAAAAAAAGGTTTCATTCAATTATTGGATATGATAGTTGTATTGTATATTGAAAAAGAGAAAGGAATATATGTGTTGTAAAGATAGATTTGTGAAATAGGAAATAAGCTATAAAAGGAAATCATCTTATCTCATGGTAGTTGTTTTGTTTTATTTCTCAAAAAAGTGTATATATTTTATTGGAAATTTAATAAGTCTCATTTTATAACTCTTATTGAAAAACATGGCTACAATTGCTCTTTCTCTTTTATTGATTGAAAGACATTTTTTATTTGTATGTCAAAATGGAAAGAGTTTAATTGTTAGTGATCTCTTACTTGTTAACTAAAATAGATCATCTCCTAGAACTCATTGTATAAGAAAAATTCTTAGTTGTGGATAGACCTTTTATTCTTTGAATGAATATATAAATGACATATTAAGTTAAACCAAGTTCATTATTGAATCAACTTCAAAAGGTAGAGTTAAGTGTTAAATAACTAAAACCTACCACTTGAAATTATTGTTATCCCTTCAAACTTTACCAAAAGCTAAAATTAATAGCAACATAGCTATTACCACTTAACGTAAATTCCTTATTATTATTAGTAAAGATTAGTAGTAATAGTAGTATTACCGCTTAACAACCAAATTATGGATAATAAGATTATTATTAATAATAGATTAATTTAATAATATACTTAATCTTTTTTTATGCATTATAATACATATATAAAAGTATATGTTGCGTGTCCAAGTCGTGGTGTAGGAACCTAGGTCCATGTTAGGAGTGTTGACCGAATATTTTAAGGAGACTATGCTGGAAAATGTGGCCAACACATTGTAATAAAATGGTCTAGGGTGGGGTCGGCTACCCCACCCCATAGTTTTTATTAAAAACTATCCTTTAGTCTTTCCTAATATTGTAGTTCAACCAGTCCTAGGGATTTAAACTGTGTATTGTGTAAGGATACGACCGAATGTTTTGTACTCCTTTACACACACACACACACTTAATTATATGCTTATTTATATACTTAAATATATGTAAAAATCTTTTTCTCTCTATTCAACCCATTTCGGGTTTACCCAATAAGATAATATATATATATATATATATATATATATATATA
This sequence comes from Taxus wallichiana var. yunnanensis, assembly GCA_018340775.1. Classification (NCBI taxonomy): domain Eukaryota; kingdom Viridiplantae; phylum Streptophyta; class Pinopsida; order Cupressales; family Taxaceae; genus Taxus; species Taxus wallichiana. The sequence goes on along the minus strand of CM031239.1, from coordinate 280,058,131 downwards.
TATATATATATATATATATGTATATGTATGTATGTATGTATGTATGTATGTATATTAATACATGTGTTTTTATATACCCAAGTGAAAATACAAATCAACCTAGCTAAAACAACAAATGGGGAAAACACCCACAACCCATTTGGGAAAACCCAACGAAATGGGCTAACTAAAATATTTGAATCCATTGAAACCCTAGAAGAGGGTGTAAGAGAAATGAGAAAATTAATAAAACTTGTAAGCTCCTCTAAAAGCTTGGAATGGCCTTGATGGCTACCCTTCCTCCTCCATTAACCTATAAAACAAAGAAAGAAAATTAACTAAATGAAATGAGATATTAGTTTTCATGAGGATGTTTAAGGGTTAGTTGCCCTTTTCTACATCAAGTGCCCAATTTGAATCCATCCATGGGATGATATTCATCCCTACAAAAAGCAGGTGGAGAGTGAGTGAGTCAAAAATTACTTTTTTATTTAAATGTTTTAATTTAAAAATATGTTTTGACTTTTAAGGGGTTACTTTATGGGGTAGGGAAGTGTTCATTATCCTAACCCAATATTTTAATATGGGACCTTGCTAGTTGTTTCAACATTGTAGAAATTAAATAACCTTGGTATTTAATTTCATTGGCCACTTTTACCCTTGACACCCCATGGGGGAATATTCAACTTTAGTAGGAATTAATTTGTTATTTAAATAATCCTTAGGGAGATTAAACATGCTTAGTCAAATCAATGTATTAAAGTATAATGTAGATTTTAAATATTGTGTTATCATGGAAAATTATTTATTAAATTCATCACCTTAGAGACATTAATGTGGCAACTGTCGTTTTCAAAAACTTTTGTGGACACGCTTTAAAAAAAAATCAATAATTTTTCTAACTAAACCTAGGTTGTTCTTCGGTCTTGTGTGGGCATTTTTTTATGGGCATTACAAACATAGCTAACAACAATGAAATTACAACTAAGATCTTTAAGATTGGATACATATTTAACCAATACCAATGTAATATCAACATAATTAACTATTTTCATACCGGTGGTTAATAAACACAAATTGTAGAAATTAGTGAATCCTTTATCATTTATTAACAAATACATTAATACAATAGTACCATAATAATATAATAGTTCACCCTACTATTTAGTGTCTATATATTATTATTTGTATGACACAATGGAGGATGCGAGAGATGGAGGAACAATTAGTGTTGTTCCTATTGTACTAGTTGCAGAATGTCTCGATTTTTTTGCTCGAGATATGACCGTGAAGGGGCTACATACATCGACTCGAATCGAACGATTGATAAGCCGCATGCACAGTCCATGCTGGGATTCACACCTTTAGCTTGGAAAATGATATTGCTACAGCAAAACCCTCCGATCAAGAATGTGGGTCCACAATCTCTAGCTAAGGTGCGTTCACGTGGGAGAAGGACAAAGAAGGTGTGACCTGCTGAAGGTGCTAGATGGATGTCTTCATTGGGATTTGGACAAAGTGAATATTTCCCTTGTTGGTAAGTTTCTCAGCTCTAGACCTAATATTGATGTCATTAGAAAATGGGCATGTAGAAAGTGGCAACCAAAAGGGGATCTGAGCATCACCACTATGTCTAGGGTTTTTTCCTAGCCAAATTCAATCAGCAGGCTGATTTGGAATCGGTGCTTCTGGGAGGCCCATGGTGGTTGGGTAATATGGGTCTCTTTCTGAAATGGTGGTATCCTGGATTTGATCCTAGTACTAAGAATATACATACCATTCCAATATGGTGTAGGCTTCAGGACTACCCTTATAATTCTGTGATGATAAGATTCTTTTAAATGTTGTTAAATCTCTCGGCTCTCCGATTGGGATAGATGGGCCTATGAGGGAACAGATCCAGACTAACTTTTCTAGATTCTATATCTCTTCTAAAATGGAGCAAGAGCTACCGAATCTAATCATTCTACATTCTAAGTATGGTATTTGGTATCAAAATATTGAATATGAAACTTTTCATCTGAGATGTAAAAAATGCCATAAAATAGGACATTTTACCAGTAGATGTCCTAACAAAGAGATCTCTCAAGAGGAAAAAATAGGAAAACTTGATAAGCCTAGTGGAGAGACTTTCAAGATACAGGAAGCTTGGTTAGATAACAAGGTGGAGGGGAAAAATAAAGGCCAAGGGTAGGGGGAAGGATTACCCCTCCACCAACTAGAGCTGAAATACAAGAAAAAAAAGAGTTTTAGAACTCTAATAAGGAAATTGATGATATGTCGAAAGCTTTGGCACCCCAAAACCCCAGTGGTGGGTGCATTTGTAGGTCTTCCAACCTCCACAGAATATTTAGATTCTCAGACTCTAGTGAAGGTGTTTCTGGAGGTTGATGAACAAACTGAAACAGTGTTAGTAAATCTTCTTTCCAAGGAGGTTGATCAGAAAGAGCTTTGGGATAAGAATAAGGACACTAGAGCTGTGTCAGGGGTATTAGCTGCTGAAAATGCCTTTCCTGATCCTCTAAGTACCATTGAGGAAGTTCTAAATGAGGAAAAAGAAATGGTTGTATACGAATCCTCACTGAAGAGAGACTCTTCGTTGTTTAAGAGTTGCTCTCCTAAAAGTGGAAACCCCCTTTGCCTTTCCAACTCAGCATCTTTACAACTCTTGGACAATGAGAAGGGAGAGAAAGAGGAGGGGGAAGTTACGCCACTCAAAGAAAATAGGATGTCGATGAAGATCCAGATCCCAATGGTTTTCTAGAGGTTAAATCTAAAAAAAGAAAAGATAGAAGGGGTTTGAGAAGATACCAGATTCATTGTATAATGAGAAGAAAAAGAAAATTGATAATTGGGGAGCTTCAACATCCAGAACTACAAGATCTTCTACTAGAAGAGTAGTGGATTTTGGAAGCAGCTCTAAAAGAGGTAGACCTTCTAAGAAGACTCTAAGAACCAAAAGAACAGAAGAAGATATTGCAGATGGTACTCAAAGCCAATTGAGACATCAGGAAATTACATCACCTATATCTTTTAGATGAAGATCATCTCTTGGAACATTTGGGGTTTGAATGGAAATTCTAAACAAAGAATAATCAAAGAGTTAAGAGTTTCTAGTAGACTGGAATTCTACTTCTGTAGGAAACAAAGATGAATTCTAAGGTACTTGCTAATTGTAAAAGCAATTTTTGGGAAAATTCAGACATGGTTGCAGTGGAATCTCAGGGAGCTTCAGGTGGCATGGAAATTTTTGGGATAAGAAGCATTTCACTGGTATGATTCTCTCTGAAACTAGTAATCATCTTGTTGTTAAATTCCATGCTATTGAAAATAATAATACTTGGATCCTCTCCAATATCTATGTGCCCAATACGGTTAGTGGAAGAAGGAAGCTTTGGAGAGATCTAAAGGTTTTTAGAATTCAGCATAGTGATGACAATTGGCTCATTATGGGGGACTTCAATTCCCCATTAAATCTAGGAGAAAAACAAGGGGGAAACTCTTGTTTCTCTACTGGTATGGATGATTTTGCTAATTTCGTGGCTGAACTAAATCTCATGGATGTGGACCTTCATGGAAATCAATATACCTAGACAAACCGGAGGTTGGGAAGGGATATGATTCAAGTTAGATTGGATAGAGCCCTTATCTCTACAAGTTGGATTCTTCATCAAGACTTTCATCTCACATCTTTTCCCAATTGGATCTGATCACAATCGATAGTTTAAATTTTGTTAACTAGGTTAAGCCTACTAGAAGCTCCTTTAAATTTGAAAAGATGTGGATGGAGCATGATGAAATCTTTGATAGGATCAAGGATTGGTGGATTTGGGGGAGGAGGAACTGCTCAATATAGGCTTATTCAAAAGCTTAAAATGTCAAAAAATAGGTTAAAATTTGGAATAAAGAAGTCTTTGGGAATGTTTTTTGTGAAGAAAAGGAACTAAAACAGAGACTCGAGAGCTAGAAAACATAATAAACTTACATGGGAGATCTGGGGAGGATCATTTGGCGGAAAAAAATCCTTTCAGAGTTGCACACGGTTTGCAACAAGGAAGAATCCCTATGGAGACTTAAATCTAGGGCTATATGGCTAAAAGAGGGGGAAAAAATATGAAATTCTTCCATATGAGCACATTGAAACATAGATCTTGTAATAGGATTACAGAAGTCTCTAAAGGCAACATAAACTATTAACCATTTAACCAACCTAGGAAAAGGATGTATGTTAGGACTATGTTTTTTAAGGAACCCTCACATAATAAATTTTGCTAAGAGAAAGAATCTAAAAAATTTAAAATTTTCGGACTTCGGAATTTTTTCCTTTTTAGAATTTTTAGCTAAGTTTAGATTTTAAATTTGATTTTTTCCGAAGTCTAAAACTCTAAAAGTCTGGATTTGAGAATTTGAACTCTTTAGGCTCTTTTATTTAAAAATTCGGCTCAGAATTCCAAAGTCCAAAACTCCAAAAGTGTAAATTTTCAGATTTTTGGGTTTTGGGTTTTCATATTTCCCAAGTCATTTCAAGATTTTAAACTTGATTTTTTTCAAAGTTTGAAATCCTGAATTTCAAAATTTCAGGTTTTCGGGTTTTGGAGCTTCAGAGGTTTTAAGCATGATTAATTCTCACCTACCTCCATATGAGGTGGATTTTTACCATTAATGTTGGGATTTCTATATAAATGCACATTTTTACTTTTCATTTTTACCTGACACTTTCGCTCTGACATCTCATTCTTGTCCTTTCTCGGTGTCCTTTTCAAGGTATGTTTTTGGTTTTACTTTCTTTTGGTTTTTAGGTCTTTTCCCCATTTTTGGGTTTCTCTTTTTCCCCTTTGTTTTCTCTTGTGATATCCTTCTTTTTACCTTGTTTTGTTGTAGAGGTTTTTCCAGGTTTTTAAGAATAGGGATCTCTTTGAGTATCTCATACTTCCTCCTATTTCTCAAAATCCACTTTGGTTTCTTAACGTTTCCTTTTTGTAGTTACTTCAAAGATCATTCACAAGTGTCTTTTGGAAAAGTTTCATTTTAGAGAAATCCTCAAAAAATCACAAGGTAGGAAACTACATAGGAGAAATTTTTAGATTTTCGAGAGAATCGAAGTTTCCGGTTTCGGGTTTTGGATTTTAGAGAATCGAGATTCTAGTTTCAAGTTTTCAGATTTTGAGAGAATCGGAGATTCTAGTTCCGAGTTTTGGCGAATCGGAGATTTCTTTTAGTATTTTCTTTCATATTTTTTCAGTTCGGAGTTTTCGGAGTTTTCCTTTTGTCGAATTTTTATATTTCTATAGCATTCAAACTCTCGAAACATAGGCTTGATGCCTACCTCTAATTCAAGAGGGAAAGAGAATATGAAGTACACATTTCTTAGAGTTTCTCCTCAATCCTACTTAACCTCTAATTATGAAAATATCGAGACACCGATCTCGGGAAGATTGATCTTCTCAAGTTAGGGAAATATTAAAGGCCCCAAATAAAAATCCATGGATGTAGGAAATCTTTGAAAGTGGTCTTTCTCTTCCCGCTGGTTTTCCGCATCCATGCAATGCTCGAAATTTTTCTTAGCCGCAACACCTCACTACGATGAAGACTCTATGTCGATAAGAGATAGCGGACGATAAGGTGGTAATATGTTTGGACTTGGATTTCTTCGAGGACTTTTTCAAGCTTCTAGAAGTACAATATTATGCCACTATCTCACCGAGATAGTAGTCAAGCACTTGGGATAAAAAGCAGCAGGTATATGCTTGAAGGTTATGATGAAGTCCTACCTAACTAAGAATTTTTCAAAATTTCCCAAGACTATACATCGGTCGATTTTATTTAGGAGGTCAACGACCTCATTATACTCTTAAGAAAAGTTTCAGGTCTTCCATCTACTAAGGAATTCCAAGAATGGATGTTCTTGTATATAGAAATGATCAAGAAGAATAATGAGTTTATTCAACAGGGTAAACATATCGGTAGTAATATCTGCTACCCGGTTGGGAAAGGTGGCAGAGAAAAATCCTTCTACATGACATCTTTCCTAGTGTATGTAGCTATTATTATGGGGGATTCTATAGGGTTAAATATTAGGGGTGTTTGTAGTACATCCCAAATATATGAATTTTGTCCCTAGCTTACTCTAGACGAGGGGAGTAATAACTTCGAAGGATCAACAATACTTTCTTCTCTATTGTCCTCTATTATTTCGAAAAGGAGCTATATAATCGGTGAATTTATAATGAGGCTTTCCAAGAGGTGTGGGAATTGGGAGAAATTTACCTTGAGTTTCACACATTCACCTACCTTCGAATTCTTGGTTACATAGGTGCCCCGTGAAGTTGCCAAGGTACCCTACTAACAAGTGGATTCTTCGGAATTGGTTCGAGAATTGTTGGATTACCATAAAATCCAAAACAAATGTCACAAGGTAGGGATGTGTTTCCTATTACAATTGGAAGGTATTATTGCCTAACTATCCATAAGGCAAGAAACATGGATCTTTGAAATGGTCAAGTAGGCCTCTGGACCTTCCATCCATGAACTAACTTCACCTATTCGGGTAAGTTCGGGAAACAAGGAAATATAGTGCTCATATGCCCCAATTAGAAGATATATGGATCCATTTATGAGATGAATTCATCATATGGAAAAGGGATTACGAAATATCAACCCTTGACGAAGTGCAACAATTTGGGTTGGTGATGTGCCAAATGACTTACAAGATAATCATTAGGTTCGAGATTCATCATAAGTGATGATGATGTTGATAATAAACCACCGCCATTGGTTTAATGGTATATAGAGGAATGCAACAAGATACTTATGGAGAGAGCGGGCCCCATTCTAAAAAAATAATTTTTCAATTTGGTTGGCCACTTTGGGAATATCACCCAAAGGGGAAAATCAACCTTAGAATATAGGGCCCACATCAACGATTGCACCAACCAACACCTATAAAGGAAAGAGATCAACCCAAATGGTTCCCATAGTTCCAATGAGGATCTCATTTGTGGTTAGTGGCTTTCATCCCTATCTAGGTCTATTGCTTCTAGGATTACAACATCTATAGTATCGAGATAGTGGAAATAAGTGATTCCCAAGTACCATTCAAGGTTCCATCCCACCTTCCCCTTCCTCCATTATCACTTCCTATATCATTTTCTTCCACATCTACCATTTCCACTCTTACATCTCCTTCTATGGCCCAAGTATTTTCGTCACTTCCAATTTTATCAACTCGGGAAAATATTGGGTCACCCATTTGTTCCTCACTTCCTTTGACACTCCCCTTTTCTTCAATCTCAACTCCCAACATCACCTTGTCAATTCCCAAGGCTCTCCTCACTCCCACACCTTCCATTATTTCCATCTCTACTCAGATGTCAATTGGCATGTCTAGCGACATTGCCTTAATTAGTACTTCAGTGTATCGATCTTTTGTTCCACATTCCTTAGATCTAGGTATACTAGAGTGGTTGTTAAGACAAAATCATAAATGAAGAAAAAGGTTACTCTAGGAGATGTGATAGATCTCAAGCATATTGGATTCCTTGCCCAAAAGACAAGCCAAGAGACCAAGAACTGTATCAAGTCTAATATTTAATCCATAAGGAGAGTGCGTGATAGAAGTAGCTACCCCTATTGAGGGGAAAACTAAAGAGACTATCACAGAAGCAGATTACCAGATCTCAAAGTTATCATTGGGGAAGGCTACACATGAAGGAGCCAAGAAGGATGTACATACTGCTCTTGGGGCCCTTTTGGACAAATACGATAAAGAAAAGGCCACCAAGGATGAGCTTAAGGCCAAGGTTGAGCAGCTCACCGCACGGCTCTATAGAGTAACTCACCCCAATTACCCCACCAACATCTCAACTACTACGACCATGATAATTCATCTGCAATCAATGATATTTCTTCTCATGAAATCAAAAATCTAGGCGAAAGGGAGAGCGGTGAATGGATGGATGGCGAGGACCTTGTAGGAGGCCAACCCCTTAATCAAGGAAGCTGTGGATATTTATGATGATTTACAGATTACAAAAACCACCATCACTAAGATGGATGAATCCCTCTACCAAGATAGTGACAACTTGAACTTAACCTTGGTGACATTTAGTGGCATAAGAGAGGAAGATTCTAACTTACTTTTGCGAGAGGAGGTAATTGAAGATGCCTCAAAATTGTTTGAATATAAAAATCTATGGAATTCCGGTGTCAAGTCTTTGTAAGATCTAATTAAGAAGCTAGAGGATAAACGGGTGGAAATTAAGGATGCCCTCAATGATATCTCTCGAAGAGTTCGAAAATGCCCACTACAAGTTTTTCAATGAGAATATTGATGCTCTTCCGAGTACCATATGAAAGAGAATTTCAAACACTTGGTGGAGCGGGATGATGATATTGCAAAAATTTCAACAGATTACTCCATTGATCAACTGGTTTTATACGAGAACTTTATAGTGAGACTCAATAAAGTCGTAATAAAGCTTGGAAGGGTTCCGCGAGGATCACAAAATAAATTGAAACAACGAGACGTGGTGAATCACTATGCATGTGGACTGGAGATGACAATACTAAGGGTATTTTCAAGCGTTACTTCAAATATAGACAACGCATGCCCATGTGGGAAGAGGGGTGACAAAAATATGCAAAGGAAGGAAAGGAGGGTGAACCGAGGCCAAAGCCGAGTAGCCATGAAAGGACAAGTTGAAGCTCGGGAAACATATAAAGTTGCAGGATTACCTCGGTCAACCCTCAACAACAAATTTCTTATTTTTATGGGAGCATGTTCCCTTTCATAAATGACATTACTATTTTTAGTTAAGGCTCAACTCGCAATGGCTCGGTTTAGGAACTTATAAATAGTGGAGTGCTCTACATTATTATATATACATATTTTTGGAGAGATTTGGAGGAAAGTTGCTCTTTAAGCTTGCAAGAGTACTTTCAATTTTTTTTGAAACCTTTCAATTATTTTCAAATTTTCTCCTTGCACTTGAAAATTTGTCTATTATGTTTAATGATTAATCATTGCATGCCTTGTGAATGAGATTCCTTAGTGTTATCTAATTAATCTACCTTTAGTTCGGGTTATCTATTTTCATATTGAGAAAAGAATAGTGTGATTTCTTCCGATCGAGTTTGAGAAAATATCTTCCTTTTGCTGATTAAAAGTTACATTATTGTTATCATTTAAGTGAGTAATGGATCTTTGTTTGTGATTATTCCTTTGATAAATTATATGTGTATTAAATTAAAGTTGATCCCTCTATTGTGCATGTTTAAGGTTTAATGGAGGAATATGTGCTTTCGGTTTGTGGTATTTTACCCTTTCCAAGTTGAAATAGGTGAGGGTCGTTAATGGTGAAACCATCATACCCACATTAACCCTTCTAGAAGTTAAATATACCTTTTCTTAGTGCATCACCACTTCTATAATAGATTTTATTTCCTTGTATTCTTCTTCCCAAAATCCCATGAAATGTTAGCATAGGACTAGTTTTCCATCTCTCTTACATCGAAGTAGTGTTGTGTTTAGTCTAGGAGCAGGAAGTCAGCCTTTCTCGGATGTTCACCTCGAGCCCAATCACACTAAATGTCATGATTCATATCATGCCATTCAAGGGGTGTAGTGATTTGGAGACAATATTTTTTGGCACGCCCGGTGGGACGAGTTGGTACCACTCTTCTCATTTCATTAACACAAGGTACATAGAGAATCCATCTCTCTAGATTTCAAAGTTTAGTACAATAACTCATGTGAAGGATTCACACAAGATCTTCTTCGAGATAGGATAATTATTGTCATATAGAACTTTCTTTGTCTCCTCCAAGAAGAAGGGGAAGAAACCTTTCAGTACCATCAGCTGCAGCTTTACCTTGTAGGGGACATTCAACTCCTCCTGAAAGACATTGCCCCTCACCAAGGTATAACCAGTTTGTGAATATCATGGCAACCAATACTTGTCCTCTGTTTAATACTAGCATTCCACTTCTTTGTTAGCACAAAGAGACATAATACCAGCAGCTACTTTGAAAAGTTTACCATTTTACATGGGGGAGACTAATGTATCACCTCGGGAGCACATACTGGATGTGGCCATAATCCACGCAGTACAAAGTATTACGAGAAGATAATGTGGCGAGTTCGAATCCTTACTACTTCATTCAAAGGTAGGGCACTTCAATGGTTTCAAGTTTAAGCTGCAGGATTTTTACCAATTGGAATGATATGGGCACAAAGCTATCTAAAAATTCAAAGATAAGAGTGATAATATTTCGGTTGTGGAGCAGTTTCATACTATCAAGCCATATTCCCAAGAATATATGAGCAACTTTAAACTCGCTTTGTGAGGCTTGGAAACGGATCCCAACACTTGTAAGGCCATCCCCAGTAAGCACTTTTTTATATTACTTATGGGCATTAAACAATGATGTCTCCATCATGATCCAGTCTATGGGTGGAACCATGACCCCTGATGCTTATGAAGTGGTTGTACGAGCTAAGAACTGCCTAATTCAAGTAGGTAAAATTGTTCCTAGACCCCCCATTCCTGTTTTTGTAGAGTTGGCATGACAAAAACCACTCCTTGCCCCAATCTCAGTTGCTTCGGTTCCAATAGCTACACATTCTTCCAATACCTCAAATGATTTGGCTGAGGTAAAATCACTATTATAGATCTTTGGGAATGAACTCGTAGTAATGAAAAGGCATCAGTCCCAATATACTCGCCCCTTTCAATCCTAGTATCAAACAAACCGTCCTCCTTTCCAAGGAAGCGGTCAACCACCGAACCAAGCTATAACCCAAGCTATAACTGTGAAGCCTTTAAACTTCTAGAATCCCTCAGCTTCCAGCTCATCTAGAGCTATAGTCCCATTGCAGAACAACCTCATCCAAGACTACGAATGGTGTTATCCATGTTCTCAACCCCATAACCAGAATATTTTCCCAAATGGAGTTCTGAGCCAAGCTCTCATGGTTCAAGGCATAACAACTCCACCTAAATCACCTATTAAACCATCCAATTCAGAAGGTCAAGACCAAGCCCCTGATGAAACCACATTATTAAATTAGCAGGTAGATGAATTTTGTGGTTTAAATAATGATTCCTCCACCATAGCATCTAACACCCATTCTAAGAAAAGGGAAATAGACGCAGGGTCTCCCAATATTAATTAGGCATCCACTTCTCAGGACCCAACACAGATACCAGATGATAAAGGCATGAGGAAGAAATCACCAGAAATATTTACTGATCAAAATACAAAGAAGGACGAGGACGTCCAAAGTATCACGATACCCAATAAGCATTATCGAAGGAAGACCCCAACATCCCAAAAGGTATTAGCAAAGTGGGAGTAATTCCGTTCCAACATAGTGGAACAAATGAAGAAAACCAATTTGAGCATCACAATGTGGGATGCACTTCTAATTATTTCTCAAAGGAACTTGTTACGAGAAGATTTGAACAACTTTAGCACTACTACTAATCGATCGTCAGGTCAAGAAGTCACAGTGGTGACCAATTTGTGCCAACTGAAACAAAAATATAGGCTAAGACCAACAAGCCTCCACCATTTCATATCTCACTAATTGTTGGTGACCATTTGGTACACAATTTCATGATCGATTCTGGAGCTAGTAGTTCCATGATGCCTAAGCGAGATCACAAATGTATTACAGATTCCACATGCTCCAATATCAAGAGGAGTTGTTCGGTTGGATGGTACTATGCAATCCAAAGCGTGGGGGTTATTAAGGGGACTTATCACACCATCCACGCATGTCCTAGTTTAACTTGCACACATGATATATTTGTCATTGATCTCCCTCCCTCTTCGCCATATACTTATTAGGGGATTTCACCACAAAAATGGGAGGATATTTATCATCGACTAGTCACATATGATCTTGAGGACTCATTACGGGATGGAGGTAACCATAAGATCATAACCAATTTCTCCTACCCATGTGGAACCGTACACATCCAATCCCATAGAAGGTAACTATGCCATTTTCGATGCAGAAGAAGAGATCATGGATCATGAACTTGCTACTCTTGTAGAAGAGGTGCATGATACAAAGTGCTTGATGAGGTGAGTATAGACCATCAATATGACTCATATGCTGATTTATTGGCTAACTAGGAGTCTAGCCTCGTTTTTTTGGATGAGACTAGCTTGGGAACTTATTGTATACATGAAGAAGGTACAACCATACCACAGTTGATTAAGACACCAAGCGATTTCGAAGGACTATGAGGGGATAAATATATTTTGTATTTTAGATTACGATTCAGTTGTACTAATAATGTTTCGAATATGAGGCTCTTATACAAGGGTTGCAGTGGCCCAACAAACAAGAATCAAATCTCGATCACTTTTGGCTATAGAGAATTGGTGGTTCATCAAGTAACTACCTACGCATTAAAGAATGATCTCTTAAGATCATATAAGAATCGATTTTGGGACCTAATAGAATAATTTGAAGCTTTCATAATTTGTGTGGTTCCTAAAAATCAAAATCAAGATGGTGATAGGCTTGTCACCAATGGATCTTAGTATGATATACCTACGAGATATCATGAAGGAATGGCAACAAACAATCAAAATGGTTGTCCATCCCACCGTACGGATAATGTAAGAAGTTGGTAGGTTTTTGATAGCGATGAGAAAATTGTTCTCTTTCCACAAAAAGAAGCAGAGTTCGCCGTGCAACATCAAGGTAAATTTTAGGAATCTTATGGTGACCAGGTCATTCGGTTGGGAGGAAAAAAATTGCAAAAGGCTTGGTCACACTTGAATCTATCTTCAATTCGGATGATCGGGATAAATGGAAAAACACAAATATGGTGGTAAAAGAAGAAGATTTTGAGGAAGTTGTTGTGGCCGGTGAGAAACATTTAAAGATCAGTAAGATATACACTACTCAAGAAAAGGAATCTTTCATTGAGTTGTGTCAGGAGTATCATGATATTTTTACATGCAGCTACAAAGACTTGCATGGTTTTGACCCAGGCCTAGCCCAACACGCGATTGTTCACTAGATCTCGCGTAAACCAGTTCGTTAAAAACAAAGGCCAATCAATCCCAAGGTTGAGTTGCTACTAAGGAAAGAGCTAAGCAAGCTTATTGAAGCTTGCATAATTTTTCCCATCAAGCATTCATCATGGGTAGCTAATCTAGTGCCCGAGAGGAAAAATAATGGGGAGATTCGGCTTTGCGTAGATTTCAGGGATTTGAACCATGCCTCATTAAAGGATCACTACCCTCTTCTATCAATGGAACAAATCCTCTAAACAAAGTGGTAGGAGCTCAAAGGTTTTCTCTACTAGATGGCTATTCAGGGTATAATCAGATTTTGGTCCAAGAATCTAATCAATTCAAGATGGCTTTCACCACTAAGTGGGGCACATATGCATACAAAAAAATTCCATTCGGATTGTCTAATGTGGGGGCTACTTTTCAAAGAGCCATGGACATGGCATTTAAAGGACTCATCAATGATATGATCTTGGTTTACCTCGATGATATTACTGTCTATTCCAAACATTCCAAAGATCATATTACTCACCTAAGGAAAGTTTTCCAAAGGCGTAGGGAGTTTGGGATCTCACTAAACCACAAAAATACATTTTCTCAGTGCAAGAAGGCAAGCTGTTGGGGCATATTGTTTCAGCTGAAGGACTCTCAATCGACTAGCCAGGATTCAATTAATCTTGTCTCTATCTCTCCCAAGTCACAAAAAGGGGCTCTAGAGATTCCTGGGAACTATAAAATTTGTTCGGAGATTCATTCCCCAATTTGCAGCATTAGCCAAGCCGCTGATGGCTATGCTTAAAAAGAACATTCCTTTCTCATGGAAAAAAGAGGGGAGAGAAATCTTTGACGCTATCAAAGCTACTATTTCCCAAGTTCCTACTTGGTAAACCCCCGGTTTGACAAGGATTTTATTCTCTACGCTTTTGCGGGTCATGAGAGTATTGCACGTATCCTCACTCAGCAGAATAATAAACTAATGGAGTAACCCACCACCTTCTTGAGTCGATTATCTCAAGGAATATGAGCTAAAGTATTCTTTTGTTGAAAAGTAGGTTTTTGCGATCATTCGAGCCTTAAAAAGTTCAGGCATATGTTGTCCAACAACAAGATACACTTAATGGTTTCTCATCCTGGCGTTAAAGAATTTTTGTTGAATAAGGAGATGAATGAGAAACGTACTTAGGTGGTTCACGAAAGTCATGGAGTATGATGTACACATTAATGTTAGTAAACTTGTCGAGAGGCAAGGGGTTATTCTAGTATTTGGTTACGAGATGTGGAAATAAAAAATGATAAGCACGTCACCCTCCTCAACATTGATGAAGGAAATGGTCAGATTGATTGGTTTACTACAATGGAAAATTTCCTCCTCTTAGGATTATATCCCCTAAATATGGAAAAGATTCAACGATGTACTTTCTGTCTCTAGTCTATTCCATATGTTGTGGTAGATGGCATTCTTTTCCACAAGCATCTGAATGGTGTTCTTTTACACTTTGCATCAAACCGAGTAGGTAAACAAGGTATTAGAGGAATTCTACAATGGGCCATTAGGAGGACATTTTCTCGGCACGAACGATTTCTACCAAGATCATGTGGGTTAGTTACCACTAGCAGACTTGTTCAAAGATGCCCATTTTTGGGTACGGAAATGTAAGGAATGTGCTATGTTTGTAGGGAAACAAAAGTTGGCAACCCTCCCGTTGCATCCCATTTGGGTCGATCAACCTTTTTTCTAGTGGGGGTTAGATTTTATTAGTATGATCAACCCTCCATCTAGTGAAGGAAAAAAATTGGTCCTTACGTATGACAGATTATTTCACCCACTGGATAGAAGCGGTGGCCTTGAAGGAAAGTAATGAAAAAGTGGTCCTTGAATTCTTGGAGAGTTTCATGACAAGATTTGGTGTTCCATTTACTATCATCTCTGACAACACAATGGCATTCCTCAGGATTAGAATAAGTTAATGGGCCATCAGGAATGGGGTCTATCTCAAGAATTCATCTAATTACTATCCACAGGGAAATGGGTTGGCCGAGTCCAGCAATACAAACTTGATAAGAATCATCAAGCATAAAATGGAGGCCAATAAATGTACCTGGCATACCCAACTTAAGGTTTCTCTATGGGCAGATCGAATAACACCTAAAAAGGCTATTGGAGTTTCACCTTTTATGCTTGTATATGGAAGGGAAGAAAATTTTCCACTTTCCTTAGAATTGCCTTCCTTGGATTTGGCTTATCGGCTAGAAGTTATGGAGGACAAAGCCTTGATAGTGAGTTTTCGAGAACTCATGGAGCTAGAGTAAATTCGAGACACGACTATGAATACATTGACAAAACATGAGGCTCAAATTAAGAAATCCTTTAACAAGAAAGCCTCAGATAGGTTGTTCACAGAAGGGGATTTAGTTCTAAAATGGGATGAAGATCGTGCCAAACTAGAAAAGCATGCCAAGTTCAATGCTCTCTGGAGTGGGCCCTATGTCATTACAAGCTGCAAGGAGGAAAATTCATTTTGCCTATCCAGGCTCAATGGAGAGGAATTTCCCATTCATGTGAATGGTATACACCTCAAAGCTTGTTTTTGAGGAGGTTTAACCCCATATAGTTTTGTTGTTTTCCTCTAAGTGCTCTGCACATGTTTTGGTTTTATTTTATTTTGCTTGTGTGTTTTTTTCTTGTTTTGGTTTTGTTCTTTTGGACTCCTTTGCCCAATGTTTTTCGTAAAGGCCCTACTTGGTGTAGAAGCTTAGCGAGCAATCTTTCCTTGGAGATCGCCAAAAATGTTAACCATTTAACCTACCGGGGAAAAGGGTGTATGTCGGACCTATGTTTTTAAGAAACCCTCACACAATGAATTTTGCTAAGAGCAAGAGTCGAAAAAAGTTCCAAATTTTCAAACTTTGGAATTTTTTCCTTTTCATAATTTTGAAGTTAATTTCAGATTTTAAATTTGATTTTTTCGATTTGAAACTCCAAAATTCTAAATTTTGGGCTTTCGGGCTTTCTGAATTTCGGAAATCTTTAGGCTCTTTTGTTTAAAAATCGACTAGAACTTCCAAAGTTCAAAACTCTAAAAGTCTCGAATTTTTAGATTTTCGGTTTCGGGTTTTGGATTTTCGCGAGTCATTCGAATTTTAAAACTTGATTTTTTTTTTAAGTCGGGATTTCTATATAAACGTGGATTTTTACTTTTATTTTTACGACACTTTTGCTTTAACATCTCATTCATGTCCTTTTTGGTGTCCTTTTCAAGGTATGTTTTTGGTTTTAATTTCTTTTGGTTTTAAGTCTTTTCTCCTTTTTTACCAATTTTTGGGTTTATTTTGTTTTCCCCTCTAATTTCTCTTGTGATATCATTCTTTTACCTTGTTTTATGGTAGAGGTTTTTCCAAGTTTTTAAGAATGGGGAACTCTTTAAGTCCCTCATACTTCCTCCTGTTTTCGAAATCCACTTTGGTTTCTTAACTTTTCCTTTTTGATTACTTTGAGATCATTGATTGTCTTTTGGAAAAGTTTCATTTGGAGAAATCTTCAAAAAATCATAAGGTGGGAAACTACGTGGGAGAAACTTTTCAGATTTTTAGAGAATCGGGGATTCCAGTTTGAGGTTTTCAGATTTTCAAAGAATCAGAGATTCTAGTTTTAGGTTTTCAGATTTCCAGAGAATTGGAGATTCCAGTTTGGTTTTCATTGAATCGAGATTTCTTTCAAAGTATTTTCTTTGAGACTTTTCGATTCGGGATTTCAGAGTTTTCCTTCTCTCGAATTTTCAAATTTATGTAGTATTCAAACTCCTAAAACACAGGTTTGATGTTTGCCTCTACTTCAAAGGGAAAGAAAAGATGAAGTACACATTTCTTGGAGTTGCTCCTCAATCTGGTTAACCTCTGATTTGGGAAATATCGGGGACACCGATCTCGGGAAGATTGATCTTCCTGAGTTCTGGGAAATATTAAAGACCCTAAATAAAAATCCATGGATGTAGGCCATCTTCGACAAAGTGGTCTTTCTCTTGCCAATGGTTTTCTCGTATCCATGTAATGCCTAGAATTTTTCCTAGCTGCAACACCCCATTACGACGAAGACTCTATGTTGATAAGAGATAGCGAGGATAAGGTGGTAATTAAATGCGGACCAGATTTCTTTGAGGACTTGTTGAAACTTGCAGATGTACAAGATTATGCCACTATCTCACCCGAGATAGTAGTCAAACACTAGGATAAAAGGTAGGAGGTATGCTCGAAGGTTATGATGAAGTCTTACCTAAATAATAATTTTTCCAAATTGCCCAAGACTATACATCGATCGGGTTTTATTCCGGAGGTCAACGACCTCATTATACTCTTGAGCAGAGTTTTGGTCTTTCATATGCTAAGGAATTACAAGAATGGATGTTCTTGTACATAGCGATGATCAAGAAGAAGAATGAGTTTATCCGATGGGATAAACATATCGCAGTAATATCTGCTACCGGTTGGGCAAGGTGCCGAGACCAAATCCTTCTACATGACATCTTTCTTAGTGTATACAACTACTACTATGGGGATTTTGTTGGGTTAAATACCAAGGTGTGTTTGCAATACATCCCAAATATACAAGTTTTATCCACAACTTACTCTGGATGAGGTGAGCAAACACTTCTTAAGGATCAATGATGCTTTCTTTGGTATTGTCCTCTATTATCTCGACAAGGAGCTATATAATCATAAAATTTCCGATGAGGCTTTCCAATAGATGTAGGAATGGGGAGAAATTTACCTTCGTTTCCCAAATTCACCTACCTCGGATTCCTAGTTTGATAAGTACCCCCCAAAGAAGTTTCCAAGGTGCCCTCCGACAAGTGGATTCTTCTAGAATTGGTTCAGCAGTTATTGGATTACCATAAAATCCAAAATAAGCATCATAAGGTGGGGATGCATTTCCCTATTACAATTGGTAGGTATTCTTGCCCAAATATCCATAAGGAAAGAAACATGGATGCTGAAATGGTGAAGTAACCCTACGGACCTTCGATCCACGAACTAACTTCGACTATTGGGGCAAGTTTGGGGAAACAGGAAATCTAGTTCTCATATGCCCCAATTAGAATATATACGGATCCATTGCTAAGAATAATTCATTGTATGGCAAAGGGATTATGAAGGATTAACCCTTGAGAGAAGTGCGAGTAGTTTGGGTGGGTGATGTGATGTGCCAAATGAATTACAAGATAATGATGAGGTTTGAGATTTGTCATATAGGGATGATGATGTTGGTAATAGACCACTGCCATTGGTTGACTGGTATATAGAGGAATGCAACAATACTAAGGAGAGAGTGGGCCCCATTCTAAAAAGAACTTTCAACTAGTTGGCCACTTTGGGAATCTCACCCAAAGGGGAAAATCAAGCATCAAATATAGGATCCACATCAACAGTGCACCAACCAACACCTACAAAAGGAAAGAGATCGACCTAAAGGGTTCCCATAGTTCCAAAGAAGATCTCATTTGTGGTTGGTGGCTCATCCCTTTCTAGGTCTACTGCTTCTAGGGTTACATCATCTACAATATTTGAGATAGTGGAAGTAAGTGATTCCCTAAGTACCATTTAGGATCCATCCCATCTTCCCCTTCCTCCATTATCACTTCCAATATCAGTTCCCTCCACATCTACCATTTCCTCTTTTCCATCTCCTTCTATGGCCCAGGTATTTTCGTCACTTCTAGTTTTATCAGCTAGGGAAAATATTGGGTCACCCATTTCTTCCTCACTTCCTTTGACACTCCCATTTTCTTCAATCTCAACTCCCATCATTGCCTTGTTAATTCCCATGGTTTTCCTCACTCCCAAACCTTCCATTATTGCCATCTCTACTCAGATGTCAGTTGGCATGTCTAGAGACATTTCCTTAATTGGTACTTCAAGTATCGGATCTGTTGTTCTACCTTCCTCATCTTTAGCTATACTAGAGTAGTTATTTAGAAAAACTCCTAAATTGAAGAAAAAGGTTCCTCTGGGAGATGTGATAAATCTCAGCATATTGGAGTCCCTGCCCAAAAGACAAGCCAAGAGACAAAGAACCATATTAAATCTAACGGTTAATCCATCATGAGAGCACGTGATAGAAGTAGCTACCCCTATTGAGGGGAAAACTAAATAGACTATCACAGAAGGAGATTACCAGATCTCGAAGTTCTCATTGGGGAAGGCTACACGTGAAGGAGCCAAGCAGGATGTACATACTACTCTTGGGGTCCTTTTGGAGAAATATGATAAAGACAAGGCCACCAAGAATGAGCTTAAGGCCAAGGTCGAGCCATGAAAATATACTACGGCCATGAAAATCTCAACTACCATCGATGATATTTCTTATCATGAAATTGAAAAGCTAGGCCAGAAAGGGAGAGTGGTGAATGGATGGATGGAGAGGATCTTGCAGGAGGCCAACCCCTTGATCAAGGAAGCTATGGAGATTTATGATGATTTATAGATTGTAAAAACCACCATAACTAATATGTATGAATCCCTCTCCAAAGATAGTAACAACTTGAACTTAACCTTTCATGACATGGAGTGACATAAGAGAGGAAGATTATGACTTAATTTTTCTAGAGGAGGTAATTGATGTTTCCTCAAAAAAATTTGAATATCAAAAAGCTATGGAATTACGGTGTCGGGTGCTAAAAGATATAATTAAAAGATGGAGGATAAATAGGTGAGAATTATGGATGCCTTCAATGATATCTCGAAGAGTTCAACAATGCCCACTACAAGTGTTTTCAATGAGAATATCAATGCTCTTCGTGAGGACCAGATCAAAGAGAATTTCAAACACTTGGTGGAGTGGGATGATGATATTGCAAAAATTTCAACAATGACTCCATTGATCAATTGGTTCTATGCCATAAATTTATAGTGAGACTAAAGAAATTCATAATCAAGTTGTTATCTCTTGAAATTGAATCCTACGAGAGAGATGGCAACAGGTTTCTCTCTCGTAGATATAATGGGGAAACCTCAGTCCTGTAGGTATACCTTTTTTGAGGTGAACCTTCGGGGTTAAAAGGCCGGTTTTTATTGGTGTTCACTAAACTGTTTTAGGGAGTTTTAAGGTTAAGAGGTGACTAAAAATGAAATAAATTCTAAGGTGATACACCAAATTTGGATGAAAACTTGACCTGAGTGGAATACACAACTAATTTGTGAAGAATTCTTTATGTGCACAAACCAATTTGTACTTTCTATAGAAAATAAGGGCAAAGTACTTATTTTATACTGAGGGAAGTTCACAACAACACTAGTAAGCTAACATGCACAATGAAATTTAGCTGAAAATAGTAGATTTGCAGTGGGGTAAAGTGATTAATAAGGGTATATTGATTCACAAGACTAATACTGACATACACAAGACTACAAAATAGCTTGGAAAGGTAAAGAATAATTCACACTCAGAGGGAAAAACTGGCAGAAATTGCTTCAGTACTCATATCAAAAGTCCTTTGGGAAATTTCTTTGAAAAATCCCCCTTTTGTGCTTTTCAAGAGTACACAATATATAACAAAAGTTCACCCCCCTTTCTAAAAATAGCCTCAAGGTGTATACTCGCCCATGCATCTAATTTTATTAAATAAAGGAATAAAATAATACAAACTAAAGCATGTGATAGAAATAGGCATTATCAACCTTAGATACAATACAGTCAAACTGAAGTTGACTGTTCTATTTTTAAGAAAGAAAGGTGAATAATTTGCTAAAATTACAAATTTCTTGCTAGGCAAGTCTTCCTCCTTTGCACATGCAAATTTGTCATCTTCTCTGTTCTATCCTATTGTGAAGGCATGCAAAAATCATCTCCTGTGTGTAGGCAAAAAGATGCAACCTTAGCCATATTTGCAAAATTAAGATGAAGTGGGGACCACCTTCTTTGTGCACATGTTCTGATTTCCTTCACTGCTATGGATAGTCACATGAGTGACACTTGCAAATTTTGTTTGAAACCCCATGTGGGGACCACCTTTGGTTTGAGATGTTGCCACATTGTGGACTTAGGCATAAGCATGTATATAATATAAAGGGTTTTACCCTTTTGGCTAGCCCACCATGCAATTTGATTCGCCACCTTTAGACCCCTTGGCACATAATACAATTTTCACCTTTTCGGTGATCATGGCATATAATACTGTTTTGATTTTTGGGACATAAACTATAGTTTAGACTTTGTAAAGTCTCCTACAATGATTAATTGGTTGGTCCACGTGGAAACCCTAGCTGGGCTAAGCGGGCGTTTACTTGGTTTTTGATGAGCTCGTGTTAGGAAATAAGAGATAAAATATGTGGAATAATCCCTTACAAAATTGCAAAAGTAGAAACTAATATGTAGAAAATAATACGCATTTGATCTCAAATAAAAGTGTAGAATAAATAACACAACACGAGAGAGACAAGATTTAACGTGGTTCACCCAATATGGGCTACGCATTTTTTACTTGACATAAGAATCACTTGCTTTTAAGATTTTATGAGCCTCCACTCTCTCAATACAATACTCGGATCTGTTTGGAGCTATGCTCAACAAACTCTCTGAAAGAATTCACTCCCGAATTCAAAGAACATCTATTCTTTTTGATACATTTGCTTTTCTATCTATCATATGCATAAGACCATATAAATAGACAATTGCTTAAGCAATTTTACAAAACCGTGAGTATCAAAACCATGGGTACCGAAAAACCATGGGCCCAAAAACAAGCCCATAACGCTTTACTCATTACTCGAGTGTAACACATAGAAGGTGTACCACACTCTAACATGAAAACATGCTCCACAAACATAACACTCTACGGCCCTTGATCTTTGCTTTGGCCTCTCTCGCAATCCATTGATCTTGTTACCACAGTACGGTCTATCCTTGGCATTAAGTATGGTTGGTGGCGTTAATCTGGGCTTATCACTTTGTAATCTACATTTTTTGATGGTCATTCGATTTGGTACTTGGCATTCGATGAGTCTTTGATAATTAACCATGGGTTAGGGTTTTGGAACCCTAGTCTCAAATGCAAGTTAATAGAATTGTGAGCTCTGCTTGGTCATTTCATTTGGTTTTCATTTTGCGGGTGAAGCCCTTCGGAAAATATTTTGTTTACTCTAAATTTTTTAGATGAAAGGCATGGGAACTTGGAGATTTGGACTTCTTTAAGCCTGCATACTTGTTATTTAGCCTTCGATGCCATAGTTACTTGACTATTTATACGTATTTCATGAACCTGGAAGTATTTCTTTTTTTTTTTTGTAGCTCAGCTTATCTTTCATAAATGATCTAAAAATCATTTAGATCTTTCATTCTGCTCTGCTGGCTTCTACATGGAATGATAAATCTTTGTTTCTCTCTGGTTTTCATGCTCTTGGTAGTTGTTGAGCTCGAGCTCGAGCATGCAGAGGGGAATGCCGCCATTGTTTTACTTGTCTACTCATTTCATCATTGGGCATGTGAGTTCCAACATTGTTTTTATTTTCCTTTCGAGCTCAAGTTTCATTCTGCAACTCTGAATCTTGGAACTTGGTTAAAATATTCATGTAGAACGAACTTATTTGCATGTGAAGTGTTTCTCCTTTCTGAAATGGACTTTTAAACTCTGACTTGTCATTCGAAATTTGTTAAGTTCCATTCTGTGCTTTTTTATGAGTTGTTTATAAGCTTGTCTTGGTACTTGGAAATGTTAACTGTTTTCTTTTTAAGACATATATGTCAATATTTCTTCCTTCATACAAATGCAATTCCTTCTTTTTGTAAATGTATACTTAGCTTTCTTTTGTGCTCTGTGAATACATCTTTGACTTGTTGATCTTATTTTCTAGAAGGCATGCTTTGGTTTGAACACTTGCTGAGCTTTGTAGTTTATTCCTTTAGTTGGAAGATGAATGCCATCTTGTAAATTCTGTAGCTTGACATTTGCATTCAGAATAATGACTCTTTGGAAGTTGTATGATGTTTCTTTGTCGCAACCTGATTGCATTCCATCCTGAATAATGAAATAGATACTCCTTTTCTGAAAAAATAAAGAAAATACTTAATTTCCTTTTCTGTAATGGCACTTCACTTTCAGAAGTCATAGTAGCAATTATATTTCAATTTTTACATTATTTCTCAATTCTGTTCTTCTGGAAAAGTCCATTTTGCAAGGGGAAACTCTGGCAAAATTTTTCTAGAATCCTTCTCTCTCCAGATTCTTATGATTTGACCTTTCTGAAAAGATATAAACATCTCTCATGCTTGTCTGATTACTTGGATGAGCTGTCCATGTTGGTTTTACTTGATTCATTTGCAACTTCTGAAAATCTGTAAAGTAGTTTGCCCTTTGATTCACACTTGAATTTGGAAATTAAAAGGAACTTTTGATAGTTGTAGCATGATGAAAATTTGGAATACCTGTATGTTTCATTTGATCATGATATCAACTTAGAAGTGATGAAACATGTACTTTTCTTGACTGTTTTTATTTCTTTTGAAGCTCAGATAGCTTAGAAAGCAATGTAGTAGCTTAAAAGCATGTGTTTCAATTTTGTTTTAAATCAAAAGTCAATTTTACAAGGGAGACTCTAGCAAAAATTTTTTCCAGAATCCTATTTTCTCTTTCCCCTTCCAGATTTTTTATCTTGATTTGCAAAGATACCTCTTTCTTGACTCATTCTGATGCTTCTTTCTTCTGTAAACCATCTGAAAATGATATTTATCTTCATTCAGTAGATATTTCTTCTTAAATGTTAAAGCTGATTTTCATTTAATTTACAACATGTTCTGTAAAATTCAGAAATGAGTTAGAAATAAATAGGCTTTTGGCCTCTCTTGTATCCATGTGTTTTATTTCTCCTTCTTTCCTTCTTCTGCAAAATCTTTCCAACTTCTTTCAAGTGTCATTTTCCACATCTGTTTCTTTTGCAAGCTGCTTTAGATTCTACCTTTCTAACCCAATCCTTAGCTTCTTTGATCTCTCTTGCTACTCATTTCACTTTATGTGCTCTGTCTCTTCTTTTCTTTGCTTAGCTCATCTGTATTTGTATTTCCTTTTTAAGTACCATTAGATGCATTGAACTTAGAATATGTATTTTCTTTAGAACATGAGCATTGGAATAACATTGTACCTTGAGCTCAATTTGATCAGATACTTCTCTTGATTTTGTAGGTATTAGGAGATGGAGATGGAAGTGGAAGATGAGAGAGTTGAGATGGAGATGGAGATGATGCGGAGCGGGGATAGAAGATGAAAAGGCAATGATGGGTTCCTTTTTACTCCTCTACTCTTGTTCTTTAGCACATGCAGTATTCTCATTTCCATGTATATGATGAGTCACTTAGTCATATCCCATGGCTTGTGTGGGAAAACTTATGATCTCTTATGAATAAAACATTAAATTGAAATAATGAGTTGATTATCTCTTTCTGCATTCAGTTTTCCTTTGATTGTACAATGATGTAGGCAACTCAATATCTCAATAAAATGAATTAACATAAGGGATAATCTTAAATGAATACCTGTAACTTCAGCAAGCACTCTTTGAATGAGATATGTCTCCTTGTATGTTGTTTGACTGCATTAGCTTCCATTCTTCATTTTGACTCCTTCCTGCTACTTACATTTGGACACTATTGTCACTGTTTGTTTGTCAATATTTTCTTGATGGAAGTAGCAGGAAAGGATTCAATTGTAATCTTTTATGGCATCATAGATAAATGAAAACTCATTAATCATAATAACTGTAATGAACGCAGAGCAATAAATCTAATAAGCACAAAGATAATAACTGTGAATCTGATTATGTTAAAATTGCCACTATGTCTACTGTTTCCAAAACTATACACCTTACATACTCTACAATCTGGTGTCTTCATCAAGATAACACATCGGCTGTCCTTGGGGCTTGTGTGGTTTTTCTTTGAGGATATTTGTTGAAATTGCAGACTATGTGAGTTGTTACATTTTGTAATAACACATCATATGTAGATTTCACTTAATCTCTTTCACAAATCAGCAATAACAAAATAATCTGATATAAATTCCCTTAGCTTAGGTATACTTCACCAAAGCTATCCATCGTAAAAAAGTTTTGAGTTGCCCATTTTTGTAGAAGTGTAAAAATTGTCAACATTTCTTGCAATCCTATGGGGAAAGCTGCCTGCTAGCTTGTAGACTAGTGCCTTGCTCTTGTCCATTGGGTATGGAGTCCAAATATGTGACCAAAATATACCCTTTTTCCGAAAGGTCCAACCCTTTCATAACAACTAAAGCTGGGAAAAGATCTGGAAAACTAGACCACGTGCACGAATGCACTTATTGAAAATAAAGAACGATGCAATGTGCAGAACTACACTTATTGAATGGGAAATCCTATTCTAACCAATCACTGTAAGATTTTCAATAATAGTGTTTAAGAAACATACCATTCATAGGAATGGGAAGTTCCTCTTCGTTTAGCTTAGAAAGTTGAAAAGCATTGTGTTCTTTGTAAGCTAATATCATGTAAGGACCACTCCAGAGTGTATCAAACTTTGAGTTTCTTCCTGGTTTATCACGATCAACATCCCATTTAAACACAATATCTTCTTCATTGAAGATTCTGAATTTGGCTTTCTTGTCAAAAGTCTTTTTCATCTATTTTTGATTTTTCTCCATATTCGAAAGAGCTTGATCTCTTAGCTCTTGTAATTCCATCAATTCTGCATAACAGATCTGAAATGGTTCATTCTCAAGTAATTCCATTTGATGCAGTAAATCCAATGCAGGTAACTCAACTAAAATTGACATTCTAACTTCTTTCCCATACACAAGTTTGTATGGTGAGTTTCCAACTGATCTCTTAGGGGTCACCCTATCAGCCCAAAGTATTGAATTCAACGTTAGATGCCAAGCTCTTTGATTATCCTTGAGTGTTCTTATGATGATCCTTAACAGATTCTTGTTAGTGCTTTCAGCTAAGCCATTACCTTGTGGGTAATAATTAGATGAAGATCTCAAGTAGATTCCATGACTAACAACCCAATCTGTTACTTTAGCACCGAGAAATGCTAAAGCATTATCTGATATGATAGTTGCTTTGGAACACCAAATCTGTAGACTATACCTTCATAGAAAGCTAGTATTGAAGCTTCATTAGCATCCTTCAAGGCTACTGCTTCATTCCATCGTGTAAAGTAATCTATAGTAGTTAGAATCCATTTGTGTCCTTATGAAGAAGGCGGGTTAATCATCCCAATAAAGTCAAGACCCCACTACATAAAGGGCTGATCAATTGAAATAGGATGCAAAGAGCAAGCGAAGCTAAACATTCTTTTCTAACAAAGAAAGCACATTTCTTGCACTTTCTGATCCATTCGAAACAGTCCTTAAATATGCTAGGCCAATAGTAACCTACTTTCATGATCTTCAAAGTTGTAGTATGTGCTGAGAAGTGACCTCCTGCAGGTCCTTCATGGAATTATGATAATATCTTCTGAATCTTGTCATAATCGACACATCGCAACAAGATTCCATTTATATCTCTTTTGAACAATACACCATCAACAAAGAGATAAGGAATAGCCTGTAACCTGAAATATCTTTGTTTATTCTTATCCATACCTTCCGGATAAGTGCCATGTTGTAAGTAGTCAACCAAATCAGTCATCCATCTCGATTCTTGAATTTCTTGAGAAGGTTTAGGTTGCTGATTTTCTGGTTGCAACATAACATTTGATTGTTGATACATGGTTTCAGCATGGTGTTCTAAAACTTTGGGTTTTGCATCCTATTGTTTCTCCATATCAGCAATTAGATGCTCACATAAACCTTTACCTCGAACTGTCTTGGCAACTCGGATATCAACATCATATTCCATAACCTTCGTTATCCAGCCTACTCTTTTCTCATTCAACTCTTTGTTCAACAAGAAAGCTTTCACATTTGGATGAGAAACAAGAACATGAATTCTATTGTTTGAAAGCATGTACTTAAAATTCTTTAGTCCTCTGACTATGGAAAGTACTTGTTTTTCAAGGAATGTGTACCTTGTTTCATAATCATGTAAACTCTATCCAAAGAAAGAAATTGGCTATTCGATATTCTCATCATTGACCTGAGTTAGAATAGATGAGATTGTTTTAGCTCTTGCAAGTGCATACATTGTAAAATCTTTGTCAAAATTTGGATTTGCAAGAGTAAGAGCCTAAGAAATAGATGTTTTAATAGCCTCAAAACCTTCTCTCCCTTCACTAGTCCAAGAGAATGTTTTCTCTTTCCTTAGCATGGTTGTTAGTGGCTTAACCAATGCTGCAAAATCTAGGACAAATCTTCTAACAAAGTTGATTTTTCCCAAAAGCTCTGTAATGCCTTCTTGTGATGAGGCAATGATAGCTGTGATATGGCTTCAATTTTGAAAGGATCAATTGTTAAACCCTATTTAGAAACAATATGGATGAGTAGCTTACCTTCATGTATTGAAAAGATCGACTTTTTGGGATTCAAGGATATTCCAAACTGCATGCTAGATAGATCTGAAAATTCTATCTCAAATGCATTAGATGTTCATCAAAATTTTTGAGAATACAGTGACATCATCTAAATAAACAAGTATGCATTTATTTAGTAGGCTATGAAAATCCATGTCCATTACACATTGAAATGTTGCATTGGCATTTGAAAGACCAAAAGGCATTCTTTTATAAGCGTAAGTACCCCACTTGGTGGTAAAAGTTGTTTTATATCTATCTTCTCCTTGACTAAAATCTGATTATATCCATTGTAACCATCTAGAAGGGATAGTCTATTTGATCCTGAAACTGTTCTCAAAATCTGATCCATGTTCGGTAGTGGATAATGATCTTTTAATGATGCTTTGTTAAGATCTCTAAAATCCACACATAATCTGATTTCTCCATTCTTTTTCCTAACTGGAACAAGATTTACTACCTAACTTGAATGCTTAACCGGGAAAATAATTCTTGATTCAATCAATTTTGATAATTCTTTCCTCATAAGAGGTTCTATTCTGGGATTTATAGGCCTTTTTTCTTCCTAGCTGGTTTAGAATTTGGCTGTAATTCAATAATATCTTTGTGCTAGAATGGGGTCAAACCCTTTCAAGTCTTGTATCTCAAGTGAAAACATCTTTAAATTTAGTGCAAAGCTTAATAAAAGACTTTTTGGATAAGGAACATACCTTTCTAAGAAATAAGTTCTTTTCTTCATCAACTGAAACTCTCTTGTAATTATCGGCATGAGTAGACATCTTAGCTTTGTCCTTTCTTAAGCTGGTCATAATTGTTGAAGATGTCTTCAATGTGACAAGTCCTGAGGAAACTTGTTTGTCTTTAACTGAACAATTTGGTCACCATATAGATGTTGTAATTTATCCTAATTTACTGTAGAAAATTTAGCTTCTTGCTACAAAAACCTATAGATTTGATTATCACTCTCAAACACATGCCAATTAGATTCATTATCAGGTATAGAAGGCCGATAATCAACTTAACATGAGGCTTGAACTTTGTTGTTTTCTATTTGTTCCAAGACACTTGAAACTAGCACCAAGTCTTTGTGAGTCTATCAGGATGTTTATTTTCAGCTCTAGGAATAGATTGAATATTAATGGCATCAAAATCTTCCATTAAGTCTAAAAACTATATGCCTATAAGCCTTCATTAATGGATTCTTACATACATTGAAATTTTTACTTGATTTATTACTAACTCAAAACCAAAGACTTGTAACATGTTGATTCCTCTTTTTCGGCCCAAAGTAAGCCATGAATTAACACTTCGTACTCAGCTACATTACAAGTGCACGAAAATTGAAGAATAAGAGCTATAAAATACCTTTCGTTTTTGGGAAGTGAGCATCAGACCTACTCCTTGCCCCTTCTTATTCTTAGCTCCATCAAAATGAAGATTCCAAATCCCTTCTGTTGAATTTTCTATTTTGGACAGCAAGGGAATTGCTACATTTTCTTCATGCATGCAATATACACCGAAAATATGTTCTTCAACCTCTTTAAAAGGATCATGAGCATGTTCTTCAACTGTTTTCTCATCCATAAACATGTTAGACACACCCTCTAGCACTGTAATCTGAGCTACATCATCAAAATCAGATTGATCTAGAGCGGAATAATTTGCCAAAGCATTTGGTGAATGAGGCTCAATATGAAATCTAGCCAATGGCTCTGAATTGATGGTAACTTTAGTGCCATAATGTGTAGTGAAAAATAAGAAAGACCAATCAGAAGAGAGGTAACCTCCTATTTTTGTTGTGAAGTCTCTAGATAGGCACAAAGAAAAATATGGAGGTAAATCCACAACAGTAACATCTTGCAAAATGGAAACATTTGGGCAAGCATGTAATGTTACCTCCAAATTTCTGATTATACCAACTGTATTGGTTGCAGTCCCATCAAGTTGTAGAACACTTTTTTCTGTTGGCTCATACTGCAGGCCTAATTTTTCAGCAATTGGCTTTGGCATAACTGTGCTACTGGCACCGCTGTCCACCATGTAGTTATGAACTAAATTTTCTCCAATAATCAGGGATAGATAAAAAGGTGGTGGATTTTTTATGTCATGAGCATTCAAGACCTTTTGAACCATCCATCTAACATCCTTTACGTGATCTTGATCAAGTGTTCCAAGGACCATATCTATATTTTGGACTTCCTTTACTATTGTTTTTGAAGAAATCTATAGTTTAGCTAGTTCATGAGAGAGTAAATCTTGTTGTCCTGGAATGCTTAAGGCATCCCACATCGAGATGTTAACATTGTGCTTCTTCATCACATCAACAATATTAAAAGAAGCAATAGTCTTAGAGATAGACTCAACCGTTTTAGCATAAGCTTTAGCAAAAATTGATTCTACTTCGGTAGCCTTGGATATCTGAGGGATAAACAATCTTCTTGGATTAAGATGAAGTTGTTTTTGTTGCTCTTTACCAGCTGCAACACTTGTTGTTTTTTTAGAGGGACAAACTGTTGTTGGCTAGTTTCGAGGCTGTAGATGTTGATATATCAGTAATATTGGGTAGCATAGGTCTGTTTTGTTGTTTTTTATTTTTGGTAGCTTTCTCTTGAGCTCTAGTGGTAACAACAATGAAATCCTCCTCATTAAAGCTGACCAAATTTTGTTCAAGTGTTTTCTGAACATGACTTTCTTGCTACCCACCCTCCATTTGAGGTATGAACAATGCTTCAAATTGAGGTTGTGCAACAAGATTCAGGTTTAGGAATGCATTTGGGAAATTTACAGTTTGATGAGGTTGATTACAAGGTTGGCACCACTCTTCTGTAGCCATATTAACTGGAACCAAAGTGTTAGATACACTAGGAACATTAGAATCAAACTACCTTTGTTGATAAGGCTACCTGTAATTTTATTTTGTTGGTAAGGCTACTGTAATTTGATTATGTTGGTTCTGCTGATAAGGAGCTTGATATGGCCTATTAGGCAATGTAAGCTTATTTTCAATTGATGTAAACTTATTTCCCATGGTTTGCAAGGCTTTAAACATATCTGGGGATGGGGCTGCAACAATAGGCTCTACGATTGTAATAGGCTATGGATAGGAGCTAAATCTACCAAAAAAGGCATTGTAGGCCTTGGTGCTAATTTTCCAGCCTAAATAAGGTTGTTTTCAGCTTTTATAGCAAAGTGTCATAGGCCCCTGGAAGAGTAAAATCTCCCATGGATTGGATCATAGTTGCAATATCACTATTCAATGCTCTGAGGTAATAAAGGAAAGCATGATCAACTTGAGGCTTAACACTTGTTGGGATTCTTTCCCAAGTTCTAGAAAAATGAATGTTAAAACTAGACAAATATTCATGAGGGGCTCTCTTGATAGTAGATAGCTATTCTATCAGGGACAAATGATCTAAATTGTCTTGGAACTGTTCCAGAAATTTCTCTCCTAATTCATCCCAAGTTCTTATGCTTCTAATCTCTAGGTTCCTATACCATTGCAAGGCTTGTCCTTTAAAAGATGCAGCTAAAAGTCTTAAAGCTATGTCTTCATGAGTAATATTGTGGACTACACATATGGCTGCAACATCTTTAATATGTTTAGTAGGTGTAACTTGATTTTCACGGTAAATGATGGCAAAATTTTCAAAGCAGCATTGGGAATATCATGGTACACTGGAATTACTAATGGGCTACCATTAGTGAAGGCCACAAAATTTCTGGGTGGTTGAATAGCCATTTGAAAAACTGGGATATTGATTGAAAAATTTATACGTGGTGAAGGAATATCAGGAGGATTTTCAAAACCAGGTCTGTTATAAGGCAATGTATTCCCAACCCTTCTCCTTCTAGCAGAATTCAAAGGTAAAGAAACAAATTCAGGAGGAATTCCTCTTACCGATGATCTTGTAGTCACTTTAGGCATGGAACATGCTACAATACTAGTCTGAAATCAGCTTTACGGAGTCGCCAAAAGATCGTAGAATCTTTAGAATTAATTTGTTGCAGCTCTGCTCCCAAAGTAACTTTTATTTGTTGTAAATCTACTTTTGATCTACTCTAGAATCTAGGATTTACGTGTAGATCTGATTCATGGTCCCACCGGGCATGCCAAAAACTGTTATCTCTCGAAAGTGCACCCGACAGAGAGATGGCAGCAGGTTCTCTAAGTCTACAAAGATCTCTCTCTCTCTCTCGTAGATACAATGGGGACACCTCAGGTCTATGGGTATACCTATTTTGAGGTGAACCTCGGGGTTAAAAGGTCGGTTCCTTATTGGTGTTCACTAAACTATTTTTGGGAGTTTTAAGGTTAAGAGGTGACTGAAAATGAAATAAATACTAAGGTGATACACCAAATTTGGATGAAAACTTTACTTGAGTGGAATACACAACTGATTTGTGAAGAATTCTTTATGTGCACAAACCAATTTGTACTTTTTGTAGAAAATAAGGGCAAAGTACTTATTTTTTACTGAGGGAAGTTCACAATAGCACTAGTAAGCTAACATGCACAATGAAATTTAGTAGAAAATAGTAGATTTGCAGTAGGGTAAAGTGATTAATCAGGGAATATTGATTCACAAGACTAATAATGACATACACAAGACTGCAGAATAACTTGGAAAGGAAAAGAATAATTCACACTCAGAGGGAAAAACTGGTAGAAATTACATCAGTACTCATATCAAAAGTCCTCTAGGAAAGTTCTCTGAAAAAATCCCCCTTTTGTGCTTTGCAAGAGCACACAATATATAGCAAAATTTCACCCCCGTTTCTAAAAATAGCCTCCAGGCTATACTCACCCATGCATCTAATTTTATCCTTTATTTAATAATAAATAAAGGAATAAAATAATACATACTAAAGCATGTGATAGAAATAGGCATTATCAGCCTTAGATACAATACAATCAAACTAAAGTTGACCATTCTATTTTTAAGAAAGAAAGGTGAATAATTTGCTAAAATTACAAATTGCTTGCTAGGTAAGTCTTCCTCCTTTGCACATGCAAATTCGTCATCTTCTCTATTTTGTCCTATTGTGAAGGCATGCAAAAATCATCTCCTGTGTGTAGGTAAAAAGATGCAACCTTAGCCATATTTGCAAAATTAAGATGAAGTGGGGACCACCTTCTTTGTGCACATGTTCTGATTTCCTTCACTACTCTAGATAGTCACATGAGTGACACTTACAAATTTTGTTTGAAACCCCATGTGGGGACCACCTTTGGTTTGAGATGCTACCACATTGTGGACTTAGGAATAAGCATGTATATAATATAAAGGGGTTTACCCTTTTGGCTAGCCCACCATGTAATTTGATTCGCCACCTTTAGACCCCTTGGCACATAATACAATTTTCACCTTTTCGGTGATCATGGCATATAATATTGTTTTGATTTTTGGGGCATGGACTATAGTTCGGACTTTGTAAAGTCTCTTGCAATGATTAATTGGTTGGTCCACATGGGTTGGCCCCTCTCCATGATGACTTGACCCTTTCTAGTCATAGGCGGTGGAAACCCTAACTGGGCTGCGTTTACTTGGTTTTTGACGAGCTCTGCTGGCCCTTGATCTTTGCTTTGGTCTCTCTACCACCGTTGATCTTGTTACTGCATGGGTTAGGGTCTATCCTGGCATTAATTATGGTTGGTGGAGTTAATTGGGCTTATCACTTCGTAATCTATGTTTTTGATGGTCATTCGATTTGGCACTTGGCATTCGATGAGTCATTGATCATTAACCGTGGGTTAGGGTTTTGGAACCCTAGTCTTGAATGCAAGTTAATAGACTTGCAAGCTTTGCTTGGTCATTTCATTTGGTTTTCATTTTACGGGTGAAGCCCTTGCAAATTTTTTGTTCGCTCTGCATTTTTTTGATGAAAGGCATGGGAACTTGGAGATCTGGACTTCTTTAAGCCTGCATACTTGTTATTTAGCCTTCGACGCCATAGTTACTTGACTATTTCTACGTTTTTCATGAACCTGGAGGTATTTATTTTGTTTTTTTTATAGCTTGGCTTATCTTTCATATATGATCTAAAAATCATTTAGATCTTTCATTCTGCTCTGTTGGCTTCTGCATGGAATGATAAATCTTTTTTTCTCTCTAGTTTTCGTGCTCTTGGTAGTTGTTGAGCTCGGCTCAAGCCTACAGAGGGGAATGCCGCCATTGTTTTGCTTGTCCGCTCATTTCATCATTGGGCATGGTGAGTTCCAACACTATTTTTATTTTCCTTTCGAGCTCAAGTTTCGTTCTGCAACTCTGAATCTTGGAACTTGGTTAAAATATTCGTGTAGAATGAACTTATTTGCATGCAAAGTGTTTCTCCTTTCTAAAATGGACTTTTAAACTATGACTTGTCATTCAAAATTTGTTAAGTTCCATTATGTGATTTTTTGATGAGCTATTTATAATCTTGGCTTGAGTACTTGCAAATGTTATCTGTAGTGCCTCGTTGCAATTTACCTTCTTGAAGTGGCGGATGGGTGACATATCATGTCACTTCTTAAATGTCTGTAATCTCCTTTGGTTGGCGTGGGGTTGAAGGCTTCTTTTTTTTATTGTTTTCCTGGCAAGTGGGGGGTGCCGTGAAGAAGAATCTGTCTTTGTGCAGCCGCTACAGGGCAGAGAAGTCAAAGCATATCCCAGAAAATCCATGGTTTCCAGTGAGAGTGAGGTGTGACAGCTGCAGGGCGATCCCAAGGCACCGCCGGTGTTGATCCTGATGTTCTAGATGCACGCAACCTCAACCATGTTCTATTGTTGCAAAATCCCGTAGCTGTTTTGAGCGCTTCCAATGTGCAGGTTGTCCACTATGTTGTTATCTGTTCAGTTCGACTGCATCCTCAGACTCGGGTTCTCCCTTCTGGCTATGTTCTCAGATCGGCGAAGTGACAGTGAAAGTGTTGCAAGGGCAACGTGTTGGCGGGTTGACCTTCTTTGGTGTTTTGTCC
Source organism: Taxus wallichiana var. yunnanensis (assembly GCA_018340775.1). NCBI lineage: Eukaryota > Viridiplantae > Streptophyta > Pinopsida > Cupressales > Taxaceae > Taxus > Taxus wallichiana. Next base: position 280,023,692 of record CM031239.1, on the reverse strand, counting down.
ATTCATTGCGGTTGACGCGACCACTGCCATGATCGGTACATTGCTGCAAAATCTCGCCGCTGTGGTAGAAGAACGGGATAAAGTTTTTGGTTGAGTTGTCTCGCCTTTGCATTTTGGGAAGTCACTTCTGTCGAGGTGACAGATCTTGCGTGGAAGAAGCTCGGACAAACCTTGAGGCAAGTTTTGCAATGAGGCTGAGATCGTGTTCACCACTGTTCCTTGCTGTTCTGGCCATGGGTTTGATATGGCGGTTACAGTTGAAGCTACAAGATAGGGAGGTAGGCGTGTTACCCCCATGTTCATTGGGTGCTGTATGGTGTGTTCTTGTTCGGGATCCACAGCAACTGCCCGCATCATTCATTAGCTTGGCAGCAGGCATGTGCTGTAGTAGAAGTTTTGTTTGAGCGCTCCAACCAACGGGTTGTCCAACTTCCTTGTTGTCTGTTCAGTACAGAATGCATCCTCAAATTCGAGATTCTCCTACCAGATTTTTTTATCAAAATCGATTAAGTGACAGTGTGGCTGTTACCAGGAGACCTGATGAAATTTATTTACAAAGATTCTCTTTAGAGATCTTCTTTCTGTTTGATGTAACTCATGGAAGAGAACCTCATAGACGCGTGGATCTGTTCATATCGAATATTCATGAAGCACATTTTCTTTGAAATTATATGAGCATCTTCAAACGAGTCACTATGTTGGCAGGCATAAAGGGTGCTGATGGAATTATCACACTTTCAAGCTACAGCTGAAATGTTTTCACCGAGTGTATGTTGTTGTCCTCAATCTAATGAAGGAAAAGGTTTATCCATCAATAAGATAGATGCCTACCAGAGCCAGGAGTGTGATGTAATCAGTTTATTTTGTGTCCAAGCTTCAAATCATGGGGTTGGCTTTGTAGATGATATTCGCCGCATGAATGTGGCACTGGCACGAGCTCGCAAAGCAGCTGCATTGAAGCAATCTAGTGACTGGTCAGCCTTAATTGAGGATGCTAAGTCTAAGGACTGTTTTATGGATATGGAGTCTGTACCAAGAGATTGTTTTTGGTTATAAGCCATCTCCTTTTGCTTTGTCTCAAACTAGGGCTGCTCCTAATATGAGAGCACCAAGGTTAGGAGGTCCAAATTAGAAACAATCAGATGCATATGGAGATGGTGGAGGTGTTTGGATGAATGACGAAGGATTAAGCTCAATTGCCAAAATGGGACCTACAGAAGTTCTAGGGCTGATCTTGGAGCGGTGTTGGGAGAATGATGGCAAGCATTTTAGACCACCCACCCTGGCTGTGAACTCCTACCTGTGCCAACATGAAGATGTTCGATGTTTGGGCGCACAACGAGCTTGAAGAAAATGGATTTAGGCTTCGGTTGCTTTGTTGCAGGCCCCGTTCATCTTGTCATCGATCATTGGGAGCTTAATCAGCACGATATTCTCTATACCATTAATTCTTATGTTGTTATTTAATTGAATCACTAAATAACTCTACTCTTCATATTATTGTCTCGTGTGATGGTATCTTGTTTGGTTTCAGTTCCCTTGCTCATTTGTATTTTTTTTGGCGTTAGAAATGATCATACTGGTTGAAGCCTCTATATTGTTTCGGGTTTTAATAAATTTTAGTTGGGTGAACTTTGTTCTTAAGTCTAATAAAGCAAAAGAGGTGGGGTCCTGTAATGAACACCCCTAGTTCCTTATGTTGGTCTCACGATTTGAATGTTTTATCAAACATTGTTGTTGGACTCAACCTTACAGTTCCTGTTTTGTTCTTATTCTTGTTTCGGTTCGAGATCTTTAGTTCTGGGTTATGTCGAGTATTTGCGAATTAGGGATTGAGTACTACAAGTGCATTGTGTACAGGTGAATGATGCTTTTCCTGTCTCTATTCTTTTCTTTTAGTTTCTAGTAACCCTTCCCGGTTGGCTTGGTGTGTGCTTAGCTTGAGTGATTATCGATTTGAGCCAAGTTGATATTACTCTGAACTAGGTTAGTTGCTTTTGTTACTTGTTTGAATCGCTCAAAGAAATACTTTTATTCTTCGAGTGTCATGGTTGATCGTCATAAGTTGATATCAATTCATGTTCACCGTTTGGGGATTGTCGTCTTTGGAATCACCTTCTCTCCCTTGGTAACTGCTGTATGTTTTGAGGAATGTAGCTGATCCTATGGAATGTCTTCTTTTGACGATACTCACATTCCTTTTGGATAGTTTAAAATGTCGAGGAAATACTCTCTTTCGTACCTTGATTTTATTTCACACATGTTGGAGGATACGAGATCTCTTTGGATCATTAATGAGGAAGTTTTCAAATCTTGAAAATTGAGATGTGGGTTTTATGCGTAAGAAATTAGTCTACGTTTTGCTCCGTAAAGATGCTTAATTTTCATCCTCCCGTGACTCATAGGTTGGTGTGTTTGGAAACTCTTTGGTTGATCTGGTTTTCGTGGTGATCATTGTGATACGACCTCCTCTTGTCATCATGTAGTAGAATGGTTATGTATTGACCGAAAGGTTTAAGTCAACTTGTTGTTGACGCAGATCCTTCGGAAGCTATGTATCTTGTGTCGTGTTCTTGCGAATGATTAAGTAACCCTCCTGTAAGATTTATAATAGATATGTTTGGTCTTGTCAAGTTTGTCCTTTTTCTTAATACATTCTCTTGATTAGAAGAAAGTCTAATGAAGGATTGTTAGGATAGGATGTGACCCATGCGAGGTCATTTGTGCGTTTCATCCCTTTCTTTCCATTTTTTTTTAATCTGTACTGACATAAAATTAACTGTTATAGGCACATCATCTTAATATTAATAAGTCATGTTGGTTTAGATATCCTCATGTCGATTGATTGTTTGGGATCTTCCAGTGGCATAGTGAATCCTTGGCTTGGTGAACTAACTTAAACAAATAGGGATAGATTACGTTTGAAATTAATTCTCTTCCTGTAATTGTTTTTGTTTCGAAATGTTATCTTGTTTAAATGACGGTCATTATTGTGATATGGGTGTAATTCACTATGATGTTTATTAACTGCTCCTATGTGAAAATGATAATTGAATAGAGTTAGTGCCATCCCTTTTATTTAGGCATTTTATGTTTTTGGACATTTTATGTTTAGACTCTTGGATTATTGTTTTCTTCTTCACAGTGCTTTTCTTCCTTGAAACAGTTAGATAACAACATATTGTCTTAATGTTATAGCTTTTATCGTGCTCAGTTCTTGCGAACTGACATGTGCTAACAAATGTGCAGATGGATTATGCGAGTAGACTAGAAGAAAAGAGTGTAAAAGTTTCATCTGTACCATTATGAAGTTCCTTGTAAAAAAAAAAAATGTCCAATGTGTTGTAAATTGTGTAACATTGCTTGTAAAGAGTTGATATGACCGCTTTGTATTGTTTGGTAATGGTGAAATAAAGTGTCTTGTTCTTGTGCAGTTAAGCTTGAAATTATCCTTGTGAGAAATGGCATTTAATCTTTACATTGATAAGAGTATTGTAAAACTTGATCTTGAGAATAAATTATTAAGTTAAATCTTTCTAAGACTTAGCGACAATATTTTATAAGTAAAGTAAAATGAGTCGGTTAATCCTTAAAGAAGCTAAACAAAAATAATAATTTTTATATTCAGCAAATAAATGTAAAGGCGATCTATTGAAATCAAATACTTCCATGAGTGATCAAAATGAAAACATCCTTTGTGAAGTAAACATTTATTAATTGTTACCCCTAGCTAAACTAGCAAACACTACCCCTTTGGGGTGAACTCTTAATCAAGCTTAAAGGAAAACAATGGTTAGTTTCTGGAAGATATTAAGATTTAGTAAGTAGGAGAAGACTTTAAGTGAACTACTCTTCAGTGTATAAGAAATTAACTCAGTTGGTGAGATGAACTTTGTGCGAAACATATATTGATTCCTTCTAAAAAAAAAAAAAAAAACTTAAGTCATGAGCTAAAGGGTGTCTTACCAAAATAAATAAACCCTAACCATTTCTTATTGTGGCTTGCCCTAGCCGTGAGTGTGTCATGTGGATTGGAATTTCATGTTGTCTTATCAAAAGAAAAATAAATTGTCCTTGATAAGTGTGAACGTTTCCGTGCTGACCTTGTGGTCTTCCCCGTAACAAATGATTCCAAGTGTTGGTTGTAACCTTGTGACGACATGTTGTGTCGTGTTGAGTCAAAGCAAGTCAAAAAAAGTTATCCCGTATTTCTTTGTCGTGTTGTTCTTGTGTTGGTATTTTTGGTGCGTTACACTTTGGTATCAGAGCGTAGGTTCATGCTCTCGAACCTATGGGCCGGATTGGTGTTGTATGGTGATGTTGCATGGTGGTGGTGGTGTTACATGATGATACTGCATGATGATGATGATGATTTATATTGGAAGAGTAATGTGCTTTAAGCGTGATGTGATTATTGTCGTAATTGTGATATTGTGAACGCACGTGATGTGTATGTCACTCAGTGCGTATTTGTCATCATGTTGATGTGTTGTGGATGGGAGTATTCTCTCTCCCTCTTGTGGATTCTATGAAGAGTTCACGTGTGAATTACTGCTTGTGATGTGTGAAAAGAATTCTAATGTGGATGACGTAGTGTTGGAGCATTGTGGCATATTGTGATATGTGGGTGTATCAATGTGTTGTATGACTAGTTGATGTTAAAAGAAACGAGTTGTATCATGATGTTTTTACCATGTTCTGAAGAAATGTGTGTACTACCTTGTTATGAAGCAATTATTGTTATGTTGTGATGTTATTATGTTCATCGTATATATGAGTTGTATTATATGTAATGCCTCATGTCGTGAATTAGGGTCATACGGTGAGTGTATGAACCCTATCGTATTGTGATTGCACTTTGGGTGCAGAATGTGGTAAAGTGATGTATTGCGCCCTGTGAATGTATAATTGTGATCTACCCTGTGTACCTACCCTACGTGAGACGTTATGGTAGCTATGTGTGTACCACCATGGTGTTAGTGATGTAGTTACATGTTATGTTGTGAGCCTTACACTAACCGACCCTGAGGGAGATCGGTAGAAGTGTATGTTAAGAGTGAGGAATGGTGTACCATGGGTCAATAACTCGAGTCAAAACTCGGTTTAGTAGATTACATGTGACTCTTTCCTCTCTCCCTATGTGGTTGTATGTATGCAACCCTAGTGTATCTATGACTATGTTTGGCCTTGTCGAAGGGTGGCGGGATTGATATATATATTTTACGAGCTGAGGCTCGATGTTCCGAGTGCCAGCAACTCGTTGAGTACCCCTTTGGTGGCTAGATAAGGCCACACAGTTATCGTAATGTGACATTATTATAAGTTGATTTTATTCGTAAATTGAGCTTTTACTTTATTTTTGCAAGGACCAGCATCTTTTCTTGATTGCAATGCTTTACAATTTTGGGCATTTCCTTGGTTTGTGGCACTAACATGGGGATTTCGATACTAACTTTGGCCATTTGGTCATTTATTTTAGCTTGATTTGGGGTCTTCTTTTAAATTTGGAATTTTTACCGCCTTGCCCTAGGCTTGTACTTTGCCACTTGGCACTTTGACTGGATTGTTGTGCTGGTTCTAATGTCGTGATGTGTGGAATAGGGTCATGGGATGCACCATGGATTGGTTGGACCTATGGACCCGCTTCGTTGTATGGGGGTACGCCCCAAGGGGTACATATGACTAGCGGGTTATGGAGAACTACGCGTCATTATGTCACTTGGGTTAGGAGTGTCCAAACTCTGTGTGTCTTTTGACCATGGGGACAACCGGCCTCCTTGAGGGAGGCAAAAGAGTTTGAGGGAGGCATAAGAGTTTGAGGGAGGCATAAGAGACTTGAGGGAGGCATAAGAGTTTGAGGGAGGCATAAGAGACTTGAGGGAGGCATAAGAGTTTGAGGGAGGCATAAGAGACTTGAGGGAGGCATAAGAGTTTGAGGGAGGCATAAGAGACTTGAGGGAGGCATAAGAGTTTGAGGGAGGCTTATGATATTTGTCTGTATGGTTGATGTTTCAGGATATATGTTGAGTTATTGTGATGTTTGGTAGTGGTCTTTTGATGTATGTGTTACTCATGTCAGATGGTTATGTGTTGTGATGTTGTGGACATGTCATTGATTCCCTTGTGGACACTATGTACCTGTAGCATGGTTTGTTGTTATGTGAGTCTTTCATTGATGCAAATTGAGGAAATGTCTGGTGGATTGTAGTACTCTTTTGGTTGAGTATTTGGTATGTCAGTCATTGATGTGTGATGAGTACCTATGTTATGTGAAGTGTGCCTATTCTATTCTGTATTTGAGTAACCTTTTGTGGTGTAATACAATCTTGAAGTATATACTTGTGTACTTGTGAATCTGTGATGTCTTGTGAACCTGATAGGGTGTTGTGGTAGCAGTTCATTTTGGGCACCCACAATAAGGAATAAATCAAAACTCTTCAATGATGAAATTTTAAAAGGAATTAAACTAAGAATAATGCTAATGGAAAGAGACTAATGAAATGATGAACAAGAAAGAACTGCCAATCTTCACAGAACATTGAAAGTTAAAAATTCTACCAAATGTTTCTAAGGCTACCTTGTGACCGTGTGTTAATCAACTAAAATTTTAAACCCTAGGGTGTAATGTCTCCTCTACCTGTCCTTGGTTGCAAATCTTTTCCTTTCCTCTGTGTAATGTCGCATCGAGGACGATGCTTTCTTAAGGGGAGGAGAATGTAGTGCCTCGTTGCAATTTACCTTGCTGAGCTGGCGGATGGGTGACATATCATGTCACTTCTTAAATGTCTGTAATCTCCTTTGGTTGGCGTGGGGTTGAAGGCTTCTTTTTTTATTGTTTTCCTGGCAAGTGGGGGGTGCCGTGAAGAAGAATCTGTCTTTGTGCAGCCGCTACAGGGCAGAGAAGTCAAAGCATATCCCAGAAAATCCGTGGTTTCCAGTGAGAGTGAGGTGTGACAGCTGCAGGGCGATCCCAAGGCACCGCCGGTGTTGATCCTGATGTTCTAGATGCACGCAACCTCAACCATGTTCTATTGTTGCAAAATCCCGTAGCTGTTTTGAGCGCTTCCAATGTGCAGGTTGTCCACTATGTTGTTATCTGTTCAGTTCGACTGCATCCTCAGACTCGGGTTCTCCCTTCTGGCTATGTTCTCAGATCGGCGAAGTGACAGTGAAAGTGTTGCAAGGGCAACGTGTTGGCGGGTTGACCTTCTTTGGTGTTTTGTCCATTCTGTTCTGGTTGCACGCGACCACAGCCATGATCGGCTGTTGCAAAATCTCGCCGCTGTGGTAGAAGAACGGGATAAAGTTTTTGGTTGAGCTGTCTCGCCTTTGCATTTTGGGAAGTCGCTTCTGTCCAGGTGACAGATCTTGCGTGGAAGAAGCTCGGACAAACCTTGAGGCAAGTTTTGCAATGAGGCTGAGATCGTGTTCACCACTGTTCCTTGCTGTTCTGGCCATGGGTTTGATATGGCGTGATTGGTTACAGTTGAAGCTACAAGATAGGGAGGTAGGCGTGTTACCCCCATGTTCATTGGGTGCTGTATGGTGTGTTCTTGTTCGGGATCCACAGCAACTGCCCGCATCATTCATTAGCTTGGCAGCAGGCATGTGCTGTAGTAGAAGTTTTGTTTGAGCGCTCCAACCAACGGGTTGTCCAACTTCCTTGTTGTCTGTTCAGTACAGAATGCATCCTCAAATTCGAGATTCTCCTACCAGATTTTTTTATCAAAATCGATTAAGTGACAAAGGTGGTGTTACTGTGAGACTGATGAAATTTATTTACAAAGATTCTCTTTAGAGATCTTCTTGCTGTTTGATGTAACTCATGGAAGAGAACCTCATAGAGGCGTGGATCTGTTCATATCAGAATATTCATGAAGCACATTTTGCTTTGAAATTATATGAGCATCTTCAAACGAGTCACTATGTTGGCAGGCATAAAGGGTGCTGATGGAATTATCACACTTTCAAGCTACAGCTGAAATGTTTTCACCGAGTGTATGTTGTTGTCCTCAATCTAATGAAGGAAAAGGTTTATCCATCAATAAGATAGATGCCTACCAGAGCCAGGAGTGTGATGTAATCAGTTTATTTTGTGTCCAAGCTTCAAATCATGGGGTTGGCTTTGTAGATGATATTCGCCGCATGAATGTGGCACTGGCACGAGCTCGCAAAGCAGCTGCATTGAAGCAATCTAGTGACTGGTCAGCCTTAATTGAGGATGCTAAGTCTAAGGACTATTTTATGGATATGGAGTCTGTACCAAGAGATTGTTTTTGGTTATAAAGCCATCTTCTTTTGCTTTGTCTCAAACTAGGGCTGCTCCTAATATGAGAGCACCAAGGTTAGGAGGTCCAAATTAGAAACAATCAGATGCATATGGAGATGGTGGAGGTGTTTGGATGAATGACGAAGGATTAAGTTCAATTGCCAAAATGGGACCTACAGAAGTTCTAGGGCTGATCTTGGAGCGGTGTTGGGAGAATGATGGCAAGTATTTTAGACCACCCACCCTGGCTGTGAACTCCTACCTGTGCCAACATGAAGATGTTCGATGTTTGGGCGCACAACGAGCTTGAAGAAAATGGATTTAGGCTTCGGTTGCTGTTGCAGGTCCCGTTCATCTTGTCATCGACTGCGGGAGCTTAATCAGGCACGATATTCTCTATACCATTAATTCTTATGCTGTTATTTAATTGAATCACTAAATAACTCTACTCTTCATATTATTGTCTCGTGTGATGGTATACTGTTTGGTTTCCAGTTCCCTTGCTCATTTGTATTCTTTTTTTTGGCGTTAGAAATGATTGCGCTGGTTGAAGCCTCTATATTGTTTCTGGGTTTTAATAAATTTTAGTTGGGTGAACTTTGTTCTTAAGTCTAATAAAGCAAAAGAGGTGGGGTCCTGTAATGAACACCCCCTAGTTCCTTATGTTGGTCTCACGATTTGAATGTTTTATCAAACATTGTTGTTGGACTCAACCTTACAGTTCCTGTTTTGTTCTTATTCTTGTTTCGGTTCGAGATCTTTAGTTCTGGGTTATGTCGAGTATTTGCGAATTAGGGATTGAGTACTACAAGTGCATTGTGTACAGGTGAATGATGCTTTTCCTGTCTCTATTCTTTTCTTTTAGTTTCTAGTAACCCTTCCCGGTTGGCTTGGTGTGTGCTTAGCTTGACTGATTATCGATTTGAGCCAAGTTGATATTACTCTGAACTAGGTTAGTTGCTTTTGTTACTTGTTTGAATCGCTCAAAGAAATACTTTTATTCTTCGAGTGTCATGGTTGATCGTCATAAGTTGATATCAATTCATGTTCACCGTTTGGGGATTGTCGTCTTTGGAATCACCTTCTCTCCCTTGGTAACTGCTGTATGTTTTGAGGAATGTAGCTGATCCTATGGAATGTCTTCTTTTGACGATACTCACATTCCTTTTGGATAGTTTAAAATGTCAGAGGAAATACTCTCTTTCGTACCTTGATTTTATTTCACACATGTTGGAGGATACGAGATCTACTGGATCATTAATGAGGAAGTTTTCAAATCTTGAAAATTGAGATGTGGGTTTTATGCGTAAGAAATTACTCTACGTTTTGCTCCGTAAAGATGCTTAAATTTCATCCTCCTGTGACTCATAGGTTGGTGTGTTTGGAAACTCTTTGGTTGACTGGTTTTCGTGGTGATCGTTGTGATACGACCTCCTTGCTGTCATTGTAGTAGAATGGTTATGTATTGACCAGAAAGGTTTAAGTCAACTTGTTGTTGACGACAGATCCTTTGGAAGCTATGTATCTTGTGTCGTGTTCTTGCGAATGATTAAGTAACCCTCCTGTAAGATTTATAATAGATATGTTTGGTCTTGTCAAGTTTGTCCTTTTTCTTAATACATTCTCTTGATTAGAAGAAAGTCTAATAGAAGGATTGTTAGGATAGGATGTGACCCATGCGAGGTCATTTGTGCATTTCATCCCTTTCTTTCCATTTTTTTAATCAGATCGACATAAAATTAACTGTTATAGGCACATCATCTTAATATTAATAAGTCATGTTGGTTTAGATATCCTCATGTCGATTGATTGTTTGGGATCTTCCAGTGGCATAGTGAATCCTTGGCTTGGTGAACTAACTTAAACAAATAGGGATAGATTACGTTTGAAATTAATTCTCTTCCTGTAATTGTTTTTGTTTCGAAATGTTATCTTGTTTAAATGACGGTCATTATTGTGATATGGGTGTAATTCACTATGATGTTTATTAACTGCTCCTATGTGAAAATGATAATTGAATAGAGTTAGTGCCATCCCTTTTATTTAGGCATTTTATGTTTAGACTCTTGGATTATTGTTTTCTTCTTCACAGTGCTTTTCTTCCTTGAAACAGTTAGATAACAACATATTGTCTTAATGTTATAGCTTTTATCGTGCTCAGTTCTTGCGAACTGACATGTGCTAACAAATGTGCAGATGGATTATGCGAGTAGACTAGAAGAAAAGAGTGTAAAAGTTTCATCTGTACCATTATGAAGTTCCTTGTAAAAAAAAATGTCCAATGTGTTGTAAATTGTGTAACATTGCTTGTAAAGAGATTTGGTATGACCTCTTGCCTTGTATTGTTTGGTAACGGTGAAATAAAGTGTCTTGTTCTTGTGCAGTTAAGCTTGAAATTATCCTTGTGAGAAATGGCATTTAATCTTTACATTGATAAGAGTATTGTAAAACTTTCATCTTGAGAATAAATTATTAAGTTAAATCTTTCTAAGACTTAGCGACAATATTTTATAAGTAAAGTAAAATGAGTCGGTTAATCCTTAAAGAAGCTAAACAAAAATAATAATTTTTATATTCAGCAAATAAATGTAAAGGCGATCTATTGAAATCAAATACTTCCATGAGTGATCAAAATGAAAACATCCTTTGTGAAGTAAACATTTATTAATTGTTACCCCTAGCTAAACTAGCGAACACTACCCCTTTGGGGTGAACTCTTAATCAAGCTTAAAGGAAAACAATGGTTAGTTTCGGAAGATATTAAGATTTATTAAGTAGAGAAGACTTTAAGTGAACTACTCTTCGGTGTATAAGAAATTAACTCGGTTGGTGAGATGAACTTTGCGAAACATATATTGATTCCTTCTCTACAAAAAAAAAAAAAAACTTAAGTCATGAGCTAAAGGGTGTCTTACCAAAATAAATAAACCTAACCATTTGTGCTTGCCCTAGTCGTGAGTGTGTCATGTGGATTGAATTTCATGTTGTCTTATCAAAAGAAAAATAAATTGTCCTTGATAAGTGTGACGTTTCCGTCTTGACCTTGTGGTCTTAAGTAACAAATGATTCCAAGTGTTGGAGTAACCTTGTGACGACATGTTGTGTCGTGTTGAGTCCAAAAGTAAAAAAGTTATCCCTAACTTGTGCTATTCTTGTGTTGGTATTTTGGTGCGTTACATTATCTGTTTTCTTTTTGAGACATATATGTCAATATTTCTCCTTCATGTGGTTCCTTCTTTTTGTAAATGTATACTTAGCTTTCTTTTGTGCTCTGTGAATACATCTTTGACTTGTTGATCTTATTTTTGAAGGCATGCTTTGGTTTGAACACTTGCTGAGCTTTATAGTTTATTCCTTTAGTTGGAAGATAAATTCCATCTTGTAACAGCTTGACATTTGCATTCAAAATAATGACTCTTTGGAAGTTGTATGTAGTTTCTTTGTCACAACATGATTGCATTCCATCCTGAATAATGAAATAGATACTCCTTTTCTGAAAAAATAAAGAAAATACTTAATTTCCTTTTCTGTAATGGCACTTCACTTTCCAAAAGTCATTGTAGCAATTATATTTCAATTTTTACATTATTTCTCAATTTTGTTCTTCTTGAAAAGTCCATTTTGCAAGGGGAAACTCTTGTAAATTTTTCTAGAATCCTTCTCTCTCCAGATTCTTATGATTTGACCTTTCTAAAAACATATAAACATCTCTCATGCTTGTACGATTACTTGGATGAGCTGTCCATGCTGGTTTTACTTGATTCATTTGCAACTTCTGAAAATCTGTAAAGTAGTTTCCCTTTGATTCACACTTGAATTTGGACGTTAAAAGGAACTTTTGATAAAGTGTAGCATGATGAAGATTTGGAATACCTGTATGTTTCATTTGATCATGCTATCAACTTAGAAGTGATGAAACATGTACTTTTCTTGACTGTTTTTATTTATTTTTAAGCTCAGATAGCTTAGAAAGCAATGTAGTAGCTTAAAGGCATGTGTTTCAATTCTTTTTTTAAATCAAAACTCAATTTTACAAGGGAGACTCTGGCAAATTTTTTCCAGAATCTTATTTTTCTCTTTCCCCTTCAAGATTTTTTTATCTTGATTTGCAAAGATACCACTTTCTTGATTCATTATGATGCTTATTTCTTCTATAAACCATCTGAAAATGATATTTATCTTCATTTAGTAGATGTTTCCTTCTTAAACAGTTAAACTGATTTTGATTTAATGTTTCAACATGTTCCTGCAAAATTCAAAAATGAGGTAGAAATAAATAGGCTTTTGGCCTCTCTTGTATCCATGTGTTTTATTTCTCCTTCTTTCCTTCTTCTCGCAAACTATTTCTGTCTTCTTTCAAGTGTCATTTTCCACATCTGTTTCTTTTGCAAGCTGCTTCAGAGTCTACATTTCTAACCCAATCCTTAGCTTCTTTGATCTCTCTTGCTACTCATTTCACTTTATGTGATCTGTCTCTTCTTTTACTGCTAGCTCATTTGTATTTCTTTCCTTCAAGTACCATTAGATGCATTGAACTTAGAATATGTATTTGCTTTAGAACATGAGCATTGGAATAACATTGTACCTTGAGCTCAATTTGACAGATACTTCTCTTGATTTCTAGGTATTAGGAGATGGAGATGGAAGTGGAAGATGAGAGAGTTGAGATGGAGATGGAGATGATGTGGAGTGGGGATAGAAGACAAAAAGGCAATGATGGGTTCCTTTTTACTCCTCTACTCTTGTTCTTTAGCACATGTAGTATTCTCATTTCTATGTATATGATGAGTCACTTAGTCATATCCCATGGCTTGTGTGGGAAAAATTATGATCTCTTATGAATAAAGCATTAAATTGAAATAATGAGTTGATTATCTCTTTCTACATTCGGTTTTCCTTTGATTGTACAATGATGTAGGCAACTCAATATCTCAATAAAATGAATTAACATAAGGGATAATCTTAAATGAATACATGTAACTTCAGCAAGCACTCTTTGAATGAGATATGTCTCCTTGTGTGTTGTTTGACTGCATTAGCTTCCATTCTTCATTTTGACTCCTTCTTGCTACTTACATTTGGAAACTATTATCACTGTTTGTTTGTCGATATTTTCTTGATGGAAGTAGCAAGAAAGGATTCAATTGTAATATTTTATGGCAGCATAGATAAATGCAAACTCATTAATCATAATAATTGTAATGAACATAGAGCAATAAATCTGATAAGGACAAAGATAATTACCATGAATCTAATTCTTTGAAAAGCGCCACAATGTATGTTGTTTCCAAAACTATACACCTTACATACTCTACAATCTAGTGTCTTCATCAAGATAACACGGATGTCCTTTGGGGATTGTGTTCTTTTGTTGAGGATATTCATGAAATTACAAAATATGTGAGTTATTACGTTTTGTAATAGCACACATAGCTGCAGATTTCACTTAATCTCTTTCACAAATCAGCAATAACAAAATAATCTGATATAAATTCCCTTGGCTTAGGTATACTTCACCAAATCTATCCATCATAACAAAGTTTGAGTTGCCCATTTTTGTAGAAGTGTAAAAATTGTCACGTGAAGCTTCAAAGGCTACTATCAAGGATCATAAAAGAAATCAAAACACTTTGGACGTGGTGAATCACTATGCGTGTGGACTGGAGATGACGAAACTTAGGGCATTGTCAAACGTTACTTTGAATACAAACAATGTATGGCCACGTGGGAAGAGGGGCAACAAAAATATGCAGAGGAAGGAAATGAGGGTGAACAGGACCAACGGCGAGCGACCATGAAAGGACAAAGTTAAAGCTTTGGAAATGGTCAAAGTTGCGGGATTGACTCGGTCAACCCTTAGCAACAAATTTGCTATTTTAATGGGAGCATGTTCCCTTTCATAAATGACTTTACTATTTTTAATTAAGGCTCAATTTGTAATGGCTCAGTTTAGAAACTTATAAATAGTGGAGTGCTCTACATTATTAGATATACATATTTTTGGAGAGATTTCGAGGAAAGTTGCTCTTCAAGCTTGGAAGAGTATTTTTAGAATTTTGTTGAAAACTTTTAAATATATTCAAATTTTCTCCTTGCACTTGAAAATTTGTCTATTGTGTTTAATGATTAATCATTGCATGCCTTGTGAATGAGATTGCTTAGTGTTATCGATTAATCTACCTTTAGTTTAGGTTATCTGTTTTCATATTGAGAAAAGAATAGTGTGATTTCTTCCCTATCGGTTGTGAGAAAATATTTTTCTTCTAATGATTAAAAGTTACATTATTGTTATCATTTAAGTGAATAATGGATCTGTGTTTGTGATTATCCCTTTGATAAATTATCTATGTATTAAATTAAAGTTAATCCCTCTATTATGTATGTTTAAGGTTTAATGGAGGAATGTGTGCTTTTGGTCTATGGTATTTTACCCTTTCCAAGTTGCGTAATAGGTGAGGGTGGTTAATGGTGAAATCATCATACCCACATTAACCCTTCAGAAGTTAAATATTCCTTTTCTTGGTGCATCACCACTTCTAGAATAGATTTTATTTCCTTGTATTCTTCTTCCCTAAATCCCATGAAATGTTAGCATAGGACTAGTTTTCCATCTCTCTTACATCAGAAGTAGTGTTGTGTTTAGTCTAGGAGCAGGAAGTCAGCCTTCTCTAGAGGTTCACCTCGAGCCCAAGTCCCATAGCTTGAGAGGTGATCCCATGTGTCCTAATCACACCAAATGTTGTGATTCATATCAGGCCATTCGGGGTGCAGTGATTTGGAGAAAACAGAAACATCATAAAAGATCTCGAGGATCATAAAGGAAGAAGATCTCAAATTCTATGAAAAATTTCTCAATGAGAAGAGTGCTACTAATGATATGGCTAACTCTTTTATGTTAGAATCTATCCGCATGATAAAATAGAGGAGCAGAGATTTAAAGATATTACCAAAGCTGTTACTTTGGAGGAGCTTTAGAAAGTTGTTTTTTCTCTTGAAGGAGATAAGGCTCTGGGACCGATGGCTTCTCTATCAATTTTTTTCAATTTTTTTGGAAATTTGCTCGGACGATCTCCTAAGGGTTGTAAATGAATTTCTTAGAACTGGAGATTTATTGAAAGAGCTTAATAATACCCACATAGTGCTAGCTCCAAAAAAATGGATGCTAAAGATTTCAAATATTTCAGACCCATTAGCTTGGTTAATGTTGTCTATAGAATTTTTACTAAGATTATTGCCACCAGACTACAGTTCATTTTGAATGATTTAATCTCAAAACAGCAAAGTGGGTTCATCAGAGGTAGGATTATTCAAGATGGTGTGATCATGGTGCATGAGATTATTCACTCTATGGATAATAATAAAAAGGCTAGCATGGTCCTTAAACTTGACATGAATAAAGCCTTTGATAAAGTCTCCTAGTTTTTCTTGACAAATTTTTGGCCAAATTTGGATTTCTTGACAAATTTAGAAGAGTTATCAAGGCCTACATCTCAACTGCTAGATTCTCTGTGGTGGTTAATGGTGAACTAGTGGGATACTTCACCAACAGTAGGGGACTAAGACAGGGGGATCCTATATCCCCTCTTCTCTTTATTATTATGGTTGATAGCCTCAGAACAATCACCAAAGCTGTTAAAGATGGTCTTCTAAAAGGCACTAAACCTACCTCTATGAATCAAACAGCTTCTCATCAGTAATTTACGGATGACACTATCCTGCTTTTAGTGGCATCTATACTAGAAGCTAAGGTGATCAAGTCCATTTTGAAATTTTATGAGGCTGCTTCTGGGCAAGAGATCAACTTTGACAAAAGCTCTATTTTATTTTTCAATACTCCTTTGGAAAGACAAAATAGAATTGCTAAAGTATTGGGTTGCAAAATCAATTTACTTCCCACTACTTATTTGGGGCTCCCCCTGGGTACTAAAAAAGTCTCAAAAAAAGTTTGGAATGACTTATTGGAAAGATTCCAAAATAAATTGGCTAGATGGAAAGGAGCCATTCTTTCCAAGTGCTGGTAAATGTCTACTTATCAAAAGAACTCTTCAAAATTTGCCTATCTACATTATGTCTCTATACAACATTCCTTCTACTTTCAGAGAAAAATTGAAAGGATTCAGAAACACTTTTATGGTAGGGAATGGAGGAAAAATTCAAATATCACCTGGTTGCCTAGGATCAAGTGTGCACTCCTAAAAGGATTGGGGGCTTGGGCATAAAAGATATTAGAAAAATGAATATGGCCTTAATTGTAAAAATGGGTTGGAGAATTCTATCGGAGGAAAATTCATGGATTGAACTCATCAAAGCTTAATATCTTGAGTAGAAAACAACTTCCTCCTTCCTCCATGTAGAACAACTTCCCCATGGCTCCATTTTATGGAACAACTTGATTCTTACCAGAATTTTATCAAGAAAGGTTGTAGATGGAAAGTGGGAAATGGCAGAGACATCAATTTTTGGAGTGATAATTGGTCTAATATTAGCCTCAATGATAGATTTGGTGTAGCTAAGGAGATTCTTGAACATAAATATGGTACTAAGGTCATTGATTACATGGAAATTGATGGAAATAAAAAGAGATGGAAACAACTCTCAGTGGATGGATTTGATTTGAAATTTGTGTTGTCCTCTCTTCAGAGCAATCTGGACCTCATCCCCTTGAATCAAGTGGACGTCAAAGATGAAATTGTATGGAAAAAATCTAGAGATGGGGACTATATGGTTAAATCTGGATATAATTCTTACTTTGAGAATACCCAGAGTGAATTTAATTGGAGCAAAATTTGGATGACTGAGTTAACCCCTAAAATCAACTTTTTATTTTGGCTTGTGCTCAGAGGAAGAATTCTTACTAATGATAACCTGATAAAGAAAGGGTTCATAATGCCTAATAGGTGCCACCTATGCAAAAAATATTTGAAGATATTAAGCACCTTTTTATCCACTGTGATTATGCTACCATGATTTGGAGCTATGCCTTTTCCAAGTTCAATGTTCTCTAGACGGATTGCCTAAGGACTTCATCCAATTCTGGACCCAATGGAATCCTCCTTTTAAGCATTGTGTTGTGAGAAGACTTTGGAAACTGGTCATGCCCCATATTATCTGGAGAATATGGAAAGATAGGAATGATATCATTTTTAGAAATAACAAACAACATTGCAAGCTCAACTTTGTTAAGATTGGGCATGCTGTTAAAGATAATATTGGGAGATTCAAACCTCCCAAAAATAAGAAGTATCCTGTTGACGAAGAGTACATTCTTTCCAATTGGAAGATTGGGCTGCTTGTTTATAGAATCGAAATACCTCAAACATTGATAAGTCTTCAATTCATTGGATTCCTCCCGAGAGAAACGACATAACTCAACTTTGATGGTGCCTCCAAGGGTAATCCTAGTTTTGCTATTGGGGAGGTGTTATTAAGGATCATAAAGACTATTTAGTTATTGCTTATGCTGGTAAAATGGGGATTTAGATGAATCATTATGTTGAAGCCCTAGCTTCTCTATGGGGGCTAAGGATTGCCAAAGATTATGATATTCAAAACTTAATTTTGGAAGGGGATTCTCTTAACATCATCAACCATCTAAACCAAACTTATCCTCCTAGCTAGACTATCAAGGACTTTATTATTGAAGCAAGAAATATTTGTCAAAATTTCAAGAATATCATCATTAGACATACCTATAGGGAGGGGAATAAGGTTGCGGACACATTGGCTAATATGGGCATCAATAATAATCTTATCATATGGGATAATGAAAATTACATCCCTAAGGAGGTTCAAACTAGCATTAATGTGGATAATTATGGGATTACATACGTGGAGTAATATTAATAATGACATGGAGCGGGCCTTAATGGAGGTGAAAGTTCACACATGTGTGAATTATCCTCCTTATTACCGCAACATTAAAGCCATTGAACCTTGCACAGGTGGGAGGAATTTCAAAAAACAGGATAGACATAAGGAAGAAATAGACTCTTACGAGGGTTTTGAGCTAGAAAATTCACAGGATTAGCAGGAAGAAGAAGAAAATGGGAGGGGTGCCGTGTCAATTGGAGCCATGTTGTGATCCATCCTAGAAGAATAACGAGGTACTTTGGAACCTCTTGCACAAGGGAGGCATCTCCAATTTCATTGAGCACATTTAGGGTCATGATTAGAACATTTTGGTTCATTTTTCTATGGATTGGAAGGATAGAAGGGTCAAATATGGTGGCCACCATGTTACTATCAACGAAGAGCTGATTGTTGAGGCTACAGGCCTAGAACTAGAGGGCTATCATTTTTTTAGTAAAAGGATTGACAGGGTTGCTGAGGCCAAGAAATTCTCTGACGAGGGTGAGGAGCTTGATTTTATTACTGCAGGGCATAAGGGTAAGTTCCATTCCCAATCCATATGATGAAGTGACGAATATGATGGTTAGATATATTTCTTTGGAAGGGTATTATAAAACGGTCCTTGTTAAACACGTTGTCTTTTTAAACCATTTTAAAAGGAATTGTGTGGTCTTCTTCCTTCACTACCTGCTTAATTCCTGATAAAATAGAATAAGATTGCAATGACCAAAGAGGGACGGAAGCCTCACAAATATTATTGATCATGAAATCAGATTACATAACAATGCAAGAGCTATAATATTTATAGATATTAGACAACCTCATATGGATAGACATGACACCCTATCAGGCACCAACTACGAGATGATAAGACCCATATCACATGCACATGTAATTACTACTAATACCAATATTGAATGTTATCCAACATAACAATATTGAATGCAAGTCACTAGACTAGAGTGCACATGTTGCACATTATTAAATAAAAGACAATGCAATAAAATGCAATAAATATGCCTATGCTAAATTATGCTAACATTCCCCCCCTTAATTTTGCATAGTTTCCAATGAAGTGGAGAGGAACTCTCTGAATAATGTGAATTTGTCATGTGCAAGTGACTTAGTGAAAACATCTGCCTTTTGTTCAGCTGTAGGATAGAACTGGAGTTGTATGTTGTGCTTCAAGACATGCTCGTGTATGAAATGAACCTGTACTTCAATATGCTTGGTTCTCTCATGAAATACTAGATTACAAACAAGCTTTAGAACTCCTTCATTATCAACATATACTGGAGTATATTTCTGTTGTGGTAGACCAATTCCTTCCAGTATTCGGCGTAGCCATATTGCTTCACAAACTTGACTTCACCTACATCTCGATACTCTCTTCGTAGGAGAGAAAGAAATAAAGTTTTGTTTCTTGCTTCCCCATGATATCGGTCCAGATCCCATAAAGAAGACAAAGCCTGATGTTGACTTCCTATCATCCATGTTTCCTACATGATCTGAATTTGAATATCTTGTCAAGAAGAAGTTGTTGTTCTTCTTATACTCTAGACCAAGGTCAACTGTACCCTTTAGATATCTCAGTATTCTCTTTGCTTCTTTCCAATGACATATTTTCAGTTCTTACATGAAGTGTGATAAATAGCTGACTGCAAAGCTGATATCTGGTCTAGTATATGTCAGGTAAATGAGACTCCCGATCAATTACCGATAGAGAGTTGCATTCACCGGTGGTGATGGATTGGAACGAGATAACTGAAGTCTCACTTCCATAGGTGTAGCAATAGGAGTGCAGTCCATCATCCCGAATTTCTCGAGCGTTAGCTTGGTGTATTTCAACCGTGACACAAATATATGATTCTCTTTTTACCATACTTCCAACCCAAGACAATAGTGTATGAGCCCAAGATCTGTCATGTTGAACGATTGGTTAAAATCCTTCTTTGTTGCATTGATCATCTTCACAGAACTACCTATAATGACTAGATCATTGACATAAACAACCACAATGAAAATCTCCCCCCCTTTCTTTTTGAGGTAGATATTGGGGTCATAAGGATTCCTTTCAAATCCATGACTTATGAGATGCTCATCAATTTTGATGTACCATGCCCAGGGGTGCCTGTTTTAGGCCATATAAAGATTTTATGAGTCTCGTATACCATCATCTATTTTCCTAGTATTACATAACCCTCTTGCTTTGAGTCCTATAGACTTCTTACAAATATCCATTAAGAAAGGCACTTTTCACATCCATTTGGTGAACTTTCTAACCAAATTGTGCAGCTAGAGCAAAGATCATCCTGATTGTCTTGATCTTGGCTGTGGGAGCAAATGTCTCTCATAATCATTACCTTCTTGTTGTGCATACCCCTTTGCTACAAGCCTTGCTTTATACTTGTCAATAGTCCCATCTGATTTGTACTTAGTCTTGAATATCCATCTCGCATCTAATGGGTTTCTTCCCTAGTGGAAGGTCGAAAAGTTGCCATGTGTTGTTCTTCATCTTGATCGATACTCGAATCCATGGCATCTTTCCAAGAATTTGATTGTAGGTCTTCCTGAACTATAGATGGCTCAATTGTTTCAACAACTCGCCCATTAGGGCATAATTGACCTCTTCAAAAGCTTTTGCAAGTTCTAGGTCCAGGATTGGATGATGTGCTAGGTGCTTCATCCAAATTTGCATCTCTTATTAATTGATTATACCATTTAGGTAACTTCTTAGCTGTTCCATTAGCTTGTGGTGGATCCAAGTTTTCACCATCATCGAATTCATCACTGTCATATTTAGTGGGAACATCAAATTCTTGTCTTCACAATAGGTGTATTATGCATGTTTTTGAGTCATTGAGTGGAGCAACTACTTTTTATTCTCAAACAACTCAACATCCCTACTTGTGTATACTTTCTTTGCTTTCAGATCCCATAATTTGTACCCAAGTGTTTCTTCACTATATCCAATGAATATCGAGTTTCTCACTTTCATATCCAACATGTTCTTGTTCTTCTTGGGTATGTGCATGCTAGCTTTACACCCAAATACTCTTAGGTGTGCAATTGATGGTTTTGATTTGACCATGCTTCTTGAGGTGTCACTCCTTCAAGAGCTACTTTGTGGGAACTCTGTTCAACAAATAGACTCATGCAGTTCTTATGACTTTTGCCCAAAATATCTTTGTTAAACTGAGTTGTCAATCATACATCACACCATTTCCATGATAGTATGATTCCTTCTCTCAACTATACCATTCTGCTGTGGTGTGTGAGTAGGAGGCATTTGTCAACGAATCCCATGAGCTTCTAGGTAAGTCTTGAACTCATTGCTTGTGAATTCCCCCCCTTGATCTGAGCGGAGAGTTTTGATCTTGCGACCAACTTCATTCTCAACAAGTGCTTTGAACTTTTGAAATGTCTCAAAGGCTTGACTCTTGTTTCTTAGATAATATATCCACATCTTTCTTGAGTAGTCATCAACACAAAGCATGAAGTATTGACATCTAGAATGACTTGGTTGCATGGGCTTGCAAAGATTGGTTTGCACCAAATCAAGTTTTCCTTAGCTCTATATGAGTTCTTTCGGAAGGGTACTGTGTTGCTTTCTAGCTAGGCAATTATGACACTTGTCGTCTGTCGTGTTTGAGTGTAGATAATGCTTTCACCATGTTTCCCTTTTGAAGTGTTTGGAGATATTCAAAACCGATGTGACCATATCTCGCGATGCCATAGTTCTGCAGATTGTGTCTTTGGCCACTAGAGCTTGATCATCCTTGTGGATAAAATCAATTTGGAACATACGTCCCACATTGGAGGCTCTTGCTACAATCTTAGAACCTCTTGACTTATCTCTTATCAAACACACTTTTTCTCCATTATTACTGTCAAAATCCAACTTTAAGTTGCGATCAAGGAGTTGACTAACTGATAGAAAATTCTTGGTCAACCTAGGTACATACAATACATATGTGATTTTGTAGTCATGATTTCCAAGAGGTAGTGAAATGTTTCCAATCACCTTAACACCTTTGTATGCTAAGTCATCACCTAATGACACATGGTTCTTGTTAGGTGAGTCACGTAGTGTGTAGAACCAATCCTTGCGTCCAGTCATGTGTTGAGTTTCACCCGAGTCAACATACCAAATATCTTGTGTGGACTTGGTTTCTTCATCAAATTGAGCAGAATACATGTGGTGTCCTTCATCTAGATCATCCTCATGTTCGGAAATGTACCCTTGTTGTTTGGGTTTTCTTTGCTAATTACCATTTTTCGCCCTTGATTGTTATTGTTGTTGGACTTCCCTTGATTTGAATTATTGTTACCCTATCGGTTGTTGGGTTTTGAATTGCTTGATGAACCCTTTTTGTAGGAATTGTACCAACAATATTTGATGTTATGTCCCCCTCTATTGCAAATGGGACACTTCTTGGTGTTGTCTCATTGACTTTGGTCCCTTTGTTGACTTTGATTTTGTTGGAACTTCTTATGATTGGACTGAAATTTCCCTTTCTTTTATGATTGGAAGATAGTGCTTGCTCATATTCATGATCTTTGTTGTTCACTACCTCTTCTTGTTGGAGTAGATTGACCAACTTCTCAAAGGTGATTGTGTGTTCACTCATATTAATAGTTGTCACAAAGATTACGTAAGAAGGAGGAAGTTCTCGCAACACAATTGGTACGAGGTCTTCATCACTTATTCCCAATGCCAATAGATATGCCCTCAAAGTAGCAACTCGTCTCAAAAAAACTTCAACCTTCTCATTGTGCTTGAACTTGAGAGTATGCAGTTGTGATAGTAGGTTGAGGATGACATTCTTGTTCTTTGCCTCATAGACTGTGCTCAACTTATCCCATGCATCCTTGGCCGATGTGGCATCTCTAATGTGGGGTTGCACATCGTCCGTTACGTCAAACAAGATGATCAACTTGGCCTTTTGATTGGCCCTGTCAAATTGAACTTGTTGTCTTCCATCATTAAGTGATCTTGTTGTTGTTCCATCTACAACTATCCATAGGTCTTTAAACTAAAGTAACATCTTGGTCTTCGGTTTCCATGAAGCATAGTTGTCTCCTCTAAGTAGTTGTGAATCTGGAAAGAAGAAATTTGGTGCTTGTGCACCCATTTCTATAATCTGAATTTCTAAAACTCTGAATTTCTCACAAAGGGTAAGGCTCTTATCACTCCGTGTTTATGGTCTCGCTCTCAATATACTTTGTCAGCTGATATACCAAACCTTTCTATATACGCTCCCTTCCGATATACCCATTGGTATGTGGAAGAATATTACCCTTTCAATATACCCATCAGTATGGAAAGAGGTGTTAACACACGTGAAATAATTTAGTATGTGGTACGTAGACAGTATGGAGAGGGGTTTGTGCAAGCACAAACGAATGGGAGGGCTCAAATGTGTGTGTATTGTGTCCTTATTACTCCCCGTCGATTTTATAGGGTCAATGCCTAGATGACATTTAGGTAGCTTTGTTAGGCGTTAAGTGCAGTAGTAGTTATGACGGTATCACCCATAAGCACTTCCCAGAGGCACCGTATATACTGAACGCTGCTATGAGATCAAAGATCTCGTGTGATAGAATCAAACATAAAATTAAAAATTTGCACTTTTTTTTTTGGACCTTTATGCACCAAGATTAGTACAAAATGCTCCAAAAGTACATCAAAATGAAGTTTTTTTTGTGTGTTCCCCCTCTTTAGAAAAAGGGTCTAGAATCACAAAATACACAATTTAGGCCAAAAATATTTTTTACCCCCAATAGGTGTTTTTCCGCTAAATTTAGTGGTGACTTTAAATGTGTTTGGTGAGCTTTTAAATTTGGAAATATCCCAATATTTAGTAATTATCCAAATTTAAAAATAAATAAAATTTAATAATAAATATGGAGAGAGTGGGAATTGAACCGCTGACCTATTTGTTCCTAAGATCCAAACAAACAATCTTAATATTGTTTTCACCTTTTCTCACAAACCGTGATCTGTGTTTTTCCAAAATTTTGACAAGCGTCATAAAATATTTTCTTGAAACCCAAAATTTTTTAGAGGAATCAAAATCTTGGTTTTGAGATCTTACCAATTTACCACTAGATCTGATTTTTTTCAGAAAAAATGATCCAACTTATCTGAGACTTTTCATCACATGTAGAGGCTGAATCGAAGATGATGTAAACTACAAATTTGTGTTTTTCCTTCTTATATTTCCAGAAAGAAAAATGGCACATCAATCGACATTGTATGAAAAATTTACGTCCCTTTTTCTAATAGCTATATGCTGGAATTTTGTTGTAGAGGCCTTCAACCTTTGCTCCGAATTCTTCACACCTCAACTTTTAGATCTGATTTTTTATTTATTTTTAGATCTGATCTTTTTTTTTTTAACTCTGTTTTTTAGATCTGTAATTTTTATTTTTTTAGGATCTCTTTTTTTCGCAAATCTTTTTTTTTTCAAGATCTTTTTTTTTTTTAAAGATCTCCAAATTTGAAATATTTCACCAATATGTTGGATCAATTGGCTATGCCAATGACTAATAATTTTTTTTTACCTTCCGGATAAATGGATAGGTCAAAATTTAGTTGAGGTATGCTTAGAAGGAATGGAGGTTTGTGGGATGCTTCAATGGCTCTCCTTTGATGCGAGATCTTCTTCTCCAATGGATCCTCTCCAATAGTGCTCCTCTTGACCTTGCTTGGATAGAACATGCTCGATACCAAATGATAAAATAGAATAATATTGTAATGACCAAAGTGGGATGGAAGACTCACAAATATTATTGATCATGAAATCAGATTACATAACAATGCAAGAGTGTAATATTTATAGATATTAGATAGCCTCATATGGATAGACATGACACCCTATCGGGCACCAACTACAAGAATATAAGACCCATCTCGCATACACATGTAATTACTACTAATACCAATATTGAATGCAAGTCACTATACTAGAGTGCAAATGTTGCATATTATTAAATAAAAGACAATGCAATAAAATGCAATAAATATGCCTATGCTAAATTATGCTAACAATTCCCTTTAGCACTATGTTCTGGACTTTCAAAAGCACTCCTGTGATATTCCTTTAGAAAAGGAACTTATCTTCTTGTTGCACAAGCTTTTTGTTTCCAAGTTCCTTAGCTTCCCGACTGCTCCCAGTGATCCGCACGCTACCACCTCCTCTGCTCCCACTCCCATTCTTGACACCCCTTCCAAATCCAAAACCAAGAACCCCAAGATTTCAAAAATGGACACCCCTCACACTACCAGGATTCTCAGAAGCACCAAAGAGATGGAGGTTACTCAAAACTTGTTGCATATCGAAATTGCGTATTGATATGGCCCTGCATCAGGAGGGGATTCATGTGCCTCATAGATTGGAGTCTCTGGAGAAAGAGATGAAGCAGTTGAAGAAGGACCTTCAGCATATGGAAAAGTAGAAAGGAAAAAGAAAAATTGATGAAGATAATGACAATGGAAAGGATCATATTGTTGATATTTATAAGAAGTTGAACTCTCTGGACAGTAGACTAGGGGAGAGATAAAGATAGACATGATCACAACATGGCTATCTTCAAAGCCATAAGTGAATTTTTAGAGCAGCAAGTTTGGAGCATTGCCATGCTCAGTGGGATCCCTACAACTATTTGGGGGAATGATAAAGAGAGGAGTCTAACCATCTCACAGTTGAATGCTTCGGACCCAACGCACATTGGCATTGTTCACCTCGTTGCAAATGATCTAGTCTAGAATTGAAAGAGCATCCAAGAAGTAAACTCACTTGGGATGGCGGGAATCATTTTAGATGCTAATCTTTTGTGGTCTTTTTGTTGTGAATTTGCTACTTTTTTTCGTTTTGCATTACGGTCCATGTCCTTTTTTGTTTCTTGTTTGTAACTATCTCTTGGTTACTTATGGAAATAGTGTTCTATCTAGATTTTGATCCTTTTTGTTGCATCTACATAGTTATATCAGGTTGTTGAGCCCTTTTTGTAACAGGGTATAGTCCCTTTAAAACTATTTACCAATAATAAAAAAATATTTAACCACATCATTCGTTTTGAAATGATGCTTCTAAACATTTGTTCAATATATTTTTACTTAACATAAAGTTTCATGTTATATTTATCCTTGTGTATATCAAGAACATAGATTTGTTCCTATTTACAAAGTATTAGGTAATAGATATGACATCAAATTGCCGCCTTTTCTTACAGTTTCAAATATATTAATTAATAATAATAATGAAAACTATAATTATTTTCTAAAGTTTAAGTTCAAGGTTTAGGGTTTGGATTTTAGGGATTAGGCCTCAAGGTTCATGGTTTAGGGTATAATTTTTAGGGCTTAGGGTTCAATGATTAGGGTTTAAGGTTTAGGGTTTAAGACTTAGGGTTCAAGATTTAGGGTTTATGACTTAAGGTTGAGGGTTTAGAATTTATGGTTTATCCTAAATAACATAATTAGGAAAACTTAACACTAATATGACACCATAAACAATCAAATGATATCTTAAAAACTAATGTGATACCCTAAACACTAAAATATTGATATGACATAAAACACTAATGTGTCACCACCAATAATACATTTGGGACACACTATTCACTAATGCGACATCCTAAACATTGATATGACACCCTAAACACTATTACGAGACCCTAAACAAGTTATAGAGTCATGTAGAAACCCTAAAAATTCAAAATTCATACCTATTCCTAGTCATGCCTATCATGTGCACAATGTTCCAAATCATATCTAGAATACATTTAAAACCATTATCCTCCCACATTCTAGTAGAATTCAATATAAGCCCCATACTCCATTTTTTACTATCATTTGAATAAGAAAAGGGGTTTGATACACATATTGTTGAGCTAATGTACTTTCGAGATATCTCAGAAAGAAAGTCCTTGTTGTTCAATATTCCCAATGTCAATCCTAGTGTTTTGCAGGTAGTTAGAACACAATAATTTTAAGGGATTTCACTTGCGCATGTCACATGACACTATAGAGTTCAAGACATGTGGAGTGGAATATATCGACATCACATGTTGAGATGATGTAACTTATTTAAATTTACTAACCATAGAACATGGCCTGTTAGGTTGTTTTGTGCCATCTTTCTAGACCAATATCTTAGGCCATCCTCGACACATGTCTAAGAAACTATGTAAATACTTTCAGGAGTTTTTCTTAGGTCATCCATGTGTATATAAAGAACATAAATTTGTTCCTATTTTCACAGTATTAGGTAATAGATATTTTTCGTCGATCTCACTTATAAACATACTGATGTAATTCCTACTTATTCTTGGAAAGATTAGATGATCACTAGCTTCATTTAGATAGTATTGTAGATTTGATTTGCATTCCTTCCACATAACAAAACATTCATTTTTTTGCATGATTTTTATATAAAATTAACGATAAATATATTTATTTTTATAACATTAACATAACATCTCTACAAGTATTATTTAAAATTATTCTAATTCTAATGATGAATGAAAACATAGTATTAGCTAAAATTATTCTAATTCTATCACCATAAACAATAATAAGTCACCCACATTAAATTAATTTTGGACACTTTAAACACTTATACGACACCTTGAACACTAATTAGTCACCCCACATAAAATAATTGAGATACACTAAACATTAATTTAACACCCTAAACATTGATACAATACCCTAAATAATGTCATGATACTCTATGCACTAATTATTCATCCTTTATTTCATAATTAGGATAACCTAAACACTAATGAAACACATGGTCTCATACAAAACCATAATCATTACTATAATACCCTATAAACTCATACGACACCTTAAACACTAATATGACACCCTAAACACTCATATGACATCCTAAACACTCAAAAATTGATGCAAAACCTTGGACACTAATGGGTTACTCTAAATAACATAATTTAGACACAAAAAAACACTAATGTTATACCCTAAAAAAATTATAAGACATGATAAACACTAATATGACACCCTATACACTATTAGAAGACTATAAACATTAAGGGATCACCATAAATAATATAATTAGGACACCTTACAAAATAATTTGATATCATAAGCACTCATATTAAACACTAATACACCACCCTAAACATTCGAACATTGATACAAAAACCTAAACACTAATGGGTCAACCTAAATAACATAATTGACAATCGAGATACTTTGAGCATTAACAAAACAACCCTAAACTTGATATGAAACCCTAAAAACTATAATGAGACCTTACAAACTAATGGGTCACTTTACAAAACACAATTGGAATGCCCTAAATATTAATGTGTCATCCTAAACAATCATATGATACCCTAAACACTCAAACACGATATGATGCCCTAAACACTAACTTGTCATCTTAAATAACACAATTACAACACCCTAAACTATAATACAACACCTAACATTAATTTAACATGTATTAGGGTTCAATTGGTATAAATGATTCCAAATCTAGCCCTAATACATGTTCAATTGTCACATTAGGTGTATTAGGGCTCGATTGGTGGAAACAAGGGAAAACTAATACTCGACACTCAAATAGGCCACCTTGAACATGTGGAAAACCATTGTGTTTTTCAACATGCTGAAAAACATAGCATGTTTTTCAGCATGTTAAAAAACACAATGTGTTTTCCATCTTGATAAAAACACGTTGTGTTTTCCATCTTAACGAAAAAAATATTATGGACAGTGGACTGTGTTTTCCATCTTAACTGATGTAATTAATTATTATCATATATAGAAAGTTTATAACGTACATAAAATACAAAGGGTAAATAGTGGACAGTGGATTTAATCCTTTATTTTTCACTAAAATCGAGGGAAAACATTTTCCCCTAAAAATGTAACTATGCATTTAGTATGATATGTGGTCCCCTAGCTCATGATTGGTGATAACATTTGTTTAATCCAAATATGAATGTTATAACTATATATCTAGATGTAGATGGAAAAAATAGAGATTGTCGACATTGTATTTCAAGACATTTATTATTAAGGTTCTTGTTAACAAATATGAATTCAAATATTAAGTTCATACTTGTGTATGATATAACATATATCTGTGAGCATTGGGATCTAGTTTTAGATACATGCAATTAGAATTACGAGACTTCATAAAATAGAATTTTCCTTGAACTATAGTATGGCATAAGAATCAAATTGGGAGTTTCTATTTCTAAACATTTCATATATGGATCGAGAAAGGGAATCCCCTATAGTGGAGTATGCACTCACCTTGGAGGTATATAAAGGACTCGTCTAAGAATGTTCATCCTTTTCCCTTTTCTTAAGATCTATTAAGAGGTTCAATTCTACTTCTTAATACCCTAACATGTTATATTAAATATACTTCTACCTTGGATATGAATGCGATAGAAAGTTATGGTTCTCTATATTATTACTTGCACATGGTTATATGAACTTGTAGATAAGTTGATCATGTGTATAGGTACATACTCATGAAGTTTCATATGTATTTTGATTGTTCCTTTTGTATAAGGTTGTGGATGTGCTCTAGTATTGCTATTAGGTGTGCATTTTGAGTGGATGTGTTCTACAATTATTATATGTTATATATGACATGAATACACCTCCATTATTTTGAGATGATATATTTATAGTATATCTCACTCATCTCAAAAAGGGGGAATTCAATGTGGTTATCGCAAAGCATAGAAATGCAATTCAGAGACACATAAATATTACAAACTTTAGAATACAATAGAATATGTTATAGGGACATACTTACATTTACAAATAAAAACCATTCATAGATCTTTGATCTAGATGGAATCATCCAATAGAGGGTGAAACCATTGGATTTTGTTGTCCCAAATATATTTTATTTTCCTAAGTTGTTGCAAACATCCAAAATGTCTACAAAAATATGGGTTTCTAAAGGTCTCTAATATAGCTTTAGGGATAGATACACAATTTCAACATAGATTTTACTACATCTTATTTTACACAATTTGAAACAAAAATTGTTGAATGACAAATTACTTCCATTCTTACAAGTGCAATACGAGAATTCCTCTATTGTAAATCTTAGAGATGTGTTGTTGAGTTTGGGATTTGGTTATATATTAGATTTGGTTGCTATGGGGAAGGACAACAGGTGACTGGTGGTTCCATTTTCAAATCACCATGTTAAGGCATTCAAAATTTGTCAATAATCACAAGATTATGGGGTCTCGGTTTGTTATTGGGAAATCAATCAACTCTTTTTCTTAACAAATTATGCAACATCAAAATTTTAAAATGGAGAGTGAAAGTCATCAAATGGCTTCTCCTCTCTCCCAATACTCATCAACCTAATCAATCATGACAAATATACTCTCCCTTGTATGTAAGATTCATAACATTTATATTAAAATAACATGCCTTGATTCAAGCGTGTCTCTTCCCATAGAGTGGTAGAATAGTCATAAAGGTGGTAACGTTATCTTTTGTCTTTCCTTTAACCATCACTCTCTGGCCCTCTAGCTTCTTGAATGTAATTCCACCATTACTTGGCTTCCAAATAATATAAATTTTGGAGCTCTCTTTCCATTGTTTTAGTGATGGTCTCTCTCATTTTCTTTCATCAGTTCATGGCTTCACAATGGCTAAAAGTGATAATAGTTTCAAGCGAGAAAAGAGGATTCTTGGTTAGTTTGTAGAAAAGAAGATAAATTAGGTGAGGACAAGGGGTCTCAACAAACCTAAGGTTGCATACAACCGAAAAGGACTGGTGTAAGAATGATTATATATTGGTTTTCTTTAGCCCCTTATCCCTCTTTGCTAGGGAATTCATCAAGAATATTGACTGGTGAAGAAAACAGAATGTTGGTTGAAAACATTTTTAGATAAGGACAATACATTATTAACAAAGTATTAGTATTTAATAGGTGTGTTTATTTATCTATGACGAATATAATAGAGATATTAGGGTGAAATTGGGGGGAATAGTAAAAGTGTAGATAAAAATAAAATTGGAAGAATATTTTGATTTACATTTTGATTCACAACTGCAGACATATTTGGTGATGAATTACATTAACCAAATTTAACAATCGATTGAAAAATTAATAAACATGGTTTTATTTTAAATCAAATTAGTTCTAGATCCATATTTAATGTGACAACAGAAAGAAAAATTAAGAAGATTTCCTTTGCCATGGTTGTATATAAAGAAAAATAAAAAAAAAAAACCAAATTGCATATTCTTGAAGGTCCTTTGGTTTACAATGTCAAATTACCTGTGACTAGACTCGATTGTGTGCTGTGGAACGTCCCTTCCTAACAAATGTGATTGCTTTCCTCACTGGTCTATGAATGCCTTCCTCTTAAAACATACACTGGATCTTTCTACGGTTTGCGAAAGTTCTGCGAAAGCTTGTAGTTTAATGTTAAGTGGTTTGGTAGATGTTTAATGTTTAAGTGGTTTGATTCTATACTACCCGTGGAAAGATTTCCAATTTTCACCAAGCTCCTTAAATGCATTTGACCCCTCGCCAGCGGCAATACACTGAGTCATCTCTGTAATTTATCCTCCGTACACACGAGCAGATTCGGTGTGATTTGACTCCCTCTGGTGCCGAGTTTTCTTGCAGGTCATGCCTTTTACATGTGCATGTAATGGAAAGCATGGTCCGCACATACATGAGAGCAAATCGAGTGGAGGGTAGCCGCTTGACTTTTTAGCATAACCAAAATCGAGTGGAGGGTAGCCGCTTGCTTGTTTAGCATAACCAAAATCGTATTCAAATACGTAAGAACTGACGTCGAGTATAGCGTAGGAAGCACTCCACGGTACTTCTTACTACTTACTGCTGAGTATAGCGTAGGAAGCACTCCACGGTACCGATTGCGAATATTGCTACCTAGTACCCATAACCTTAGGATTTTGAGGATCTTGATGAAGAGCGTGTGGGAATTTCGAAGTACGCCTGGCCATTACATATGAATGTAAACCGTCCCGTACATGGGAATCTGGGATATGAAGGGAAAGGAAAAGAAACAGCGGTGGAGCAAACATGAAAAAGAAAGAGGATTGGTCACAGAGTTCAGACTAGAGAGGATGTACAGTGCGATTTTCTTGTTATAAAGATAGTAGACAGTGGGATACTTATGTTAAAGTTTGAAGCATGTTACAGATGGGCAGTGATTGCGATTGAGTGGAAAGAATCACGAATGCAATGCCTATTTGTAGTAATGTTGTTTTCACTTCATTGCAGGTTGCCTCCAACTCACCGCCATTCACAAGTTCAAATTGTACACGTTGAATTATCATATGGAAACCTGTCATTCGCCACACTCTCTCCACTACTTGGTTTGATGTAAAACGCCCAGAGGCAGTGAATAATTGACAATCACTCCTATTCATAATCAACTCGGAGTTTGGAGTTTGGAGTTTGGTATGGTATTCAAAGTTTTTTCATTTTGATTTAAATTTTTGATGTGATTTGTGTGCGTGATTTTTTAGGAAGGCAGATGCATATAGGCTTTAAAAAGAATTAATTTTACATTCTTCCCTGACCAATCATAGTGATGCATGTGATATTTTATATGATTTGTATATATATTTTTAAAATTATATATTTATTTGATTTTTCTAAAAGTTGATTTGATTTTTCTGATTGGCTGAAAATAAATTCTAGCAATTTCAAAAAATTCTGAATAATAAAAACATGAATTTTCAAAATTTTCATATACTATAGTTTAAACATTATAATTATAAAACGCTGGTACATTGCAGCAAATGTTGCAAGTGCAACATTAAATCAATAGTTTGCAGTAATTGAACCCGCTTCATATATAGATCCAAATCAATCAATTTGTATATAGTAAAATGAGGAGATATTAGGGTTACAGATTTATCTCTGTGTGCAAGTTTGATTTAACCCATAATGGTACTGATTTTAGGATGGCTATTAGTGAGAGCTCTGTTTAGCACAGTTCGTAACATTCTTTTATTTAATAATGAGAGTACAAAACCCTACTTTACCATTGTTAGTAAAGTAGAGCTCTGACTTCTACACTCGCTACAACTATCCAATTACTACTAAATTTACAACGTTAACTTGGGTTTCCATGTGGTTAATGCCTCGGATCTCAAATAAAGTGCTTGTATTATTATGCAAAGGAAAGAAATTTTTATTTATAATATCAAGCAAAAACCACATCGGACGTGTTGTCACTCCTTACAATTCTCTCCTCCAATTTACGGTGCTTCGACAAAATATGTCATTCATGACCTTGTTATGAGTAGCATTGTATTATACAAATTTATTAATAGAAGTATGTTTTTAAATTAAAAATTCTATGTTATATTTATATAATACCACTTTTAATAATTATTGTTGTATTTAATGACATAAGTGAAAGGCTTTTTTCTTGAAATGAATTGGTTTAGTTATTACCCATTTCCTTAAGGGAACAACGATTACTATTTTTTCTGGTATAATTTGTTAGGTTTTCTAAATATATTTTTTAATACTATTGGTGTAAATATTTTGAGACTATAATTATTTATTTATTAAAAATGATGTCTTGTATTTGTTGGTGGTGAAAAGCTGTCATATAGCCAATTTTTTCTCAAGGACTAGAGTTCAAGGGGTGATTTTCTTTTCGAATACTAGGTAGGTAAGTTAATCCCTACCACCATACATGTGGCTGCGTTGCTTTTCATACTTGGGTTTCAACAATTGTTTTGCTTTGTAGGGTGAGCCTTATTCAATGCAGATGTCCTTTAATTTTTCAATAGCATTTGTTTCTCGGTTTTTATCAAATAATAATTTGACAAAAAAATTTGTGATTATTCTCTTAATGGACGGATTTTACAACTTTTCCATGATAATCATGATGTCATCTCTCTTTCTCTATTAATTTGCCTATTCAAATTTAGTGTGGTTGGGTGAATAGTCTTTTGTTTTTTTTAATTTGTTTACAACAAGCTTAACAATTTTTTCTTATTAGATCGGGGTGTTTTTCCTTCTAAGAAGAGACAAGTGTTAGGTTTTTGTTGTGTTTTATATTTTGAAAATATGATTTGATCATTGTATATTCATTGCATATACCTTTTTTCAAGATTGAATTTATTTGAGTTCTATGTGGTTTAGAATAAAATTTGAGTTTTACTTTTTTTTTTGTATTATATGATCTTTTTGCATTACATTTTGGGGAAAGTGTCTCAAGCCACAAGCACACTTAATGTTTACTCCTAGATCAAATACGTATATTGAGATATTTTTTCTGAAGTACATGTATGTAGAGAATGACAAACTTCAATCTAGAATTAGACTTTTTTAGTTAAGTTAAAATTGATAAACAAAAATGTACAATCCTTTCCTCTTAGCTCTCCCGTAAACGTAAATTCCTGCATTTTCTCTATTTGTGATTGGAATCACAAAGTATTGGTAAACACACATCAATTCTTGTTTACAAAACTTGTCGAAGAATTTTCCTACCATTTGAAGAATATTTTTTTGTGAAAAGGTATAATACTCTTAATTTTTTTTTTTAATTGTATATTTTCTTTGGATGTGGAAAGGGGTTTTGATTTGTATACACATATATATTCCTTACAGTTCTTGTCTATTATTGATAGGAATCAGATCTTGTAAATCAAGCATGTCAAGTAAACAAATGAATTTTCTTTATCATGTTGTATTACTACATGTGTTTAAAATCGTATGAGTATTTCACAAACGAAATATTAAGTTATCGCTTATGAAGAAATTGACATTTGTAACTAGTTATTGCTTATACAATGCATCCATTTGTGATAAGTTGTTGCTTATGAGGAAATTGGCATTTGATGGGGCTTTTACAATATCTAACAAAAATACCCTTTTTTTTAGTTCATGATTTGAAATACATGAAGATAGTGATAGTTGATAGTGTGATCATTCTCATGAAAATCATAATATTGGTGTTATAAGAATCATTTTTCCATTTAGATAAGCTATCTGTAGTGTCAAAATCCTCTTTTGTATGTAATTTGTAATGCCCCCTAACTTACCTGGACTCGGCCAACTTCATCTCCTTGGCGTGGCAGGTGGAGATTTTATTGTGTGACGTGATGGAATCAGATTTTTATCTGACTTTCCTTGTGTTCGTCTCCCTCCCGCCATGGCATTAATGAGCCCTGCACCCTTTTGCTTGGCGTGTTCAATTTTCTCCCTGTCGGTGGCCGCACCCACTAAATTTCCTGATTTGCAAATATTTTGTTTGACCTGCCTGCTCCCTCTCGGACATCGTGAGATCTCCCGTGGATTGCCTGCATGTGGAGTGCTTGAGAAGGCATCGTAATCTTGTCTGCCAAGTTCCTTTTCTCACGTTTTCTCCTTGACGCCTCCTTCTTCCTGCCCTGAACCACGAATGCTTGCTTGTGCTCCTTCAGATGTTGCAACAGATGAATTGCTACACCGTGTTCTGGACTGTGGATTCTCAAATCGTGTTGTGCAGGCAGTCTCAGTGGGGTGCAGAACCGAAATCCTCCTAGGAAAGAGCCGTGAGGAGGTGTCTGGTGTTTGCAGTTGCCATAGGGCGATCCCAAGGAGCCGTGGGTGTGAAATCCTGAAGTTCTGGTTATACACGACCACACAGTCGTGATCAGTTGTAGCAAATCTTGCAGCTGTAGTGGATGAACGAGGTAAAGTTTTAGTTGAGCTGTCCTTCCTTTTCATTTTGGGAAGTCGCTTCTGTCCAGGTGGCGAATCTAACATGGAAGAAGCTCGATCCAACCTTGAGGCAAGTTTTGCAATGAGGCTGAGAGTGTTATTTCACTGCTGTTTCACTGCGTCCACTGTGGTTTTAGATGAAGCTACAAGCTAGGGAAGCTGGCGTGTTACCTCCACTTTCCTTGGGAGCTGTAAGGTGTGTTCTTGTGGGGATCCACAGCAACTGATTGCAGCAGTAAATAGCCAGGCAACGGGCTTGTTGCAGTTGTAGAAGCCTTCATGAACGCCTCCAACCAACGGGTTGTTCAACTTCATTGTTGTCTGTTCAGTACAAAATGCACCCTCAAATTTGAGATTCTCCTACCAGATATTTTTTATCAAAATCGATTAAGTGACAGTGTGGCTGTTACCAGGAGACCTGATGAAATTTATTTACAAAGATTCTCTTTAGAGATCTTCTTGCTGTTTGATGTAACTCATGGAAGAGAACCTCATAGAGGCGTGGATCTGTTCATATCAGAATATTCATGAAGCACATTTTGCTTTGAAATTATATGAGCATCTTCAAACGAGTCACTATGTTGGCAGGCATAAAGGGTGCTGTTGGAATTATCACACCTTACAAGCTACAGCTGTGCTGTTTGCACCGAGAGTTTGATGCTGTCCCCAGATCTGATGAAGGAAAAAGGTTGGTGATTTAGTTGGATATGCGGGGAATCCTATGGGTTCATACACTGAGGAGCAGATTCTTCCTGCAAGTTTTGTTGTACCAGTGCCATCTACCATTTATCCTATTGTGGGTGCTGCAATTATGCTGAAGGGTATGACTGCTCAGTTTCTTCTTCGGCGTTGCTTTAAGGTGGAGCCCGGGCATACAATTCTTGTGCACGCTGCAGCTGGAGAAGTAGGATTTTTGTTATGTCAATGGGGTTATGCCCTTGGTGCCACTGTCATTGGTACTGTATTACCGACCAAGGAGAAGGCCGCACAAGCAATTGAAGATGGATGCCATCATCCCATTATCTATACCCAGGAAGATTTTGTAGATTGTGTTAAGAAATTACAAAAGGACAAGGTGTGCAGGTCGTTTTTGATTCTGAGGACAAGGACACATTCCAGGGATCTTTGGAGTGCTTGGTTTCTAGAGGTTACATGGTGAGCTTTGGTCAGTCATCAGGTGCAATTGATCGTGTTCCTTTGTCAGCCCTTGCCCCAAGATCATTGTTTTTGACACAGCCTTCCATGATGCAATACACTGCAACTCGAGAAGAGCTCCTGGAAACTGCAGGAGAATTATTTGCAAATGTTGCATCTGGTGTTCTTAAAGTCCGTGTGACAAAGACATACCCACTGGCAGAAGCTGCAAAGGCTCATGCCGACCTCGAGGGTAGGAAGACAAGCGGTTCAATAGTTTTGATTTTCCGATAACTAGCTGATGTGGAAAAACGTAGATCCAGGAGCGTGATGTTATCATTATGTCTCGTGTCCGAGCTTCAAATCATGGGGTTGGTTTGTAGCTGTTTTTCACTGCGTGGTTGTGGCGCTAGCTCGAGCTCGCAAAGCACTTTGGGTTAAAGGCAAGCAACGGCATTGAAACAATCATATGCATGGAGATGGCGTTTTAAACCAGGCATGTTAAATCTACTCCTTGTAATAGTTTTCTACCTTCTTTCAGTATCTTGAAATGAATTTTCTTTCCTCTTGAATGGCGCCTAGACTAGATGTTTTCGTGGTTGTTTATATCACTGCCTGATTGTGTGGTTGTTCCTTTAAATCTTATTCCAATTTCGCTGATTTTGCTTGGAATGTTCCTTCCTCTCTTATAGCTTACTCTATTTCATATTTGTCTAAATGGGTTACTGCAATATTGAGTGATGCAGTCTAGTTCGTAGGGAAGGAAACATTATTGAGTTTTGTTTGCTTATATGACTTTCTTTTAAAAAAGAATTCTGTGATGGTAATTATAATTGAAGGTTACTAAATAGAAGGTTAAGCCTACATACCTCTTTTGGTTGAATAAATACGCATTTCCTGTTTAGGGCTCTCTTGTTTTGCTAAAAGGTACATTAATAGTGACGTTGTGTCTGAAACTTGTTTAAGCCTATGGGCATTCCTTACTTTATGTTTGATTAGAAAATGGCATTTGGGGTTTGTTTTAGAACTGTACATGGTTGACTGTTGTACCTAGTCTAGATGAGGGATAACCTGGCATCTATTTTGGCCTCCACGTGTTGAGAGTATTACTATACCTAATTCTTGATGTAAACTCTTGTATGATTAAAGCAAGGGGAAACATTGTAAGTTTAACTGAATGAAATCTCTACAATTTTTATTAAGGGTCGCAAGCAAGCTACTACTAGCTAGACTGAAACAAAAGTTGTAGGTGAATCCATGGTACTGGACTCGTGAACTCGTTTCCTGTTAGATGACAGCTGATTTCAGTGATAATATCATAGGTGGCTGTTATATTTATCTATTTGATATTTGCTAAGACTTTTCCTCGATAAGCCCACATGGATCGGGTAAAATTTTCCATCTTCTATACCTTTGGCAAGGAGTTCATAGAACTTCTAGCCCTGACCGCACTGCGTAACCTTCCTGATAGCTATGTGCGTTGGTTCTTGGTTTGTGCTTGTACTCGTGGTAAGGTCTTTTGAGTCTGGGGCATCGTTGGTGTTTTTCCCTCTGCGTATCGAATCCCTTTGTTTTCGAACTCGAATACCTTATACTTCAAACTTGGTTACTAAAAGGTCCCATTTTGTGGCCTTGTTAGGGAAATCAATTTTTATTTTAATGTTTATTGACATTGTCTGAATTATATAAAAATTATTAACGACTTTTGGGTTTAGTCTTCCCTTATATTATGTAGAGAAGTTGACGATTAGGATAGGGTTTGTTGGTAGAATAATGGCCCTTTCTGTGTCTCTTTCGTACGCTTTTGGAAAAGTGGATTTGTTTTGGTTAACTAGTACTACGTTTTAAGAAATCCGATAAGGAGGTAGTGGTAAACTCCTTGGTTAAAACCAAAACTATAGTTGTGTTCTTTTAAGGGCATCGAACCCATATTACTTTGAAGCCCCCCTGGAAGAATTGGATAACGTCATTTTGCTTCGCGCCTACGATCATAATTAGTACGCTTTGTCTTCTCTTGGACCCCTTTAGTTGGATGGAGTAAATTTTGGATTCCTATCACGTAACCCATAGGATTACATGAAGGAGATATCAACACTCTTGACTTTCTTGTTCCCAACCCATAAGGTCTTGCCTTGATTTATGTAATTTTGTTCTTACTAGTATTTGGACTTTCTCCTTGTTGGATGATTTAGTTTTCTCTCTCATGAGATTAATATTGGAGTTGTGAGTTGTGTTTTAATCCATTTCTGAATTTAGAATATTCCTTTCTTGATATTGTTAATTGTTAGCTTACTATTGCATTGTGTAGCCTTAACATGCTCGAGTTCTGCATGAACTGACTTTAGTTAATATTTGTGCAGATGGATTATGCGAGTAGACTAGAAGAAAAGAGTGTAAAAGTTTCATCTGTACCATTATGAAGTTCCTTGTAAAAATGTCCAATGTGTTGTAAATTGTGTAACATTGCTTGTAAAGAGAGTTGATATGACCTCTTGCCTTGTATTGTTTGGTAATGGTGAAATAAAGTGTCTTGTTCTTGTGTAGTTAAGCTTGAAATTATCCTTGTGAGAAATGGCTTTCAATCTTTACATTGATATGAGTATTGTAAAACTTTGATCTTGAGAATAAATTGTTAAGTTAAATCTTTCTAAGACTTAGCGACAATATTTTATAAGTAAAGTAAAATGAGTCGGTTAACCCTTAAAGAAGCTAAACAAAAATAATAATTTTATATTCAACAAATAAATGTAAAGGTGATCTATTTGAAATCAAATACTTCCATGAGTGATCAAAATGAAAACATCCTTTGTGAAGTAAACATTTATAAATTGATACCCCTAGCTAAACTAGCGAACACTATCCCTTTGGGGTGAACTCTTAAACAAGCTTAAAGGAAAACAATGGTTAGTTTCTGGAAGATATTAAGATTTAGTAAGTAGGAGAAGACTTTAAGTGAACTACTCTTCAGTGTATAAGAAATTAACTCAGTTGGTGAGATGAATTTGTGCGAACCATATATTGATTCCTTCTGAAAACTTAAGTCATGAGCTAAAGGGTGTCTTACCAAAATAAATAAACCCTAACCATTTCTTACTGTGGCTTGCCCTAGCCGTGAGTGTGTCATGTGGATTGGACTTTCATGTTGTCTTGTCAAAAGAAAAATAAATTGTCCTTGATAAGTGTGAACGTTTCCGTGCTGACCTTGTGGTCTTCCCCGTAACAAATGGTTCCAAGTGTTGGTTGTAACCTTGTGACGACATGTTGTGTCGTGTTGAGTCAAAGCAAGTCAAAAAAAAGTTATCCTGTATTTCACTGTGTTGTTCTTGTGTTGGTATTTTTGGTGCGTTACATTTTGGTATCAGAGCGTAGGTTCATGCTCTCGAACCTATGGGCCGGATTGGTGTTGTATGGTGATGTTGCATGGTGGTGGTGGTGTTACATGATGATACTGCATGATGATGATGATGATGTTGCATGATGATGATTTATATTGGAAGAGTAATGTGCTTTAAGCGTGATGTGATTATTGTCGTAATTGTGATATTGTGAACGCACGTGATGTGTATGTCACTCAGTGCGTATTTGTCATCATGTTGATGTGTTGGGGATGAGAGTATTCTCTCTCCTTCTTGTGGATTCTAGGAAGAATTCACGTGTAAATTATTGTTTGTGATGTGTGAAAAGAATTCTAATGTGGATGACGTAGTGTTGGAGCATTGTGGCATATTGTGATATGTGGGTGTATCAATGTGTTGTATGACTAGTTGATGTTAAAAGAAACGAGTTGTATCATGATGTTTTTACCATGTTCTGAAGAAATGTGTGTACTACCTTGTTATGAAGCAATTATTGTTATGTTGTGATGTTATTATGTTCATCGTATATATGAGTTGTGTAATATGTAATGCTTCATGTCGTGAATTAGGGTCATACGGTGAGTGTATGAACCCTATCGTATTGTGATTGCACTTTGGGTGCAGAATGTAGTAAAGTGATGTATTGTGCCCTGTGAATGTATAATTGTGATCTACCCCGTATACCTACCATACGTGAGACGTTATGGTAGCTATGTGTGTACCACCATGGTGTTAGTGATGTAGTTACATGTTATGTTGTGAGCCTTACACTAACCGACCCTGAGGGAGATCGGTAGAAGTGTATGTTGAGAGTGAGGAATGGTGTACCATGGGTCAATAACTCGAGTCAAAACTCGGTTTAGTAGATTACATGTGACTCTTTCCTCTCTCCCTATGTGGTTGTATGTATGCAACCCTAGTGTATCTATGACTATGTTTAGCCTTGTCGAAGGGTGGCGGGATTGATATATATATTTTACGAGCTGAGGCTCGATGTTCCGAGTGCCAGCAACTCGTTGAGTACCCCTTTGGTGGCCAGATAAGGCCACACAGTTATCGTAATGTGACATTATTATAAGTTGATTTTATTCGTAAATTGAGCTTTTTATTTTATTTTGCAAGGACCAGCATCTTTTCTTGATTGCAATGCTTTACAATTTTGGGCATTTCCTTGGTTTGTGGCACTAACATGGGGATTTGATACTAACTTTGGCCATTTGGTCATTTATTTTAGCTTGATTTGGGGTCTTCTTTTAAATTTGGAATTTTTACCGCCTTGCCCAAGGCTTGTACTTTGCCACTTGGCACTTTGATTGGATTGTTGTGCTGGTTCTAATGTCGTGATGTGTGGAATAGGGTCATGGGATGCACCATGGATTGGTTGGACCTATGGACCCGCTTCGTTGTATGGGGGTACGCCCCAAGGGGTACATATGACTAGCGGGTTATGGAGAACTACGCGTTATTATGTCACTTGGGTTAGGAGTGTCCAAACTCGATGTGCCTTGGGCACAGAGAGACAACCGGCCTCCTTGAGGGAGGCAAAAGAGTTTGAGGGAGGCATAAGAGTTTGAGGGAGGCATAAGAGACTTGAGGGAGGCATAAGAGTTTGAGGGAGGCATAAGAGACTTGAGGGAGGCATAAGAGTTTGAGGGAGGCATAAGAGACTTGAGGGAGGCATAAGAGTTTGAGGGAGGCTTATGATATTTGTCTGTATGGTTGATGTTTCAGGATATATGTTGAGTTATTGTGATGTTTGGTAGTGGTCTTTTGATGTATGTGTTACTCATGTCAGATGGTTATGTGTTGTGATGTTGTGGACATGTCATTGATTCCCTTGTGGACACTATGTACCTGTAGCATGGTTTGTTGTTATGTGAGTCTTTCATTGATGCAAATTGAGGAAATGTCTGGTGGATTGTAGTACTCTTTTGGTTGAGTATTTGGTATGTCAGTCATTGATGTGTGATGAGTACCTATGTTATGGGAAGTGTGCCTATTCTTTTCCGTAATTGTGTAACCTTTTGTGGTGTAATACAATCTTGAAGTATATACTTGTGTACTTGTGAATCTGTAGTGTCTTGTGAACCTGATAGGGTGTTGTGGTAGCAGTTCATGTTGGGCACCCACAATAAAGAATAAACCAAAACTCTTCAATGATGAAATTTTAAAAGAAATTAAAC
Source organism: Taxus wallichiana var. yunnanensis (assembly GCA_018340775.1). Lineage (NCBI taxonomy): Eukaryota > Viridiplantae > Streptophyta > Pinopsida > Cupressales > Taxaceae > Taxus > Taxus wallichiana. Next base: position 279,981,174 of record CM031239.1, on the reverse strand, counting down.
TAAGAATAATGTTAATGGAAAGAGACTAATGAAATGATGAACAAGAAAGAACTGCCAATCTTCACAGAACATTGAAAGTTAAAATTTCTACCAAATGTTCCTAAGGCTACCTTGTGACCGTGCTTTAATCAACTAAATTTTAAACCATAAAGTGTACTCCTCCTTTGCATGTTGTTGGTTACGTGCTTTTCCTTTCCTCTGTGTAATGTCGCATCGAGGACGATGCTTTCTTAAGGGGAGGAGAATGTAATGCCCCCTACTTCTTTTTCTACTCGACGAAGACTCGGATGGGTGACATATCATCTCCTCCTTAAATGGAGAATTTTTGTGTGCGTGATGGAATGAAGATTTTTTTTTTCCTTGTGTTTCTCCTCCCAATGGGTGCCATGGCATTAATGAGCCCTTTTTCTTCTTTTGCTTTGCCATGTTCAGAAAGTCAAAACATATCTGGAAAAAATCGCCGTGTTTCCACTAAATTTCTCGATTTGCAAATATTTTGTTTGACCTCCCCTGCTCCTCTTTGACAATCGTGAGAAGATGGGATCTAGATTTTGCCTGTGGAGTGCTTGTTGTGAAGGCATCGTAATTTGCGGGAGCGCTCCTTCACAAGTTCCTTTTCTCACATTGTCCTCGACGCTGTCCTTCTTCCCGACCGAACCACGAATCCTTGCTTGTGCTAGTTTTTGTTTTCCTCGATGTTGGTGGCAGATGATGAATTGCTGCACCGTGTTGTGGCTGGATTCTCAAATCGTGACTGTTGTGCAGTGCTCTGTGGTGGGTGGAGAACCAAAATTGGATCTGGTAGAGAAAGAGCCATGAGGAGGTGTCCGCATGGTATTTTGTTGAGTTGTATATAGGGCGATCCCAAGGAGCCGTGGGTGTGAAATCCGAGTTACTGGTTATACACGCGACCACTGGATGTGATGGTTTGTTGCAAAATCTTGCAGCCTTGTAGTAGATGAACGAGGTAAAGTTTTAGTTGAAAATTTGTCCTTCCTTTTGATATTTCATTTCGGAGGTTCTCTCTGTATGAGCGAATCTAACATGGAAGAAGCTCGATCAACCTTGATCTTTTGCAATGCACGTGCGAGAGTGATTTCATTGCATTTTTTTTCTGTGAAATTTCATTCGGATGCGGCCATGGGTCCATTGTGGTTTTAGATGAAAGCTGCTAGGAGAGAATGGCGTGTTACCTCCATTTTCTTGGATGACGAGAGGGTGTTCTTGTGGGGATCCAACAATGGAGCGTGATGCAGCAGTTGATCAGATAGCTAAGTGCAGCACGGGCTTTTGCCATTGTAGAAGTTTTTCTTGACGCCTCAATGCACCAACGGGTTGTTCAACTTCATTGTTATGCATTCGGTACAAAATGCACCCTCAAATTCGAGATTCTCCTAGAGATTTTTTTATCAAAATCGATTAAGTGACAAAGTGTGTTGTTTTGTGAGAGACCGATGAAATTTATTTACAAAGATTTCTTTAGAGATCTTCCAACTTATTCCTATTTGATGTAACTCATGGAAGAGAACCTCATAGGCGTGGATCTGTTGAGTCATCGAATAATAGTTTGTTTCCATGAAGCACATTTTGCTTTGAAATTATATGAGCATCTTCAAACGAGTCAACTATGTTGGCTTGTGCATAAATTTTTTGTTGGAATTATCACACCTTACAAGCTCTATACCCTATCGGAAAGCTTTTGCAGTGATCTTTAAGGCGATCTTGTCCCCGGATCGATGAAGGAAAAAAAGGTTGGTGATTTAGTTGATTTGGATATGCGGGAATCCTATGGGTTTGGGTACACCGAGGAAGATTCTTCCCGCAAGTTTTGTTGTACAGGTGCCATCTACCATTTATCCTATCCTATGAGATGGGTGCTGTAATTATGTGAAGGGTATGACCTGTCGTTTCTTCTTGGCGTTGCTTTAAGGTGGAGCCTGCATACAATTCTTGTGTGCACGCTACTTGCACTTGTGGAGAAGTAGGATTTTTGTTGTCAATGGGGTTATGCCCTTGGTTCTTTGCATTGGGTACTTTTACTGACCAAGGAGAAGGCCGCCAAGCAATTGAAGATGGATGCCATCATCCCATTATCTATAACCGAGTGAAGATTTTGTAGATTGTGTTAAGAAATTACAAAAGGACAAGGTGTGTTTTTGTCGTTTTTGATTCGAGGACAAGGACACATTCCAGGATCTTTGGAGTGCTTGGTTTCTAGAGGTTACATGGTGAGCTTTGGTCGGTCATCAGTGCAATTTGATCGTGTTCCTTTTGAAAGCCTTGCCCCAAGATCATTGTTTTTGATGTGCAGCCTTCCATGATGCAATACATGCAACTCGAGAAGAGCTCCTGGAAAGCTGAGGAGAATTATTTGCAAATGTTGCATCTTGGGTGTTCTTAAAAGTGTGACAAAGACATAGTTTGCAGAAGCTGCAAAGGCTCATGCCGACCTCGAGGGTAGGAAGACAGGCGGTTCAATAGTTTTGATTTTTTCACGGCTGATGAAAACGAGATCCGGGAGCGTGATGTTATCATTATGTCTCGTGTCGAGCTTCAAATCATGGGGTTGGTTTGTAGCTGTTTTTCACTGCGTGATTGTGGCGCTAGCTCGAGCTCGCAAAGCACTTTGGGTTAAAGGCAAGCAACGGCATTGAAACAATCATATGCATGGAGATGGCGTTTTAAACCAGGCATGTTAAATCTACTCCTTGTAATAGTTTTCTACCTTCTTTCAGTATCTTGAAATGAATTTTCTTTCCTCTTGAATGGCGCCTAGACTAGATGTTTTCGTGGTTGTTTATATCACTGCGCTTGATTGTGTGGTTGTTCCTTTAAATCTTATTCCAATTTCGCTGATTTTGCTTGGAATGTTCCTTCCTCTCTTATAGCTTACTCTATTTCATATTTGTCTAAATGGGTTACTGCAATATTGAGTGATGCAGTCTAGTTCGTAGGGAAGGAAACATTATTGAGTTTTGTTTGCTTATATGACTTTCTTTTAAAAAGAATTCTGTGATGGTAATTATAATTGAAGGTTACTAAATAGAAGGTTAAGCCTACATACCTCTTTTGGTTGAATAAATACGCATTTCCTGTTTAGGGCTCTCTTGTTTTGCTAAAAGGTACATTAATAGTGACGTTGTGTTCTGAAACTTGTTTAAGCCTGTGGGCATTCCTTACTTTATGTTTGATTAGAAAATGGCATTTGGGGTTT